>OZ010677.1:39372130-40038808 GCA_963932185.1 Troglohyphantes excavatus
TTTTAAAATCAGATGCTATCATAGCACGCATGTCTTTTGGTGTAAAGGCTAGAGTCAGGTACGTAGGTATAAATTTTTCAATTTCGGGAGGGGTTCAGTAACTGAGAAACTGAATTCTTTAGATAGCTTATTTCAGTGCCCTTAACTAGAAGGGAATAGGAGGAATCCTCCTTCAAAATTAATAAAATATCCTCCTTCAAAATCAATAAAATCCCGTCCCCCAAAAAATTCAAAACTCCCCCTCGGCCTTATTTTTTTTTAACTTATTAATTTTTATTTAAGTACACAGGAATACATTGTCAGATAAATATCGAAACAGCAACATCATTTAATTTTCCTAAAATCCTTACCCAATATCAGTCATTACCTATTTTTAAAATCAGTAAATATCACTCCCTAATTAAGAAATAAATTAGAGAACAAATTTAAATTTTGAGAAACCTTGTTCAAAATAATACCTGTATATTTTTGGAGCATCTTGTTTATACGGCCAGTTTGACGATATTTTCCCATTGTAGCCAAAATCTAAATACTAGATAACGAAATACGACGATATCATGATAGGCTTAGTTTCAGATAAAATGACCTCAAAACTTGTTTTTGACGCCTCTTGAAAACTATTTTTCGGGGTCAGACCCTCGCATATATTACAGGCATAGTAAAATCTAAAAAATATTTAAACAAAATATTGTACTTACGACCCAAAGAGAAGCCAACGAAAGTTAATGCAGAGATTACCTAAAATAACAAAGAATAATAACCTTTATTTTAAAGTACCAAAACTTGAGGTTACTTGGACCCAAAACACAAAATAAAACAAAAATTCACTCCTGTCTGTTGCTACTGCAAAAAAAGGAACTTAAAAATGAGTACCTGAACCTACTCGTTTGAATCGTAAATGGTCGATGACGTACTCAAATTTAAGTAACCGTACATTCACAAAAACGAGTAATGTGATTTAATATTGCTAATATCAGCTTCTGTTCAATCGATCTTAACAAAACCTGACAAACTAAAGAAAAGAGTTTTTCAAATTATTGAATGTCAATTGATTAAATAAAAACTAGGTCATTACAATTGAATTAACTTATGAAATAAAAAAAAATGAGTGCATTTTACTTATTTTCGAGTACCTATTTTTAACAGTGACCTGTTGGTTAAATCACTACCTGTTAAAGCAGACAGACAGCAGCAAACCCAGTGTTTTTTTAAAAGAATTGTTTGAATCCAAGTAACCCCAAGTTGTTAGATATGTCACATAAATACTTTATTATTTCTCCAATTTATTTCTCAATAAAATTGTTTTTTTACTAAATCAGAAAAAAATTTGCTTTGGTTTATAAATTTAGGTAATATTTTTTTTTTTAATTTGCCAGTTAAGTGCTGCCAAAACTTATTCATCTTCTCTGGATCATATTCTTATCCTATCTCGATAAAATGTTCTTTTATTTGAAAAGCATTTTCTGAATTAATTGTAGAACAGTTATCCCACTGTATGGCTTTGAATACATCACCAAAATGGCATGCCTTAAATTTAAAATTTAATTAATTAATAAGTTTATGATGCAAT
This sequence comes from Troglohyphantes excavatus, assembly GCA_963932185.1. Taxonomy (NCBI): domain Eukaryota; kingdom Metazoa; phylum Arthropoda; class Arachnida; order Araneae; family Linyphiidae; genus Troglohyphantes; species Troglohyphantes excavatus. Next base: position 39,373,701 of record OZ010677.1, read on the forward strand.
CGGTTTGGTTTGGTTAAATAACGTCGCACTAGAGCTGCACAGTGGGCTATTGGCGACGGTTCGGGATCTATCTCGAAGGAAAGACCCGGGAACACATACACATTCACACACACATTCATACATGCACCTCGTTATTTTAGAACCATGGTCAGAAAACGAGGAAACACCTGAACTGGCAGCCAACGCCTTCCATAGACGTCGGGACTTTGGACCCCGATCAGATGTATCGTGCACCAGTCCTGTATACACGCCTTTAATTTTTTCGGATGTTCTGGACGACTTTTCTAGTATTTGTGTAGCGAAGCTGGCAACCCTCCGATCACAAGATCACTACTTTTTTACTTTTCATTGTCAAGTCCATCGCACGGGTTCGAACCACCAATCCTCGGATTAGTAGCTGAACGGAGGCCTCGCATTCGGTTTGGAGAATTTCGAAAATGACACGATTTTAAGCAATGACAGTATTCAAATAGTTTAATTTCAACTTTTAAAAGCAACTTTACGTGTAAAATTATTTTATAGTTTTTACTTGATGCATTTCCCATATAATTCATTTTGTAATGTTATAGGACCGTCCATAAATATAAATAAAGAGAGGATTTTTGGAAAATGTGAATTACGAAATTTTTATAAATTTGTTGACTGACTGGAATTCTAGAACAAATATAAAAGTAATTGTCATTTGACATAAAAAAAAAAATCGGGTAGGCCCAATCCCCACTGTGCCGTAAGATTAATCGTCCGGTTTGATTCATGAATCCTTTGTACGCAAGGCCTGATTAGCGAATAGGCCCGTGAAGCCCAGGCTTGCACTTTAAATATTTTGGGGTCCCCAAATCACACATTTTGTATAAATATTGAACTCCCCTAACATATTTCGCTTTTAAATTTACGTTAAAAAATTGCATTACAATCTTTAGTAAAAAAAAAGTTGCCACAAATTTGTTCGAATATTGGGGAAAATATCAAAACATGGAAAATATCAGGAGTACTCATTACCTATTAATATATTTTATTATTATACTTATAATGCGATTTATTTTAATACAATTTAGGGTGGATTTTAGTGCATGTAAAAGTTCGGTTTGATGTTCTCCAAGGCAATGGGGGCCCAAATTAAAGGCGGGCTTAACTTGCTTCAATGTCTTAATCGGGCCCCGTTTGTACGCACGCATGCTTTAAGGTAAGCTCTAGATCTCTCTCCACATGAGATAAATTTAGACTTCTTGGTGTCATTCTGTTTGTCTGGAACTGCTCTTTCGACCTATTTAAGTTTTCAGTGATAGAATTGAACTTTAGAATGATATTATGGGTTGATATTTAAATATTCGACAAATCGTCCCTTTTCACTCCACACGATTTTTAAACAAATGGCTTAAACTGTCAACTATTTTCGAGACATCGACTAAATAAACTATATTACTATCAATATTATAAATGTATTTGAAGAATTAGTCCGAATCGTTCGAGCAGTTTTAGATAGAGACGAGAATAAACACTTTTACACGTACTGACGTTCAAGTCAAACGACATGTATTCTCATTCAGGCGCAGTCGGGTACAAAAAAAAATTATATGACTTACTATTAAAATGAATTTAAACATATTTTTTCTTTGATCTCTCGACATCCACTCTAGGGATGTGAAAAAAAAGAACACCCTGTTCTTTTTCACCTGTTCTTTAAAAAGAACGGGAACAGCATGTTCTTAAATTTTAAGAAACTCTGTTCTTTTTCTAATCTGTTCTTTTCGGATATATTTTTTCTTAACTTATGATGTCCCTCTAACAGACAATGCTTTCGGTGTTTTAAATAATATTAAGAGGTCACGCTCATTTTTTAATGATAATCTAGTTTTAACATTTAATAAAACTCATGTTTATTGCTCGGTCTCAATAATTATTATCGATTGAACACTTTTATTGCAATATCTGAAATTATTTTAAAACTTAGTTTATTTAATACTTATACAGGACGATTGGGTTGCTTAATAGTTGCGTTTGTGAAATATATGTAATAAAAGTTGTATAAAATGCATCAAAGAATATTTTAATGCGACAACCGAAAAAAATCAGCATTAAAAAAAAGCTTAAATAATTTATTGCCAAAAATATTTATTTGCAGTATTATATGTATATTTTGGTGTGAAAAGCCAGAGTTGCTATGTTTTGGATATTGCATAGGTAATTTTTATTTACATATCATGGTAGGAAATTCAATGTAAAACTTATGTTTCTGAAATATTAATTATGAAAGAAAATTTTCTATTTACGGGGATTTTTAATGTCATGAAAAACAAACTATTAAACCAAATGTTCATTATATTTAAAAAACGTTATAACACATATTCTTTGTACGAAATAGTACAAAGAATTTTCCTAAGCTATCCTAATATATTTTTTTTTATTAAAGAAAAAAATTATATAAATAAAAAAGCCTAAAATCTATTATAATTTAAAAATTATTTTTTTATTTTTAGCACAAAATAAAGAGATATTACGTTTTGAATATATTTTAAATTGTATAAAATGACATTTCTTTGACAAAAAATATTATTAGAGTAAATATAGCTTTTAATCATTTGTAATGAAACAAATAAAAAATGTAATTAAAATTTGAAAATTTTAGTTTTTATGAATATGCGTGTCACTTCTACAAAATTAATGATAGACAAATATTCATATAAGCCAATTTTCTTTATTATAATGTGTTCAAGTTATAAAATTTCGTTATTATAATGTATCAAGCCACTTTCCACTCCCATAACACATCCTTGGCATTCCCGAGTCCGAATGCGAACTTCACCACGGGGACCCTTTAAAGTATAAACATAATGCAAACTTTCAACAGAAATTTAAATTTTGATGAATAATAAATTTGCAGAAGGAAATCATAATGAATTAATTTATCTATTATGTCTTTTCGCTTAGGGTAAAAAAAATAATAATTCTCTGGACGCCAGATAACTTATAATCAGCGAGAGAATATTTTCTCTAAATAAATAAAAACAAATAAAAAAAACAATGTAATTGCAGTTAAGGAATTCATTTTATTTCATAATATTTAATTTTATAACTTTTTTCCTAGTCGCGAGGCCTCAATAAAAAGAGTGGCGAAATGTGCGGTAGCACACGTCGCACACCCCTTGAGGCCGCCGTTCCCAGAGCTTTCGTACAGTTCTGCAAGAATATTTTACTCTGATATGCTTTCTACTCAGAATGTAACTAAAAGAACCATCCTGTTCTGTAAATGAACAGGGTGTTCTTTAAGTGAACAGGGTGTTCTTTAAATGAACAGGGTGTTCAGTAAGTGAACAGGGTGTTCTTTAAATGAACAGGGTGTTCAGTAAGTGAACAGGGTGTTCTTTAAGTGAACAGGGTGTTCTTTTTTTGGAACAGGCATTCTTTTTCGGAATAAAGGTGTTTCTTTTTTGGGACAGCATTTTTCTTTAATTGTTTAATATGTTATTACAAGACATACTTATCTGCTCTATGTTAATTGGCTACTAAACTGCTTGTGTCAGTTACTTTGTGTAGATTTCTTATGACTTTTGGGGAATTTTGTCAAATAATCTAAAATTGTTTTACATTTTATATAATTTTATTTCAAAGATCAATTTCCTTATATTAATTGTTAGTCGTATATCTAGATAAAAAATATTATATAATGGAAAAAATTGAAATGGACGATTCAATATTACATATAGAATATTTTGTATAAGAAATTATACATTCTTCGAGTTGTTTTAGAATTATTTTATAAATTTGAATATTTCTTGTAGTGTTTGTTAATTGTCTGTGTTTTAAAAATAATATGCAAATGATTTTGATCCACATTTTTTTTATATACCTTTAACCAAGTTTAGTAAAAAAATATAAATTTAAAAAAAAATATCTACGCGTAAGAAATGTTCTATTTATACCTTTATATTTTAATTTGTATTTTTAACATGCACTAAATTAAAGAATTAAAGTAAAGGATTTGCAAATTTATAGCACAATTAAGAATATATTAATAACTATTATACTATATTATTGAACATGCATGCTGCATTACATTCAGTTATAAATATGCCGTGTTTCAAAACTTTATAACTCAATATAATCCTTTAATTTTATTAATTTTTTTAATTAACTTTTCACGTGGACATTTTCAATCTTTTGGGGGTATTTTTTGTTAATTTTTACGAATAGTTACAAAGACTTTGGGATGTATAGCAGTTGCGCCGGAACCGGTATGGCAGGTATGGTTGCTGCATACACATTTTCATCCGAAAAATGTGTTGTAAAAATATTCTTCAAAAAAAATTTCAATTATCAAATAGTAAAAACGTAATTTTTCCCCCTGTCATATTTGCCACTTCTTGATAAGTTTTTGCCACTGGATTCCGTATTAGGGATTTGGATACCAAGATGATTTTTTTTCCGTTACGGAACCTCAAAACACTTTTCACTGACATCTTCGCGTAAAGATGCCGGAATATATGAGAAGGTAAACTGGGAACGGGAAGGGGAGACGGTGATTAATATTACTAAAAGGGAGGTGGAGATGAGAGGTGTTGATGCGATTGTGTAAATAACACTCTAGTCGGAGTTTTTTGAGAGGGTTTCGGTTCTTTGTCTCACTGATGTGGGTGAAGTTAGAAAAGGAATGCAATCTGTTGGGATTTAGAGAGTCGGTGGCAATTCATTTTCAGCTGACCTTCATATAAGACGCATTTTCTCTGTTCCTTACTTGCTGATTTGTAGACTATGCGATATGATTATTCAAAAGTAGTTACTTTATTTTAAAATTAAATAGGAATACCATGTGAATTTTTAAACTCTGATTTCAATATAATCTTGAACATAGATAAAAGGTCTTCACCTGTATGAAACTATTTTAACGTAACCGATTCCATTAAATCTATAGCAGTATGTACTATAAGTATAATCGTTCTTGTAAAAAACTTATATATTAATGGTTCGGATATTTGGGTGAAACAGCTAAGTATTTTCTGTTGTTTCGTATATTTGTACTTCAATTGTGTATAGAAATATTAGTGTATTACGTTATTTACCGTTCTTGAAAGCGATGAATGTAAATTATTATTACTATAACTTTTATCATATCGTGAACATTGGAGATACTCAGAAGTTTCTTGAAATGAGTTTTCCTTTCGGATTTCATTTTTGAAATCTTAACAAATGAATGGCTATTAAAATATTATTTTAATTTGACCTTCATTTCCTTTCCATCTACAAACTAGCAAGCAAATTATTACAAATTTGCAATGCTTATTTATTTAGGAATAAAATGTATTATATTAATATGTAAATATATGAAAAATGCTTGCATCCTAGAGAACCCTTCAAGGAACTTATACTTTTCTTTACGATTTATACATATTTACTGCTCTAAATTATTAGAATTGATCGTTATTAAAACTAAGAATTTGCTATATTAAAACTTTTATCACCATTACATGTGATTTTGAAAGATAGCTTTAAAATTTTGCTGTTTTTCCTGTCATATTCTGTTTTTTTCTGTAAAATTTTTGTAATGAATTATTTTCTGAAAAATCGATATAAATTTAAACTAATTATTAATAGTTTTCTTACTTTGAAAATTATAGATCCTTTGTTTATTTTTAATTATTTACTATATAAAATAAAAATTAATCGGTATTTGTTAATTTTTATGGTTTTAAGTTTAAAAATACCACACACAAAAAATTCTAAAAACAGAACAGTTTTCTGAAAAGAACAGGTTAAAGAACAGTTCTTTAAAAAAAGAACAGGAACAGGGAACAGCTGTTCTTTAAAAAGAACATACATTTCACATCCCTAATCCACTCATCTAATCTGAAAATTAAAAAAAATTCTTATAAGTCTACACAACAATTTTTTATATCGCACAATAAAACATAAAGAATGGCTACAAACAGTTGGACGATACCCATTGTTTGGCTGTATCACATTCAGCTGTATTGGTATAATTAAACATTATTTTTGCTCAACTACTTTGCTTATATTACAAGTCTCTTAGATTTAGTAGCAACAAATATAGTAGTTAAACATAGAACAAATAATGGTTTAATAGTAGAGTTAATAGACAAAACAATGACCATCGCCCAACAATATGTAACCACCCTGTATAATAATCACAAGCAAATGATGGCATCTCAAAGACAATCGAACATTAAAGTATATTTTTACCATTATAATAAACATTTTAATAAAAATACGTTATTTTCAATTTTTACCTAAGTCAAACGATATAATAATAAAATGAAATGGAACGTTCAGGCAGTTGGATTCCCAAAATGGACCTTGACAGACAATTGTTAAACAAAACTATTTTTAAGTTGAAATGCAAAAAAAAAAGCTTTCGCTTGTCCTACGTGGTCATGGAACCGGATTTACATTCAACGAACATAACACATGAGTTCTCTACGTTTTATTTCACTTATTTATTGAAAATAAATATGTTAAAAAAGAGCCGTACTTCTCTACAGGAAGACACTACAACAGCCAGAACTTGATCAATAAAATGCACCTTCAAAGGTAATCAAATGAAAACTTGGAAGATAGTCGTTTTATTTAATACAATTATATCGTTATTTATATCGTATTTTTAATTGATCGTGATGTAAAACATATAAATAGGCAGTACACTGTAAAAAAAATGTTCTTAAAAACGAGTACATGGATATACTCGTTTTTCTTTGAGTACAATTGCCCTCTAGATCACATTAAACGGCCACTGTGATACGTGAGGATATTTGGACCACGACAAATTTAACGTGCAGTTCACTTTGAGTATGTAAAATAGTTCATTTATATATTAGAAATTATTTCTTACGTACTGAATAATATCCCAATAAAATCACTTACCTACGCTGGAAGTTATCTGAAAAAGTTTGCAATAGTTCCCTATAGAAATCCAACCAACCAATCAAACGATTAGCATACGTTATTGCATTGCATCGCATGACATTGATTGCAAATTTTCCGGTCTTAACAGATTCCTGCTTTCATGGATAGTCTTCCGATTGTTATCAAATAGGGGGGGGGGGGACTTTATTTGGGGGTTCATATCTGAAGAAATCTTCTAGAAAGTGAAGATCATGGAGGTAAGAATGAAAGGAGAAGGCATATCCTATCCCCCACCATTGATGCGATGGAAGTAACTGTGGAAGGGAAGCTAGTTTAAGGGTGTCCGCCATGTTGGTTTGACCGGGGAAAGCAAAACGGTCCTTCTCAAGCGGTGCTTTTTCGCCAGATATCGGTCAAACGTCAAAGCGCGTTGGAATTTTTTTTTTTTTTTACTATGCAAGTAATTTTGGCAAGGTAAATTAAGCTGAAAATATTTACTGCTCTTTTTTAAACACTGAAGGCAAAATAGGAATATACTACTTTACCTTTTAGAATGTTAATATGTTATAAAAATTAATAACAAAAGAAGTTGAATATTAAACATTTAGGATTATTTTTAAGCATTAAAGTAATGAATTAGGTTGTTCATGTATGAAGAAATGTTTTTTTCTATGTCCATAGTTTATTAAAAAATTAAAATGTGATTAAAATGATAAAAAAAAGAAAAATATGTTTAAAAACTATAGAAAGTTATTTTTTTTTAAATGTAAAAATATTATATTATTAACCAAGCAAAATATGATCTAACTAGCTGTTTTTGATCCCTTTTTGCAAGAAAACCCGTTAAAGGGGGGGGGGGGGGGGTGTTGAACAAATATTTTATTTTATGTTACTATATTTCAATTTCTATGACTACTTTTTTAAAAAAAAAAATTGTATATGTAATTGTTAATTTTTTTTATTTGTAAAGGAAACTCTACCTTTGAAGTGGAGTTGTTACAATTAAAAAAAAATAAAAAAATTATAGATATATTTTTCAAATAAACTACTGTGAATAAAAACAATACTTTTTTAAATACAAATTAAATGGCATATTAATGTATGGAACCTCAAAGAATATGTAAAAATATTCTTATGTAAATATTTTTAATGTATATAATTTTAAATGTATACTTTTGTTTGTCTAAAAATAAGTTCAAAAATTAAATATATATTTTTTTATATATATCCATACTAACATTGAAATTTTGTTTGTTCCAAAAGTTGCATATGCTAATCTATTTTATATTTCAGAAAGTATTGATATTTATATTTACAATAATTTATTAGAAAAATGTACCCGATTTTTTTTTTTAATTTAAAAATTTGCTGTAACTCGACTCCAAAAGTAGATTTTCTTTACAAATTTCAAAATTTTTTATTAATTGCATAATACATATTTTTTATTGCTGTTAGTTTTCGGGTCACAGAAGTTGAAATATAGTGAAAATAAATATATGTTCAACACCCTCCCCCCGTTAAGGCATATACATTTTTAAAAAGTGTGTAGATCCTTCCGAGACACGAACCTGTGTCCAACTGTTCCAAAGTCCAGCAATCTATCGATTAAGCTAGCAGAGAAGTTTTAGGATCTTAGAAATATATTTTAAAGGTGTATCTGTATGCAATACTTCTAAAATTGCTAAAATCATTAAAAAAAACTAAATGGAATTTTACGAATCCGAACCTCAGGTGTGTATATTTTGAAAAAGAAAGGCATTTATATATAAATGTCAGCCTTTTATACGCAGGGAAAAATGGCGCGTGGTGTGATCCACATATACATGCTTTCTTTTATTATTATAAATAACAAATATATTTTGGAATGTTTTACAGAAAATTGAATAATTTTACAAATTACTGATGAAATTTATCAATACAAAGTATAATTATTTTCTGAAAAGGTACAGGCGAATAGAATATTCTTAAATTTGACATAAAAGTTTAGATATGTCAGAGACAAAAAAAAAACCTTCTTGTAAACTTCTTAAGAGAGCTAAAACATGTACTTAAATTTTTATTTCAGTGTCGAAACTACATCATTCCAGTGTTTCTATATTATCAATCTCCTATAAAGAACATACATTGAAAACACAAGATAAAGAGTTCTCTTTTGAGAGGTATGATTCGAAACACTTATTTTGAAAAATCCTTTACTTCAGACTTACATAAACTTGCATTAAAAAAAATACTTATATTTTGCATTATATGCATATAACTAAATTATAAAAACAAATTTATTTGCTACAAAGAAAATTGTCGGAATATTTACGCATATAAACACTACGAAAATAATTCAGACGTTCTGCTCACACATATGAAACTACGATAGCAGCGAACAAGCAGTAACAGGGAGGAGGAAAATGTACTGGTCAAAGCAAGATGGCGGCGCGGTTACAGTGAAAGCTTCAATTTCGCGGGTAGGTGCCGTCTCCTTTCCTATTCTTACCTCCATGGTGAAGATAATAAAAGATCCTGAACGAATCCGGATATTTCGACTCTTTCTGTAGCTTGCATTATAGCTGCATTAAAGGAAAGGAAGCAGATCCTATTGGAGTGAAAAGAGAAGTGGGTTAATAAGAGCCTCCTATATTTACTTCTCGTGCACTGTTAAAAATAGGTACTCAAAAATAAGTAAAATGTACTCATTTTTGAGTACACTCGGTGCTCCGAACACATAACTTTCATATTTGAAAAAGACTTTGCACTCAAAAATGAGTAAAAATTAATAAAAAGAGCAGTTGATTGCCTGCGTAGGCTGTCTTCGTAATTCACTTTCAATAAATATCAGCAATTACAATCAAGACTTACCTGGAAACGAACCCATATCCTAAGGCACCATAGTTCAATGTGTTTTACTACTAGAGCGACGTGAAGAAGTTATAAACAGAAGAAATGTTAAAAAGGTGTGCCAAAAGAATGGGAAGTAAGATAATTGAGTTGTAATAATTAAGTTTCCATTTAAGCGATCGACATCAAATGACGTGGAAAACCGTTTTCTGAACAATTATTTTAAATAGGGGGGGAGGGGGGGGGGAACAACATATGTCTATTCACTAAGTATACTATTGCGGTTATACTGGATATTTTTGCAGATTTTCTTGATAAAAAAATTCTACGAAGATAGATTTAATTTATAGATATATCATCTAATATACGCATACAAGAAGTTTTGGATCACTTTAAAAATAAAAATTGTAAACCCTACTAAAGATGTGTCTGCAGATAGAATTTATTTACCAAAATTTTTTTAAAAATCTCGCTTTTATTAAATAGGATAAAGAGTAAAAAAAACTATTTTTAAATGACTAAAAATAAAAACGTAGGGTGTTGAAGCAAACACAGCTTTAAAATGTAATTGTATGCGCGCCCATATTTTTTTTCAGGGAATTGACCAGGCACGTAGGTATAGATTTTTCATGGGGGTGGTTCAGTGACTGAGTGGTTCAGTACTGACCCCCCCTGCCCCCCCCCCCTCTACACACACACATTTTTTTAAACTTATTAATTTTTATTCAAGTAAACAGGAATACAGGCACAGAAGTATCAAAACAGCTACATTTGTCATTTATTTTTCATGAAATCGTTACCAATATCAGTCATTAAATATTTTTAAAATTAGTAAATATCACTCTCTAATTACGAAATAAATTTAGAGAACAAATTTATATTTTGAGATTCCTTGTTTAAAATATTATATGGATCCCTTTTTAAAATCTTTCCCCTTCGTCGCCGAAATTCAAATGCTATATAATGAAATACGATGAGGTCATGCTACGCTTAGTTTGAGATAAAAATAACCTTAAAACATGTTTTTGAAGACTTTTGAAATGACTTTTGAAAATTGTTTTCCGGAATAGGACCCCTGGAAAATACCAGGTTTTTCCTCGTGCAACTCAAAAAGAAGTATTATACTAAATATTGAAATTTTTCTAGTTTTTTAAATATTTTTTATGATTTTTACAGTAATTCGATTTTTAATTGTTTTTCTTGACTTTCAATGGGAGGGGTTTGAACCCCATGAACCACCCCCTTACCTACGTGCCTGGAATTGACAGTACATTTAATAAAAACCCTGTTTTTTAAAATAGTGTTTTGTTGTTCTTTCTAACAAGAAACATTTTAGCAACTTTTTAAAACATATTATAAGATACAAGTGCATTTTCAAAAGAAGTTTTCTTTAAAATCTGTGCCAAGTCTGATAAACTGTTTCGATAAATCTTGCATATTGAGTGGACCTTCATTTTCCCAGCATCTGTAAACAATCCCTTAAAGAAAGAGATTGCAGTGAGAATAGCAACACATGCTGTCCATCTTATAAATACTTAGAAGAGATAAAGACATCTCACCATACCCATTCTTGTGGTCCTTGAAGGTGAGTTATATCTATATATCTATATGTCTTTGTAAAAGGATATAGAAATGTAATACATTTTCCTTGAATTACCATATTTTAAATTTCGTTAATGTACCACCCCTTTTAATCATTATAACTTAATTGCGTTGTAATAATCCTCTCTCGGGTCTATAAAACTCTTTTTACCATTCGACATAACTTATCTCTCAGATTCGCGTTTATTTCTTTAATGCAATAGAGTTCTCATAACTTTTTCGCTGACGACTACAATTCCAAGTTTCATTTAGTCATAACAACCACCAACGAGAATATTTTAGTATATGTTTCATACAGGAGCACTTTATAGGATTTTAAGTGCATACATATGAAAAGTCCTTGGGTCGAACCATTTCTGACAAATTGGTTGAATTCAATGACACAATTTGATTGGTGATAATCCCTAAAAATCCCTGTCTTTAAATATGAAAACTCCCTAGGAGGGGACACATTCTCATCCGTAACGTTACCCCAATTCTGTAAGTCTATCGGCTCTGGAGGAATAAATAATTTAAACATAACTTATAAAAAATACACTATTTTTTGTTCTTTTTTTTTACTTTAAGGATAACATAAATATGTATTGGAATCTTAAAGTATCCTTCAAATATTTTATTCATTTTAATTACAGAAGAATTTTACTCACTTCTAATAAAAAGAATAGTATCATAATTACGAACTTCGAAAACCAACTATAAAATAATATTTTTAAAAAAAAACAGAATTAAGAAAATTGGAATAAAAAGTAAAAAATAATTTTTAATTTTACGAACGAATTAAAAAAAATTGAATTATATCAATTTTATTCTTATTAAAACCTTTTGAAATCGGCGCCAAAATTTAGGTATGATTTTTGTAAATTGGCACGAACTTCAAAAAGTTGTAATTAGTATAAAATTGATATTCATTAATTAAATTTTTTCAACTAGTTCGTAAAATAAAAAAATACTTTTTACTTTTTACTACATTTTTGTTAAAGTCGTTTTTTTTTAAAGATTATTTTATTTTTCCCCTTTTAGTTTTTAATTTATCGCGGGTCTTCGCCCTCTACTATTATTCGCCAAGAAATTCAAATTGTTGCTCACATTTTGTCTTAACAATAAATATTGTAAAAAAATCCATGTGCATGCCAATAAATGCTGGGTAAACAAAATATCATTGTGGTACAACCTCTATCAAACAATAAAAACATTTTAAAATTGGAAAAACTGCTAAAAAAAAGTCGAGTTAATCGATATTTCCGGATATATAACAACCGGATAACCGATTATTTTTTGCAGTTTTCGTCAAAGTGGATTTTTTATACCCAACAAAAAAGAATTTTTGAAATCGGACAATATGTGTTTTCAAACGGTCCGGTTAATTGAAAATTCTGGATAGTTAAATGCCGGATAACACCAGATATATTTCCTAAGGGTGTCCAAGTGAAACATCCCCTATCCAGCAAAAAAAATTGTGCAAATATCTGAATTAGAACAGAAATCTTACGTGAACATACATTAAACTTTTTTTTAATACATAACAGTCGAATTGATAATCTTTCTCCTTTTGACGCGCTTCTTAAATTAATTGGTGTGCTTTTAAGTAGGTTAAAAATAGTATCATCTCTCCGCGTATTAAAATAACTTCTTAAGAAATATAAAGTTTTCATCAATGGCAATGTTTGTTGCCATTTATAGTCCGGAAATATCATTTTTGACTTTAGTATGACAAAGATGCATTGTTATATGAAGTAATAAGGAATAAAGACTTTCGCTCTCAATTGGGCTACAATTTGACTGAAGTGCGCTCTTGACTTCGAAACTGTTCTCTTTAAAATTGAGTTATTTTTATTGCAGCATAATAATTAATAAGAAGTGTTGATTCATTTTCTTTATTTTTACTTTTTGAAGCATTTTAAGAATACCATAACTAAGTGGGAAGAAACCCAATTGCGTACTTATTTAAGAAGCTGGGAAGTTGCCTTTTTGTAAGCACTTTTAAAGTAATAAATCTCGAATTTAAGATACGATATTTAAGAAAACGGGGTTTTATTTGACCATCGATAGTAAAATTCAATGTTCTTATAGAGGAATTAAAACAAAAAAAAATGGTAGAATGTTTTTGGTAAATTAATGTAAAGATCACAGCAAAAAAATTAGCATAAAACCTTCTTGAAACCTGTATGTTGTTCCAAATACCTTTATAAACTACACATGTTTTTTTATTAGCCTGCATAAAACTTTTTATTAGCCTTGTTTTTTTTATTAGCCATGCTGAATTTTTCAGCATTAAACATGCAAGCTGTTCCATTTATCTTTATAAAACCATCATCTTCCCAACTTTTATGAAGGTTTTATGCTTATTTCTTTTGTTCGAATGGCATAAATATTATTATATATATTATATCAGTTCTAAATATCCCTTTTGCGGTTCTCCCACACGACGAATCTTAACATATGAGATGTCAAAAAAAATAACGGAACTTCCCGAAGCAATGACGAATCGTATTTTTCCCCAGTGACTAGTATGGCGAAATTATTATAAATTACATTCATTAAAGGCGTTAAAAAAACATTCCATAAATTTCTTTTTTTTATATTTGAACTACTTTACAACATAGATTAACCATTAACTGACTTTTAAAAGTTAATTTAAATAAACTTGCCCTTATTTATTTTACTATATATTCCATATCAAATTCTTTTGTTTTTAGTGGAACGCCAGCATCAATATGAAGTACGCCGTATTGCTCTTGGTATGTAAATTAATTTAACTTATATGAAAATATTTTATGTTTCATTTAAATTGAAACGAGTTCAAACAAGTAATAAAATAAAAGAAATGACAATGGAAATGCATGTACACTCACTAAATCACTGACTATGACATACTAAAGTCCGCCTTGTTTTCATCCTTAATATTGCAAGAAAACAAAATAATTCAATTAGCTTTCAAGTCAAACTTAAAATGTAAACTAGTTTTACATGAATCTTTCTTAAATTTACGATTCAACAAAAAAAAATTATAATTTAAACATAAACTATACATGTTTTACTAATTTTTAAGAAAATAATATGTTGTCACATCATAAAAAATAATTAACTCTAATATATTCATATTTATTGTCGTTAGTCCTAGTATTCTACTAGCTTTAAGTAAAATGGTCTTAATAGACTATTTTTCGAATACGTGATTTAAAAACTAGCAAGTAATCGAATTTATCTATACAATTATTTCTTAAACGTCATTAAAAAGTATAAGATGTGTTTATAATCTTATAAGATAAAAGGATTTGTCAAACAAATTCTCAAATTGAGTGCTTGTAAATATTAAAAAGAACATTTTTTTTCTGTTTTAGGTTGTGTTTGTAGCTGTTGCCTGGGCTAGACGTAAGTATTTACTTAACTTTTTAACAAAATCATTTTGATATATTTTGATAGAAAATCATTTACAGTTTGAAATGTTTGGTCTTCATCACAAAAAATCCTTTGGCCGAATCTGCAACCTTCTAATCTAAAGTTAAAGAGATTTTTTTTTATTTAAAATTTGTAACTGGTTAAGCCGAGTATGATGTCTTGAGAGAGAGAAAAAAAAACGAACTATTCTCAAATAACTAATAGGCCGTAGAAGTCCAGACTTACACTTTATATACTTGAGGGACCCCTAAATCACACATATTATATAAATATTTAACAATTCAGTAAACAAAATTGTCACTTGTTTTGCTAAATTTGTTCGAATATTGGAAAAAGAATCAAAATATACAGAATATTAGTAATAAACATAACTTATTAATATGCTTTAATATATTTCATTTTAATTCCAATAAAGTGAAGATTTAGTGGTGCATGTAAAAGTTTGATTGGATGTCCCAGGGTCTATTTGAGAGCAATGAGGCCCCCATTTAAAGGCGGACTTCTCTTACTGCAATATCTTAATTTGTCCCTGTCCAGATGGACACATTTTGCTAACGATATAAAAATTATCGGTAGTAAAAGAGTTCATGTTTTTACTTGAAATTACCATTTTATAGGATTCGCCATTTAACAATTGAAATTACTTTTACTGACGTTAGAGTAATAGGCAACATTGCCAACTCTCTCTCCCTCCCTTCGGACATCTGGAGTGACGCCTTTTTATGTTATGTTGTGTTCAGGGCCCGATTAATACATTGAAACTAGAGAAGCCCGCCTTTAAATGGGGCCCCATTGCTCTCAAATAGACTCTAGAACATCAAATTGAATTATTATATGTACTAGAAGTCTTGCCCCTGAATGCAATTAAATCAAAAAATTATAATATAACAAAATATATTAATAAGTAATGAGTATTCTGTACGGTTTTTTTTCTTCCAATATTCGAACAAATTTAACACAAGTAGCAATTGTTTTACTAAAGTTTGTAATGCAATTTTTTAAGGTAAATTTAGTAGCTAACTATGTTAAAGGTGTTAAATATTTATATAAAATGTGTGATTTGGGTGCCCCTCAAAAATGTAACGTGTCAGCCTGGGCGTCACGGGCCTATTCAGTAATCAGGCACTAGATGTGTTGCGGTAGAGTAATAGGTAACATTGCCTACTTTCTCTCACCCTTCGGACATCTGGAATGAGGCCTTTTTATGTTATTTTGTGTTGCGGTAGAGTAATAGGCAACATTGCCTACTCTCTCTCTCTCCCTTCGGACATCTGGAATGACGCCTTTTTATGTTATTTTGTGTTGCGGTAGAATAATAGGCAACATTGCCTACTCTCTCTCTCTCCCTTCGGACATCTGGAGTGACGCCTTTTTATATTATTTTGTGTTGCGGTAGAGTAATAGGCAACATTGCCTTCTCTCTCTCACCCTTCGGACATCTGGAATGACGCCTTTTTATGGTATGTTATGTTGCGGTAGAGTAATAGGCAACATTGCCTACTCTCTCTCTCTCCCTTCGGACATCTGGAGTGACGCCTTTTTATGTTATTTTGTGTTGCGGTAGAGTAATAGGCAACATTGCCTACTCTCTCTCACCCTTCGGACATCTGGAATGACGCCTTTTTATGTTATTTTGTGTTGCGGTAGAGTAATAGGCAACATTGCCTACTCTCTCTCTCTCCCTTCGGACATCTGGAGTGACGCCTTTTTATGTTATGTTGTGTTCAGGGCCCGATTAATACATTGAAACAAGAGAAGCCCGCCTTTAAATGGGGCCCCATTGCTCTCAAATAGACTCTAGAACATCAAATTGAATTATTATATGTACTAGAAGTCTTGCCCCTGAATGACATTAAATCAAAAAATTATAATATAACAAAATATATTAATAAGTAATGAGTATTCTGTACGGTTTTTTTTCTTCCAATATTCGAACAAATTTAACACAAGTAGCAATTGTTTTACTAAAGTTTGTAATGCAATTTTTTAAGGTAAATTTAGTAGCTAACTATGTTAAAGGTGTTAAATATTTATATAAAATGTGTGATTTGGGTGCCCCTCAAAAATGTAACGTGTAAGCCTGGGCTTCACGGTCCTATTCAGTAATCAGGCCCTAGATGTGTTGCGGTAGAGTAATAGGTAACATTGCCTACTTTCTCTCACCCTTCGGACATCTGGAATGAGGCCTTTTTATGTTATTTTGTGTTGCGGTAGAGTAATAGGCAACATTGCCTACTCTCTCTCACCCTTCGGACATCTGGAACGACGCCTTTTTATGGTATGTTATGTTGCGGTAGAGTAATAGGCAACATTGCCTACTCTCTCTCTCTCCCTTCGGACATCTGGAGTGACGCCTTTTTATGTTATTTTGTGTTGCGGTGCAACATTGCCTACTCTCTCTCACCCTTCGGACATCTGGAATGACGCCTTTTTATTGTATGTTATGTTGCGGTAGAGTAATAGGCAACATTGCCTACTCTCTCTCTCCCTTCGGACATCTGGAGTGACGACTTTTTATGTTATTTTGTGTTGCGGTAGAGTAATAGGCAACATTGCCTACTCTCTCTCTCTCCCTTCGGACATCTGGAATGACGCCTTTTTATGTTATTTTGTGTTGCGGTAGAGTAATAGGTAACATTGCCTACCTTCTCTCACCCTTCGGACATCTGGAATGAGGCCTTTTTATGTTATTTTGTGTTGCGGTAGAGTAATAGGCAACATTGCCTACTCTCTCTCACCCTTCGGACATCTAAAATGACGCCTTTTTATGGTATGTTATGTTGCGGAAGAGTAATAGGCAACATTGCCTATTCTTTCTCTCCCTTCGGACATCTGGATTGACGCCTTTTTATGTTATTTTGTGTTGCGGTAGAGTAATAGGCAACATTGCCTACTCTCTCTCTCTCCCTTCGGACATCTGGAATGACGCCTTTTTATGTTATTTTGTGTTGCGGTAGAATAATAGGCAACATTGCCTACTCTCTCTCTCTCCCTTCGGACATCTGGAGTGACGCCTTTTTATATTATTTTGTGTTGCGGTAGAGTAATAGGCAACATTGCCTTCTCTCTCTCACCCTTCGGACATCTGGAATGACGCCTTTTTATGGTATGTTATGTTGCGGTAGAGTAATAGGCAACATTGCCTACTCTCTCTCTCTCCCTTCGGACATCTGGAGTGACGCCTTTTTATGTTATTTTGTGTTGCGGTAGAGTAATAGGCAACATTGCCTACTCTCTCTCACCCTTCGGACATCTGGAATGACGCCTTTTTATGTTATTTTGTGTTGCGGTAGAGTAATAGGCAACATTGCCTACTCTCTCTCTCTCCCTTCGGACATCTGGAGTGACGCCTTTTTATGTTATGTTGTGTTCAGGGCCCGATTAATACATTGAAACAAGAGAAGCCCGCCTTTAAATGGGGCCCCATTGCTCTCAAATAGACTCTAGAACATCAAATTGAATTATTATATGTACTAGAAGTCTTGCCCCTGAATGACATTAAATCAAAAAATTATAATATAACAAAATATATTAATAAGTAATGAGTATTCTGTACGGTTTTTTTTCTTCCAATATTCGAACAAATTTAACACAAGTAGCAATTGTTTTACTAAAGTTTGTAATGCAATTTTTTAAGGTAAATTTAGTAGCTAACTATGTTAAAGGTGTTAAATATTTATATAAAATGTGTGATTTGGGTGCCCCTCAAAAATGTAACGTGTAAGCCTGGGCTTCACGGTCCTATTCAGTAATCAGGCCCTAGATGTGTTGCGGTAGAGTAATAGGTAACATTGCCTACTTTCTCTCACCCTTCGGACATCTGGAATGAGGCCTTTTTATGTTATTTTGTGTTGCGGTAGAGTAATAGGCAACATTGCCTACTCTCTCTCACCTTTCGGACATCTGGAATGACGCCTTTTTATGGTATGTTATGTTGCGGTAGAGTAATAGGCAACATTGCCTACTCTCTCTCTCTCTCCCTTCGGACATCTGGAGTGACGCCTTTTTATGTTATTTTGTGTTACGGTAGAGTAATAGGCAACATTGCCTACTCTCTCTCTCTCCCTTCGGACATCTGGAGTGACGCCTTTTTATGTTATTTTGTGTTGCGGTAGAGTAATAGGCAACATTGCCTACTCTCTCTCTCTCCCTTCGGACATCTGGAGTGACGCCTTTTTATGGTATGTTATGTTGCGGTAGAGTAATAGGCAACATTGCCTACTCTCTCAAGTACTCCAAGGCGTTACTCCAAGTCCCTTTGGACATCTGGAGTAACGCCTTTTTATGTTATGTGACGTTGTGTTATGTTATGTTATATGCTTTGCCTCATTGTGCGTCGTGTTGTGTTTCCTGCAGCCGAGAGCGACTGCGAGAAGCACCGTGAGAACGCACTGAAGATCCCCACCATCATGAAGCTGATCCCGAAGTGCAAAGAGAACGGGGACTACGAGGAGCTGCAGTGCTACAAGGACTCCAAGTTCTGCGTGTGCTACGACAAGAAGGGACACCCCGCCTCGCCCATCTCCTCCAAGATAAAGGAGTGCGGATGCAACCTCAAGAGGAAACAGAAGATAGAGAGCGGTAAGAAACACACGTCCCTTCTTTGACTATCTTAATCTTTGGCACTGTCAGGCACGTAGGTAAGGGGGTGGTTCAGAGAGTTCAAACCCCTCCCATTGAAAGTTAAGAAAAAAAATTAAAAATCGAATTACTTTAAAAATCATAAAAATACTTTAAAAAAAATAGAAACATTTCAATTTCTAATATAGTACTTCTTGTTGGGTGTTGCATGAGGGAAAATCTTATATTTTCCGGGGATCCTACTCTGGAAAATAGTTCTCAAAAGGCTTTAAAAACATGATTTCAGGACATTTTTATCTCAAACTAAAGTAACATGACGTCATTGTGTTTCATTATATAGCATTTGAAGTTCGGTGGCAAAGGGAAAAGATCGCGAAACGTTGCCGTATAAATAAGTTGTAACCAAAGTAATATATTATTCTAAACAAGGAATCTTAAAGTTTAAATTGGTTCTCTAAATTCATTTCGTAATTAGGGAGTGATATTTACTCATTTTAAAAATAGTTAATGAATGATATTGGTAACGACTTCGTGAAAAATAAATGATAACTGTCGCTGTTTCGATATTTATATGCCAACGTATCTCTGTTTACTTGAATAAAGATTCATAGGTTTTTAAAAAAAAAGGGGGGGGGGAGTATGTTAATGGGGGGGGGGGGGATAAGCTACCTAAAGAATCCGTTGCTCAGTTACTGAACCACCCCCATGAAAAATCTATACCTACGTGCCTGGGCACTGTGTTATTATCTCAAAATATATAACTACCATAGCCCTTTCACTGTCACCTCTCAAGGGACAAAATAGCGACTCGTTCTTTTGTTACTTGTTGGTTAAAAGGAACGAGGACGGTAACGATGTATCCAGGATTTTATATATATATATATGGTCCGGAGCACATGTTACATCAATTGATGTGTGTATATATATATATATATATATATATATATATCATTAAGCATATATATATATATATATATATATATATGGTCCGGAGCACATGTGACATCAATTGATGTGTGTATATATATATGTATATATATATATATATATATATATATATATATATATATATATATATATATATATATATATATGGTCCGGAGCACATGTGACATCAATTGATGTGTGTATATATATATGTATATATATATATATATATATATATATATATATATATATATATATATATATTATCATTAAGCATATATATGTATATATATATATATATATATGGTCCGGAGCACATGTGACATCAATTGATGTGTGTATATATATATGTATATATATATATATATATATATATATATATATATATATATATATATATATTATCATTAAGCATATATATGTATATATATATATATATATATGGTCCGGAGCACATGTGACATCAATTGATGTGTGTATATATATATGTATATATATATATATATATATATATATATATATATATATATATATATATATATTATCATTAAGCATATATATGTATATATATGTATATATATATATGGTCCGGAGCACATGTGACATCAATTGATGTGCTGTCTAGTGGTGGTGTACGAGTTCATAAGTGACGTACGCATGACATAGTGATGAAACCAAGTATTAAGCTTGTCGCAAAAGGATTTCGATACATTTTGTCCGGGGTGTTTATTTCCGTCTTTGTTTTGATACACTAATGATATTTTATAATTATTAATACTTTTAGGCGTTGACAACGCATTCATTCCCCAATGTGAAGATGACGGCTCATGGGTCAAGAAACAGCACTGGGATTACAACGACAGCTGCTGGTGTGTGGACAACGAAGGCAATCAAGTCGGAAAAATCACTGCTGATTGCAATAGCATAACCTGCGATTAATAGTTCGCTTCCTTTGTTTCCTGTGCTTACTTAACAACTCCTTTCTTAAATAAACATCTTACAACTTATTGGTATCATAGTAATTATTTTCACGAATAAATATTGGAAGTCATGGCAGCAGACAGATTTGGTAATCCAGTCTATCTCGATCTGCATTGAGAATGTAACATCATAAAGTGTAGTACTTGATATTTGTTTACGGTGCTACTGAAAAATATTCCAATTCGAGAAGCACTTTTAAAAAAATTTAAAACTGGTCATTAAGATTGTATTATACTTTGTCATAACTCAAACGTTTTTGCAACAAATATGGCTCATCCAAATTGAAGACTAGTTTATAATTCTGACGGATGGTCATTCCAAACGTTTTGAAACAAAAGAAACATTCAATTAAAAAGTTATTGTAAACTCCATTAGCAAGTTTTTGTAAACTCCCATTAGCTTTGCAACGTTGCAAAACGGATATTTGTCGAAAATAAATAGTGTCCAAAAAGTTTTTTTTTTTTTTTTTTTTTTAAATCATTATTAAAAACCAAAGAAAGCATAAAATACTAATTTTATCACTTAGCAATATTTTACAGAGTAGGGTCAGGTATCCCCTAAAGTACCCAAATGTGGATTAATGGTCATATGTTTAGACCAAAACTATAAGTGTAGAATCTTAACAGAGTTTAGAGTTTTAAAATAAACTTTTTCGGTAACTGTAATTTAAACCTTAACTTTACTAGATTTCATATTCCATTTCGTCGCCAATTTTTTTTTGCGCGGTATATTTATCCATTTAAAATAATAAAATGCTGTGAATTTTCGATTAACAGGGCCTTCACTAAAATGGACTCGCAGTAACAGGACTTCGATTTTGTTACTTAAATGGAGAGTCGCGATTTGTGAAAACTACAATATAATTTTATTTACCCCGTATTTATTAAACCTGATCATCTTAAAAACCGAGGCTAATAGAAAAGAGAATAGCGAGCAATAACATGTTTCGTAGAATAACAGAAGGAGGCGAAAAAAGGAGGTCAACCTCCTTTCAAATTAAAAACTAAAAAAAAAAAATCGTTTTTTTTTTTTTTTAAATGGAAATCGGCTTGAAGAAAAGATCGCTAAAAAGTAAATATAATTTTTAATTTTACAAACAAGTTGAAAAAAATTTAAATATTAATTTTATACTTATTACAATTTTTTAAAGTTAGTGCCTATTTACAAAAACCATACCTACGCTTTGTCGCCGATTTTAACAAATTATAATAAGTATAAAATTAATATTAAATACTTTCAACTAATTCGTAAAAAAATTTTTAAATATTAATTTGAAGTGATTTTTTTCTTTAAGTCGGTTTTCTCATTCTTTAAAGGATTATTTTATTAATTAATAGAAATATACATACCAACAAAAATATGTATAATATTTCTATTAATTATTCAATCATTTTATCCAATA
Organism: Troglohyphantes excavatus; assembly: GCA_963932185.1. NCBI lineage: Eukaryota > Metazoa > Arthropoda > Arachnida > Araneae > Linyphiidae > Troglohyphantes > Troglohyphantes excavatus. The sequence continues at coordinate 39,396,277 of OZ010677.1, forward strand.
TCCCACAAGTACAATATATTAATCTCATTACTTTTCACAAACACATCACGCGCTGTCTCGAATTATGTTCATATTTAAGAAGAAGCATCTGGCATTGCTTTACTAATTAAACAAGAAAAATAGATTTGTTTATATAAATTAATAGATTTTTTCAGATAGCTTATATTAGCTCTAATTCCAAGAAATATTCACAATAAAGCTAGTAATCAACGAGCTATCTAGGGTAAATTCGTCAAGGAATCATCGATTTTTGAGTAATAACACATCAATTATTTTAAACGATGAAATATTTTAGTTTGTTGTGAGAACAGTAGTTATTATCCCTTTTGTTAATCTAAAAATGATCTAATTATCCCTTTTAACCCACTAATGAAGAACACGTTCAAATACCTGACCAATAACAGATACAGATGGTTCAGTGTATTTGTGAGATATGTATTTGCGGACGTCATCAATGCGAGCACACAAAGAACCGTGTCCCGTACGCCAGGGACGAATACGAAGTCTGCAAACTCAGCGAGCACAAAGACAGGTACAGAGCTTTCTGCTGTCAGCCAAGAGCACAGCCAATAATCCCTGCGGCCAATGCCACAGGATGGACGGGAAGCGAGCCGACGGTAAAGGTTTCCACAACCAAAAAAGACTATGTAGTGCACCCAATCAAAAAACGAACAATAAAGAAACCAAAAGTTTACAAAGAACCTAAAGGAAAATTTGTCCACAGCACTACTTACAAAAACGACTACAAACCCAAGCATGTGGAAGTTAGAAGTAAATTTAAAATCTCAGAGCGTACCAAAGATGGGACCATGCCAGGAACGTTACCAGGGAAATTTGAAAGTGAAACTACGTATGGTAGGAACTACATTCCTAAAGTTTGCCCACCTAGAGAGCAAGCCAAGGTGCAAGAATGTATTTTGACAAAGCTTGGACAACCTTTTACTGGTAAGTTCAACACCAATGTGCAAAAAATTAGCCTCAAATGAGTTGTTAAAAATTTGGCACTTAATTTTTTCCATACTCATTAAAGCTGAGCTTTATAAGTAGAATAAATCAATGCATAATAAGTTATCCAATACCATTTCTCTCAGTATAATTTAAATTTTTAATAGTATTATTCAGCTATTACTAAGTAAAACTTCCCTCAAATATTTAAACTCTCAAAAATCTAATATGTAAACTTTCATTTTTACTTAATAAAAATGATTTAAGATGCAATAATTTTTTTTTTACAAGAAAAGGTGCTTCTCAGATTATTATCACCATAATTTCTTTTTTTAATTTCTTTTTGTGCGTTCATGGCATAGAAAAGTGCATTTGTGATTACGATTTGGAAAATATTATGATCATCAATTAGTATTTTTACTGAGAAGTACTGTGAATCGTTGACTATTATAGATTTTATGTATGTATGTATAGTTTATGTATGTATTCAACAAAGTTATAGATTTCCTCATTCGCGCCTAAGATAACTATAGGAAAATTGATTTTATGCAATATCCAGGTACTACAGAAACAAAATCGCGCTATCAGCCTCCAACCTTCAGCAAAAGAGAAAAAGTGATTCCAAGAAAAGGGGAACTCAATTCTTCTTCTGGAAACTTCGACGGCAGAACAACTCACAAGACAGATTTCACCGCCAAATACGTGGAGCCACCGAAACCCATCAAGGCGACATCCAAGTGGAAACCTTCCACCGACAAGTTTGAGGGTACAACCACCCATGCCCACGACTACAAATGTCCTCCGCCACAACAGAGGGATGAATTGAAAATTCCGAAAGAGAGCTTTCAAAAACCAGAAGGTTCTTTTGAAGGGATATCGAACTATAAGAAGGACTATCCAGCTCATAAAGTTTCTGCGAGGTATGAAAATTAATCATTTTTCATGAGCAATCATTCATGTATTTGTAAGTAAGTATATATCTATAGGTTAAAAATACGTTAAGGGGCTGTCCATAAATGATGTCACACATTTCTCCATATGTGGAACCCCCTCCCCCCCCCCCCCCCCCCCCTTTACCCTCATGTCATACACTGTCACACTTCACCATATCCAGGTTTGCCCTTAGCTGTAGCGAGGCCCTGTGTGTCCCATAGCAACGGGGCCCCTTTTTTTATCCTCAACACAAACTTATTAATAAGTTTCATTAAACTTATGAATTATAGAATAAGTTTGTCAGATTTTTATCTATAATACAAGTGTAGTTATTAATGTTTGATACTACCATTAAATTGTATATAGTATTTATTAGATAACTTTGTTACATAAAACATTATTTTGTTCTTTTCTTATTGAAAATTAAAAACAAGTCTAATTTAACAATAACCAAACTAGACAACATTTATGTCAGGCGTGCTATTTGTCGTGGAGTTATAGTGTCGGAATGGATCATCCTAAAAGAGTAACATAGTGTTTCTATTCTATTACCCCATTTAGCTGATTTTAAAGGCGTATTAAGTCAAAATAAATAGGTATAAGACATTAATTTCATCTGTTACATTCTCATTTTGCACATTTTTTCTCTAATAAGTGCGGGGCACTGTGCGGTGACACGCGTCGCACACTCTAAGGGCGGTCCTGACTATCCCCCCCCCCCCCCCCCCCTCTGTCACATATGACGTTTTTCTACCGAACAGGAACACGAAACAAGAGTTCCACAAAAAGAACGTAAATGTTAAAACGTTATTGAAATACAAAAGGGCAAAAGATTGTTACTAGAAGAAAATATTCTTCTAGACTATTTTTCTTCGTTTCTCTTATTTTCCTCAAAATCTTTGATTCTCCGGTAGCATATTAACTACCTATACACGAGTAGACGCATTGGAAAATTTCGAGCCTTCTGATTCGTCGGTTTCACTACGTAGCTGTGACGTCACATTATTTTCTCATCCATAATATTTTTATTTGCACTGTTGATGGAAATCTGCTAGTAATTATGGAACTCGGTTTTTATATTTGATTGTTACATGATTGCTTTTTGGTTATTTCTCAACTGAATATATTTGTTATTGAAAGATATATATACAAATATAATTGTAATTTTCAAATGCAAAAAAACTTCATAATTCCAAAATATTATGTGGCGCCATCTGTTAACATAATGCATAACAATACACATAACGATACATTGAAATTCTATTCCTTACTTTAATTTTATACGTAAGAAATTAATCTATATTATTCTAGTATTATTTGTATCTATTTTTATTTGTTCTTGGATGACAAATAAAAATTCCTTTTAATTGGTTAAATGAATTGATTTCATGATAATCATGATAATAAATAATAACACTCGTATAAAATTACAAAATGTAATGCAATTCTACTTAAATAAACCCATTACCAAAAATGTTCCATATTTTATAAAGCTACATTTCCCCCCATTTTATATTCACCTTATTAGGCAATTAACTGACAAGCATTAGTGATTCAGATTCATGTGTAAGTTTGATTGAAATGTAAGTATAATGGATGAGAAATAGTGTGACGTCACAGCTACGTAGTGAAACCGACGAATCAGAAGGCTCGAAATTTTCCAATGCGTCTACTCGTGTATAGGTAGTTAATATGCTCTCCGGTATGACAAAAACAATCACCTGTTATGGAGATAAAAAAAAAAAAAAATAACGATAGCGAACGATTTAACTACATTTTTTAACCTCAAAAATGCTGTATCATTCTTTTTGAAGAATACGGAACAAAAGAATAAATTGTTATTTTCCGTGTGTTATTTGAGAAGGGACAGTGGATTGCAATGGATTAATAATGCAAATCAAAATACTTCCGCACTTTCAGAAAAGTTCCGGAATGGCACCCGGGTTCGCGCCCTTACAAAATATCCGACGCCCCACCGATGACAGCAAGGACGACCTACAAGACGGACTTTGAACCTCCCCCAGAAGATCTCCTCCCCGCCAAATCGAAACAAGTGAAGAACAACATCACCATACCAGAAGGATCCATGGAAAAAGTCACCTCATCGATGCGAGATTACCGGAAGATCGACAATCCTGTCATGGCGAAATCCTGCAAACCGGACACACACTATAAGAAACCGGAGGTGAGTTAAAAATACAGTAGACTCTCGATAACTCGAACTTCGATAACTCGAATTTTTCGATATCTCGAAAAAAATCGATTTCCCTGCAACTTTATTATTTATTTAATGTAGTTTTATCTCTTTAATTCGAAGTTTTTCGTCGTTATTTTCGATAACTTGAAGTTTCCTCACAACTCAAAATTTTGTTTTCCTCTCAAAACTACAGATTTTGAAGAACCTTTAGCGTATATGTAATGGCTACGTTCTTCTTTATCGGTTATCTTTCTTATTGTGCGTTATTGAAAGAGTATACGTACAATGGATTCCTACCTGTGCCTCACCCCTTTTGTTTGAATGTCGCCAGACTGGATTTCCTGAGCTGTATATCCCCTCCTCTTTAACGCAGAGTCAGTCCAACAAGGAAGATTAATGATTTATCGTCCCTCAAGCCAGCTGGCGTTTTCGGTAAAGTGCGAGTCACTTTCTTGGAACATTACCGACCGTCAAGAAAGCAACTCACTTAAAATATGAAGACGACACTCGACCCCTTCTCATTTTTGTTTAGGCTTTCGTGTGGTGTTGATTTGTCGCTGCGAATAATAGCGATAAAACGATAATGCAATGCACTCTCTATAGCAGCATTTGATGAGAGATCGCTCTCAGAAGAAGAATGATAATGAAGAATGCTAACCTCCTCCAAAGATAACTTTGTAAGAGGCTCTATCTTTCATAAAAACTATGCGTGCATTCGTTGAATCGTGGCCGGAAATGAAAACATTAGAGACATTTCAAGCAATCGTGCATTTGGAAAATATAATTGATTTCGAAAAAAATAGAAATACTTACCAAACTATTTTGGGTAGATATGTTAAATAAAGTCGTGTAAGTAAGTATACTAGTATTTATTTTTACCAAAACAGCTTTTTTATAGGATTTTCGATAACTCGAATTTTCGATATCTCGAATTTTTATACACTTTCCTTCGAGTTCGAAATAACGAGAGTTGTCTGCATGTTTCTCAAAAGGAGAAGCTCAGAGCTTATTTTAGTATGGAAAATTTCACGATACGCTCTTGCAAAAAATAGCAAGTGCATTCGCATACTTTTTGCTTACCATTATCTATAGCACTAAAAGTTTAGTGCGGCACGCAAAACACTATCTTCCACTGCACAGAAATGTTTGAATTTTTAAACATAAGTACTATTCAACCTCTAATTATGCAATTAGAGCCAGAATTTTAAAATTTTAGTTAGTTATTTCTTAATTAATATTTAAAGTTTCCATCCAGTAGGAATCGTGGTGAGGGAAAATTGCACATGCATGCCCTTTTACCTTAGTCGGTATAGTGTGAGACTTCGGAATAATAAATCGCGGGTTCAAATCTCGACGGGGCAACTATTTTATTTTTTCAATGTATAAGCCTTAACGAGTGTCCAAGCAGAGCAAGACCAAACAGTTAGAACCCAATATGGAAGAGTGAGAATACAAACAAAAATCCTAGTCCAATTTTTTTTAGTTGTCGATATCTATGGATACAGCTTGGCGAGCTTTATCATGATGCATATAGACCTTGTCGCTATCGAATCCAAAAACCATAATACACATCATAATACAAACACACAAATATGTCGGTGTATGATGAGAAACACACAACTTTTTAGTAATTTCCTGAAAAACATTGTAGTCATTAGTCTATTTGAATTTACAGAGCTCCATACGAAATTCAGAATAATGAAAATTTGTTTGTATCGGATTGCAATGTCAGGTTTTTTATGTTAATTATACACACTTTGAGGTACTACATAAAATGGATTTTAATATAGTGGTATGTATGTGCTTGCAACAAAAATGCGTCAGAAGCGAACGATACAACAAAATTAGGTACACAAGTTTTGATGTAACAAATTAAAGGTCAAAAAAGAAGTAAAGAAAGTCATATTTGAAGAGCTATAATTAAAAAATAATAATAATAAAACAGCTCAAATGATTTTATTCTCAAATCGCTACGACAACGTATTTTTAGATGCTTTAAACATTGATATTAGTGAAATCAATTGAATCATTTTTTTTCCTGAATTTTCCTTTCAATAAATTTGTAGCGTCTACCACATGAAAGAAGACCATGCAAAATACAACAATTTACTAGAAATAACCACGGCAACGTATTTTTAGATATTCTAAACATTGATATTAGTGAAATCAACTAAATCCCTTTTTTCCTGTATTTTCCTTTCAATGAATTTGTAGCATCTACAACATGAAAGAAGACCATGCAAAATACAACAATTTACTAGAAATAACCACCTGCGTTTGAAAAGCAAAGTTGTTTTCTGACAGCCAAATTGAGGAGATGGGCTGCTGTTGGCACGGTGACGATGATGAAGGATAACGTCGGCTTAGAAGTAGAACCACGAATATTTAAACCCGATTACCAGCCGTAGTCGGGGACGAAATAAAAGCGATAAATTTCGAAATGTGAATGACGATTGGATTTCGTCGCCAACTATGGACGGTAACTCTTTGGTATTAATATACGTGACTGTACTTATGAGCCAACGATTAACGGAATTGATGAGAAATGGTGCCATGAGCAGCTGAAGGCCCAATCGTCCGCTTGGGTCGACTGAAAAAGGCGGCAAATTTTCTTGAAAAGGGAACGTGTTAGTGATATTAGTGGGAATATTGTCGTCTGTGTTTGACATTTTACTAGATTCGTTTTTGAATTTAATTATATATTAGATTTAATCAAGTTAATTATTTATTTGACATTCTTTTATATCTGAAATTAATTTATAGACAATATAGATAGCTTGAATTTTATTTTTGTCTGAAAATGCACTCTTGTCCCTACATATGAATGATTCCCCCAAATATTAGAATTTGGCTTCTTAAAAATATGTCTTTTAGTTGGGAAAAATTGGAAAATTCCTATAAGAAAGATATTACCTGTTTTCGAATTTCCTATAAAAAATTATTTGTACAAATTGGATCGCCAAAATCATGTATGGTAGTGTCACAAAAACTCCTTAAACAGTCCCTGGATGTTGCACTATAGATTTTTAAGAATAAACATCAAGTACACTTACTGACTAATGACTCTTGTCCCTAAAGGTGAATGATTTCCCTCAAATTTTAGAATTTGGCCTTCTAATGATACATCTTTTAGTTATAATATGACCAATGTTGTCGAATTACCTATAAAAAATTAATTGCACAAATTGGATCGCCAAAATGATTTTTGCTTGTGTCACAAAAATTCCTTACCTATACTTTCAGGGAGAATTTGCAAATTGCACCACCACCAAATGCGACTACACAGCCAAGACGGGAGACAGGGTAGAAATCAGCAAAAGGGCAGACAATCTGGGAGTGAAGGAGGGGTCCATGGAGGACTTCACGACCACAATGAGAGACTATCAGTGGATGTGCGTCGACTGTCCCGCGAAATACCTCAAGATGTTTGGAAAAGATGCTCTACCGGATTATAAGTTCGTGGAAAGGGAAAAAGGCCACGATTATTTCAAGAAGTTAAAGATGAAGAATTCGAGATTATGAAACTAGGCAATTTTTAAACAATGAAATTTGTAAAATATACAATTTTTTTCAAAGAAGTAGTTATTTTGTATTTTTGTCGTAGCCATTAAGAATATTTCGTTAAAAAACAAGGGTGGTAAAGAAAATGCTGATTAACACTGACTGTATTAGTAACGTCTTCTTGCCGCTAATCAGGTCCGTCGCACGAGTTTTTTTTTTTTTTGGGGGGGGGGGGGGGGTGCGACCCCTTCAATAATCTGGAAACCCTAAAAGTTGGGAATTTCAAGTTTTGAAAATCCCCAAGTTTGGAAAATTTATGCCTGAAGAAAATTAATATTATTAGCAAATGAAAGATTAGAAGTTACCCAACTAGTAAAATTACATTTAAATTAGACAATCTGCCCAATTAATTCAAATAATAATCAATAGAAAACACAAATTCACTAAAATCATATGTAACTCTTGAGTTACATAATGCATTTATGGGATAGGCTATTGCAATCAAATCAGATACTGGTGCATAAAATCAACGAGTTGCATGATCTGAAAATCTTCACTTATCTTTATATTAAAACAAAAATTTAACTCTCTAAGGATTGAACAAATTATTGAATTGTTTTATTTTAGTAGAGAAGGATTTTAAAAACTAATTTAAATTCATAAAATGCTTCAAAGTAGATATTTCTTATTAACTTTTAAATTATGTGTATTCCGAACAGTTTGGTTGAATTAACAATACACACAGTCACACTACAACTTCTCAGTGGGCTATTGACAACAGTTTGGAGTGAAAGAAAATATACGAGAGTTTTTTTCGCAATTTTGAATCTTTGACAGATGACGAGAATAACAGCTAAGCTGGCACCCGATAATGTGTGTTCTGGAAAAACTGGCAATACAGAAACACATTACCCTAAGATAGTTAAAACTGTACAAAAACGCTTTAAAAATTACCAAACGTTCCTAATATTTTGCAACTATTAATGAGGTTTTTTTTATTTACATAGATAAAAGATCAAACTACAATAGGTTGTAGAATATATTTTACAAGACTGCTTAGTGCTTACATAAGCACATGGGTTTCCTATTATTTTAACCAGTGGGGAGACACGACTTTTGGCGATAGTCATTGCCCCAAGCAGCAACTCCCCTTAATAAAAAAAAAAATTTAATTGAATTATTTAAAAACATTTTAAAGGTGTACTATACACTTGAAATTTTTTTTTTAATTATGGATTTAAAAATCTAATTTTTTCATGTAGGAAAACACCTTAAAAATAGTTATGAATCATTTTTAAAAACCCTGAATAATATAAAACATTTATTACCTAATTAGCATTTTATATGTTAATTAGCATGTTTTTTCAAACGTGATTACGCAAGTTGTAATTAATCTAGAAGCATAATTTTTGTTTGAAATTACTCGCAGTATCTTTCTTAATGTTATGACCCTCCAAAAAGAAGTTTAGAGCATTTAAAGTTCTTTTTTAAATAATTTTTTACCTCGAAAGTCCAAAAAAAAACCACTTTTTTATTCAAATTTTCAACTTTAAAATTCTATTAAAAATAATTTTTTGAACAAATCGTTATGATGGAGGGTCATAACATCTTACAACTAATATAAATTTAAAAGAAAAAATAATTTTCTCAAAATGTTTAAGCAAACTTGAGTCATGTTTCAAATGAAGGGACATATGTTAAAAATACAGTTCTTCAGAAATTGAGTGTAAAGTTTACAAAATATATTGCCATTGCAAGCGCGGCCATTGAATAACTCTTAGTAAATAAAAAAGTTTTTGGAATATTTATTCAATCTTTGTATCATCTGAAAGATAATGAATTGGGGAATACTATGGAACCAAAAAAAATATTCTTGAATTTTTGGCCGATTTTAGTTTTTTATAGTGTGTATGTAAGTGGTCATCGGTGAATCTACCAATGACCATTCGTCACTGACTTTAACCCTTCCCAGTCCATTGATTTTATGAGTTAAGTTCACATTTATTACTGTGTCCAAGTAGTACCCCTTTAAACAAGACAAAATTTGTCCAGTGTATATGTTCAATGTCAATCTAAATGAGATATCCAGTACCACAAGGCACTGGATCACTAAGGGTTCAAGTAATCATTAAGTGAATTCTTTTTGGAAAATAAAACTACAATAATAGTTCAATCAAAGCATTTTATTCTCAACTTTATAAATAAAACAAGGGTTAGGATAGTACTTGGATAGAAAAGAAAAATCACTTTGTAAGCAAGTGTGCACTTTAAACTGCACTCTAAGGGGTTTTGACCAAATACATATATATAAAAAAGGAAACAGTAGCAAAAACATTTATATAAGTAACAAGCAATGTTCTGTCTAGAGCAATGTAGAAAAATAAATGCTAAGCAAAAATTCTAAGGGATTAAAAAAATGGTGTACAAAGAAATCCAAAAATATTATTGGATGCATCTTGCCATTTTATTCAAGTAGACGACGCATAACAGACAATAGTATAAAAGTAAAATAATATCACATGACTAGGATCTTAAATGAATTTTATAAACATCAATACCGATCGAAAAGATTAATAACAATTCATTGCAGCGAAAATGGAAAAAACTCAGAAAAACGATAGATTTTAAATTAGAATTCATGGACTTGGCACTCTTAAAAAAGGCAAAGACCTCATTTAGACTGAACAAAATGTTAGTTTGCAATAAAATATAGCATATAAAAAAGTTCATTACTTATTGATTAGATTCAGAATGATTGTTTTAAAAAAGTACTTTTGTACAAGTACTTTGGTTATAAGTACATTTTTACGACAGCATATCTGTTCCAAAAGTCTCGACCCTGGACGCATGGGAGAACAAGACTGCCATTACTGGTCATCTTTTTCTTTGGCTCCATGCTTCAGTATACGTGTGAACTCCAAGTAATCAAACATGCCGTGCTTGTCGATGGGAGCTTCCCTGTACATTTCATCAACCTGCAATTAAAATAACAATTCAGTTTGACGAAGTTTAACTGTCTAAATAATTTGGCTTTTATAAAATTAAGCTTCAAAATAAGTTATTGGTTCAATAATGCCCAACCATGGATAACACTCGAGTTGACACCCCATAAACTTGAGAGCCACAACAAAAGTGAGAACATTTTAACATGACATATTTAATATGCACCATCTTCTTCTACATGGCAGATGTTTAATGAATGACCAGGAACAAACTTGCAATCCTCCAATTACAGGCTAGCTGCTCTTCCCAATAACATTTTAAGTGTTTGACTTTTATAAAATTTAATTTTAGGAGAAATTATCTGGTTTATGTACTTTGCACATTTAATAAAAAATATAATCAATACTGTAATTAATAAAACTTTAGAAAAACTACTCATTTTAACTACAAGTTATTATATTATATAATAATTATTAATATATTACATAATAATTATTAATATATATAATAATTATTAATATATTATATAATAATTATTAACATATTATATAATAATTATTAACATATTATATAATAATTATTAATATATTACTTAAGTTATTATAGTTACTAATATTGCATAACTAGTAAACATTTATAATCCCCTAATTCAGTGCATATTAACCCACTGAGCAAAATTTTGAATCTGTAGATTTTTTTCACTGCAGAAAAGTTTAATTTATATTTCCAACACATTCGTTTTTTTACAAAAATATTTTTTTTTTATATATCTGTAGAGAATGTTTTCAAAAGCCTTCCTAAGTTTGAAAATAATTTCGACAAAAAGATTTTTTTTATCAAATTTTATTACTAGAAAAACTGGAGATACCTGAACAGGTACACACGTTTGTATCCGTCAGGTGCTTAAGACCCCCTCCTACATGGACAAGTTAAACATGCACAGGTTTTTTCAGATGGCTCTGCGTATGGACAATGCAAAGCAAATACTTTGCAATTTCAAACACAGAGCCATCAAATTTATAAAAACAAGCTAAGATATCCTCAAAAGGAGAAGAAAACAACTTACATCCTCTTCCGTAAACCTGTCGCCCATAGTAGTTAAAAGCTCCCTTAAACGTTCCTCGTTGATTCTTCCCGTGTTATCCTCATCGAAGCAGGCAAATGCATTTTTTATCACATCTTCTGGGTCTGTCCCCTGTAACCTCTCGCCAAAGAGCGTGAGGAACATTGTGAAGTTTATGGGCCCAGGGGCTTCCTTCATCATGCCATCCAAGAAATCATCTGCAGGATTTTTGCCTAGAGGAAGAAAATATTGATATTTAAGAAAGTTTTGCAGAAAGTGAATATATGGATAGGTTTAGGGACACAAAAGTGACAATATAGTTTCAAGGACTTTTTTACCTTAACAAGACGGCTGGTTAATATTTAAACCCTAATCCCCAGTTAAAATAAAACACCCACCTTGTAAATGTTAATGAACTTGGAAGTAATTTAGAAAAACTTTTTAATATTCTTAAAGATTTCAACACATTTACAACAAAAGATAAATATTTTAATGTATAAATAGGAAACTTTTTGAAACAGGATAAAATGCCGGAGTGTTAAACTTTCACTTTTATAACAATTTACTTTTCTGTTCTATTAAAAGAAAAGTTTTCAATTTATATTAATTAATGACAAATGTCAAAGTATAAACAATTGTAAAGTATATTTAAGAAACTGCAGGTGCACTGTCTTCCCAGTTGTATTTGATTGTAAGATATCGTGATCTGAAGCAAAGCATGTAATCTTGCACAGCTTATCATACGCTATAACTGGAAGGAACTGGCACTTATCCATCTGACGGATACAAATGTGTATCTATTTTTCTCAGTAGTACACAAAATATAAAACTACATAAAAAAATCTCTACTTTCGAGATATTTTTTTAATTTAAAATATTGGGAGGACTTTTGAAATGCTTCTGTATTGAAACTGCTAAAAAAATATAATTTTTTAAAAGCAATGAGTTAAAAATATAAATTAAACTCTCCTGCAGTGAAAACAAACCTACAAATTCGATATTTTACTTATCCATCAGAGGGTTAAGGCATCATGTAACACTGCAAAACTTTGATAGCTCTAGAGAGCTTGGAAGTTTCTGAAGACTGTTGCAGTTTTAAGTTTGTTAATTGGCTGGAAAAAGTTGTTTTTAGAATTTTGATTGAACGTTAATTTACAGAATTCACATTGAACTCTTTTAAACAGGATACACATTTTCGTTACTGGTCTTACAAAAGATCGAAACATGACCTCGTACCTTCCGTCATACATTCGCCGCCAGATGTATTCGGTCAAGTATAACAGTGTTCACTCTAGAAATGAAAAGGGGCAGGGCGCTGATGGCAATAAAAGGGCACCAAGTTTTTGAAACGGCACTTCTTGTTTTTAAAAGGGCACTTTTTAAAAAAAAAAGTTTGAGATGGGTGTGGCCACCCGTTGATATATCGGACCCGTGACCAAAAAAAAAAAGTTCCGATTTGTTGATTCATATTGCGCAAGAGCTGCATATTGGTGACAATTCGGGGCTTATTTTGAAGGAAAGAACCGTACAAAATTGATGTCTCTTTATGAAGATACTACTTAAAATCCAAAATTTGTCACTTGAAAATTAATGTTTTCACTAAAAACCAAATCTGTAAGTAGCCCTAATCAGACCTCTTACAAAACTGATGAAAAGGCTACTTAAATTTAAAATTTGGTAATATAACCACAAAGCCTCTTCACGATAAAAAAAACATAGTATTTCATATGCGGGTACAGGCAACAAATAGGATTTGTGGAATGCCCCGTGCTCGAAATAACCGCGGAATCATCGTGATAATACAACACGCGTAGGAGTTTGTTTTTCTATTGTCATAATTCACTTAATTCCAATTTACACACACATTTTTTTAATCGATGCCTTTTTTAAAGACGGCTAGGGAAGCAAAGACGCCTGTGCTTGACTGAAAAAGGCAAGAGGGGCGGAATTTTTTCAAAAGAGGGCGGCATTTTTGAAAATTGGGCATGAGGGCGCTACAGAGATGAAAAAAGGGCGGGCAGGGCGGACCGCCCTTTAAAGAACGCCTAGAGTGAACACTGAGTATAAACCACAAACACCTTTGGTGCACTGTTTATGAAAAACTCTTTTTTGGGGGCTCTTCAAATGCCTTCAATAGCATTGACAAGCACTTCATTGTAAGGTAGCCATTTTCATCCAGGCAATTATTAGAACCCCAACAATCAGAGAATATCATGTTTCCAGGCAAAATAAATCGTCCAATCGCATTCAGCAAAGTCTGTCATGCATGTGTGATGTCACAAGTAGGTGGAACTAATGGCTATAGATGAACCAATGGGAAACACTATTTGTGTATGTGTTGTAATACACATTACACAAATATTGCGCATGGTTACAAATTTTAACTGAAATTATATTTGTCGATTTATTTTTGATGCCTTGGTGGATTGGCCTCCTATTCTTTACTTTAAATGTGATCTCAATCAGGCAGTCAATTTTTTGGGGCAATTGGGCATCATAAATTTTTTTTAATAGGTCCAAATTTTTTGGAGATGTTACTATATAACCAATAATTAACAATATTCGGTAAATACCTAGTGTACGGTGCCCCGTTGTCGCCAAGTCCAAAAATTGGCGCCAAGGTAAAAGTGATGTGTTTTTTTTGTCGCCAAATCAAAATGGCGGTTGGGTTTGGTTAATTAACGTCGCACTAGAGCTGCACAGTGGGTTATTGGCGACGGTTCGGTGCCTATCTCGAAGGAAAGACCCGGGAACAAATGCTTCGTATTTTTTAACCATGGACAGATGACGCAAAATGGCGGACATTGCGTTGGTCCGAGAAGTCAATCATGGTGCTTACAGGCGATCCTTCGGGCAGTTGTTTGGGGCATTTCGATGGCACTCTTAAGTTAGGGTTGCCATAGAACATGATATTTTCGCATGCATCAAGTAGGGTTGCCAAAAAATAAACTTTATCGCCCAATCATTTGTCGCCAAATCCCATTTGGTGAGGGCACCGGACACTAGGAATTAACCCAATATTCTTATATGTAGAGTAACATAAAAGCTTCAATATGTTAAATTCAATATTTACCCAAGGAAGCTAACATGTCATGAAGGTCATCTTTATCAATAAAGCCATCTCTGTTTTGGTCAATCATATTGAAAGCCTCTTTGAATTCCTGTATCTGGGCTTGGTCAAACATGGCAAACACATTGGAAGTTGCACGCTGGGCACGCTTCTTGGTCGTGCCACGACCTCTAGCTTTTCTGCTAGACATGATCTGAAAATAAATATTAAGTAAGAAAACAATGGAAAATTTCGTCATTCACTACTATTTCAACTTGGGAGGAGTTATGCGGGTCATTTCCTTTAACACAACAAACATATGAAAACATATAGAGAGATGTATACAAAATCTCATTTGTAAAAAATATTATGATTTTTTTCCTTTGAACAAATTCCTTTGTGCATTAAAAATTACAACCCATGAATCTTTTTAGGCAGCTTCATTGCAAACATGTTGAGTAATTATGAATAATCAATTACAATAGTTATTTAATAATATAAATATTTAAAATAAAAATCTATTTTGAGAAATTACAATATGTAGCTACTGTCACATAATAACTTCAAAAAATTATAAGTCCTAAAAATATGAGAAGCATGTTTGTATTCTTTAAGAGCAGTCTCCTGTCAATAGAAAACGTGTTTGTTTTTTACTTGGCATCAGATTGCGATTAAAAAGCTACAATCAAAATAAATTAAAATAATAACATTTAAAATAGTTTCAAATAAGATAATAATCTACAATAAATCTCATGGGACAAGATACCTTTCTTCAAAAAATTACTATGCGCAAACAAATAAAAACTTTACACATCATAACTTTATTTATTTGTTCATAAAATATATTAGTATATGGGAATAATAAACAAGTCATAAAAATATTATTACCTTGATTGTTTGAAGAGTTTTCAATAAACGTAGACAACGCCTTTTTAAATAATAATAAAACGTCAGTTTCACTCTTACTCGGAAAACGATTGAATATAAGCGGTCACAGTGAAAATGGCCAAATGCGTTTAAATAAAAATAAATAAAGTTTGTTTTTCCGACATTTTAAATTGCAAACTTATAATTTCTTTACTTTCCAAAACTATTTATGTTTGAGTTAATTCTTTTAAATTTTAGTAAATTATTAAAAATTACTTCAATACAAGTGTTTATGCTTGGCCACACCATTATTTTTCCAAAACATTCCTTATTTAATTCGGACTTTGGCGGTTTATCTGTTTTCTATCTACAATTTAGTTTCGGATCGTAATTTACTTTTTGCAACGTGTCTATTTTGTTATTAATTAAACTAATTTACGCTTTTCAACTAAACAAAGCCTAAACAAGTCTTGATTTCGATTGTTTCCTTTGGATTCAACTTTGGTGAGTACAAAATAAATTTCGTAAATTTTCATGATGTCATGCTGCTTCCATCGTGGTGTTTAGAACAATATTGCTAATTTTGTGATAAACTTGTTCATCTTTTATACTTTGCTTTAGTGAATTTGTAAAAAATAAAGCAGCTTAAATACTGAAATAAAATTATGACTACATGACACACAGAAACCTGTTATCGTGCTTAGTAAATTTTAGGGATTTCCCCCATATGTTACAAGAGCAAAGGACAGTACCTTAACGCTAGATTGGTAAACATAAAAAGTTGCAAACAAACATTATACATTCTTATTTTGCTAATCAATCTCCTTCCCCAAATAATCTGAGATTCACATACAATTGTTTACAATTCTTATCCATTCATTTTTTGTTTGAATGTATAATTTTTAAATAACATGTTTCTCTTGAACTTTTCTTTATTTATACTTTTAGATTTTGTTTTCCAAACATATATCAAAAGCTTATAATCATGCAATCAACTACCGAATAGTTAACCATGACCACCTTATCATAATTTTGTTGCCTTTGTACTATTGCCATACTTGGAGAAATCTACTCTGATAAAATGAAAATTTTAAACCTATATCATTTTATATGCATTCTTCATTTTGTAATATTTATGAGTTTGCGATAGTTTGGTTTGAAAAAAGAGAGTTTGTAATAGGGATGAAACGGATATCCGGTAACTATCCGGCCTATCCGGCTGCTTTTTAACTATCCGATATCCGGAAGTAAAGTGCCGGATAGCCGGATGAATAAAACATCGAAGTTTTTTTGTGGCAATCAATTTTCTTTGTTTTTGCTTTAAGTATTTTCCTGAAAATTCTACCAATGTATTCACAGTGTGCAGATTCTCCCTTTAACCAATAGAGACTTTAAAAAACCCACTTTTTTTCAAATTTTTTACTTTAAAATTATATTTTTAACGAATCGTTATGGTGGAGGGTCATCACATCTCACAACTAATATAAAGTTGAATAAAAAAATAAATGTCTCAAAAGTTTAAGCAAACTTGAGTTTTTATGTTTGGAATGAAAAGGCACATGGTAAAATTACAATTATTCAGAAATTAAGTGTAAAATGTACAAAACATACGACCATTGCTAGCAGCACCCTAGAATAACCCTTTGTAAATAAAAAAGTTTTTTGAATGTTTATTCAATTTTGGTATCACTTTAAAGATAAAAAATTGGGAAATATTACAGAATAAAAAAATATTTTTCAATTTTTGACCGATTTCCGTTTTTTCTAGTGTGTATGAGAAGTTATTTTCATAAAAATTAAACTGCCGGATATCCGGCAAAATCTAGTTCCGATATCCGGTTTGTAATATGCGCCGGATATCCGGTATCCGGCAAAACCACTATCCTGTTCATCCCTAGTTTGTAATCAAAGAACTATAACTTTGAACCAAAGATTCACCATTCAGAGAGGTTGGCTAAGGCACAGTAAATCTATTTTGATCCAAATGTCTTCAAGCGTGATGTAAAATTAGTAAGAGTAGGATATTCTGGTTTTATCCTCGTCATCGGGCAATCAGTGGCTGATCTAGTTATGGGACAAGTGCCCCCTTTCCCCGAGTTGATTTTTTCCCATTATATATACACAGGGCTTGATTTGAACCGGAACACAACGGAACAGCGTTCCGGTACCTCTCTTTAAGAAGAAAAAAAATTACGATCCGGACTCGGGTTAGATGGCTGATGCATTGCAATTCCACACCCCACGGAAGGTTACAGTTCCGGTACTTCAATTTCTAGAAATCGAGCATTGTATATATATATGTATATATTCCTGATACAGTAGACTCTCGAATTTTTCGATATCTCGAAAAAAATCGATTTCCCTGCACCTTCATTACTTAATTAATGTAATTTTATCTCTTTAATTCGAAGTTTTTCGTCGTTATTTTCGATAAATCGAAGTTTCCTCACAACTCAAAATTTTGTTTTCCTCTCAAAACTACGGATTTTGAAGAACCTTTAGCATATATGTAATCGCCGCGTTCTTCTTTATCAGTTCTCTTTCTTGTGCGTTATTGAAAGGGTATACGTACAATGGATTCCTACCTGTGCCCCACCCTTTTGTTTGAATGTCGCCATACTGGATTCCCTGGACTATATCCCCTAGTCTTTAACGCAGAATAAAAATAACAGAACCAACGTAAAAATAACAGTACGAGATGTACCAAAATAAAAATAACAGTCCAACAAGGAAGATTAATGATTTATCAAGCCAGCTGGCGTTTTCGGTAAAGTGCGAGTCACTTTCTTGGAACATTACCGACCGTCCAGAAAGCAACTCACTTAAAATATGAAGACGACACTCGACCCCTTCTCATTTTTTTTAGGCAATGCACTCTCTATAGCAGCATTTGATGAGAGATCGCTCTCAGAAGAAGAATGATAATTAAGAATGCTAACCTCCTCCAAAGATAACTTTGTAAGATGCTCTATCTTCGATAAAATCTATGCGTGCATTCATTGAATCGAGGCCGGAAATTAAAACATCAGAGACATTTCAAGCAATCGGGCATTTGGAAAATATAATTGATTTTGAAAAAAATATAAATACTCACCAAACTATTTTGAATAGATATGTTAAATAAAGTCAAATTAAGTATACTAGTATTTATTTTTACCAAAACAGCTTTTTTATAGGATTTTCGATAACTCGAATTTTTATACACTTCCCTTCGAGTTCGAGATAACGAGAGTTGTCTGTATAAAAGTAAATCTATCATCAAAGGGTGTAATTTTCATTTATATATATATATATATTCTAATTTATAATATATTTTTTATCAAAAATTGTTAATATCCCAAGAAATTTATGCAATTTCCTCATTAATTGACAAATTATTTATAATTAACAATTATTAATTGTTAACTAGTAATTAATTAGTGTTTATATTGTTAAATATTCGGGGAATGGAACTAGATTAGGATGTTTTCTTCTCCCCGCCTATTCACACACCATAATTTTTTAATTGCTATGCCACTGGTGTGCCACCCTGCAAAAAATGCTTAGAGCAAACACTATTATAATGCACAATCATTCTGAGCTGAATAAGGATCTAATTCTGGAATAGTTTTAGTTAATCTGGAGTCAAAAAGGTTCATCAAAATCTGCTTTGAGGAAGCATTTATCTCTTCAATTAAAAGAGCCCACTAAATTTCAGTGTGTGGGGTGGCCACCTACCATAACCTGTATTTTTTTCATGAAATTTACATACTTATTGCCCTATTCTGAAATATCGCTACCCTCCTTATTTTCATCTGAGCCATTTAACATGTAAACCCCAAACCTGTTCTAAACTGGTTTTCGTCATGGTTCGCTGCTGTCAAAATGAGGAATCGGTATTTTCAAAAACAGGTTTTTCCAGATTATTGAGAAGCAATTTTCACAGCAAGCATTTTAAAATTATCTTTTTAACATTTGTTTTTTACTTGAATGCCTCTTTTCAACTTTAATTGTATTTGTCGAGTATTTGTTTATCAAAGAGAGTATTGATGTAATAAAATTGACGTTTTGAAAGCATTGTTTTTCGAAATTATAAACTCTTAGTTATTGCAATTTTCTTAGCTTTAACATGGTTTTTATTTCAAATTTGTTTATTTTCATTAAATATTTTATTTGCACAGTGGTTCGATTGGCAAACCTAGTGTGTTATATGTAATAAATAGTTTAAATTTAAACTTTTCATAAATAAATTCTTCCTTTTAAAAAAAATATTGCCTTCACTACAATCATTAGCATGTCCGGTGTTCATTCCAGTCTTTTTTTACGGAGTCTTTTTCCAAGTCTTTTTTTTTAACGTTTTTCTCTGAAGAATATTGAAAAAGATCTCCAAAAAAAATAATTAAATAATTTTATTACAAAATTACTTTTTGATGTTTGAAGTTAGTTATTCAATGTTTTGTTTTATTATGGATTTAAACATCTGTATATTTAAATTGGATTTTTTATCCTATTTTGAAAGATTTGCTGACTTACAATGAATGAAGAGAAAAGAAGAAGTGCACGTACGCAAAGTCGTTTTGCTAGTGATAAAGACGCTGCACCTAGTCGTCGAGAGAAAGAGAAGCAAAAAGGGCAAAAGAAAGGTTCTAAATCAGGTAAAATAATTCTTTTAATAATAAGTTATTGACTATATATGAATATTGTAAATTTTATGGTCAGTATTTTAAAATTTGGAAATTACATAATTACAATTCTGTCAATGTGTTTTATGGCTTAATGAGGTTTGTTGTTATTTCTTTTAAATCAAAATGTACAATTGAATTATGATCTTGTAGAGGTTTTCATATATTTTAATAAAATTTTCATTAAATTGTATTTTATGCATAACTATAGTTATGATGAGGCAGTAGCACAATTTTGAGGTATATCACATTTATTCAGTCAAAATAGTTATAGATTTCTTTTAATAAAATATTGTAGAATGGGAGAGTTATATCAACTATGAACAGGACTTTTGAATTTAAAGCAATACTATTTCTGTAAAACCAAATTATGTAATGGTAATGCAATTAAGGCAAACTCAAGATAGTAAATTATTGCATCTGAAAACTCTATGGTACTATTTTGTTAAATATGAGCCGAACACTACTAGAAGGTGGCAGCCTAAATTTTGAGCCACCACCTTCTGATTAATCATCTCAAATCTATTGGAAAAAATATTTATTGTATTTTATGAGAAACTGTTGTTTAGAAATTATGAAATTGTGCTTGCTTGTAATCAGAGTGTTGCAGTTTTAATACTCTGTGCTACCCAAATATGCCTATTAATCAATGTTGTTTTCAATGGTCGAAGATATGGAAATTGTGGAGAATGAGGGGCCAGCTCATGTATTGTTATTTATCAGGCTATTCCCTTGTATACTCTTTTGGTTAGAAAGGAGTGTCATCAATAGCCCATTACGTAGCTGTAGTGTGTAATCCAACCAACCAGTGAGGTACATATTGGAATAATGATAGAACAAGTGGCAAACTTTTTTTTATATTTTGACATTGATTTGGTTAAAGTTGCAACCTTAAGGTTTCCTTTTACCATCACATAGTCATCTCGCTGAATTCACTTGTGTAATTTTGGAATATCAGTGTTTAAGTATGTTTTTATAAACCTTTTGGCAATTAGCTAAAATACATTTTAAAACAAATTTTTCTTTTTTTTAAAAATAATTTTAGCATTAAAAGATTTTTAACTAACATTATTTAAAGTTAATTGCTTTTATATTGCATTATGATTGCATTATTCAGTATGTTTTTTTTGCATCATATATTTCAAATAGAAACAAGAAATATTGTCTGATAAGAAGAATTGTCTGATAAATGATTACTTATTGAGATCTCTTCATTCATAATGAGCAATAAAAAAGAATAAAGTTTTGTAATTTATTTATTAATTTGATTATTTTTTAATTTTAAGATGAAATTTTTTCAATAAGTTATAAATTTGCTTTTCTGATTTTTTGGCCAAAGGAAAAAATAATAATTAAATATTAAGACATAAATAAGAAGAAAACAAAAGAATTCCTAATATGTAATTTCCTGGTTATATGATTTTGAATTAGATATTTAAGGAAAAAATATTAGGCACCTTGACAGCAAAGGTAGTATTCTATATTAAAATCATAGAAACTAGTCTTTTTGTGGTTTATCCTCGAGTCAGAAGATCAAAGTTGAAATAGTTTTGTAAACCCTGAGCTGTGTACTAAATGATGTACGACTTTTTCAAATTAGCATGTGTAAATGTTAAAATCATATAGCATTCAGTTACATAAAATTGTAACAAAAAAATCATTTTTTCACTTGTGTATGTATATTAAAACATTTTCTCATGTAGGTGAAAAAGCCAAGAATGAGCCATCTGTGTCAAAAATGGCAGCAGAGGGAGTTTCTGTGGAATATCAAGAGAATTCAAACTATTCTTTCAAGGAGGTATGTCAAACTATCATTTGTGGCCTTTGGAATTTTTTTCAAGAACAACTCTAAATATCCAAACTGCTAAGATGATTAAAATAAAGATGTTTTGTACTTTGACCACTTAACATGTTTTTCTGGGGATTTTTTTATGTGTTGGTTCCAAAAATAAGCACCCTTTTTGTGGGCTTTTAAATTCTTGCCATGTATATATATATTGAAATCAACGATGCTGAAGTCGGCTTTTTTCTGAGATATTAATAACACTATCAGGGTTCACTCTAGGCGTTTTTTGAAGGGCGGTCTGCCCTTTTTTCCTCTCGATAGCGCCCGTATGCCCCTTTTTTCCAAAATTCCGCCCTTCTTGCCCTTTTCAGTCAAGCACAAGCATCATTGCTTCCCTAGTTGTCTTTAAAAAAGGCATCGATTAAAATAGATTTGTGTGTAAATTGGAATTAAGTGAATTATGACAGTAGAAAAACAAACTCCTTTATAACTACGTGTGTTGTGAAATCGCGATGATTCCGCGGTAATTTCGAGCACGGGGCATTCTACAAATCCTATTGGTTGCCTTTGCCTGCATATGAAATTCTAATTTTTTTTTTTTTTAAAGAGAAGATGGTTTGGGACTAGTTTGGAATTGGTTTGCAAGACTAAGCATCTTATTACCAAATTTTGGATTTAAGTAGCCTTTTTATCAGTTTTGCGAGGGGTCTGATTCCTACTTAGAAATTTGGTTTTTAGGGAAAACAATTTTAAAATGTCAAATTTTAGATTTTAAAAAATATTTTTATAAAGAGACACCAATTTTGTAGGGGTCTTTCCTTCGAGATAGGCCACGAACCGTTAACAATAGCCCAATATTTAGCTCTAGCGCAATGTCAACAAACAAATCGGAACTTTTTTTTGTTCGGTCATGGGTCCAATGTGTCAATGTGTGGCCACGCCAACACCATTTTTTTTTTTAAAGTGCCCTTTTACAAACAAGACGTGCCTTTTCAAAAATGGGGTGCCCTTTTACTGCCAACAGCGCCCTGCCCCATTTTTATTTGTAGAGTGAACACTGACACTATGAAATGAAGATACAACGCAAGAATACACAATTTAAAATATGAACATGTTTCAAGGCACACCATATACCTTCATCAGCAGAATGAGAAAAAGTATGTGTGCAAAGACAACAAACAAAATTATTTAAGTTGTTTGGAATTAGCTATTGTATGCCTGCAAGTGGGAAGAATTGGAATGACAAAAGTTTCAATAGCTAACAAATCTGTATTGGTAAAACTGTGAAAAGCCTCTACAAATTCTAGAGAAGCATACTGTCAAGCAAAGAAATCAAAAAGTCTTCCATTGCCAATGCTCTTGGGGGAAAAAATCACATATTTCATTTTCAAACCCACCTCTCCAGTCGAGATGACATCCTGGAGGCTTTCACATTGTTAGCAATATTGATTCATTAGTTAATGAAACTTTTGCCATTCCAATTTTTCTCACTTGCCGGCACACAATAGTCAACTCCAACCAACTTAAATAATGTTGTTTGTTCTTTGGCAACACTTCTATTACTGGATTTATTTTCATTCTGATTTGCACAGAGTTTTTCGTATTGCTGCTAATGAAGGTATATGGTGTCTCTTGAAACATGTTCAAGTTTTATATATTTTTATTTGCGTATTTTTGCGTTCTACCTTTATTTCATGTTCTTGACGCAATGTTTTTATATGATGGGTTTTTATCTTATTAATAACACAGTAAAACATTACAAGGTAGGATGCTAAAAAAGAGCAAGTAATATCTTTAAAAAAATTAGATACATTTTGTGTCATTTCCAATGTAATCCTTATATGTTTTATGCACTTACATTTTGTATCAGTTTTCATCATCCAAACATTTTATTTCTTCGCTACAAAAGTACGACAACAAACTGACAACATCCATAATCATTTATAAAAAATTCATATTCACTATATAATCGAACATCAGAATTATTTTCTATTATGAGCCGCTCACTGTCAATCATTCTTTTGTTTCTTTAACTCAAAATTGAAAAAAAAATTGTATTCTCAACACTTAATAACACTTATATAGAGTAAATGAAAACAAACTTTCCTTAAATCTGGACCTAGAAATCAGTATTCAATGGTTTTGCAATCCAATTTCTACTAAACTACCAGAACCATCTGTTAGAAACACTGCAAAATTAAAAATACTAGAAAATTGGTCATTTTGTGGGGGAAAAGTAAGTTATCCATATACCATACGGGCAAAACTGTTAAGTGGTTGATATTCACATATAATTTATACTCTAAAAAGCTTGTTGAATATTAAAATGAGTTTTTATTAAGTGATATAAACTTTTGTGTTTATTTTCGAAGTAACGGTTCATTTCGACTTTTCTCTTTAGCTTGAAAAGAAGAAAAAGCCAGAAGAACTTAGGTAAGTTCTTTTTAAATAACATTTCTAGTTTTGATAAATTTACTTTTTAAACAAAGAAAAGTGTACTTTGAAAATGTTCTTCAAAAGTGGTTATTAACATCTGACAGTGCCCCATATAAGATGCATTTTTTTCTGTGTGCCAAAATGATATATCAAGAAGAAACCAAATGTGCACATATTATTAAAATAGTTTAGCGCAGTTATAAAATAACTGTCTCCTAATGTGGTCAGAAAAATAAAAGCAATAAATTATTGGCCATTTAAAAAGTGAAATGGTTTCGGAGCTTTTGTCGCATTGTGTTTATTAAAATTCTATAAAGACCAGGGCTGGAATATTATTTTGAACATTTAATTTATAGAGTATTTATTTTTAGCATTTACAAACTCTTTCTTCGGCTACTTGAGCCTGTAGTTGGTTGGATATTTTGTGTGTGTGATTAGTGCCCTTTTACATTTTATATGCTGCATATTATTAAGTAATAAATAAGTTTTTTACTTTTATTTAGATTCCAAGGATTACATGAACTGAGTACAACTGAAAATGGAGTTTCAAAGTTTGTTTACTTATGACTTTGTATTATTTAATATGTGTCCTTAAAAATACTATTTATATTTTATGTTTGCCTAAATTAGAAAGAAAATGTATGTCAGTCACATCACAGAATTTTTTTTTTATTATAGATGTTAACTTTGCGATTGTGTCTCTTAGACACTAGTAACTTTTCGACAAATTCGGTTGCATAGCATTATAGAAACACTAAATGAAACCTTGAACAAAACTTTCTTTACAACACTTGTTATTCAAGGTGATAGAAAATAATATCTAACCTTACATCTTAACACTTTATAAGATATTGATTTTGAGAGGATTTTATTGAAAAAATTAATATAATCTTTGTATTTAGTATTTTAATCAATTTATTATAAAAAAAATATATAAATACCAAAATTTTAAATTATACCAATGACTGATATTATTTCTGGCAGGGTATAGTTGCAGAATATTTATTGTGTTAAAAATAAGCAGCTTTTGTATTGTATTATATTAAGACTTTGTGTTCAGGGGGCAGATATTTGGCAAGAGATAAAATAAAGAGATCTACAATGTGTAGTAGCTATATTTTGTATTAACAATGACTTGGTTTACTATTTTAAAATATGTTATTCATATCAATACCTAATTGAATCTGAACTGAATTTTTTTATTTACATTATATCAAGAACTGGATTTAATTTATCTTCTGAAAAGTATGCTGATGTTAAATATATTTTTTTATTGAAGTTAAGTTTTAGCTGTGTTTTAATATAACATTGTTTGTGTTAAAATTATTCTTAAACTGGATGTTGTCACACAATGTCAGGGAAAATATCAAATTTTCACAAAACATCAGGGAATTTTTCAAATTTTTGTGTAGATTAGTTGTAAAAATTTCCTTTTAGTTCTAAAAAGGAATTTTTTAAAAAAAGTGTCTGTCAGCAGTTTTGTTATTGATAAAAATGTGAACCACTGCTGGAGAAAGAGAGGAAAGCAAATCTCCTTGGACTTTGGATTGTAAACAACATCTGTACAGCACTAATGAATATGGAATTTGTTGAAAATTGGAATAGGAAACATATAGAACATTAAAATTATCTACAAAAGAAATAATTTTAAGAAAAAAAATGCTTTTTTGCATTCTCTGCTTCCAGAGAAAGTGGTTAATTACTTGGCTGCTGCACTTGTATAAGTGTTATTATTTTAACTGTATATAAGTATTGCTTATAATTTTTCATTTATAATGCAATTTATTTATTGTAGTGTGGATACTTTGTTTCTATACAAAGCATATATTGCAACATTTCTTGGTGTAATAATAAAATCAGAGAAATTTTTGTTACACCATCGTGGAAATCACGGAACTTTTTGTTTTCAGGATTTTGTTGCCACCTTGTATATAGATTTTTCTTAAGAATATTGTAGGTTATTCAGGGTGGCGACATAACCTGGAAATCATGGAATTTTTTAATTCTGGAAATGTCAGGGAATTTTTCAAAGTTTTGCAAAATACGAGTTAAATTTTCAAATTTAGATCATTAAAACAGCAATTATCGTCTTGCCCTTTTCTCAGGGTAGTTTATGTATCAATATTTCCTTTTAGTTCTGAATTTTAAAAAAAACATGGTTATGCGCATTTTCATATTTTTATTTTTGTAAAAATGTGAACGACTGCTGGAGGGAGAAGCAAAGTGTGTTGGACTTTAGATTGTAAGCAATGTGTGAGGGGCTAATGAATATGCAATTTATTGAAGATTGGAATAGGAAGCATATAAAACATTTAAAATTATCTCCAAAAGAAATACTTGGAAAAACTTGCTTTTTTTGCATTATCTGCTCCCAGATAACATGTTTAATTACTATCATGCTTGTGGCAATTGTATAATTTGTGTTGTATCCATACATTATTTTAACTGACAATAGGAATTGCTCATAATTTTTCATTTATAATGCAATATATTTATTGTATTATTGTAGCGTGGATACTTGTTTCTATATGGAACATGTATTACAACATTTCTTAATGTAATTGTAAAATCAGGGAAGTTTTTGTGACACCATCAGGGAACTTTTTTTCCAGAATTTTATTTCCACCCTGATATTTGAAGAGTTGTAGTTTTATTTGATATTCGTTTTTGCTTTATTTTATGCTTTGTGTTTTCTTCAGACTGATATACGATGCAGAATTTTTGCCCGAACAACAAGCAGATGAGTTAATGAAAGTACTCTCTGATACTACCAAGTGGCATGATAAAAATATTGTGATTCGAGGGGAAGAGTATCCTCAGCCCAGATTGGTGGCTTGGTATGGGCCATTTCCATACACTTACTCTGGGGCTACACTGGAAGCTGCAGAAGTATGCATGACTGTTTTGTATTTATTGAGTTAATGTTAATTACCTCATTAATAGAAAATTAATATTTTAAATTTACATG
The DNA here is from genome assembly GCA_963932185.1 of Troglohyphantes excavatus. NCBI lineage: Eukaryota > Metazoa > Arthropoda > Arachnida > Araneae > Linyphiidae > Troglohyphantes > Troglohyphantes excavatus. The sequence goes on from OZ010677.1 coordinate 39,423,626, forward strand.
AACTTGTTTATAATGAGCCTGTTTATTGACCTTTTTTTATGAAAGTTGAACTAACTTTTGATCTGAAATATTTAAAAGTGTTTTAAATAAATGCCAGTCATCCATAAATATAATTGTTTTTGCTACATCTTTAATTATACTTTTAAAGACACCAAGGGGAAAAATAATGGCAGTTCATTGAAAGGACCTGTGCAGAATGAAGTTAATTACCCACTTTATTGGTGGAAGGTCTAGGGTTACAATTTCTAAATCCAAGTTGTGTATGTGATGTAAAAAGTATTTGCTGGCAATAAGCATTCAGAAATACTTATCTTTCTCAATGATAGTGAGGTTTGAATACAAAAGCTTTATAATGTCTTTACTTTGAGATGTCGTTTTGAGTTATTACTTTATGTAAGAAAGTCAATGAGCATGTTAAAATGTACGACAGGCAGATGAGGTTAGTGATTGAAAAAAAAGCATTTTGTGTTCTCTGTAGAACAATAGTAAAGTGAAACATGTTTAAAAATAAGTATAATTATAAATGTATGCCTGAAGCTAAAATTTCCACTGTGCTAATATATAATTTGGTTACTAAATAGCATTGAAATTGCATTTGAACCCAGTGGTTTACGTGCTTTTGTTGAGTGTCCACAAGCTTAACCGAAATCAGAAAACATACGTTACTATTTTGAATATAATTTACATTGTAAATTTCTAATACCAATGTTATTGAGAAATTAAAAAACAAACAAATAGAAAAAGCACTTGAAGACAATTACATAAATCAAAAGTGAAAAAAAGTATATCTTTTTAAGTATATGTTAGATAAGTTCAAATTTTATTTGAACCCAGTGGTTTACGTGCTTTTGTTGAGTGTCCACAAGCTTAACCGAAATCAGAAAACATACGTTACTATTTTGAATATAATTTACATTGTAAATTTCTAATACCAATGTTATTGAGAAATTAAAAAACAAACAAATAGAAAAAGCACTTGAAGACAATTACATAAATCAAAAGTGAAAAAAAGTATATCTTTTTAAGTATATGTTAGATAAGTTCAAATTTTATAAAAATGAATCTAGTTGTTGTAATAAAACTTAAGCACACAAACAAACAAGGGAGGACAGGGTGGCTACATAACCTGGGAAATCAGGGAATTATCATGAATTTTTTTAATTCTGGAAATGTCAGGGAAATTTTCAAAATTTCACAAAAAATAAGGGAATTTTTCAAATTTGGATTATTAAAATGGCAATTGTTGTCTATTATGCCCTTTATTCTGGTAGTTTAGTTGTCAATATTTCCTTTTAGTTCTGAAAAAGAATGAAAAAAAAAAGCATGGTTATGGCATTTTCATATTTTCAGTTTTATTGTTGTAAAAACGTTAACAAAGTGTGTTGGACTTCAGATTGTAAGCAACATGGTGAGGGGCTAATGAATATGTGATTTATTGAAGATTGGAATAGAAATAGAGGAAGCATATAAAACATTTAAAATTATATACAAAAAAAAAGTACTATTTTGAAAAACTTGCATTATTTGCTTTCAGAGAACATGTTTAATTACTATTATGCCTGTCACAATTGTATAATTTGTGTTGTATCCATAAATTATTATTTTAACTGATAATTAGTATTGCTTATCTTTTTTCATTTATAATGCAATATATTTATTGTATTGCAGTGTGGGTACTTTATTTCCATACAAAGCATGTATTGCACCATTTCTTAATGTAATTGTGAAATCAGGGAAATTTTTGTGACACCATCATGGAAATCAGGGAACTTTTTTTCCAGAATTTTGTTGCCACCCTGGAGGAGTTTTTTTTTTTGTGACTTAAGTATATTACAATTGATGCAGAAAAAGTTCTTTATAATTTCTATTTTAGAATTCTATGCATGTCTGACCTGTATATAATTATTAAATCAACAATATTTATTAAATTTCTCTTATTTGAAACTTTCTTCTTCCCTTGTTTCCTCTTACTGAGTGTTGTCTGATTTTACCATAAATGCAAATGAATATTAATTATTAATGAAATATTTGTTTTGTGAACAAAATGCCTTTATAAATTCCTAAATATCAAGTGCCAAAAATCCTTAACTGATATTTTAAAGCTCTGCTTGCAAATTATGTTATTTGTAATTAAGGTATAGTTTTATGAAACTCTTTATTTAACAATTTATGTCCCAGTATGTGTATTTTTTTCTGGTTTAATTTCAGATGCCGCAAACTGTTCTGGAGATAAAACAGAGGGCCGAGATGTTTCTAAAAGAGAATGGCATTGACGTGGACTTGAACTCAGTTCTTTTGAATCTCTATAGAAATGAGAAGGATTCTGTTGCATGGCACAGCGATGATGAACTCACCATGGGAGTTTGCCCTACCATAGCATCCGTTTCCCTGGGCAGTGTTAGGAAATTCGAAATGAGACCAAAAGCACATGTAAGTGCAATTAAAGTGTATGCAATTAAAAAGACTAATCTACTTCCTTTTATAATATGTTATCATATTAATAATTTTTTTATTTTAATAATACAGGCATGGTAAAATTCTGCAGAAATGCAGAATTACGCTTTTTTGGCCTTTAATTTTATCATCCCTGGAATTGATGCAAATCTCCATGTTCTCTTGGCTAAAACAATAAAAAAATTTATTTCATTTAAAAATAAGAAAACTGTTGTGCTAAGCTGCCGATTTTTACTAAAACAAGGCAAAAAATGTAACTGTGACAACGGTCTACTGAAATATGCTTCTATTTAATACTTATCCCCAATCTTTCAGATTTCAATTTGGAAATATCTACAAAAATATATTCTTGTAAACATTGTGTGATAAATTGTTTTTAATAAGCAGTAAATTTTTTGTTTTAATATTTTTGTTTTATTCTAATTTTGTTACTTTTGTGTTAGACTATCCAACAAAGTGAAACATTTGATGAAGAATCGGTTTTCTATGTTAATTTGAGCAAAGGGAGTCTCATAATAATGGATGGCTGCATGCAAAAAGATTGGCAGGTAAATATATATCATTTCTTAATATTTTATCAAATTCACTCTTAAAAAGAACATTTATAAAATATTATTGAATCACATTATCTTTTTGTGAAATATATCATCATACAAGGTGCGTTCCATAAGTAATGCGACTAAATTTATAAAAAATCATTTATTCGACATGTTCGTACTATTAGTTAAAAATCTTCAAAATAGCATCCTCCTGCGTCGATACATTTATAGAGGCAGTGTTTCCAGGCCTGCAAGGTATCCAGGAAGGCCTTCTCCATGAGGTCCTTTAGAGCCGATGTAACAGTCGTGTCCCAATGTTTCCCTTTCAGGGCTCCTTTTAAGTGAGGAAACAAAAAAAAGTCTGGGGGAGCCAGGTCAGGACTGTAGGGATGCTGGGAAAACAGTGGGGTATGGGTCCTGGCTAGAAAGGAAGGTCGCGTGCTGCCGAAGTGACATCAAGGACGCATGGAAACTTCATCACGATAACGCGCCAAGCCACAGCTCCTTCCTTGTCAACAATTTCCTGGCCAGGACGCATACCCCACTGGTTCGTCAGCCTGCTACAAGCCTGACCTGGTTCCCCCAGACTTTGTTTTTGTTTCCCCGCTTAAAAGGAGCCCTGAAAGGGAAACATTGGGACACAATTGAAAACATCCAGGCGCATGTTACATCGGCTCTAAAGGACCTCCCGGAGAAGGCTTTCCAGGATGCCATCCAGGCCTGGAAAAACCTCCTCCATAAATGTATCGACGCAGAAGGATGCTATTTTGAAGATTTTTAACTAATTGTACGAATATGTCCAATATATGATTTTTTATGAATTTGGTCGCATTACTTATGGAACGCACCCTTGTATAACCTTAAAATGCAGTCTTTTTTTTCTGATGTTAATAGGATATTGTGTCATATTAACATTTAATATTTTCTCTCAAGAGTTACTGTAAATGGTAATTCTGGCCAAATTGGAATAATCAATGTTTCATATTAACTTGGCTTTTCAGCTTTAAAAAACATTTCCTATTTAACTGAAATTGTTAGTGATGATTTTTTTTAATTACTAGTTTTCACATTTTTATTGGAGTTTTGAAAACAATCAGAGTATTCTAGAAAAAAAACAATAACAGCTATTAACAAAACTGTCATATGTTTACAAAGCATATTGTTTATGGCTATAAAAAAAATTCATGTACTTTATCTCATTTATTTTTTTAGTTCTTCTAATTTTTTATGATTTAAACTACAAATTATTTCATTAGTATTTTTAATATGTTAACCTAATTGATGAACATGGGATTGTATATTCTCACCAAAAGTTACTCTATTTCTTAAATACATAAATACTTTCATCTTTTGTATTCGAATAATTTTTCTTTTTAAAGATGTAAGCCATCATAAAAAAAAAAATTGAGTGCATTTTTAAATGTAGTTCTGAAAAGTAGTGTTGAATATGTAATTAAAACTTTGTGTTGTAAAAATCTGTTTTAATTTTTTAGCACCGAGTGCCAAAGGAATATCATGACAAACTCCCTAGGATAAACTTGACCTTCCGTACAGTGTATCCAATTGATCAGTAAGTAAAAGTGCTTTTAAATTTATAAAATACTGTATTTTAACACTTATATACTTGATTTATCCTTATAGTTTAACTTGTTTTTTATTGTTAATCTTATGCATGGTGAAGGGGCCTTGGTATTGTGCTGAAAATTGTATTTTAAATATATTTAGCACAAAACAAATCTCTAGCTGGGAAGTAAGTGTTAAATGGTCTTTTTCCTGCCCACATATTGTATCTCCTGATTTTGAGGAGCTTGACTTTTAATGTCTTCAAATATTTAAGAGTTTGTTTGTAATTGTGAAATATTCCACATTTTTGTGTTTACAAAATTAATTTGGGAAGTATGATCACGTTCTGGCTGAAAAATATAATTTGTGTAATGTTAATTAGAAACTAATATAGAGGCAAAAAAATAATTTATTGTTTTCGAAAGAAAATTTGAATTAAAATTAAAATTGATTTTGTAAAAAGATTAGTAGACACCAGAGGTGTATTCATTTGCAAAAGTATATTCAATCTATATGGATTGAATTTTTGAGACAGCAAAACTTAAGTACAAAAAAAATAGGAGAAAAAGAGCTTGTAAGTTTTTACAAGGATTGAAAGTTCATTTCACTGAAAAAGAAACTCTTTAACATTAAGATAAAGTGGGGTAAAATAGGTTTAAAAAGTGCCAATTTTTCATTCAAAGTTCCCTCTTTCCCGTCTTGCATTCTTTAATGTAGTTTTTGTAGCATTGACAGCACCGGTGAATTTTTTTAAATAATTGCAATTTTTAAATCTTTGTATGAGAAGGCAAGCTCGGAAGTTGATGCTTCAGCCCCTGGTGTAGAAATATCTTTTAAAATACAATTTGAATAGATCCAAGTTCTTTTCATTTTATATTTCCTGGACATAGTACCTATAATAAACTAGGGCCAAAACATGATAAAAATTATATACATGTAAAAACTAGGCTATGCTTTTGCCATTGTACTAACTTTTTAATTGCTGACTGTCATAATTATTTCAGATTTTAAAAAGTAGGTAAGTCATTTATAGATTACAAAGATTTAACAAAAATTTCATTCTACAAAAATATTAGCCTAGGCATAGCTGATGTAAAATTTTATAATGCTTGGCCCAACTCCCTATCCATTTTACCCCACCACACCAAAACAGGAATATAGATAAAGGTATTTAAAATAATTATTACCTGTTTGTGGCAAAGAATTTTTCAGAACCTTTCCCAGTTTAAAATAAAGAATAAATGACTATATTTATAATATTTTCAGCAGTTTTTTTTCCTCAAAGTTTTTAAGAGTTGCAAAAACATAACAGGCTTCCACTAAAACATGAAATGACTTGCGCTATGTTGCCAAATACAACATATAAACTTTTTTTTAAATATAAATGTTTTCAACTAATGTCTGAAAATATACTCAAATTCCTACCTATTTTATCTCACCCTACCCTGGGCAAAATAACTAGAACAAATCACATTGATGCAGTTTAAGAGTTAATTGTTTAAATACATAAAGATTTACAGGAATTGTATTTAATGTTTGAAATATACTAATATTGCTTTAAAATATATAATAATTGAGATTATATGTTCATTTAATATGTGGTTCAGTGTTTAAACTATGTTGACTTTTCAAAGTTTATATAAATATATTCATTGTAAATATTTCAAATCAAGTAGTCATATGTTACTTTTAATTACTTAAAATTGTTATGCACTAGTTTTAATACCAAAATACATTTTTGAAAAAAATCCTTGTTAATATAACATGTTAAAAGCAAGTATAAAACATGAAAGTGATATTGACTAGACTACTAGTGATAGCGGCTATGCAGTAATTTGTAGATAGTGTTGCTTTACATATGTGTATTTATGCTGTTTTACTCACTAAGATTTACCATTATATAGAAAGTATTAAAACAGAAAATCATATTGCCATATCTACAAATAGACTGGCAATACAATTTACACATTTTAACCATTTTATACAATTGTATAATAAGCTTATAAAATTGTACAGACATCAAGGGATTTTTCTATTTACAAATCTGTTTTAGCTTTCTTAGTTAGTGAATTGTCTTCTTTCCTTAGATTGGTTTTTGAAAGTAATGTATACATTTTTATTAGAAGTTGGAAATGAACATAAAACTAATTTAATGGAAAATAATTAGTGATGTTTTTTTAATTAAATTAAAAACTATTTTTCAAATGTGACACCAATTACGCTACAAACTTTTGTAAAGTTAGACAGAACAATGAATGCAGATTTGTTGTAAAAAAAATTGCAGATTTAATTTTCGAAATTTTGGCAGGTAAACAATGCATTTTTTTTTTTTTAAAAATCAAATAAAACTCATGTGTGCTTGTTTAAACATTTACTTTATTTTACAGGCTGCCTGCTGAATTATCTTATTCTGAAGTCGAGAACTTCAACAAAGCATCCAACGCTAAAAAGTGTCCTGAGGAAGCCAGATTTGATGCAGAGAGTTTTCCACCCTTGGTGCCAACTAATCAGAAAAACAAGACTTTTACTAACAGTAAGGCCTCCTGCGACAATGTGTCTCCACATCCCAAAATTTCCCCCAACGGCCTCGAAGCCAATTCTACAGAACATGCTGTTGATGAGAATGAAAACCAAAATAATCTTAATAAAGACTTGGACTGCTTTACTTCAGAAGATTCCTCACATTATAATGTCATGGAACCGGAAAAGTCATCCGATAAATTGACGGCATCCAATGAATTTGAATATGATGTTTCAAAAAATTCGTCCCCCCAAAACATTTCCTCATCCAAAAAAGCTTGCCTTGAAGATGATGCTCAGAAGTGTGAACCTGCTGTTGAAAATGGCAAAAGGCAGAAGTCGCAACGCCAATCAGGAAATAGGCATAGATTCAACATAAATGCTCCAGATTTTGTTCCGAAAAACATCAATATAGCAAGTCCTACAGAAGTAGCGTCGCAACCAATCTATGCTAGGTATTCTTTGCATGACCTAGCTCAATATTATGAGTCAATGGGTGAAATGAGTTACGAGGAACTTCAGAAGTTCTCCGAAATATTTTTCGAAAAGGTAGAGGATTCTGGCAGTTTCTTTTCTGTTAGAGACCACCATGAATTGAGAACTTTGCATGCATTAAATGCAGGAGGTCAGACCCAAGATAACCGTATCGTAATTCTGAACAGGATTTGCTCCATCATTCAGAAGTGTGAATATGAGAAGAGTCGTTACAGTAGTCCTACCAGATACGGAAATAGAACTGGCTATGGGGGAGATAATTATAGAAGTAGAAATTTCAGTCGCACCAGTTATCAGCGTTAAGATGTGTGATTAGCAGATTTATTGTTTAGAATTTGTTTGTGTGATAATTGTGTTTGAAAATTATTTATTTAATATTTTGTATTTTTAACTTGAGTATGCTGATTTTGTTTTACAACTCTTTTGTTGGATTTCTATTTCTTTTGTGTGTTTTGCAGTATAATTTTTTTTGTTAATATGAGTCAATGTCTTGAGATGAAATAGGTATTTGATTTAAAACATAGAATGTCATATTATAAATGTAATTTTTTAACTTACAAGTTTTAAAATAAAGGTTTTTTTTGCAACACATTCACTATATCATCATTTTAACCAGTTCTATAAATTATGTAGGCAGACCAATTCATAAAGCACTTTCTCGGACTTGAGTTGTGGAGACTTTAAATATGGAGAAGTAATAAAATCTGAAACTTTTACTCCAGATATTTATAAATATTTATTTGGCATTGGGTATAAGAATTATTTTTCATCATAAAGTTATTTTTAAAAATTGTGTGCTTTTATCTATGATATTAGTTAAATTTAATGACGTGGTCTGGCATTGAGTACTTTACAGATTTTCTATCCACTAAGCAGCAATAAGGGATAAAATATGCAAAACAATTCATAGTAGTAGCGAATATAGTGTTTCAGATCATATTCTAACAAAAGTCTTAGGACAGTTTTCACTCCTATAGGATGTATACTGACTCAGGAAAAAAGGTTTGTGTTTCTGGGGACCAGAAGTGGATTAAATATGGTATAGATTCAAGATGGCCCCTGTTTACCCTAAACGTATAATGCTGACGTGTCTCTTTTATTACAAAACTATGTATAAGTTAAGCTACTAATATAGAATTTAGAGATTCAATTAATATCTAGCAAAATTGTTTTGGTTGCATTCATTAGTAAATCCCAAATGACGAACAGTAGATTTATTATGGTTGCTTAAACGTCTCAACTAACTTTACATAATAAGAATGTATAGTTTAAATTGGTTTATGACCTAAAATACATATTTAACCCTTTCGTTGCCACAAAAATGGGTGCCCAAGGTACCACATTTTTTTATTCTTGATTTGCTTTTAAAATTATTCAAATTTATCAACATGTATGGAAATTTTTATGGGGAAAAAAATCCATGACTTTCATGCTTCAGTTGTATGTAACTTACTATGCATCAAGTCCAATATGGGCGGTGGCAGCTCAATGGTAAAATATCCGACTCTCGTACAAAAAATAACATTTCAAGAGAAAATATCCAGGCCAAGATCAGTTTTTTTTTTTTTTTGTATATGAGGCCATATAGAATGTGCCTATATCAAGATTGCAAGCTTTATAGGAAGTGTATACAATTGACAGCAAAATACCGTAGTTTGTAATACGAGTTGCATTTAACTCTTGGAACTTGGACAAACAAGGCGGGAGTTAAATATTATGGCAGTGAAGGGGTTAAGCTCGGAAGGAATTGTAACCACTATGTTTAATATAAGAAAATTTACTGGATGCCTTGGAGTGGAAGGATTGGATAAAAACTTCTATGCTAATATAAGAGAATGCAGTATAACCAATTTCCAAAATTGGTCAATCATTAAGTAAACGTACCATTCAACTATTATTGAGAGGGTACTTGCAGAAGTCATAAAATATTAATTTAGTAAAAATGTTAAACTACATTTCCATGTCATTAAGCATAGTATAATGGTCCCCTGTCATATCATTCTTCGGAAATTTCTTTGCCAGGTGCTCAACTACAAGAATGCAATGAATTTTTTTGATGAGCCAACTCTTCAAAAAATAACATTATGCTTTTGAAACAGGTCCAAGATAGAAGGGCAGGGATCCAGTTCAGTGTCTATTCTAACTGGCAGTCGTCAATTGAAAACACATTAGAAAATTAAAACGGAACAGTAATGAATTCGAAATGAGCAATCGTGAAATTAATGGCATTGGAAGTGTGCAAAAAATATCACGTCAATATCTGCTTGTCTTTAGCGAAACCCTTTCGAAAACGAAGGGGTTTCGTCAAATGGATCAGCAGATAAAAAACGACTGCGCAGTCGTAAAATTTACGTAGAATAGGCTCTGGATCAGTTACGGCATTTCTTGCTCTGGAAATGTTTTTGTCCCAGAGCAATTGAAGGATTCACTTTTTCTTTCTATCATTTTAACTTGAAATACATATATTGTCTTTTAGAGATCGCTCAGGTGTTGTCCTCGTCATCTGACTATGGTTCAAAAATACAAAGCACCGTTCCCGGGTCTTTCCTTCGACAGGCCCCGAACCGTCGCCAATAGCCCACTGTAGAGCTCTAGTGCGACGTTAATTAATCAAACCTTTTAAAGCTTCTATAAGGGAAAGGGGAGAGGAAAAACGTAGATACTATAAACTTGCCCATTTACTTTCATTTCAGATCGAGATTTAATTCATGCAATAAAGGTATGGTGTGTCGTTGTTCATTACGACAGAATTCTAATCTAAGTTCTTAAATACCAAAATATATGGTACCATTAATTGGCAAACCCTTTATTTCTTCAGGCCTCAGACAAAGACAACCCAATACTAACTTGAGTTTCGGCTTTGGCAAGATGAAACTGACGTTACTTCATGTTCTCAAGTCAAGCCTTTAACGGATAAGCAAAATTTCGAATCTGTAGGTTTGCTTTTACTGCAGAACAGTTTCATTTATATTTCCAATACATTCCTGTTTTCACAGAAATATATTTTAATTATATCATTAGAGAAGGTTTTCAAAAGTGTTCTTAATGCTTTAAATTTGAATTTTTTTTTTTTTTTTTTTTTAATCTTTTATCAATTTTAATATATTATGTGTATTAGTACAAAAACTGGAGATACCCGAACAGATATGTACAGATATACACGTTTGTATCCATCAGGTAGTACGGGTTGGCAATGTCTTCTCAAAAGAAAATTTTAGAAGGAATTAAATTAAAATTATATAAAGCCTTCTCAACACAAAACAGACAAATAAATATTTTTTTAAACAAATCTAGTTTAAAACATTTTTTCTATAATTATATCGGGCTGGTTGCTAAGTGGTCGTAAATCACAAAATTCCGAAATTGAACTAACCCAGGTAGCACGACCATATGGGCCCACTTGGGTTGGTAATGGGATATCCATATGGGCCCTGCTGGGCAGCCCATGTGGATCCAGAAAGAAACGACCCCCTTTGTTCTATACTGGCCCAGTTGGGATTTTCCCACATGGGCCTATGTGGGATTACTCAACTGGGCCCAGGTGGGATTTCCCATCTGGGCCCGCGTGAGAAAACCCAACTGGGCCAGTATGGAACAAAAGGGGCCGTTTCTTTCTGGATCCATGTGGGCTGCCCATCAGGGCCCATATGGATAAACTATATAGCCCAGTATGGGGAATTCTATATGGGTCCATGTGGGGCAACCCAACTAGGCCAGTATAGAACAAAAGGGGCCGTTTCTTTCTGGATCTGTATGGGTTGTCCATCCGGGCCCATATGGATAACTTATATGGACCTGTGAGGGTTCACTACATGGATTCAAATGGGTTTCTCCACACTGGCCCTTCTATATTAGGACACTATACATGGCCAATGAGTTAAGTCAACTTAGAACACTATTCTAAATGGCTATAATTTCTTTAAATGGTGAATCTAAAGGAACTTCGTGTTTTCTAATATTTTACCATTTTTTTTTTTATTGTTATAATATAAATAAGAATTCCATAAATATTTTAACACTTTGTTTAGTGACAATTTTAAGAAAAAAAAGTTAATTTGATAACATAGTATTAACACATGTATTCAATTTAACTGTCTTTCGCTTTAAATTGGCGATTTAGTGTTAAATGTCTATAAAATTCTTATTTATGACAATTGAAAAATTGGTAATATTGAAATACACCAAATAGATTTTTTAGTTACACCATTTAAATAAATTATAGAAGATTAGAATAGGGATCCACGTTGGCTAACTCATTAGCCCTTATGTAAAGTGTAAAATAATAAAAAGGCCACAGTAAAGAAACCCATTTGAATCCATGTAGTGAAACTTCACAGATAAGTTATCCATGTGGTCCCAGATGGGCAGCCCATATGGATCTGGAAAGAAATCTGCTTTTTATCTTTACTGGCATAGTTTACAATAAGCTTGTATGGATATATACTTTAACTTGCTGTAAATCAAAGTACTGGTTTAAAATACATAAATTCTTTAAATTCAGCAGTTTGATTTACAGCAAGCATTTTAACAACAAATAGACAAAGTGGAACTAAATTGTAATCAGGGTTACCACTTAATATTAAGAACAAAATCCCCCCACTTTTCCTAGAAGGTTATTGAAAAATTCTAGATTGAGAAAACATAAGATATAATGGAGTTTTCAAATAATAATATTAAAGCTGGTAAAAGTTTCGGAAAAAAAAAATTAAGTACAAAGTAATGAGAATAGTATTTTTACACATTTAAAACTTAAATAAAAATTGTTCAGTTTCCCTGACCTTTTAGGTACAGGAAATAACATTGTCTTTACTTAAGATGAAGGGGCAAAATATCTGCTTATACCCAATATTAGATAGTTATATTCTTACTTTTTATGTGACGGTATGACAGCACTACATCTTTCAACAGTATTTTATAATTTTTCCATATTGAATTATTATTTTGAAATCAGGAAAATTTTATTCTGGTAAGCTTATATGATTTATAAGCTTCTCTTATTGTATTGGTTTCAAATACAAAATAACATAGTAAATTGCATGTAATAAGCTTGTTTACAGTCAGTCACTGTAATGTAGATAATTAAAATGTAATATGATTAATATTTTCTACACAAATACTGAAATCAAGTACAAGAAATAAAGATCTAATGCTACAAATGGGCCTGCTCTCTGCCAAGAAGTTATGTCACAAAACCTGAAAATAAAAAATATAAAAAATTCCACTACTAGGTAAGCTAAACTATCATTTAGAAAAATTGTAGTAGGTTCTACTTCAATAGGCTGATCTATAACGAGTTAAATATCATTTCACTTAACATTATAGCCATAGCGAGGGGCAAACTTTAAACATTCTTATCTCAGAACTCTGTTTTGTGATTTACATCACTTTGCAGCCAACCAAATTAAAAATGACAAACACATTTATTAAACTCAGTTTATTTTAAAACAATACAATTATGACTTTTACAAAAAATCATTTTACTTTGCCAATTCCTTCTGATATCAAACTTGACATCTACCAAAACAAATATTGCTGTTTTTACTTCACATTTCACAACTACTTGTACACCAGCTTAAATGAACCTAATCAAAACACAAAATGTTAGAGCAGATTGATGAGATTTTTTAATATACTAAAATAAATATAAATACTCTGACTTATTCATATAGACATGCTACAGCTCTTCCTACCAAAAAAGCTTAATTTAATATATGTGATGATATTCAAACGAATTTGTCAAACAAAGCATGATTTTAAAAATCAATTACAAGATTTGACACACAAATATAACATGCTATAGTAAAATAATAGACAATTGATTCAACTTTTATATATTTTGTAAAAGATAAGTAAAGGAGATGCAAACGACTTTCTGACAAAGGCTTCATGAATGGTCGTTCCGAGAAGCAAGATGTAATAGAATGTGCTCCAGTGGTGTCGGAACCACATTACTTTAGTACTTAAAGAATTAACTAAGGATTCCTTTCCAATTAAGGTTGAAGGTATTTACCGACAATTGATTATTCTTAAAACGAGATTACTAAAAGCATCGCGTTTAGCCACCAAGTCACTGGATTTAGGTGTATCCTTAGCCACATTACAGACCTTTATACGAGGCAAATATCCCTATCGAATACAATGAAGTATTCTTTCTACCATGTGCAATTATGGCGGAGATATTGGTGTCTTTCACCTTGGAACTATGCCATATGCGCTCTAGGTACTGTGTATGTCAAGATAACCACTTCTAAACAGCGAGACACGGTATGAAAGCATACCATGTACTTACGCCGAGTATCTCGTTTAAAAAGAATAATGCAAATAGTTCTCTGATAAATGCCTAACGCTAAGCCTAATATAGCTATAGCGTTCTATCATCACTGTGTTTACTTTTGGCGACCAAACAAAAAAGATTGCCTAATATGGTCTTATAAACAATCTGGTCCAAATTTGGCGTGCAGTGCAGATTTATTCTATGTAGGATTTTAAAAAATTATAATTTGACATGCCAAGGATTTGTAAAAGTTTTTATCCGCCATGTAGTTTTTCTTCTTACATAACTGATTGGGCTTGTAAAATAAAGTCCATAACCTTTTCATTGAAGATATATTTACAAAATTTAGTATTGCAAACAGGAAAAACCTTTAGATAAATTTCGGGCAATCTAATTATTGAAACAAACTGGAATTATGCCCCACACCAGCTAACACTTAACTATGAAACACTTTAGACATCTGGATCTGAATGTTTAATATTTTCCAAAAATAAAATGAGGCATCCTGAACATTTAAACTAGGGAAGCTCTGATATTCAGTGTACCGTCTATTTAACAGTCAATCAGATATTCGGTTAGGTTCTGAATAATTTGGCATTTTAATTATTTTTGTATAAATTTGTAAAGTACCTAAACATTTTTATAGAATAATTTAAAAGTAAAAATTATCACAATAAAAAAAATATATATTGAATAAGATTAAAAAGAAGATTATCAAAACACATTGCCTTCTTGCTTCAAAAGTGACATAATCAAAAAATAATGTTCAAGTTATTTCAACTTTGAAAATGGAACTGTAGAGTGCAGTTGTGTCGCTCTTAATTGCCGTCAAGCAATTGTTTTAAAAAAGTTTTTGCCATTTCCGGATACACAATGATTTTGAGCTTTCAGTTTTGAAGCAAGAGTGTGACAAGATTATTAAAAATTACTTAAATCTCATCCAACACCAAATTATCACTTAAGCCGGGTTATCATGTAAGTTTAATATTAATGTGATAGGGCTTGCATAGTAAAATGGCTTAAGCGAAGAAATATAGTTTTAATGGAGATACTGGAGATAATACAATTAGTAATTGAAACCAAAATATAATACCTATGGGGCCGAATATTTAGAACACACACATTTTTAAATTGCAGCCAATTACGATTTCTCTCATAAGCATTTCTTTTCTAATTCACTATTATTTCACTAAGTTGATTAAACAAGATTTGGAGAAAAGAATAAACTAATTAAATTAGCCTTTTATGAAACTTATAGGATGGATTAAAAATGTATTGTGAATTTAGAGTGTGGGATGAGAATACATTATCAGTAAAAAAAAATCACAAGTTTTAAAATTTAATAAAAAGTTTAGTTGGTAAAAATTTACTGTACGGTCACCCTTGGCAACTTTTTCAAAATCTTGCCAAAGTCGCCATTTTGCACGAGCGAGATCTAAAGAAAACAACTGTTGTCCAATAGGGTTGCTGCAATTCCTTGTAGGGTCAGAGGGGGGGTTGCCATTTAAAAAAAATCTCGCCAAATGTGGAAAAAATCAAGCCAAGAGTGACCGTACAGTAAATCTGACCCGTTTAGTTTTATAAACCAATATTTTATATTTTCCTTTTGCAAAATAATGAAGAAATTAAGTCTATAGTTGAAATACATTCAAAAGATTTGAATTTTAAATTAAGAGAGCATTATTTTTCTTTTAAATCGCAACTTAAATGCAAAATTTTGTAATTCTTACTTTCAATTAACGACTTTTGGCCTTGGCAGCTTTTCTAAAAATCCTATATTCGCAAGGCTAAAAGGTTGCTTATCGACAAAAACTGGTTTGGTTGCCAATCAAAGAACTCCATTTCCCCCCTGCTTCGCCATTTGGAGGCGGGTTCCATAGGGCAACCATAATTAGGCAAGGTTAAAATTAGGGCAACCATAAAAGACAGATTAACCATGGAATGTTATATTGTTGTATATTGACGGTAAGTTTTTATTTTTGGATATATTTCACATTTCGGTATACTTTAAATATTTTTATTTATGATTTTCACATCAGCACCGATGTTTCAAAAAGTTATTTACTTCAAATGTGATAATCGAAAAATATGCAATGTGCTTAAATTACAGTTAATGATAAAATTATCCAGCCAATGTGAAAACTAATAGCTGTTAAACTCCATTTTGATTTTAGTTATCACTGTGTTTTGTACAATTATAATCAGGTGCCTTAATCAACTGCTCCAGGGTTTGCATGCAAGTACCATAGTCGACTGCTATAAGGGGTACCAGCCACAATCCTAAGTAATCGGAGGCCGGAGAATACAATTGTTCGGGGTACACATTGAGGTCTGCGAGATTAATGCATGTTATGTGTGGGCACTTAAAACTTCTAGCTGGATGCCGCTAGATTTTTTTCTTCATTAGTTTAACTGTGATTTGCCTACTGTACATTCATGTGTTTAAATCATGTTTATAGAGTTGATATGAAAATCATTTTATAAATAAATAAACATTTGACAACTTTTTTGTCGCCAAAATATATGGCAAGAAAAAATCATACTACTCTTGTTCCTTACATGTGTGGAAGCCATGGCAGAAACTTGGCCAAGTAGAGTGGAAAACAGGGTATATTCAGCTGCATTCAAGGTAATGGCTACACTGGTAGGTTCCCCTCCTTGGAGCGAAGGCTAACATGAAATGCAAAGAAAAAAAAATTATAAACGGGAACTTCTGGTAATACATTTTATTCAGTTAAATTACGGTGAAAAGCAACCCTAGGCCACTTTTCGAAAATTAACCAGTATTCTTAACGCTGACCATACTTGGCAACAAAAACTTGTTTTGTTGCCAAAAACTGTTAATTGTTTTGTTCTTTTTGCTGATCAAAGAAAAAGAAATCCCCTGCAGGTCTGCCAAAAAGAGCCACAGAATTGGCGGGAAAACAGGGTTACCATTCAATACAATTTAACCATATAAGTGTATTTTTAACCATTCCCATGTAATATTCTTTCTAAGCTAATAGAAATAGTGTCGAAATAGCATAGTTAATTGTATTAATTAACACAACTGTAGATGATTTAATATTATTCTGAAATAGTATAGGAATCCGAATAATAGAATTTTATTGGTTTCAATGCAAAAGATTAAGATAAAATTTTTATAAAATAATCTTGTTTGATAACAATGTAAAAAAAGGTACAGATGTTGTATAGGACATTTGGCGCGCGATTTGTTTTTGGCGTGTTTTATAGGAGCGATAAATTTAAAGTATGACAACCCCACCTGACATTGTTGGTATTTTCTGATTCTTGTGGCGACTTTCAATCTACGACTTTTTTCGTCGTCTACAAAAAAAAAACCGCGCAAAATGTCCTATACTACATCTGTTTTTAAAAAATAGCATATAGGAAAATAACTTAGATTAAATTGGTGGGGTTACAACAACATTAATCCACAATATTGTACATGTTAGAGTATCATGTACGCATTGGCACCGAAACGAGTATATACTGCCATACATATTTTCATCCAAATAATCTTTTTTTTCATAAAAATATTGTAGAAAAAATTATCAAATGCTAAATGTCATATTTTCTTCTAAAAAACCGCTTTGAAATAAGTTCTGGGGGGCCGCTGTTTCGTAACCCTACATTTCAGCGAAGGATGGGAAAAAAATATGCATTTCAATTTAACATCAAAAGTATCATGTTCGCTTCATATGAGAATGATTTCTTGTATTTTTAGAGCATTTTATAGTTACTTTCGACAAAGTCGTTTTGTGAAATCGCAATAACGTGCATTTGCCTCTTCACGGGTATTTGAATATAATTTCCAAATAGTACCAACAAAGAAAAAACGGGACATCTATCTGAAATAAGTTATATAAAATGTATACACATAATTTAAATAAAGTAGTACGTACCTATTTCGTTGATAAAAAATTTATGGTTTAAAAAATCCACTGAAAAACGTGTTGTTGTTTTGATGATACTCTGGAACCAGCAGGAATTATAATCTCTTTGACGTAGTACGCATGCGCGTTGAAGTTGAAATCTTCTTCGAGGATATCTAATGGGAAGACCATGAATTTCCATATGGGGGGGACCATATAGAACCATGTCAATCTATGTGAATTTCCTTTTCACTTTGAAATAACCAATAAATAAGAAATCAGAATATTGAACTGTTTTATCTTGAGTGAAAACTTATTAAAATAGTATTGTAACACTAAAATCACTTCCATTAAGTAACTCTAAGCGTTATATTCAACGAAATTGATCATCTGGGTTCAACATGGGTTGTTGGTGGGCAGATGGGCCCACACGAGCCCAGCTATCCCATGTGGGTCCCACGTCGGCCCATGCGAATCCCATGTACGTGTGCTACCTGGGAACACCATTTACAATTCCTAGGTACCTATATCTATCATTTGGCCATGGTGTGGCTCCAAGTTCAATAGGTTTCCCAATAATGAGTTAAATATTATTTCACTTCACATTAATAGCCAAAAGCGAGTTGCAAACTTTAAACGCTCTTCTTTCTGATTTTGGTTATATCACTGGCAGTCAACAGGCTCGTACAACATCCAAGGGTTGGAAATGAGTCATCTAATTTTTCATAAATCTTTCTACTTCATATTTGAAAAATAATTAACTGAATTCGTCCATATCATTATTCAGGTATACAACTTCAGAATATGTCCCTATAAAACTTATCTTCTCACATAACTTTACGTAAATGCAAGCTTGTGAAAATCTAAAAAAATTACCCCAACCCTGAATATTTAGGTTTTTGCGTGCATTCAAGTTCAAAATTTATAGAGGCATTTTAAGGTGTTTGTTTATTCGTGCACGCACACGAATTGCATAAACAAATATATATTTTATGAATCAACTTACAAAGCAATTTTTTTTTAAAAATGTGAAAGGCTAATAACGGAATATTTGACTTTTGCGCATCACTTTCTTTCGAAATAATAAAAGTTTTAAATAATATTTAATTTTTATTATTTTGAAGAAAGTTGTTAGGAAACTCCAAACCCATCAAAATAGAAATTAACCAGAAACTTAAAATTAATAATTATGCATATTTATTTAGAATTTGCAACAACGAAAAATATAATAATTAAATCGTAGATTTATTCCATAAAATATCAAATTTTAAAAGCAATTAGTAAACTGATAAATGAATATCCAGCTCAATGCGGCAGACGATATTTAAATTTTTTTTATTCGATTTCTCCTTTAAAGTTTTAATACGAGGAAGTGGAATAAAAAACAATATGTCAAAAACTTATTGATCTAATTTATTACCGGTAATTAGATGATTTAAACTTTTATTACGGATAATATAATATAAAAATTTAATTTTGACTTAAATATTTTTATTACACTTTCGGTTATATTTCAAAATAATAGTTTATGTCTAATGTTCTTATTTTCTTTCAATTTTTTTTTCTATTTACCATTTATAAGATTACCGTAATTATTTATTTTAGAGCGTTGTACATTTTAACTTTATTTCAAATAAACTAAATAAGTTAATTTTTTAATTAAATTTTTATTTAAAAACCGAAAAATAAAGTTTTTTTTTTAGTTTTTTAATAAAGCGAATTTTTTTTCCTTTCAGTTTATTCAACTTTTTCATCACATTATCATGTTCAACTCCTAATGTGAAAAGATGTTTTCCTCTCAAATAAGTTCTCGAGATTTATTTTTCAGCAATCCAGTGTAAGTGGTTTTTATATGAAAATTTGTTTGTTAATATAGTGTTAATTCTGTTGTTTTTGATTCTGCCTGTTACTTAAAGAAAATTTTATTTTGATCTTTAAATCTTAATATTTAGTATTGAAAAACAACTCGAATCAAAATAACAGAAAAACGCATTCTTTCTTGTACTTATGTAATTATTCTATATCACAAATGGTTAAAAAATTCAGAACAATAATTTCAAAGTTTGAATTTTTAGATATAAAATAGAATTTATAATTATTTTTAATGGCATTAAATAAAAATACCATGAAAATGCTTTGAGAGATTATCGGTAAAAATTTCTAATAAAAATGTATTTGTCTAGGGTGAAAATAATATCCTCTCTTAAATATAGAAAATCCCAATAGATTTATATCTTAAAATTCTAATTCCTTACTATAGGTATATATGAAATGTAGAATAGGGTCTTGTTTTATTATGAGCGTTGGGAACTGGGGGGATTTCAATGTCGGGACTTCACTGTTACAGTACCTTTTTTAAATTTAACACACCTCGGCCGTCTCCCAATTTTTTTTTTTTATAATATTGATATGTGTAAGCAGAATACTTCATGAAAGATAAAGACAATAACGAAATTTGATGTGCGAATTGATAGTGAAATGATAGAATTCATGAGCCGTGATAGCAAAGATTTTATCAGATTCGCACAAACAATACTTATGCAAATTCCGATTATTTTTAGTGATAGCTCGAAGGCCGTTTTATTTATTTTTTAATATATGCCAAAATGGAGGCTTTCCAACGGTAACTGGAAGCATAATTTTGGAATTGGTAATAAATTTGCCACCTACACAGATCGTATGTAGTACAACATTGTGCTACCGTGTTTAGATTAAACTGGTGCAAAGTTGTTTTTTTAAAGAAGATATGTCTGTATTTCTAAAATTGAAACGGGATAAAAAAGCTTTATTGGCGTAAGGATTTTGATGGAGGTTAATATCTATTTGGTCGGCGTCGTATGTCATATTGTCTGGCCTGTATGGTCTCCAGAAGAACGTATGGGCCAGAAAATGGGTAGGATAGAACAGACGGAAAATTTAGTAGGATCCTAGACTCCACACAAATAAAATTCAAAATAGAACATAAAAAAAAAGATAATTTTATTGTTTGAAAATTAATGTAACGGAAATTCGAAAGGAGAAAAAAAAAGATAATAAAATTTGCTTCTCGTAACCAACTTATTCTGATTATCCAATAGGCCCGTGAAGTCCAGTCTTACATTTTTGAGGGGCCCCCAAATCACACATTTTATATAAATATTTTATACCCTTAACATAGTTTGCTACTATATTTAACTTTAAAAAAATTACATTATAAACTTTAGAAAAAAAACTTGCCACTTGTGTTAAATTTGTTAGAATGGGTGGGGGGGGGGGGATGAAATACATACAGAATATTAGGAATACTCTTTAATTATTAATTTATTTTGTTATATTATTTTTATGCGTTTCATTCTAATGCTATTAAGGGCAAGGATTATAGTGCATGCAAAGTTCGATTTGATGTTCCAGGGTCTATTTCAGAGCAATGGGGGCTCCATGTAATGGCGTGCTTCCGTTGCTTCAATGTCTTAATCGGGCCCGGCTTATTCATGCAATACAAATGATTATATGGTTAAAAGAAACATATTTTATTCCAATTCTTGTAAAATAAATCTTATGTAAAACTATGTCTCTGTTTCCAAATACGTTCCTTCGAAAGATTTATACATTTGAAGTGTTTAATAACTATTTCATCCCAAACAATTCACAACAGAGAGCGATTTCTGGGAAACGACGCCGGCTTTAAAACTAGTTTGGAATCAGGATTTAGTTCTACTCTTGGTTATAGCCAAAGTGAGCAGAATAAAGATCTTCTAAGTGGAAATTCAGAAGAAATTTTCAGCCAAACGTCTAAAGCAATAAGTGAACCACAGGTAAGATATGGACGAGTAAGTCTTTATTTAAAAAAGTAACACAGTTTCATATTTTCTCATTTTAAAAATCATTTAATAAATTTAAGTTTCAATAGCAATCGAAAACAGGCGACCTGATTCCCTCCCCTATCAATTAATAGGGAATTAATACGGTATAAACTCATGCAGTGTTTTTTATTTCAAAGAACAGTTAATCTTCGTTATTAATGCGTTTTATAGTTTTATCACTGTGCCATTAAATCTTGTGATTCAATGTGAACACCCTTCCAAATTTCATAATCGATCTAAAGTACTTACGTAATTATAAAAGGCAATTTAGCAAATAATCGCAGTCTCAAGAGTTTTTTAAATAAATAACTTTCAATTTATAAAATTTAAACTAAAATATATTGTAATATAAAACAGGGCTTGATTTCAAACCTTTGAGGTCACCGACAGTTTCTTGAAATGAGGCCCATCCATTTTTTTTTTAATTTTTCGAAAAACTTATACCCTTATTCCCCATTGTCGACTCACTCTATTTTAATATATATATATATATATATATATATATATATATATATATATATATATAGCATTTTGAAGAAGCATTATTTTCATTTTTTAATATGATCTCCCGGCCGATGCATTTGATTCTGTCATTAATAAGAACTTTAATAAGCATCAAACAAAAAGTGAACACTACTGACGAATTTTTAAAATAGACATTAGTTTTTAAATGCAGTTTTTTAGAATCAAACGCGTAACCTAAAAACATGCATATCGGAGGCCCCCGGCGACCCCCGTGTTCGTCTATAGGTAAATCCGACACTAATCTGAAATCAACTTTTATAAGTTTACAAGAAACGGTACAAGGATGCTTTATAGCACAAGCAAGCGTAATTTTGGTATCCCCTCCCACTGGTGGAAATTTTTTAAGAACGCCGCACTGTTAAAAATAGGTACTCAAAAATAAGTAAAATGTACTCATTTTCAAATACAGCCGGGGGAAAAAACGAACCACCAATGATTATTTCTGTTAGTTTTTATAGTAGAGCTAAACTTAATATACCATTTTGTATGGAATAAAGTCTACTATACATTGATATACAAAAAATTTGCATAGGGGACTATCTTCATACTCTAATCCGCACCAACTTTAAAATTTTCAATACCAACACCTACTTTTGATAGCGCAGAAATGTTCCCCGCCCTCAAAATAATTTAAATATAAATTTTCGTTAATTTCCTACATTTATATGCAGAGATATTAGACAATATGTATCGATCTTATTTGAGGGGCTACCTCCATATTGAACAATGTATTAGTTGGACTACGAAATGAAGGACGCTAGTAGAAAATGTTTTGGCGTTAGCCGTGGTTCTTCTTTTCCCGTGGTCATTCATTTCCCCACTCCCATATACTTCTCGCCTTTATATAAGAATTTTAGATTTTTATGTCAACGCGATCACAGCGCTTTTAAATCTCAAAATTAGTGAAACTTTCTGTGAAGTTCTGCAGATTTTAAATTTGTGTATGACCCCTCAAATGATAATTAGATGCACATTTTAATATAGCAAAACAACTACAAAGAGGAAAATCACGAAATTTTGAGTTATGCATATAAAGCGTTTTTCTGAATCCATCACTATCAAAATATAGCATGGTTGCTATTCATAAATTTTATAAATATTAATATCCTAATTTAAATAAAATGAAAAAATATACCTATACGTAATGAAAGTTAGTGTATATTATTTGGGTCGTTTAGAAGTAACACAGCTAAAAATATCAGCTTAATATAATTATTATTTCGAAAGCTATGATTAAAAGTTTAAGAAATTCATTTAACATTACGAGTTCTAAACTTTCGATATTCATAATTAAAAAACTACTTAACCAAATAACTTGCAAATTGATATTCAACGATAAATTTTGTCGCAGATTCTAAATATTGAATCAAAATTGGGTGTTGCTATTGGAAATTTTAAAGTTGGTGCGGATTTTAATATGAAGATAGTCCCCTATGCAATTTTTTTGTATATCAATGTGTAGTAGACTTTATTCCATACAAAATGGTATATTAAGTTTACCTCTACTATAAAAACTAACGAAATAATCATTGGTGGTTCGTTTTTTTTCCCCCGGCTGCACATTAAATACTTATCATGCGTCCGAATACATAAGTTTTATTTTTGAAAACGACTTGTACTCAAAAATTAGTACAGTGAGTAAAAATACAAAAAAAACAGTAGCTTGTCTACATAGGCTGCCTTCATAAATCACTTTCAATAAATATCGTCAATTACAACCAAGACTTACGGGGAATCTAACTCAGATCCTCAGGCACCACAGTCCAGAGCCTTATCTGTTAAACTACCAAGGCGATTTGAGCAAGTTATAAACAGAAGAAATGTAAAAAATTTGTGCGAAAAGAATGGGAAGTAAGATAATTGAGTTGTAATAACTCAGTTTACATTTAAACAATCTACATAAAATAATGTGGAAAACCATCTTCTGAACATTATTTTAAGTTTGACAGGTCAAGACTTCAGCAGAAGCTGAGATTAGCAATATTAAATCACAGTGCTCATTTTTCAGAAATTACGGTTACTTAAATTTCAGTACATCATCGCTCATTGACAATGCAATTTTACTCAAAGTAAAACAAGTAGGTTCAAGTACTCATTTTTAAGTGCATTTTTTTTGACAGTGCGGTATCCTAACTCTGGCTTCCACACTTTTGGGCACACTTATAACGGCGGCCGGCGGCGTACCATTGCAAGGAACTTTATAACATAAGCATTTAACATGATTTTAGTGAGTTTGTATGTTGACGAAATTGACAGTTTTTTCTAACTTTAAGGAAAATTAGAAAACTTGGGTTTGTAAGAAAATTTTTCAAACAAAGTTATTTTGCATGTATGGAAATTTTCCTCACAAGTTTGAAGCTTCCGCATAAACTTGGATATCCAGGTTAAACAAAAAATTCCAATACTGCACCCTCCTCCTTGTCATACAAATTTACATTTTGTATCAAACAATTCCGCCATTTTTTTTTTTAATAATTAAAGTAGCTGGTTGTTGACCTGGTTTTGACACTTATCTTATTCCTCGAAAACTAAACTTGTAGACCGTAGTTTAACATAGGCATTTTTAAAAGTAAAAAAATAATATATAAACTATATATTTATCTATAAAGTATACGCAAATAATATTTTTAAACCTTTTTTTTACGCTCAATATTTGTCGCCCTCATAAATCTGGCGCCCCTAGCGGCCGTTTGTATCGCTTGCGCCCCAGTCACCTCTGTAAATTACCTAAATACTTACTGTTCACTCAGTTCTTAGATTATCTGATAATTTTTGTGGTTTTAAAGTAATGTTTTCTCACATTACCATTGAAGGATCCAGAAAGAAATCGACGAAGTTCCACTTTTTATTGAAATCGAGATTTCTTAATGGTAGTACAAAGCTGTACTATTATTGTACCAAGTTGCGAGACAGGAAAAGAACAATGATAGTTAAAATAAAAAGCAGTTAAACTGTCAAAATGCTGGGTAAAAACGATGAGAAAATGAAACTGTTTTCTTTTCTACGCAAATACTGGGTGGACCGTCATCGTTCTTACTAGACCCTTCAATTAATATTCACTCATAAATGTCACAGAGAATATATAAATATATTTTTTTTAATCAGGCTGCTAAAACAGATTATCAGAAGTACATTGCACAAAATCTGTTATTTGGAAAAAAGGGAAAGCCAAATAAGTATGGTGTTAGAAATAAAGAAAATGAATTAAATGGTAAAAATGCGGCTCCCTTAGAAGACAAAGAGCAAGGATTACAGGGAATCGACGAAATCAAGTAATTTTCAAAAATAATTTTCATTACATCGTCGATTCTTTATTACTAAATAAAAAACATTGATAAAAAATATTTTATATTTTAGGAGTAAACTCGAAATTTTACTCGATGGTATTAGAAGTCTAAATTCTGATGTATCAGATGTGAAGGATTCAGTGAAAGGCATGGAAATTGAAATTACAAGACAAAATGAAAGAATATCATCCTTTGAAGAAGCTTTTTGTAATTATATCAACTTTCTTATGTCATATATCAACCATTTTAATTAAAATGCCATTATCTGGCTGTTTCGTTTCCATCATATTTTAGAAGGCTGTCTGTCAATTATTTTTCATTCATATTCTATAATGTACTCAGGTTTTTAGTTGAAATTTAAGCATAAATGTAATACCTTTAAGGTGAAAATTAAAATTATCGGTTTGCATACAATCTAAATTTTTATCCCTTTGCACACTTATAAAGTAGGACTCTGGAACTATTGAAATAGTCATGATTAACGATAAGTTTTCAAATGAATTAGTATATGGAAAAAATTGATTATGTGATTCTGTATTTAACATTTAATGATTTTGTGCCTTATTTTAAGAATTTTGCAATTTTCAATGTTTACCAATCACCAGTATACAGGTGGGCTGTTTGTCAAATGGTAGAAGTTCAAAAACAAAGTTTCGACATAAGAGAGTTTAAAGTTTGAATCTTGTCTTGGTTCTAATGTTTCAACAATTCAACTCCCCCCAAACTTGACCAGATAATAGATCTAGCTACCCTTTAACGGAAAATTATGTTAGCTCATTTTCAGATATTTGTTACTTTACCACTTGACAGCCAACCAAATAGCCCATGTGAAGATATAAAACATAAAATTATCTTTTTGGGACATTCGATACAAATATTGACAACTAACAAGCTCAAAACCCAACAAGGTTGGACCAGAGAGTTGTAATATTAAATAGAGAGCGCCTTCAATACCACTCTCATAAGGCCGCGGTGTCAACATTGAAAAGAAAAACTCACATCACGTGGTTATATCGCTGACACATTTGGCGTTCAGAGATCTGCAGGAGTTTCTAATTTGGCGCCCTTTCTTCTGTTTTAGTGATAAGGAGTTCTGTCCGTATTCAACTTTTTAACATATATGTACGTATTTACTTATTTTCAAACAATATGCGCTAAATACTTCCTCTTCATTAACAAAACGAAAATATTTTATTTGTGTTCAATACTTGAAGAAGCAAAACTCTTTATATTTCTCAGGTTTTATTGTTTATATTTTCTTATTGAAGTATACAAAATAACAATTGAAAGTTCGCTAATGGTAAATTTGTTACATAAAAACGTAATGCAATTATTTCAAAACTACAAAGTAAGAAAAATCTCCTTAATATATCTGTTAAACTCCCTTAAATTGTCCCACTCGTTAAAAAAAACTATATTTAAACACAAAATTAAACACAAAACCATATTACAATACTTCGATCTCGTTTAGTTCTGAAAGTCGCCAAGGCCTGCCAAGTAATATTGGCGCAAGAATGAATTGGCATTTCCACATATCACGTGGTTTCAATGATGGACACACGGAAATCAGCATTTTTATTCATCTATTTGTATCATTACTCTATGGGTTGGACCAAATAAAAAAGATACCACAGGAAAAATACAAAAGCTTAAAAGTATTGAAAGTATAAAGTTTTTTGAAATTGTATAAATTAAGATAGAGCAAAAATAATTTGTTTTTGCATTTCTTTTCCAGAGTCATTAGAATTAATGTACAACTTACTATATTTTAGATCAAAAAGCAAAAATGATGGAAGAAACTGAAAAATATTGGAAAAAGTGCAATAAAGAAGACACCACGGGAAAACTACAAAAACTTATTACTGAAGCAAGTTGTATTGTTATAAATAGCTAAATTGTGTATAAACTTGCGAATGAGTAATATATGAGAAATTATATAAGGTTGAAAGTAATTACAACAAAATATTTTATTCATAATAAATATATGAAAGGGGTTTATGTATATTTAAAAATTATGTTAATTTACAAATGAAAGTTTTTATCATTATATTCTAAATATAGATTTTATGTTATTTTAAACTTTTTTATCAGAAATTTTCTTCCAGTAAATATATTCATTTAGTGTTTCTTTTTTCCAATTGGAATTTAAAGAAACTAAACAAGCTATTGATAAGTAAAAATACACAACAAAAAAGAAAATGTATTTTATGTTATTTTAAGTGATTTTATTAGCAACTTTTTCCTAGTATATATTAGTTTAATGTTTTTCTCCAACTAGAATTTAAAGGAAACTAAAGAAGCTATTCATAAGTTAAAAGACATAACAGAAAAAAATCAAGGTAAAATAACCGAAAACTTAAGAAAAAATTGCACATCACAAGCAATTGCCAGTAAAAAGATGACAGAAGAAATAAAAAAATTAAACGACCATATTCTCAGGTAATTATTTAAGTAGATATTTTAAAAGATGTTACTTTGAAAGTTTTTTTGTTTCTTCGCATCTAAAATCAAAACTGTATAGCTAAACCAAAAATAGTAAACCATCTCAATGCCTTACTTTAAATAGTTTATTAAGCTTATATTTTTGGTTAGTTTATAAATTAACGTCACCTTAGAGCTGCATAATGGTATATTGAAAATTGTTCAGGATCTACCCGAGAATATAGCCTTATAATTCTGAGATTTGTTCAGATTATATGCATAACATCTGAACTGGCACCCCATTTTCCAAACTTCTACATGACAACCAATGGAAAGTTGGCTTTACCAGAATACGATTCCCAATACTGAGTGAAGTGACATGTTCACCAAGCTATGTCACCTGCTCATAATTTTAAGCAACAAGAAAATAATAAATATAATATTTAAACCAATATAATAGTATTTCTAAAATACATTAAAAAAATAAGAAGAATATTATTTTTAAAAAAAGTTAATATTTTACTTCTTCTAACGCTATTGTTCTAACATTGTTTTCGTCTTGTTAAATATTTTTTAAGAAGAAAATGTATCAATAAATGACCATCAATTAACTTGTTATTTCAGAGAAGAAATTGTACAATCATGACTTGCCATTAGGTATTTTTTAATATATTGTAGGTACCTACAGGTTTTGTGTGTGAAAACTTGTTAAAAAAGTTGTTTAAAACGATAATAATCACCTTTGAAATCAACTAGCAATATTTCAAAATCAAAACAGAATTTAAAAAAAAGGTGACTGCTTCTGTTCACCTGCACTTTTGAAGGTTAATAGTAGCAGTGCATAAATTAAAAAAAAATTGCCCCCAAAGTCAAAAATTAAATGTCTATAATAAATTTAAGTCAATAATACATTCCCATGAAGTTTTAAATTGTAAAAATGAATGTGAAATTTTGCTATATTCGTTTTATGTAAGTATTATAAATTACAAATAAAAAATGAATCGTTCAATATTTTATATCCCTAATTCTCCAATGTATATAGTTCAATTATATGATATAATAAAATACACATTAGATCAGGATAGACTTAGTAATGTATCAAAAGTATTATTAACTACTCTTCTTATTAGTCAAATAAAGTTGCTTTCGACAAAAAAATATTTTGAACAAATAACAATTTTTACACAAACTTTATATGCTTTAATTATTTAAAAAAAATACTTTTAATGTTTTTCTTAAAGCTAAACCAATTTTTATAATTTTATTGCATACCCCTTCCTATATATATATTTTTTAGAAAATTGACAGCTAAAATTGACAAAATGCAGAATGCATTTGAAGAAAATATAGAGAAACTGAAGAATAATTGTGATGGAAATTATGTTTCAAAGATTGAAGAACTAAAAACACTCATTTCAAATTCACACACTACTATTAAAGA
Organism: Troglohyphantes excavatus; assembly: GCA_963932185.1. NCBI lineage: Eukaryota > Metazoa > Arthropoda > Arachnida > Araneae > Linyphiidae > Troglohyphantes > Troglohyphantes excavatus. The sequence goes on from OZ010677.1 coordinate 39,452,862, forward strand.
ATCTGTAAGTAGTTCATTTTGATACTTTTTAAATTATAATTTAATAAAAATCAATATAGTTATTTTAAATGTGTTTTTTAAGGCAGCATATATTTATATGAATTTTCACAGAATAGTTTACCTTAAGTATAAAAAAATAAGTCAACTATTATATATATCAAGATTACATTTGGAAGATTTAAGTTGGCTATAACACAAATGAACAGAAACTTTATCAAACCAGGATTATGCTTTCCACATCTTGAATTTGATATATAACGGTGCAAGAAAAATATAATGTTCTTTTTAATACATAAAAGAAAACTCATCAAAAACATATCAGCTACATGTTTGCTATAATAAATTTTCAAATATTGAAGACCATTACGAGAAATATCTATTTTAACTGCTTCAATAAACTTTTATTTTGACATAAATTATACTTTGAAAGAAGGAAAATGTTAATCCATAAACATTAAATTAAAATTACTATTAAGTATTACAAAAATTATATAACTGCTATAGAAGTCAAATGATATTTTATTATAAATAGAATTTTTTATGTATTTTTTTAGATTGCATCACATAAACCCAATTCATACAATCCAACTTTGTACAAAACTCCAACAATGCTGAACCGTCAAAATTTGCCACATGCTATTTTCCAGAGTCCAAAATCTAACATTTCGAGAGCTTCATATAGGCCACTAGTACCATTCCACAATTCTGCAGTTAAAAGGGACAATTCGGTATTTGATACAGTGCGATCACATACTCAAGGTTCTGTTCATACACCGCTTGTGGAAATGATGAGAAAGAATAAGACTTATGCAGCCCACACGCCACTTATGGAAGCAATGCAAAGAAACAAAACCTCAAGTGTGTCCGATTACATGCGAGGAACTGGAAACAAAAATCCCAGGCCCAGTGACTTTAACCATGTGGAAAGAAATAAAATGCCCAGACTCGGTGACTTTAACCAAAGACAAAGAAACATAGCTACAAGCATGCTTAACTATATGCATGAAAACAAAAAGAAATCTCCTGTTCATTCTGATCCGAGCCTAACCATCGTTAAAGAAATAAGATGCCCATCCTACATACTCAGAAAATCATCGAAGCAGTATTCAAGAAGTACAAGTTTCAATTTTAAAAGGAAGAGTGCCACACCTCCGAAACCAAGCCAACAGAGGAATGTGAGAAGCACCAATGAGTTTTGTTCGGCATTTGACAGCAGTTTTACAAAAAATAACTCAAAGAATACTGAAAATAAAAGGAATATGAAAACCAAACGAAATCTGAGACCGAAAAAAGGTCACATATCTTATAAAGAAAGTCTCCAGTCTTCTCCTTATATAAGCGTGTTTGAAGCAACCATGGCAGAAGAATATGCTTTTTTATAAAGCATATTTCAGTTCTAAATAACAATTCTATTTTATTTGGCCAGACAGGAAAAACCAGCTTTAGTATATGTTAAGTCTCGAAAAAATGAGAATTGTAAAACTACATATACACTTTTGAAATATTTTCAGGTTGAAATATTTTAAAATTTAATAAAAGGAGGATTTACTAAGTTACAAAGTAAGCTCCATGAAACCTAAGAAAATATTAAAAGTTTTAATCCACTATTATCTTTCTCTATATATACGAATAGAACATTCTATTGAAGTTTATATATTAAGCATATTCTATTTACCTTATCTATAAATTTTTCTGATTTCACATATGTTCATTAACAAAACTTTTTGATTGTTACATTTGTCTGGAATATTTTTTATAAACAGAAATATGGTGCAATTTTAACAGCAAAAAAAAGTATTATTATTAATTCTATTAGTAGTTTCATGTTGTTAATTTTGAATAACGTCATTCTATTTTGGAGATATAACATAATAGTTTATACATTAAAGAAATGTTACTTGTATATATAATTAAATATGCACCTTTACTTATAAAATGACTAATTATTTAAATTTTAACAAAAGTAAACATTTGTAAGAAATAGGTTTAAAAAAATTTGTTGTGCATTGCTGACTAATCCAAAAATGTCAAGTCTACATTAAGATAAAATACAAAGCATTTTCATAATTAATTTAATGTACAATAAGGTTATGTACAAATATTGGGCTGTATAAAATTATAATAAAATATATGGAATTAAAAATATAGTAAACTATTTATACTTTGACTCTTTAATCATTGAGCATTTTCACTTGTGAACAGTAAATGGCAGTGCTTTATTATCTTGATTCTAAAAAAAAAAATTACTTTAATCAGACATTAGAATTTTTTGACAAATTACAAACTTTTATTGCCAGTACTAGGCTGATTTTGAACTAAATTCATGAATTGCACAGCTATGAAAAAGAATTATAACTGTAATATAAAGAATGATTTATTACGTAAATTTCAATAGTTATTGATATACATTTTCATTAACTGTAATTTTTAAAACTTAGTTTCTTAATTCGTTTTTATCAGCAATTGAGAAATTAGTCTAGTTTATCGTTTATTGACCTATCTTTTGTTGTTGTTTAAAAATCAACATAATTGTCTAACTTGTTACATTACAATTTACTTTTTTTTAAATAGTGCTGTCATTTTTCGAAAATATACATTTAGTTTTAATGTAATGTTTAAAAATACATCAAACTTCTTTAACTATGATATTCTATATGAAATCTCTTAAATAGATATTTACAGTTTACTCTCCTTACAATGACCTCACAATATAGTGACTTTAATTACAATGACAACACCTCTAAAAGTACAAAGACGTGTTACTTTATATATATTAACTTGTTACAGTTTATCTTTTGTTAACAATGGTTTTGGGTAATAAGATCCTTATAATGGTGTCTACTATATATGTAAAATATTAACTTAAAAAATCTTTTTAACAAAAATATAAAATCTAATCAAGAGAAAATATTATAGCAATATTTTAGGAAAATACATACCTTAAAATATGCATACATGGACACCCCACACATGGTTGTCACAATTCCCAAAAACTGTATTGGCAAAACTGGCTCAGTAAAAATAAGATATCCTCCAGTCAATGTTAAACAAAATTTTAGCTGACCAACAACATTATATCTAATTTTATTGTCAAGAAAATAACTTGCCATTGTCAATAATGTGTAAAATAATGAAATGTTGTATATACAGATCCAAACCATTTTTTTATCGTAATTAATATCGGGAAAAAACAAATAAACTTAGTTTTACCAATCTGGGTGCACTTACAACCACCCCCTAGATTGCATGACCCTCGATTCTAAACCCAAAATGTACAAAACTTGACATATCATCTTAATGATTAAAATTATATTGTATAAAGTGTTATATTAATCATATGCATAAAAAATGAGTAAATATTTAAAAACATTATTAATATGAAAACTTGCATTAAATATTTATCAAAATTTAAGAACTTGTAAAACAATTATACAAAATAAAATCTTTCTCATCAAATCGAACTTTTTAAAAGGATACGTTACTGCAGAAGTATTCCCAATAATCCAATAAATTGATACATTTACCAAAAATGCTATGAGGCCAGATGATAAAACTAAGATCTAAAATGATATTAAAATTTATAAAAATATTAATAAACTCAATTAGTTGTGTAGAAAATTATCCATATGTAATTGGATAAAAGTTAGAAAGATTAACATACATATTTTTTAAAGTATGTTTCTATTAATGACTATTCACCTGACAGATACAAATGTGTATATCCGTTCGAGTACATCCAGTTTTTCCAATAGTACACATAATATAAAAGTTGCTAAAAAATATCTCTTTTTAAATAATTTTCAAATTTAAAGCATTAGAAGGACTTCCGGAAACCTTCTCTACTGATATAATTACAAAATATATTTTTGTAAAAAAGGAACAATGTTCACTCTAGGCTTTTTTTGTAGGGCGGCCTGCCCTTTTTTCATCTCAATAGCCCCCCATGCCCTTTTTCAAAAATGCTGCCCTCTTTTGAAAAAATTCTGCCCCTCTTGCCCTGTTCAGTCAAGCACAAGCGCCTTTGTTTCCCTAGATGTCTTTAAAAAAAGGCTTTGATTTTTTTTTTTGTAAATTGGAATTAAGTGAATTATGACAGTATAAAAACAAACTTCTATTTAACTACCCGTGTTGAACAATCACGATGATTCCGTGTTAATTTTGAGCATGGGGCATTCCACGAATCCTATTGGTTGTCTATACCCGCATATGAAAAACTAAGTTTTTTTTGTGTTTTTTAAAGAGAATATGATTTAAGATTTTAAAGAGAAGATCTCTACACTCATGCAAAGAATTGAGTACCCATTTCTCCGGGCACGTGTCCAATGTGTCAACGGGTGGCCACGCCCACCCAGATTTTTTTTTTTAAAAGTGCCCTTTTAAAAACAAAAGTGCCTTTTAAACAACGGGATGCCCTTTTACTGTTAACAGCACCTTGCCCCTTTTTATTTCTAGAGTGAACACTGAAAAGAATGTGTTGGAAATATGTGAAAACAAACCTACAGATTCAAAATTTTGCTTATCCGTCATAGGGACACTAAAATATATTTTTTTTAAAAACATACAGGGTGGGCATAAATAAATTCCCCTTATTAAGGTCGTCTGTAGCTAAAACTAATGAACAGAATTACACCAAATTTAATATTAAGAATAATGAAAGCATAGGGGGAGAATACTTTAAATAAAAGGTACAAAAAATCACCAAAAAGGGGGATTTTGGCGATATCCGAACAGAAAACAGGTATAATAATATTTTTTTTAAATTGCGATAGACACAAAAATATTAATTCAGTGATTAATTTTAAAAGAAATAATCCTTTATCATCAGAATCTCCAGAACCACATGGATTATTTTCAATGTGTAGCAATTTTTCTTATTTACAACAAACTGCATCCGATTGTGTGTCCTGATTCCAATGAATAAAGGATTATTTATTTTGAGTTAATCACTGAATTAATTTGACCAAAAATAAAAGTGCGCTCATACTATGAGATCCCAAACATATTTATTTTAGCATCCCACAATTAACAAAAATAAATTAATCTGTTTTTAGAACATTTATTTAAAGCATTTTTTTAACATTTTAGAACAAATAAAAGCAATTTTTAGATGAAAATTAAATAAACATATTGAGCATAGTAACCTTCAATCAACATATTGAGCTTAAATTAAATTTTACAAATACAATAAGTAACAATTGGACAATGCAACTTCCAGCACATTTATAAACTTTCATTATTTTATTACTAAAAGTAATAAAACATTATGAAGGAATAAGTTAAATTACATGCCTGCCAACATCTGTTTTCCACAACAAATTAGCATGAACTGTTTCATAAAATATTATAAAAGTGTGTTAATTAGTAAAATCATGCCATTTTTAACAGAAAATAGAATTTCAGCAAAAAAAATATAATTTAAAAAATGACAATTTAACAATAAAAAATTTTAATGGCGCTTAAAGCTCTTTTATTGGTCAAAATAGCACTTTTTTTTGTAAAAGAAAAATAAATTCTTGAAATATGTATAATTTTATAAACTCAGGTGGTTAAAATTCATACATTATGGGGGCATTTTGTACAAATTGGCAGATATCCAATTGCAAATTATTTAATGTTTTTAGAAATGTCTAAGTAACCTACGAAATCCAACAAATAAAAGGTTCGGTTCATCAGTCCATCAGGAGCCCATGGAGGTTCAATTATTGGAACACAGATCAACAAGAATAGGGCTGAAAGGGGAGCTTGGTAATACAGGAGCTGCATAGAGTCGACTTGAAATTCTTTTTGTTTCTCACCAACCCACTAAAACAAAATTTTAGATTTTAAATTAAACAAATAACAAATACTCAAAGGAAAATATAAAGCATTGTAATTTATGTGAAAATTTTAGAACGAAAGAAAATTTCAGCCATATAACTAAGCATGGAAGTTATATGCCTTTTGAAAGATTGTTGTCCTTTACTAATTTTTCAAGAATGAAATGAGGCAAACTTAAAGTCATTAGTATGTACATAAACTGAAACTTTTAAATAGTGAGATCTGTAATAAAATTTTAACAAAATTTAAATATAGTAATATATAAATGTAGGAGACTCTTTAAAAATTACCACTCTCTTCTAAACCACCTCTTTGATTTCCTTAATTTACAACCCCTTTGAAACCACACCTTTAAATATCTAACTTTAAATTGTCTAGCGCTACTTTCTCTAAAACTCCTTTTTGCAGCAACACCAAAAAAATTATATCTTAGATTCACGATTTCATTCTATAAGGCAATCATTTCCCAAAGTAGATTTCTGATGACTTAGCACATTTTACTTACTTAACATTACTTTTTTTACATTAAGTGGATTTTTCTCTATCCAACAAAAAGAGAATTTTCGAAATCAGGCAATATTTTTTTTCAAATGGTCCAGTTAATTGAGAATTCCGGTAGTTAAATGCCAGATAACCGGATATTTTTTTCAAATTGCTCCCAAGTGAAACATCCCATATCCAACAAAAAAAAATTTTGCAAATATCTGAAGTAGAACCGAAATCCCGCACGAACATACATAAAAAAAATACATAATGGTCGAATCTATAACCTCTCGACTTGGCGCGAGATTTAGCAATTTAAATTTCTTGAGATTTTATTTTGGAGTTTTGGGTTGCGCGCTGTTCAGTCAGTTAAAAATACCATGTTTTATACTTTACCAATGTGGCAGTCCAGTGTAAACTTGCTTTTTATAGGCTTGATTTCCACAAATTGTAGTATTATTCACCAACATAGGTACCCGCGCCGGTGCAAATGTTAAATTGCACTTACATTCGCACCGGTGCGAGCACTTACGTCAGAGAAATTCAATTGTCCTCTTTCACTCGGAGGGTTGTGAATCCGATCCTTCATGTCCGCCATGCAGAGGGCCCTTGTGTACATTAAATCTGTTTGGAGAGTAGTGTGCCAACTTGAGTACTGCCTTTCGACAGTGTTTTTTCTTCAAGATTCTGAACCATCACCGATACTCGAGTAGCTCCAGATTAATTCAATCAACCTGTATAGTTGCAAGATGGCCCTACTCCTGTGCAAATGTTGCACAGCATGCGTTTTGTTGCAACAACAAAACTATGTTTAAGAACATACATTGAATCGTTTTGACTTTCTTTCACTCTTTTTTTCCAGTACTCCCCAGTAAAAATTTGAAAAAGTAATTTAATTAAGTTTTATTTAACTACATAGCATTCCACCACTATTTCAAGCATTTTTCCAACAAAATTTGAAGAAAATCGGAGCATTATATAAAAAAAGTTAGTAAATTTGGTGCGAAAATGTTTTTTAAAAATTAATTTCGTAATAATCTCAAGTTATTTGTAAATTTTGGCCAAATTTCTTGAAATTTTGCAAGGATGCTATTTACAACAGGAAATGTCTATTTTTCAAATCAAAAGTAAATCGAACAGTATTTGATTAATTAGAATATGAGGTACTGGGAAATTGTGCAATTCCAAATACATTTGTAAACACAAAACAGCGAGCCTTTTTCTGGTTTAATGATATTCGAGAGTTGCAACACCCTAGTAGCAGATTCAAATTCTAAACTAGATGCGCACGCGTAGCGTCAACGAGCGTGCATGTAGTATAGCCTTGGTTTTACGTAGTTCCGCCATTTTCGAATCGACGTTCGGCTCGCGTGAAAGTGATTTTGATGTGTACGCGGAAGGATATATACGTGGACGACGTTTATTTAAATAGTAGGTATTTGTGGGAGTTAGAAATGAAAGGGTAACGTGCCATGATTGATTGCTGCATGGATGCCGGATTGTTGCTAACAAGTGAACATGCAAGGTATGCGGAAGGTGCATGGAGCGGGCCTCGTTGCAATTCACTGTGGAATGGGTTTACGGGTCGAACCATGGATACATTATGCATCAAATGATCGACTGCCCGGAGGGTGTCATGCATGTGATCCTGAGTAGTCGGAGGCCGGAGACTACAAAATCGACGTCAGGAGTCTGTGATTTTAGCGTGCGGTACGCATGTGTGAAAGAGTGCTGTCGAAATTACCCAAACGACTGCACGAGGGATTGCCTGTAAGCACCATGATCGACTGCCCGGAGGGACATTGTTACCTTTGAGATAGGTGCCGAAATGCCGCCAACAGCCCAATATAAAGCTCTAGTTCGATGTTAATTAACCAAAGCCATTAGCCAATTGTGGAGCTCAATTCTACCAACGCAATATCCGCCAGTTTGATTTGGCGAAAAAAAAAACATGTCATTATCGGCCTTGGCGCCAACGGGGCATAGGAATTTACCTTTTATTCTAAGCCCTTAATATAATACATTGTTTAAGTTTACAAATGACAAATTCCTGTCTCAATATTTAAACTTGAGAATAAAGGGAAGCTTTCGTTTGATTAATTAATGTTGCACTGGAGCTGCACACTGGGCTATTGGCAACAAGAAATTAAAGGAAGGAATTTCTAAGTTGGGGATAATAAATAGCTTGTTTGAAAGATTCGTCAGAAATTTGCTTGTCATGATTATTGATTCAAACTTTATATTTCCAAATAAAAAATTGGAATTTTGTAGGGATTCAATTATAAAAGCGGTATATAGGATTTTTGCAGGTAGTTATTGAAATACAGCTTGGAAACAAAGGTGAAACTATAGAGTAATAAAAGATGTTTTCAAACATAGGAAATTATGTATACTATATTATCAGTTTATTAAATATAATTCTACATACTTACCACCTGATAGAAAGATGTAACTATTACACCAATGAGGGCATATACAGTTCCAAGCAGGTTGAATTTGACGTCATATGCAGAATTTAAAATCACACCCAATGATATTGGTATCTAGAAAAGCATTAAATAAAACTTTACTAATTTATACTACTTTCACTGAATTAAAATTTTGTGTTATTAAAGAACAAATAAGAAGACAAGTGAATAAAAATAGGACTTAATAAGTTGACAACTTACGGGATGGGATTTTTTTTAATCCTGTATATCTTAATATCAAAGATTGTAAATTTGCACGAAAAAAACGCAGTCCTTACTCTTCTTTCGAATACCATTAGTTTTTCACACTTTTTTTTACTATTTATTAGTAAGTAAAAAGAGCTTTTTAGCACACAAAAAAGGTGCCTTTTTTATGCTTTTTATTATATAACTGTACAATTGTCAATTTAGAAGAGAGAAACAAAACGTGGGCCTTCGCTAGGGGGACAAGGGAGACTCCTCCTACAAAATTAGTGAATTCCTGTACAAAAACACAAACCTAGTTGGCAAACATTTGGGATTTTTTTTTTAATGAAACCATATAAGAAGTTTTACTTTAAGAAAAGCCAAATGTTTCATAAGTTTGCCAATTAGGTTTGTTCTTTTGCCAAGTCTACGGGAATTTACCAACATTCTTACAGACAGCCCACGTAGGTATGAATAACGTTGGGGAGTAAATCACTGAGGGTGTTACTGCAGTGATACAAACGATCATTCCTTGATAATGGCTACGAGCATCACGGCTGAGTGCCCCGATTCATTGATTATAATAGCAGATCAACAAATTAACAGATTCATAGAATGGAATTTTAATAATTGAATGTAATAGTGATGAGCTATTATCAATGAATTCTAGTGATAATGAGCCTACAAAAATCATTGGAAAAAGAACAGCAACATTTTACTTTGGGTCAGTATTTCCTATCCAAAACTAATTTTTTTCATCCTAGCGGGGGGGAAAAGGTAAATTACCAGACTCTAAAAAAGTTGGTAATTTGAGTATAAAAAAGTTGGTTAAGACCCATATTTGACTTGGTAAATTTTAAGGCTACCATTCCATTGCACACATTCTAATGCTGGTCAGTATTAGACCAAGAAGTAATCATTTAGCATCTTCACACTTTTTCTTTAAGAACGGCAATTCAATAAAATAAACAGTTAAGTAACGATTAAGGCGGCACTCTACCAATACATCAAAATTAATATCTCCAATATTATTTCAGTTCAAATTGGTAACCTTGTGCAAATCATGCATTATTTTATAATGCATCCGCAAATAGTTGTGTAATATTTTACAAGCATACAATTTCAAATAAGTAATTACGCTAGTTTTACCATTTTCTATTTCGTAATTTAATTAGATCGTATATTTAGTAATAGCTTTGCATAAGTTATAAATCCTCGCTAAAATGACACTATGCAAATTTTTTATTATTGTGTCTTTCATAGGTTTAACCTACAGTAAGTACACTTGTTTACGTGATATCGATATCTTGGTGTTGGAAATGGCAGCCAAATCAATGCAAATTGATTTGGCTGAATGCTCCCTAATTCGGTTAATCTGTCTCATACGGTCGCTTTTGGTGACTTTTCTGAAAATCCTACATTCACAACGTTAAAACATTGCTTGGCGACAAAAACCGGTTTGGTTGCCAATCAAAGAATTCCTCCATTTTCTCCCTGCATCACGTTTGGCGCCGGGTTGCCAGATATGGCGAAAAATAAGGGCGACCGTGAAAGACAGATAAACCCCTTATTCTTTACTTTTACCAAATAAACTTTTTATCTGTAAATTTTAAATATTTATGGTGTTTACTAAACATAAAGTTGGGTCAGGTTTACTGTACGGTCACCCTTGGCGCGATTTTTCCGCATTTGGCGATATTTTTTTTTAAATGGCAACCCCCTTCCAAAACAACAAGGAATTGCAGCAACCCTATTGGACAACAGTCGCCAAAATGGCGACTTTTGGCGAGATTTTGAAAAAGTCGCCAAGGGTGACCGTACAGTAAACCTTTACCATAAAGTTTACCAATGTAGATTTGATTTTCCAAGAAAAAGACTTGTCATACATGAATGTCTGTATCAACATGATCACAGGCATTGTTAAAGTTTTCAGTATCTGATACGTTCCAACTGTGTTGAATCCAAGTGATAAATTTGTAAATACGACGAAACCACAAAACGAGATAGCAAGTGGTAGAATTTGAAGTACTGGTAAACGCTTTGCTTGAAAAATATCGAGGCTTTCACATGTTTTCATGCCAATAAATGTCAAAACAAAGTGAACTAAAGTTAATGTCACATTGGGAAATTTAGTAAATTCATAAACAATCTTGTTTACAAGTACTATCGATACAGACAACAAAATATTTCCCGCAATACATAACGGTACGTCGTTACTCCCACACATTTTGCGGCACTTCAACGTGACTTTACACAATTTTAAAGGATTCCGTACAGTATAACTTAAAATAATCAATCCAAAATGAAAAAAAAAGAAGTCTTTCAAACAATTTAATTATATTTCAATGATTTCTGACAATATAACAAAGTTGTAAAAAAAACAAAAAGATGCCGGTATCAAAACGATTCGCATTTCACATTTAGTATCCACAACAAACCGCGATTGTTTGGGTTGTGGCAGAAGCACGTAAGGACAGCAAGAATCTTAGCAAAATAATACAGCAACCCTCTCGTGATTGGTCATTATTCCTTATTACCCAAGTATTAAGCTTCTGATTGGATGAAGTTTTTCAAGATATGCAGCTTTTAATCGTATATGTTAAATGAAAACATTTTCAGCCCTCTGTTTATAACATAATTTCCGTCCAAGAAGAATGATTTTAGAGACTATTAATTAAGAATTCGAATTTCAGACATTAAAAAAGAAAATGTTGAATAATATTAGAGGTATCTTAAACAGACGAAACGATCCGTCTAAAGTGAGCAAGGTTTTTTATTAGTTTTCGTTTCACATGCCTTCATATTTTGGGAATGTCATACAAAAACTGATTCCTAGTAAATAGAGTATTAGATCAAATGTTATTCTCATATGTATCATTATTAATACCTTTATAATTTATTTACGCATCGTTCTAATCGTCTTTCAGTTTTTGGTTTCTTTAGCAGTAAAACAATTTCATGATTATCGTACTTTTTTATTAATCAGTTGCATATTGTGTATTATTACCGAAAGTCTTGTTTATTAAAAGTACTACATTTGAAGAATTTTACTTTTGAAATTTACTTCAGTCCCATTTCATTGTATATTTTCAAATGTGACAGTGCCTATATTTTTTCATATTTTGCAGAGTCCAGATGGTTTGGCTTCCAGAACACCTTCAGAAGATAATACTGAAACAAATGCCACTTCTGCTGAGGTATTACACTTAAAAACAATAAATTTATATAATTCTTTATTTTACACAGCAGATAATGATGTATATTGGACAATTTTTAGTAGAGTTTGCGAAAAATATTTTTTAATAATTTTTCTTCATGGTTAAATACATATCAATTTTAGGCTGAGATGTCGCAGATGGGGTGAATTTCTCGCCAAGGCGCTAAACTTCTAAATGTGGTTACTTGTTTACTTTCTTCCTGCGCGAGTTCATTTGGATTGTGTGCATTGGATGCGTGCGCATCATCCGTAAACAGAGCGCATAGGGTTGCTTTACTAAACGCCGTCGCCATCGTTTCCCGATTTTCAAAAATGCGCCAATTCACCCCATATTCGACATCTTTACCCAATTTTACAATAGAAGGTGCAAAAATGTTCTGACTGTCTTGTTTTCTTATGTGACATTAAGTAACACCATAGGTGTGTACGTAATACTCATTTAGTGAAATAACAATTTTTCCACAATTTATTTTTAAAAGTTATTAAAAATTAGTAGAATCTGGATCCTAACAATGGCAGAACTAGAAACAAAAAAAGTTACTGGGCAAGGGCAAAAATACTGACAAAGCCAGGGCTTCCTTCGAACCCCTGTACTAGCTGCCACTGATTTGGTAGTTCCATCCTCAAGCTATGATATTTGTGAGAATTTGAAACATTCATCTTATAAATATATATTTTGTTCAACTGTGACCCTAATTTCTTCATGTTTAAAATGTATTAAATTTACACATTATCTTAAAGTTAATGGTTTTTAAATTGAAATTAAGATTAGTTTATTTTGAATATAATAAAACCGCTGCTAAACGTATCTCCTTCCAAATTTCTTTAACTTTCGTAATTATCATGTTCTTTCATTTTTGGGGTACAGTTTTTAATTGGTCAATCTATAAGATATAATATCCATGAGATAGCTAGGAATGTTGTATTGTACTATTTTGAACTTTGTTATAAGCTTGGTTTGTAAACTTTTTTTTACAAGAATATAAACTTCATAATAATAATCATTTATATATTAGTTTCATTAGTTGGAGCTTGACATCATCTGTGTGCATGCTTCTGAATAACATGAAACCGTGTAGAAATTATGATATCATTCCCATTCATTTGTACAGTAGAACCTCATTATAACCGACTAATAGGGGCTAAAGTTTTTACGGTTTAATGAAAGTCCGGTTTAAAACAAATAATTCTTATAGGGTGTAATGCAACAGGTTATACATCAATGAAAGTATCACAGTTAGCTATAAAAAGTGTTTATTATATATCTAATAAAAAATAGCCTTCAGCATAGGTTGAATTGAAAAGATGTGTACATATACACTGCAGTGTTCACTCTAGAAATAAAAAAGCGCTGTTAGCTGTAAAAGGGCACCCCGTTTTGGAAAAGACCCTTCTTGGTTTTAAAAGGGCACTTTTTAAAGAAGAGTTTGAGATGGACGTGGCCACCTGTTGATATATCAGTCCTGTGACCAAACATAAATAGTTCCGATTTGTTGATTGATATTGAGCTAGAGCTGAATATTGGGCTGTTGGTGACGATTCAGGGCTTATTTTAAAGAAAATATCTGTACAAAATTGATGTTTCATTATGAAGATACTACTTACAATCCAAAATTTGACACTTAAAAATTTATGTTTTCGCTAAAAACCAAATCTGTAAGTAGTCCAAATCAGACCCTTTACAAAACTGATGAAAAGGCTACTTATATCTAAAATTTGGTAATAAAAGACCAATATTGTAACCAAACTATCTTCACTTTAAAAAAAAAACATTGCATTTCATATGCCCCACAGACACATAGCATTTCATATGCCCCGCATATGAAATGCATTGTGTCTATATGCTAATGCTATACAGGCAACCAATAAGATTCGTGGAATGCCCCGTGCTCGAAATAACCGCGGAATCATCGCAATTGTACAGCACACATAGTTAAAAAGGAGTTTGTTTTTCTACTGTCACAATTTGCTTAATTCCAATTCACACACACATTTTTTAATCAATGCCTTTTTTAAAGACAGCTAGGTAAGTAAGGACGCTTGTGCTTGACTGAAAAGGGCAGGAGGGGCGTAATTTTTTCAACAGAGCATTTTTGAAAAAAAGGCATTAGGGCGCTATCGAGATGAAAAAAGGGCAGGCAGGGCGCACCGCCCTTCAAAAAACCACTAGAGTGAACACTGCATTACTCTTAAGAACAAGACGGTCCCGTTTCATGTTGATTGCTTACATTCATTGGTTATAAAAAATAAATTTTGTTGGGTCTGTTTCCTGCTTATTTCTACAGTTAATAAGTGACAGAGGTGATGTAAGTGTTTATAATATTCATACACATTTTCGTTTGTCGATTACAATCAACATATTGAATAATAAAATTTAAATGGTCTTCGACCATGGCCTCGAATTGCTCTTCGACCTCTAGAATTGCAATCTTAAAAAAAAATTTCATCACTAGGGTTTGTTTTTGGCAATTTTTTTATTTTATCCAATTAAATCATTTTTATGTTTCCTGCACATTCTTGATGCATATATAAGCTTTTGCATCACGTTAGTCAAAGGATCACTTTCTAAATTCAATTCATTAGATATAGCATCCTTTTGTCAAATGCAAAATTATAATTTTGCATTTTCAATTACATCTGAAATAAAAAAAATTACTTTAGTAATTTTAAAAATATTTTTTATGCAGTATTTACACTTGTATTAAAGCTGATTGATTACGTTGTGTGCTTATACATAAATTTAGGAAGTTTTATTTTAAGGTACGCCTTGAGCCCTAAATGTTCTAATGTCTCCTAAACTTGTAAGTCGGTCCCAAGTCATTTTGAAGTCAATAAATAAGTCATACTCCAAAAGGTATCAAAAAGTAAATAATTGGACATGGATAACATTTTCCCAGTAGATTTGTAAATTAAATTAAGTTTGTATAAGGAAACTGACAAGCATCTTTTAAGTAACAGTTTAACTTTTAGGTATCCGGAGTGCAAAGAGTAAAGTTGCATGTGCAATATAAAAGATGCACAGTTTTTATTTGATAAGTCATGTACAAAGAAATATTTAAAAAAGATTCATTCAGAGCTCATTTTGTGCAAATGGTCTTATACATACAGTTATAAATTTAAATTTATTCTAGGGATTCCTTTGCCCAACATGTTTCCAAGCTTTCCCAACAGCTGAAGCCCTGCAAAACCACTATGAGAGCATCCATTTCGAAGTGGAGGTCACTGGTGATGCTAGAGGCATGTACAACTGCCCTGCCTGTAAAATGAAGTTAGGAAGTGAAATTGAATTGAACTCTCATTTCACCAGACATCATGCCAGTAATAAAGAGGGTGTAAGTATACTTCCTATAGCACAATATTATTAACTTATTCAATCGATTGATTTTTAGGGTTCTGTACCTAAAATAGACATTATTTTCATGGGAAAACTAACAGGATAGTAGGCCCCTAAAAAAACATTTAGAAATAACTAGGGATGAAACGGATATCCGGTTTCCGGCTGATTTTTAACTATCCTATATCCAATAGTAAAATGCCGGATATCCGGATGAATAAAACATCGAAGATTTTTTTTGTGGCAGTCAATTATCTTTGCTTTAAGTATTTTCCTGAAAATTTTACCAATGTATTAACAGTGTGCAGATTCTCCCATGAATTTTTCTCGTTTTTAACTTTAAAATTCTAATAATTTTTTTTTAACGAATCGTTATGGTGGAGGGTCATAACATTTCACAACTACTAAAAAGTTTAAATAAATTTCTCAAAAGTTTAAGCAAACTTGAGTTTTCATGTTTGGAATGAATGGGCATATGGTAAAAATACAATTATTCAGAAATTGAGTTTAAAGTGTACAAATCATACGCCCATTGCTAGCAGCACCCTACACTAACCCTTTGTAAATAAAAAAGTTTTGTGAATGTTAATTCAATCTTTTTATCACCTTAAAGGTAAGGAATTGGGGAATATTATAGAATAAAAAAATATTTTGTAATTTTTGACTAATTTTCGTTTTTTTTTAGCTTGTATGAGAAGATATTTTCATAAAAAAGAAACTGCCGGATATCCGACAAAATCCAGTTCGGATATCCGATATCCGGTTTGTAATGTGCGCCGGATATCCGGTATCCGGCAAAACCCCTATCCGGTTCATCCCCAGAAATAACACTGTCATATACATGTTCTTGCTGTTTAAATGTGCATGTTGACATTGTTATAATGATTTAAAAAATTTCTTTCTTAATTTTTTTTTCAGTTTGAAATTGAGTCTATGGCTTTACAAGTAAAAGCTTTGGAAGAAGGGAAAGCCTTGTGTAAGTTTTTTTTTATTGGATCCATTATAGATACTTTTATGTTGCAATCTGTAAAATCAGAATATTCTATTTTATGCATTATGTAACTTTTAAAGTGCAATTTTTCTTATAGAAATGGATGTAGTACACAGTTTTTGTATTCTTTTTAAAGGAGTGATTTTTATTTAGCTTATTTTTAAATACTGCAAGTGTAATGATAACTTATATTGTAACATTACTCGAAACAGTATTAAATGTAGCTAAATTATTAACCAATTGTATATTAATTTTTTTGTATTGTTGAAATAGGTGTAAATTCTGGTGTGCATTTTATTATCTATGCAGGTCTCAAACTAAAGAAACATATTTCGAAAACATCAAAACATGAAATATTTTATAGTCCAGAGCAATTTTTTTTGTATAAGTACTCATTATATGTATGTTTTTTAAATCAATTCATTCATCCCTGTAGTGCTCTACTTGAGATATCTGTCAAACGTAGCAGCAAATATTCACAAACTAGCAAACACCACCAACTAATTTATCTCATTTCATTAATTTTAATTGTCTAAAATATTTGGGTGAATTGGCTGCCAAGTAGTATAAGCCCAAAAATAGAGTTCTTGCAACAGAGTATTTAAAGTGTGCAACTTAACTTGGCTTAAATGGAGTCACATTCAACTCATTATTTGGCAACCTATTTAACTGGAATACACACCACTTGATAGCTGCCTAAAAATGGGAAAAAATAGTATTCAATTTTTGGTGTATTGGAACTCAAACCACTTGTCAGCCAACCCACCTATTTAATGACTGACATTTTTACTGTCTCTCAATGTGACTTATTGGGCTTGTGTAACCTTTTTTCCATCAAGTCTTATAATATGAAATGCATATTCGATGAATAAAACATTATTTCAGAACAGTGTTTATATCCATGAAAATGAATTTCTATTCTATGGGGGGGGGGGATACTTTGTGGAAGTCTTACGGATCACCTCTAGTCCATGGATACTAGTTTGATTTATGTTAACCTTTAGAAGGTGGATGTTTGATTTTAACATGGGGTTCTGGTTAAAATATCGGCCACCCGTCCTGTAAAGATTAAAATAAAAGGAATCGTTGATTAAGGTGACAATGAGTTGAATTCAACGAAACTTTTGCAGAAGATTTTTATGATATGTCATACTTCTCTAAAAAGTGAAACACTAAGTAGAATAAATTAATTATAAGTACAAAACAGCATACTTAATTTTAGGATTTTGTAAAAACATTTTTATGAACCGCCTCTTCTGGACTTCAAATAAATGTAATGGGTTTGGGTCTGTTAGTCTTGTTTTATATGTGTACCCTTCAATATATAGTTATATAAACCATTGCACTGTGTTTTAGTACAAGAAGAACTGCGGGCAGTTAGATCTGAACTTTCCAGTGAGAATTCCAAAATAAGAGAAGAAAGAGACAGTTTTAAATTAAAATCTACAAAATTGGTAAGTCTTGTTTTATACAATTGCATATTTTCCTGCTTTTAGCTAAACTAACTTTAAGGCTAAGTAAATGTTGTTTTGATTCTTTAGTTGTAAATCTTTAAATTTTGTTTAAAATGCATAATTTTTATTTTAAAAAAAAAGGAACGCAAATAAGGAATTTTTAAAAATGAAATATCTAAATGAATTTTATGAATAAAAATTAAAGATTAAACAATTTAATTAATACAAAAAGATTATTTTTTCATTTACTTTCTACAGACAGATAATTTAGCGGATCTGAAATTACAATTTGACGAGCTTAAAGCGAAGAAAAATTCCCTGGAAACTTCTTTTCAGTCATCCGAGGTTGGTATTATTAATTTAGTTTTAACTATTATTATAAGTATTGTTTATGGGTCACATTTTCAGTGCTTCCAAAAAGAACAGTTTTTTTAAATATTAGTCGGTTAGTCATCTGTATTGAAACTAATTTTTCAAGAATAAATGCCACAATTGTTAAATGCAAGTTACTGGTGTCTATGGAAGTTAACAGAAAGATCAGCGTCAAAGTCTAATATTAAAAAATGAGTAGTTACTATGGTAACCATTTCAGTAATGCTTGAAAATGTACTAGCAAATTAATATTTATAATACAGCAATAATTTAAACTAAATTAAATATTTGAGTAATGTATAGTAAATGATACATTTAAATATTGATTACTTTCCAAAATGAATATTGGAATAATTGCAGTGATTGACTATTTAGAGAAATTTCTTTGTCACTTTCTTCAAGATAAATAAATTTGCAATGTTCCATATTTATCTTTCCTTTATCAAACTTTTTATGCCTTTCCCTTCTGCCTCTTCTATAAAAAAGCACAAATATTACAAAAAAGAAGCGTCATTATTAAATATTTGAAAATTTATCATTTTACAAAATTGCCTTATCAAAAATACCTTTAGAATTAAAAACTTTAAAATAAATTTTCAATTAATTTGTCTCAACTCTACTGAAATCCACTTGTATTAAAATTGTTTTTAAAAAGCAATACTGTAGTTGATAAAATAAGAAAAAATCTTCCTTCAAATTTAATATTTTAAGAGGTATAAAAGTCACATATTTAAAAAATAAAGTACATTTAAAGTTAAGTATTATAAAACTGGATGGAAAACTACCAACATAAAATTTACAAAAACTAAATGAATATAATGTTTAGTCTGCAGAAATAAATCCCTTAAAAAAGAATTCCCCATATTGTATTCTTTCCATAACATGAATAAAACAATACAGATGTCATTAGAAAATATTATATAACTTTTAATTCTTTTAGAATGTGATCATGAAATATAGCTCTTGTTTAGGAGTTGATAGCAGAAAAACTATCTCTTTTGCATTGTATATGCTCATAACCAACTTGATTTTATGTAATTATTTTTTTAAACTTTACAAATTGTCATTTAGATTATTCTATGTAATTTAACTGTCTACAATATGATTTTTTTTTCATTAATCTGGACTTATCACAAAACTAGAATAAAATATTGATTTAGTTTATCATTCTTATGAAATTAGTAATTGAAAATGTTTCCTTTTGTAGGAAAGAAGAAGAAAGCTTGAAGCAGAAATACAGAAAAGGTAATTTTAAATTAAATTATAATTATGGCTGTTTTAAGTAATATAAGTTTTTAATATTGTTCATCTAAAAGTTGCAATTTTACATTTCATATAGTTTTTATTGCAAAAAAATATGTATTCTGCTTCCTATTAGTCAGATTTGAAAAGAGTTATCTATTTCTCTTACTCAAAAATTACTGGTCCCTACAGGATATATTTTACTGATTTTTTACGATTAAAACATTTCATTACTTCACACATTTGTTATTAATTTAAAATTTATAGTGACATTTAGCATAAAAAGTAAAACCTAAAGAAATACTGCTTAAATTTCTTAAAAGTGTATCAACGTTGAAGTACTTTGAAACTACTTCAAGTCTAGCACTTATCACACTTTGTAGAATAACTTGAACGTTGCATGAAAATTATATTTTACGGAATTATTATTGTTTACATTTAATTTAGTCCAATATTATGTCAAATAAAAATATTCCGTATTTTCACAAAATTACAAATTTAGAGATAAAAAAGGATTACAAACATTTATCCAATTTAATTATTTTTCAGATATTTATACATATAATGTTGTAAATACTATTTACAAGTTAAAATTTTTATTCAAACAATTAAATTAAATCTATTCAAAGGGGGAGGGAAATAATTTTGTAGAACTGTTCATAATTCAACTACAGTAACAGTTTAATTTTATTTCAGGCCAGAGGCTGATGATGTGAATGTCTTACAAAAGGAACTAGTGTCTGTTCAAACATTAATGAATGATTTAACATTACGAAGAGAAGCTGAGAAAGAGACTTTGCAGAAGCAGTGTGATAGTATTCAAGAAACATGCCTGAAGTAATATATATATATTATATTTGCAAACTTGTATCCAGATCATAATCGTAAGGTTGTTGGTTTCGAATCTTGTCTTGTGTGTATACCGAACTTCTGATTGGATGGTTGCAAGTTTCATTCCTCATCGCCTGCCTAAACATTTGTCATGTAGAAGGGACTGGTATATATTAAATCTGTTGTGGTCCAAATGCCCGCAAACAAAAATCAAGTGTGTGGTATGCCAGCTTAAGTGTTGTCACTTCGCCTGGCTTTTGTAAAAAATGACGAGGCAACGTTTTCGTGGGTCTTTCATTCTGGATATATCCCTAACTGTAACAATAGTCCATTGTGTAGCTCTAGTGTAATGTTACATCAAGCAACCAATCTAAAACTTTTTCTAAATTATAACTTTTTGTCATTCTATTAAAAGATATGTGATATGAAAAATAGGTCTTTATTTAAACTAGAAATATATTGTTATATAAATTCAAGGATAAGTGGATGAACGGTTTATGATATTTTTTTAATTAAATTTTTGTTGTGTATAAAATCTAATAAATGTTTATTCGTATAAAATGTTTTGATTTGTTATAGGTTACAAGCAGAAAAAACTGACCTGGAGAATGTAGTTAAAAGCATGCCAAGAAAAGAAGAAATTTCAAGGTAGAATATCCTGATAATTATACTTCATTATTTACGCGAATTTAAGTGAACCTTTTTTTAGATTTATTATTTACAAATGAAATAATTTTCAGTCTACAAGAAAAGATATCTGAAATGTCGATGACCATGTCACACATGCAGAAAGAACTCAACCAAAAAGAAATCGAAAAGAGTAAACTTCAAATTAATTTAGAAAAGGTAATTATAATAAAGAAGTATGGCTTAAACTGTTGTAAGTAGAAATTTTTTTATCATATGAAGTGCAGATTGTAATATCCCAAGAACTCTATATCTCTCTTACCATCATCAAGGACTATCTCTATCTAGTCACACTGGGTGGAGTCACCAGCTTGATGCATTGAGAACTTATATTTTTTTCCTACCTCTGAGAAAACTTTAAGGAAGAATTAGACACTGAACTGGAACGATGTTTATGTCGTTTTGAAGGGACCAGTCGCTAGGCGTTTTTTTTTCTTCTTTTGTGTTATTTGTAAATAACCTGTAACTTAAATGTTAATTTCTTTAAACTCTAAAAATATAACTTTAATTAAATATTTTAAAATTTAATTTTGAGTCTTTCATTTTGGGGACTGAAGTTTTGTTTAGTATGAAGGTGGTATTCTCTTGAGGCGAACACAGTGTTCCAGTCCTGATCAACAGGTATGCGATGAGGACGCCACAAGGTTACTCATGCTAAACAGTAATGAAAAGATTACCAAAATGTCTATGAATTAACATCGGTTGGAAATAAATTAAGTTATAGGTGAAACATAGTATTTAATTTTTGTAAATGCGGTCTGTCATGTAGTAGGTATAGTAGTCGGGGTCAAACTAAAAATAACTAGGAAAGTTCTTTAGTAAAATATACTTTAAATATCAATACACATAAAATTTCATAAAGGTCTGTGTATAGTGGATTGCTCATATCTTTGGGGGAAATGATCCAATATTCATGATTTAGATTCCACTTGAAATACATTTTTTTTCTTCAATATCTTAATTAGATGCTAAAAGAGTTGAAGAATGAGCTATAACTAAATTAATATTAAGTGAATATAGCTCACCAAAATACCTACCAAACCCCAAAATTGACATAATTATTTAAATTTCAACCAGAGAGACATTTTTTGTTTATTTTGACTATTTCATATGTTATTTTTCATTATCTTGTATTACATGACATAAATCCTATCTCATCCCTCCCCAGTAGTAGTAGAGTGCTCATTTTGCATGCAAGATGTCCTGGGTTCAAATCCCAGCTCCAATTTATTACAATAGAAATATGTTTTTAAAAAATATATAAGTATAGGTTTAAAATGTAAACAGTTGTGCTGTGCATGCAGGTATATTGCAATTATCAAATGGGCTTAAACAATTACTTTAATGTTATCCATTGAAAGGGTCTTCCTTAAGTACGGCCATAGAAATTATGGATAAATTTATATTCGTGCATTATATATTATACTCATACTTGCATTATGGGTTTATATTAAGGTATTATAAAATTCATATTTGGCACAACAATTTGTTTTTCCGGAATAGATTACTTAGTCAATTTAAGATTAAAAATCGTTCTTTTTAACAAAATGTATAAATAAATAAAATTTCTAAATATAGACATCAGAGAAAATATTTACATTACTATTTTACATTATTACTACATTTATTTATATAATTATAATTTTTAAATATTATTCTATCAGTGTGCCAATTTTCAGGAAATCAAAGCTCAAGTAACGGAGAAAAATAGTTCAATTGAAGACCTTCAACGACAGTCTTCTGTAAAGTAATCAACAATTTATTACTCTTCTTACTAAATTATCAAATTTTGAATCATGAAATGAGGATAATGATATATTAGTTAATTATGGCCCCAAATTACTTTTTAGAGATGATCTTATTTCTAAGTTAAAGACCGAATTGGAAACTTCTAAGAAAAATATGGAAGAAATGAAAAAAGGTAGAGAAAAGCTTTTTTCAAAGGTATGTTCTTTAATTTAAGTGTTATTTTTTTAATATTTACAAGAAAACATGTTTTTATAATTATTAATTTTGATAGCTTACTAAAAGTTTTGTTGTCAAAGCTACTAGGAAAATTGGGAAAATACATAGAATACAAATATGTTTTACACATACAAACTTGCGCACTTATAGTTTCATGCTATATGTACTTATATATTAGTTTTACTGTCACCAACAAGCAACAATTTAAACTTGGTTCATTGATAAAAAAAATCTTTATACATAGTAGGATTATTTTAATAATCTATTTCAAATCATCTTTTTATTCTTAGATATAATTTTGCTTACACATAACTTTGTAATAAACTAATAAAGTTTATTTATGTAAAATCTGTTTGTATTTGAGTTATGCTGAAATTTTTTAAGTGTGCCAAACTCATGACAAGCATTAGTTATTCTCTTTTGATTTTTGTGCACTTTATGTTGCCAAGTTTTTTGTTAACAAATCAAAATATATTTGTTATAAAATACCACTGATCTCTAACTGTAACTTCTGTATTGGGCAAGGCAGTCTGTCGACTTGCAGCCAATTGAAAGTTAAAAAACTGTACTCTACTTCTGTTTCTACCTGTATATTTCGTATATTCATGCTAAAATATGCCTAATTGTAGTGTTTTTGGTTGTTTTTAAATTTTCATTCGAAACCCATTTTAATGCCAAGACTTTGAAATCCATTTTAACCAATAATAAGTGGATAGCAAACAAAAAATTTATTTTTGGCAATATACGAATTCTATAATACAATATCTAAACACACTTAACATTTCTATAACGATTTGACATTAAAAATACCCCATAAAATCACTTTAAAAATCAGTTGGGATACATTATGGCTTCAACCCCGCTCATAGAAGGAACTAGTTATGAGCATTCCAGAACTTGTAGTTAGAGTTCAGTGTATGATACTCAAATCTATATTATAACTTTTGTTACCAAAACATTAATTGTTATTTTCAGATTGAAGAAGGAGAAGGAGCAAATGCTGCTATGTTGCAGCTAAAGGAAGAGAATGTAACTATTTTTAAATATACCTTTTTACGTTCTTTTACTTGATTTAAATCGCATTCCAGTTTATTTTATTTAGTTTTAAGTAATCCTATAAATAAATTTACTTTGAATTCTCCTAAGAATGTTAAAAGTCTTTGATTTGCAAAAGTTTGGAAATTGTTGTAAGAATAGGAATTTAAAAATATTGTACAGACATAAACTTTCACTTTTAAACACATAATAATTGATTTTTAATTGAAAAAAATAATTGTTTGATAATTATGAATGATTTATAATTCTATCATTTTTGTAAATTTAAAATAAATTTACAATTTTTTTGTTATTTTCAAGATTTTAAATTCTACTGTTTTTTAAAATAAGTAGAAACGACCTAGTACCCTATTTTAGTAACCTATTTAGTGTTTGAGCACCCCTCTATCTTCTGAAAGCAGTCGGAATCCAAATTAATCTTTATCATTAAGTAGGCTGTTTTGTCGGTTTCAAGGTAAAATAAATGTCTACATTTTTATCTTGTATTCTAATTCAATTTTACACTTTTTTATTGCCAGTGTTTTTTAGCTAAGCGAATATTAGCAAATAAACTTTTAAGGATTTGCTTCCAAATCGCTTTTGCTTCCTACGCATGTGAAAACAATAACATATATAAGTTTTCCCTTAATAGTTTTGCAGGTGTGAAGATTAATTATAAAGGTTTTCACTTAAACCGTTTAAAAAAAAATTCATATTCATTGAGAAAATAAAATTCCTGTTTGCTAATGAGTTTGAGTCTGAAAATAAATTACATATATTTATTTTTAAAAGTTTTTTTTTTGTAAAGTAGTTTTTAAGATTTTTTTGTGTATGATGGCATTTCTTTGCTTTTGTATTTTTCAATATTTCAACTGTTATAAATTTTGCACAGGTAATATTAATATGTTTTCATAATATTTATAATTTTCCTAGAAATTTTTTCGAAAGTTTTTTTTTTTTTTTTAAAATTTATATTCAAGTTTTTAACATTTTAAGTTCTAGTATTTGTTTCTGTATTACGTAACCCTCCGATCGGCTGTCCTGGAATTTTCAGTCATGATATATCACTGATATTTCCAGCAATACACATAATTAAAAGCTATCTCTATAAATAATCAATACTTTTCTTAAATATGTTTTCTAAACATTTCATTTAAAGCTTTCTACAGAGAAAACAACTTTACAATTTCTCTAATTTGCTGGCCGCTTGAAGGTTTAAATATTCCCTTTGTTTTAAATGAGCTATTAATGTTTTTGTTATCCTTAACAAAAATCTATTAGTAATAATAATGAAAAATATATAAGTTATATTAAGCTTTTGCACACGTTAAAGAATATATATTTTTTTTTTAAGGCTCGACTGCAAGAACAGTTTTTACAACAGCAAACAATCTACGGAGAGTCTGCTAATGAAACTGAAACCAAAGTTCAAGAATTGCGGGAATCACTGAAAAAAGTATGTCGTTCAAAGTTTCTGTTATCCGAAAATATATATTGCTTTTAAAGTTGTTTTTTTTTGCATTAGATTTTCATTTGATCTTTAGTAATTGAAGAAAGTACACATATTTGTAGAGTTTGAATTGCATATACTGTGACATTGAGAAGAAAAAAACGGGAACATAACTTGTTAATTATATATGTTGCTATATATAAGTATCTTTGCTATATAAAAAGCAAATACTAGTTTGAACATTAATTGGTTAATATGATTTAAACATACAAACTTTGTCTATGTAATGTGAAACTGCAAAGAAACAATAAGTAAATTCTATTTTATTAATGATATATTTAGTATGCAAGCCATTTCATATTGATTTGCCAAGTATTAAAATAACAACGTCACACTAAGAAAACACAAAATGCTAAAAAATCTTCTTCTTTTTTTATTTGTTTTGAAAGATTTGCATAATAGTTTTTTTTAATTTTAATATTAAGTATAAAATTTAAAGCACTTTTTGTCTAATTAATTTGTAAATTCTTACAGTCAAATTCAACTTTGAAGATTGCAAATGAAGAATACAGTGAGCTTGAAAAAAATTTAGAAACATCTAAAGAACAGTTCCAAAAATTACTTAGTGAAAAGGAAATGATGTCGGAACAACTTAATAGTCAGGTAACGGGCTCCACAAAATTGACTTAAAATAAGTTTGTTTTGTTTACTGCTTACATATAACTTAAAAATGTCTTTCAATTTTTTTTTAAAGTTGATCTATCATAAAGAGTTTTTAACATTGTTTGCTCTTGTGTATTTATATTGCAGAATAAACTTCAATTCAGAAGTTTTAAACATTATGTAAAATTAATAATTCTAACTCCTTTTTGGTTAATTTTCTTTTATTAAAAGTAAAACTTTTAATTATTCATATTTATTGCAAAATAAAGTTGATCTATGGCTATTATTCATTAATAGTTATTCTTAATATTGTATAAACTTTTCTTTTATAATGATTTATGACTACCTTTTTTGATAATGTACTTTAATATGTTATATTATAAGGTACTCTTATCTATTTTCAAAGTTAGTCTTATTATATTATTTTCAAAAGTATAAGAGATATAAATTCTATATGTCAATCAATAAAAGTTATCTTTTTTATCTAAAAAGTCTATTTTTTAAAAAAACAAAGTTATACATTTCTAACAAGCAGATTAGGAATGTTTTGTTTTTAAATAAAAGATGGGGCTATCTAAAAGTATACTAAAATCTAAAATTATGGAATTTTAGTATATTTATTTACTTTTAAAAATAGATTCTATTAACTAAGTTGTTGCCCAGCAACTTACTTAGATTTTACTTCATATTATCTAATAGACATTTGATTGATATATATATATATATAAAATACAAAATCACAACTGTATCTGCTACAGGCACCAAACCTTTAGTTGCATTAAAAAGTTTGATCTCCTAAACTTCCAATCACGAATTGAGTAATTTATCAACTTGATTTATTTTGGGTACTTTTGCTGTGGGTAATCTTCACTGTTCTGTTTTTACTTATGTCTGTTTGTTCAATGATCTTGCAGCTAATTATATATGAATCACAAATTGTTATTGCTTATCTTGTACAGAAATCTCTTCCATTATTGATTTATTTCTCTTAAAATTAAACCTAGATTTAAAATGGTGTATGTATTTTATACTAGCGTTAGTTTATAGTTTATCAAAATGAATATGTTTGATTTCCAAAATTTATTTAAAGAAGTTAGTTTAATAGAATCTCTCTTTCCACATTTAGATACATTCCTTAAAAGCCACAGAAGCTGCTGATAAATCAAAAATAAAAGACCTAACAGTAGAACTAAACAGTAAGAAGAACGTTATAGATCAAACGACTCTTTTGATTGAAAGTCTAAAGGAAGAAATTAAAAAAGTAATTATTATTTATACTATATAACTTGCATACTTTTCGTGAATGATGCATTAATTTGGTTTATGCTAAACAAAGCTATTTTGTCCTGTTATTAATGAAATTTGCATAATGTATTTTCTAATTCAATTTAAATGTATTTTCAGTACTTGATATCCTTGGCAACATTTTATTCTTAAGTAAATAAGAATTTAAAATTGTGTTTTTATTTTAAATTGTTTTTCAATAATACCTATTTTTTGTAGACTTTTCCACTAGCTTATGATTAAAAACTTTGTTATTATTTATTAATTTTTCAATGCCTGATATGCTTGGCAAAATTTCAATCTTATATAAATAAGAATTTTAAATCGTTTTTCAATATGCCTATTTTTTTGTAGACTTTTGCTTTAACTTATTATTAAATGTTTGTTGTTATTTATGGATTTCTCTCAACAATATATTATTAAATTGAATTATTCAGTTTAGTTTGAACGAATGAATTAGTTAATGCATTAATTAATTGAGAGGGCCATTTTTATTTTTATTGAAATGTTTGTTAGAGCAATTCTTAAAAAATATATATTTTAGATTACTATCTTAAGAGAAAACAATATTTAAGAAAATATATGTTTTTAAAAAATAAATTATCTATGAACTGGGTTGCCATTCAACTACAATTCTTCAAAAGTGAAAACAATACAATATATGTCACTGTTTAAATAAAAATGCCATAATTCCTTTATCAAATGTTATAGCGAAGCTAGTAAATAACATATTTGCCAACTACTACATATTCTCAGTACAATGTGCAAATTCTAACTGTTTTGTGTGGTTGTACTATTAACTTATTACATATGGAATTTTCCTTCTACAAAATATTCCAAAGAGCTGCAAAAACTTTCAAAACAACCTTTCAATCCCTTTCCAATATAGGTTATTTAGTAGTTAAATAAAAAAAAATTTATGTTTATTTAATGGTCTCTTTTTTTTAAGCTTTAGTATAGTGTTAATACAACAAACTTTAGAGGAGAAAAAATTATGTACATATAGTATTGCAAATAAGTAGTTGTACAGTTTTAATGCACTCACAGTTTTCCTTCTGGAGGCTGCCAATTAATTTTTTTTTTAAAACTTTAAACCAAACTTTTGTGGTAATTTAGGTATAGAAATTTAAAGAAGCTTAAGTTGTTATCTTTACCATCAGACTATGGGTCAAATTTATAGGCTATGTTCCTTCATTTTTCATTTTGGACAGATGTAGAACCTTCAAAAATGGTGCAAAATGTTTGAAATTGTGTATCTTTAGTACAACATTAATTGAGCCAACCGAACATTGTGTTTTGATTGTAGAATGTCTATGTTTTATATTGGATTTTTGTATTTAAAATCACTGTTCTGTGAATGAGATTTCATCCTTTGTCTTTGTCAAATTTTTCCAATTGTCGTCAATTTGTCCCTCCTGGGTTTTTCCTTTCGTGGTGTGGAACCTTGAACAGCATTGTCTTGTTTTCTATTAAGGTATGGTAAGGTAGGCTTTAACTCCGTCCTGGGTTTAATTTCAGAAAAAAGTCAGCAAATTTTATGTGCCAGGTCCGACTTCGACACAATATTTAGGTAAAAAGCAAGTAAGTTGGATTTTTTTTACTTTGCTAGAACCACTTTGGGATTGAATAAGTACTGAATTTGCAAGCATACGTTAAAATTTGGACAGAAGAAATGTATTCAGAAAAGGTTTGAAATTCAGAAAAAAAAGAAGGAAAAATAATTGTAACACTACATTAAAAAAAATCAAACATTTTTTATTGAATCAGCTCTTTGAAATTTATTTACTTGTATATTTATAATAGAATAAATCATCTTCCAGTCATGATTTTACTAATTCTTAGAAATTTAATAGACCCAACCGAATGCAAATAATTTATTTGAAACCTTTACACTACAAATGTGAAAAATAAATTTTTCGTTAAAAATTTAATAGTTGTACATTCTTAAAGCTTGCATCTGTAAATTAAGTCATGCATCTCTATTATCTTCTACTACTAACTGGTTAAACAAAGAAATTGAATTTAGTCAGATATTCAGAAGAGTTTATTAAGTATTTCGGTGTAAAACCTACATTCCCAATTGTTAATTTTGCCTAATATTAATTTTGCCTTGGAACTAGCATTTGTAATGCCTGAACTTACATATAAACTAATTATTTGTCAGTGTTCTCTCTAGGCGTTTTTCGAAGGGCGGTCCGCACTGACGCCCTTTTTTCATCTCAATAGCGCCCTCATGCCTCTTTTTTCTAAAATGCCGCCCTCTTTTGAAAACATTCAGCCCCGCTTGTCCTTTTCAATCAAGCACAAGCATCCTTGCTTCCCTAGCTGTCTTTAAAAAAGGTATCGCTTAAAACAAAAATTGTGTGTAAATTAGAATTAAGTGAATTATGACAGTAATAAAACAAACTCCTTTTTAACTATGCTTGTTGTGCAATCGCGATGATTCCGCGGTAATTTCGAGCACGAGGCATTCTACGAATCCTATTGATTGCTTTTACCCGCATGGGAAATGCTATGTTTTTTTTTTAAATGAAGATCGTTTGGTTACAATATTAGGCCTTTTATTACCAAATTTTAGATTTAAGTAGCCTATTCATCAGTTTTGTGAGGGGTCTGATTAGGGCTACTTACTTTGGTTTTTAGCAAAAACATTAATTTTTAAGTGTCAAATTTTGGATTTTAAGTAGTATCTTCATAGAGAGACACCAATTCAACTGTTTTTTGTTTGGCCACGGGTCCGATGTATCAACGGGTGGCCACGCCCACCCCAAACATTTTTTAAAAAGTGCCCTTTGTAGAACAAGAAGTGTCTTTTCAAAAACGGAGTGCCCTTTTATTGCCAACGGCACCCTGCCCCTTTTTATTTCTAGAGTGAACACTGTATTTGCAAAATATATATATATATAAATCTACTGGACCGATTATGATTTTGTTATGAAAGCTGTATGTGTATACATGTTTGCAACAGTTTGTTGTTAAAGGATGTGATCAATTCCGATTATAAGTAAATTTTTTGTTGCAACATTGTTTAAAGTTAAACATGTATATGTAATATATTATCTGCAATCATTCAATGTTTACCTTGGATTATGTGTTATTTATTTATTGCTTTTACATCTATAGAGAGAAAACTGTTCTAGAAATACAGTTATATAACTTTTGTATGTGTAAAAGCAGTATGTATGTATGTATGTATATATATATATATATATATATATTCATTTAAAGTGTGCTTGCGTACTTGAATGAGAGTTATTGAATATGTTAGATAGATAAAACAATTCCAATGATCACAAAAAGTACAACATAATTGAAATATTTTCTAAGCTCTTTTGTACATTATTTATTCTGAAAAATATCGACTATTGCAATAATTGGTCATAATTATAATATATTTTTGTTTCATTGAAATGTGTTGCCTAGTTACATTGAATTACACAATGTATTATCATAATAATATTTCAAGTGGTTGCTTTAGATAAAAATCGATTCTAATATATAATATTTTAAAACTATTTAGTCTGAAAGCGGTTAATAAGTGTCTTGTGTAAATAAAATATGCTGTAAATTAGAGCTTAGAATTATCTTGCATATTTTCCCATTATATGTGAAAACTTTCAGTATGTTAGTTATCTAATTTTAACTTTAAATAATATTTGTTTTACTAATCTTTACTTGAATATTTGTAAAAAAAAATAATGGTAAAAGAAAGATTATCCTGTCACGATAAAAAAAAATGACTGTAAATCAGATCAATTTAATCTTCTTAATTCATTTGAAGTGCAGTTTCTATCACTTCCAACACACACTATGTGATTATTTTAGTATCAAACACCACACATTATGTGTATTTTAAATTTTTTTTCTTATTCTACACAGAACAAAACGTCCTATGAGAAAAAGGCGGAGAAGCTTGAAATGGAGAAGCAAACTTATGAGAAAAAGCTATTTGAACTGGGTAAGACCTTGCCAGTCATTCAAGCAGACCTTCTAAAAAAAGAAAAGCTACTTAACGAAACAGAGATGAGATTGCGGGACTCCTCAGAAAAGCTTCTTGTCGCAGAGAAGGCTAAAACGGATAAGGAAACAGAATTAAATCGAGTTCAGAAGTTATATGAGGTATTTTTTTTAATTGCATAATACGTTTAAATTTGATGTACAGTAAATAAATCGAGTCCTGATTCAATAATATATGGGGATCTCTAATCATATTATTTACTACTGATTCTACCTGGTTGATGAAGATTTTTAAATGTTTGCTCGCCTGAGACAGTGTTTTATCTCATTATTCCTATGGTGAGAAAAAAGAAATATTTATGAGAAAAAGATCAATTTTCACTAATTGTTCTTGTTCTACCTGGTTTTATGATTTAAAAGGTTTTGTCCAAACAATATAATAAAAATGAATAATGTTTTATTATCAAAATGAATGTTATGGTTAAAACCATAATTGGTTAATTTTTAATTCCTCTTTTATTTAATTTAATTTCAGACTCCCCTAATTGTATTAATTAATTTATGTAATATTGATGTATCCTATTTAATTGTCAAACTTGTACTTGGGAACCTGCACTTTTGATTCCATTTAAGCCCAAACGTAGATTTCCCCCTTTTTCATAACCCCCTAAGAGCTTTTTAGTTGTAAATGGGGTGATAACCCCTGTCTGGAGTCTTTTCCACCCTTTTGGGTCCCCACATCGGCCTCTCCTCCTGTATCATGTTACACATCTGGGGTCTGGTATGTGAGTTGAGTTCGTGTTTTTGAGACCGTTTTACGTACTGGTCTGGAATTATGTTTAACTGTAACCGAAGTTGTAATTTTAAATTCTCTGATTGGCTGAGAGGAAAATTGATGTGCTAGTTTTGAGGGATCTGGCAAGGAGGTTTTGGCGATTTATTGGAAAGCGCACCTTTTGACGCCACTTTTTAACGCATCTTTCGAAGTCTCCAGACGTACAGGAGTGTAGCTCCCGTCTTATAAACGCGGACCGTGTGTCCTTTTTCAAAACCCGTGCAATAGCCAAATCTCGTGCAATAGCCGCCGATGCTGATGCGGGGTTAGAAGAATTACGTAACCGCCGCCACCAACCTCAACGATGCTCGAGAGTCACCCATTCCAGTAGATGTTGCCGGGTTAACTGCAATAACCCCAGCCACCCATCGACGTAGCACCCAGAGGGATGTTCCCGTCCTCTGCCGTTGCCTCTGATGTCAGCCCTGGACGCCTCCCCCATCACCCGTCAGGCCTGTGATCCTCGCCCAGAGAAGGTCCCATCCATCAACCACCTCTGAACTGGATTTCTCTGCTAGACGACCACCACTGGCTGACGCCTTTTGACCGATCACCTCTGAAGCTGACATCGGAGTTGACACTCCGTCGAAGGATGTGCCAAGTACCACCCCCCTTTTCGTCCACCTCCCAATCTTGGACACTTAGTATGGCCGTAGCGGCTTAGCCATGTTTTCTGTTTTTTTTTGGGGCACTCGTATTGTATTCGCCTTGACCTCCTGCCACATCTCTCTCGACGAAATCAGCTGAAGGTAGTAGTTTTTAATTTTAGTTTACCCTCCCCCTTTTAATTTATTTAGTTTTACCTTGTTTGGCTTTTTGTAAGGTTCTTAAGTGTTCTGTTCCCTTTTTAATTTTAGTGTTTTAATAAATTTGTTTTCTTTTGGTCACAATTTTTAGTCTTGTGTTTTTTGTCTGTTCTAAACTATACGATCACGCCAGGTAAATTCTTAAAATAAACAACGATTAATATTATCGTTCTTCTTTTCTTTCTTTTAATAGTAGGTTTTATTTAACCCGTAAAAGTAACTACAACATGAAGCATTCAAAAAAAGTACACTGTCTGATTTGGTGATTATTCAACATTACTTGAAAATAGTTGATGTGATTTTGTTTAAAAATCTTAAGATTCAGCCATCTTAGCTCCGCAAGTTTGTTAACGTTGAGCTTCCTACACATGTTCTAAGGAATCACCGCTATTGTTTTGATTTTAAATTTATTTAGTTCACTATTTTACTGTTTAAAGTTTTATTAATAAACCTTTATATTTTTAACCTGAAAAGCTGTTGATTGTTGTTTAAATATTTGAACTCTTTTTAACCTATTTAAAGCTAATTAAAGGATCCCATTAACATTTTTTTAATCAATAAACCGGCAGTAATGCCATCCAAAAGAAGATATACTTTCTAAAACAGAATATATTAAGTAAATTTCTTTTTAATTGCTCTAATAATCAAAGCAAACGTATGGAAGAGTGAAAATAAGGATGCATTTGTGTTTCTTTTATAGCAAATTTTTTATTTATTTTTTTTAATAATTTTGGCTCAAAAAGGAGTGCATCTCGCACAAATTTTTAGGCTAAACATAAAACAATAACTTGTAGAATACTTTGGACCCCTTGCGGGCCTCCAATGGTCAGCGGACAATTGTTGGGAACCACTGATCTAATCTATATAGCTAATGTCTTTTCTGAAATATTTTTTTATTTTCAGAATTTCTTATTAAAAATGATTAATGTTATGTACAGATGTTACTTGCATTGTTTTAGTTTGTAAAATTCCAACGTACATATTTTCAGGAAATGAAGTCTAAGTTAGACGGCACACTAAAAAACTTGGAAGATTTTGAAGCAACTAAAATTGAATTTTGTGACAAAATATCAGCATTGAATGAAGAAAAGCTGCAGGCTCAAATGAAGGAATCAGACCTTAAAGCAATCATTGAGACACTTCAACTAGTGAGAAATTTCTAGAATTTTTATTTTTTACAATGTTAATTATATTATGCCGTAATTAGACCAGCTCCTTTGGTAACTATATGAACTAACTTTTCAGATAATTTAGTTGTAATTGCTCAAATTGATAGCTGATTTAGCTTATATATTAACATTATCTTCTATGGTAATACATTTTTTAAGTAAGCCTACAGTGTAATTGAACACTAAATTGCAACTGGTCTTTAAGCATTGACTTATTTATTTGTGTGTAGTATAATATTAAGTAAGGTATGGTTTTATCTTTTAAATCATTTTCTGACTACTCTTTGTTTAGGAGTTATCTGAAGTAAATGACAGATGTTCCTCTTATGAAGAAGAAAATAAAAGTTTACGATCATCTATAACAGGTTTTCAGAACGAGAAAGTTAGTATTTTACTTTAAACTCTCTTGTTATTTGCAACTTTTATTAATTGAACATTTTGTAATGGCGAATTTATTCTCTTAAAGTTAGAAATACAAAAACAATTAACAATTTTTTTTAAATTGTCATGGCAACAGAACAGTAGGTACTTTTATAATAGTTATTATTAAAATAAATGTAGAAAATTTTCAAAGGTTTTTTTTCCCCTTCAAATATACGACAATTTGCAACTCAAACCAAATTGAAAACTATACAAATATCTAATCAAATTTCAGACAAATTTTCTAATACTTTTAAAAAAACTGTACTTTGTTAAAGCAGAAGGTTCTAGAAACAAAATCTTTTTAAAAATGCTTTGTGGGACATGAGTTGTAATAAAGTTTTTTTTCGAAAGTTTTGTGAAGCTACATATAAGATTTTTTTAGTGTAATTTTTACAATTTTATTTGCATTTTCAAAACTTAACTTTCCAAATACAAAAAAAATGGCTGAGTAAAGTTTATATTACGCCCCCACGTTTCATATACTTTTTATAATTTACACTTTAAAAACGTATGTTATTTTTGAAATATCAGGCAGTGTATAGAAACTTTTACAATGCAGAATTGTTAAAATTCTTTTTTAAAATAACATTTAAAAGTTTTTACTTTTCTAACCAATAGCAATAATTTTGAAATCAACTGTTTGAATTATAAGTTATTGTTTTCTTAATTTCATTAACAGAAGAAATAAAAAATAAAATTTTCTTAAAAAACACAAATAAATTTTAATTTATCGTGCACTTTGTCTTTTCAACACCATGATATTTAGTATTTTATAAATGACATATATATTTTTTTGAAAGAAAACAAAATAGATAACAATTCTTGCTAGCCTTTTAAAATTTCATTGTGACCAGAGTTCTACTTTATTTAAATATCATATTTTAATCAATTTGCTTAGAACTCAATGTTAAGTGAAATGGATGGATACAAAAAGGAAATTGACGAATTAAATGAAGTACAGGCTGTGACTGCTAAGAAGATGTTAGAACTTACAGAAGAATGCCAATCAGCAAGAACAATTGTTGATAAGGTAAGTTATGAATTTCAGGTTAATCTCTTTTTTTTAAAGATATTGTTAAATATTCTTGTCCCTACTCTTTATTTATTCTTAAGTCATTTTAAAGCAGTTTGCAAAATACTCAGTGCAGTTCATATTGAACAGTAGTATTATGCATAAAAATTTTACCCAATAGAAATAGGCCGTAAAAAAAAAGGATAGTTATTCAGACAATTACTCGTGTTAGGTCTAATTGTATAACTTTAATCCACTGATGCTCAACCGATTTTTGGAAATGTAAAGTTGTTTTTACTGCTTCAAAATTTAAATAAGTTTTCCTTGGAATGATATTTTAAATTGAATTTTTTTAACAGATTGTAAAAAGATAACTTTAATCCACTGATGCTCAACCGATTTTTGGAAATGTAAATTTTTTTTTACTGCTTCAAAATTTAAATAAGTTTTCCTTGGAATGATATTTTAAATTGAATTTTTTTAACAGATTGTAAAAAGATAACTTTAATCCACTGATGCTCAACCGATTTTTGGAAATGTAAATTTTTTTTTACTGCTTCAAAATTTAAATAAGTTTTCCTTGGAATGATATTTTAAATGGAATTTTTTTAACAGATTGTAAAAAGATAACTTTAATCCACTGATGCTCAACCGATTTTTGGAAATGTAAATTTTTTTTTACTGCTTCAAAATTTAAATAAGTTTTCCTTGGAATGATATTTTAAATTGAATTTTTTTAACAGATTGTAAAAAGATAACTTTAATCCACTGATGCTCAACCGATTTTTGGAAATGTAAATTTTTTTTTACTGCTTCAAAATTTAAATAAGTTTTCCTTGGAATGATATTTTAAATTGAATTTTTTTAACAGATTGTAAAAAGATAACTTTAATCCACTGATGCTCAACCGATTTTTGGAAATGTAAATTTTTTTTTACTGCTTCAAAATTTAAATAAGTTTTCCTTGGAATGATATTTTAAATTGAATTTTTTTAACAGATTGTAAAAAGATAACTTTAATCCACTGATGCTCAACCGATTTTTGGAAATGTAAATTTTTTTTTACTGCTTCAAAATTTAAATAAGTTTTCCTTGGAATGATATTTTAAATTGAATTTTTTTAACAGATTGTAAAAAGATAACTTGTACCTGAAACCTTTGAATTTAACAATTATTGTAAAATGAAGTATTTTTATGAATTTAAAAATATGGGTGCATGACTAGAACTGGAAATCCCTGAATGTATGTATATATACGGCCTTGAGCATCATGAGGTTGAACTTATATATTTTTTAAGCTGGTACGAATGTTTTAAAACGAAATCATAAATATGTATTAACACAAATAATATGTATATATATTATTTAATCAACTATCAAAGTCTTCACGGTTATGGAAGATTAATATT
This sequence comes from Troglohyphantes excavatus, assembly GCA_963932185.1. Taxonomy (NCBI): domain Eukaryota; kingdom Metazoa; phylum Arthropoda; class Arachnida; order Araneae; family Linyphiidae; genus Troglohyphantes; species Troglohyphantes excavatus. Next base: position 39,489,951 of record OZ010677.1, read on the forward strand.
AAAATCATTGATTTTTCTTGTTGAAAAATATATATGCTTGTGCAAATAATTTACAAAATTTCTTGTTTATCAATGTATCAAAATTTCATTACCTATTTTCTTCTTAACATCTAGATTTTTCTATGAATTCTAATAGAAAAGATCATACCAGACTTCCATTAAAATTAGTTTATGTGTTCGTGCTGTAGTTCACACAATAATGAAAATGTAAATGATAATTCAATAACCGTTTTTAAGTGTATCTTCCTTCCCTTTCGTTCACTTAATATTAGTGAACTTTTTTCCATATACATATACAGTAGAACCTCATTATAACAGGCCCTATTATAACGAACAGTTTAAAAAATTTAAATCGTAGAGCCATCAAACACCATAATTAAAGACCACTTGAAATTTATTATTCAATATCATGAACCATCGACAAATGAAAATGTGTTTTGCCCATTATAAACACTTACAACACCTCCATCAGTTAATAACTGAAGAAATAAGCAAGAAACTGACTGACCCAATAGAAAATTAATTATTTTTTCATACCAATGAATGTTGGCAATCAACATGAACCAGGACCTTCTTTTTCTAAAGATTAATGTAGTTCGAAATATGAACACCTATTTTCTGATTCAACCTATGATGTTGAAGGCTGTTTTTATAAGATATATCATGAATACTTGTATAGATAACTACTGTAATTAGTGATGTACACCCTGTTGCAATACACTAGTGATGAGAGATATTTCAATAACAGTTATAAAATATCGTTATTTCAATATTCAATAAATAAAAATATTATTTTTAAGAAAACAGTTATTTATTTACTAAAAAAAAGCAGTATTTCCAAATCAAAATTTGTTGCATTGTAAAAGGTAAATAGCATAAATTTAAAATGTTATTAATTTTCTTATTTATCATGGTCTAGTATATTGCGCTATATCAAATAACAGTTAAATATACTAGTTATTTCATTATAATATCGTAATAACTGTCATTATTTAATAATAACTACTAAGCTCATCCCTACGATACACACATACAACATTAACAAAAGCAATTAAGAATAAAATTTATTAAAAAAACACAGATAAATTTTAATGCATTTTAATTTAATGCACTTTTTGATTTATGTACTTTAATTTATCCTGCACTTTGGTATTATTATTTGTTATTAACCGGACTTTCATTAAAACAGACAACCTTTTGTCATTATTAGGCGGTTATAATGAGGTCCTACTGTAACATGTTGTTTAAGTTAATGGAAGAGTTATTAAAATCTAAGCCATCTCATAGTTTTACTTTTATTTCTCAGACCATTAAGGAATCGGCTGTAGAGAAGGATGTATTCTTGAAGGATAAAGTCAAGCTGCAGAAGCAGATGGAAAACTTGGAAAATGATTGTGCTAAGGTGAGGCAGTACTGGTAAGGAGCTTAAGCATAAGGCATTTGCGATGAGCTTTAAATTTGAGTAATCAGCAACTGTCAATTTTAGTTGATAGAAATGCATTCCAATATATTCTAGGATAATATTTTTAATACTTAAAATGACTACAGTTTATTAAGTCAAAATTTGTGTTATCATATATACTCGCTTAAGCCGATCCACCCCCATAATTATGGGAGGATTTTGTTGTCCTAAAATAAATACTCTTGTATAAGCCGAGTCGTATTTTTGTACAGGAATAATCTTGATTAAAATCGACAAATGATCGAAAAAGAGTTAAATTTTAATTCTTAAAATATATATTTAAAGCCTAGAAATCAAAAATTAAGAACTAGTGGCTAGAGAAACAGCCTTCCCTAAAGTTTGCAACGATTCATAGTAAAGTATGCACCGCTCGCAATGTTCTTGTGTCTTTCAAACCTCCATCGGACTTCTTAAATTAAACCTCTGTCATTATCATAATAAAATATTTTAAACCACATACTTAAATACCCAAATGTACAATTTTTCATCCTTAATATTGTTTTGTAAAGATTTAAAAACTAAAAAAAACTTCAATGACTGTCTTTATTAAATACGGATAAACATTTTGTTACCTATCTTGGAAGGAAATACCAAGTAATTATTAATTAAATGAATATTATGGATGAATGTTTGCTTCTTATTAAAATATTTAGTTTTAAATTACGAAATAAATTGCTTACAGGTATGGCTTGAATTCGCTTATTAGCAATGTCCCGATTTCATCGTTTCAAAGTCAATTCCATCCGAAATTCTAATAAGACAGCCATTAATATCTTTACAAAATATTATCCAGAAATAAAATCTCTATTGGTGAAATAACTTTTGTTTAATTATTGCAGAAGAAGAAAAATATTGACTTTAAAGTGGTTATGCTGTAAACAATGTTATCTTAACAAACAATCTTAGTTTTCCATCCAAAATCCTATTAAAATAACGTATACTAGCTTCATAGATTTTGTAAACCAATGAAATATTTATCAAAATATGTGCTTTTTATTTAGTTAAATTGATTAGTTATGCGAGTAGCGTAATTTGCATTATGATTACGCCCCAATGCACATAACGGGAATTTTACTGACCTGCGTATAATCTGAACTGCCTAATTTTTTATGAACATTTTCACTTATATTCGAGTATATAAGGTACTTGTAAAACATTGTAACAAATTTAGGAAAGTGTCATTTGTTTTGTAAATTAACAAAAATATGTATTTTTGAGAAAGGGTTCAATTACAATTTATTTTTCCTGAAAACTTTTTAATTTATTTTGCAAAAAAAAAACGTCAGTCATTGTTTTGTGCTGCACCAAGTACTACTATGGATTTTATTTAGAGATTATTTTATTTTTATGATGTCCCATTACTCAATATTTTTTATTTATTTTTAGCAATTGTCACAAATTCAAGAAACTGTTAAATCTCTGGAAAGTCAGCTGGAAGAAGCAGAAGAAAAGAATGTAACTTTAAAGTTATCCGTTGTAAGCTCTACAAAATATTTTATATTGATCTTTGGTACTTTCTTGAGCTAAATATATTTAATTATATATTTGAAATTGCATACTTGTGATATACCATTAAAAAGGCAAATATTGTGATTTGCAAAAAGCAATTATTGCAAATGGAATCTCTATTAAAATAATTTATTTGATCAACACTCACCTTTTGTAATAATCGATTAATGTGTTATTGTGTTATATTCACTTTTTTATATTATGTACATAAAGATTATCGATAGCATTCAACTACAACATGCATTCTGTGCAAAATAAGTTCATTTTTTTAAAGGATTTTTTCAATATTAAGTATTATTTGACTACTTTTTCTGTATATCATAATACTAAGTATGATGATCACTTTCCATGACAATATTAAGTCACATCTATTAAATTTATTTACATTTTCATAATACCATATTATATCCCCTTACCTTCCATATTTTATCTTGAATTTATTTTTAAAATTTATATTTTGGAAACGGCACATAAAATTTGCTATGCATTTGTATGTCATCTTTTGTTGAAACTAACACTTTGAATAATAGAATTACTTTAAAATATGTCCTAATAGCCACTTTAAAATTTTATTTATTAAAATTCAAAGATGTTTGTCTTTTGGTTATAGGCAGAACTTAAAATGTGAGTACAAAAATTTTACCAGACCAAAAATTTTTTTAACTATTTAAAAATTCTGAATTGTAAATATTTTATATCGCACATAATTTAGTGCCAAATCTTGATTCGCAAGTTTAAAATGTGTGACTTATTTAAGATGGTGCATATGGCATAGGATGTAAGAGTTTTAACATGCAAAAGTTTTCAAAAGATTGTATAATATACAAAATGTTTTATTTTTATTAGACCTTGGTCTAGTAGATCTTCTATGCTTAAAGAACTACTTCTTCTTATATTAAAAGAACTACTAAATTTGTCGAATGCTAATTTTATACCCTTTACATAAATATAGACTCAAAGAAAAAAATTTGTAGTCCTATTGAAGTACTGTTTCCCCAATTTCCTGACATTTTATTACAGACTGAAATGGCAAAATTGCTGGAACAGAAAGACGCCGATTGTGAAAAGAAGGAGGCCCATCACATAGCACAAGCTGGGGTTCTTACAGAAAATATAAAAACCCTAAGAGAAGATTTGACTTCAGAACAAAAACGAAGAGAAACTTTAGAACAAAAGTTAGATGAAGTTTGTGGATTAAAACTAGGTAATAATTTGTGTTTCAATAAAATTTATGTTAAGAAAATTGTCAAGTCTAATAAACTTATGTATACAAAACAGTATTGCTAATACTTTCCAATGTTACCCTGTGTTTAACTACAAAAGCTTTTGCTCCTAAGAGCATTCTTTGGACTTCTCTGTTTATTCTCCAAAGTTATTGCTTAAAAAAAATTTAGAAATATTGTTTTAAACTGGTAACTTAAAATCTGCAATTAATACCCAAAGCCAGTTGAAGAAACAGATACTGCCTTATATATCAAAAAGAATAATATATATATTTTAATATTAAATATAAGTGTAACTATATAAAAGCTTTTTGTGTTTTACGATTTAAATGAACATTGTAAAAATTACCCAATCTTCTCTTTAATGTATTCATTGGACTTATTTTATATTTCAGAATTGGATGCAAAACTTGAAAATGCTCTTGACGAAAGAAAAGGCCTGTTGGGGAGGTAATTATTTTAGTATGGTTTTAAAAATATTTTAAATAAGTAGACATGTTTTCACTATTTTAAATGTGTTTTATTGCATTTTGTAATAGATTTTTTATTCCAAATTTTCAAATAATTAAAAAAAAATCTTTTTTTGTGGTAATTTAAAATAAGGTTTGCGAAAATTCCCACAAAAAATACAAAACTATGAAAGAAATTGCAGAAATGTAATGAATATTAATCTATAAATTAGCTGAGCCAATGGTCAAATTATGTAATATGAGGTTGTATCTAGCAAGCATGATGTATTATTAGTTTTAATGTAAATAAAATATATTACAGCTATTGCTTAAAAAAAAAAAGGTGGTGCATACATTTGCAAACCCAGTTTTAAATTTTTATTCCAGTTAAAAAAACAAGTTATGTGAAAGTTTAAATTATAAATTATTCAGTAATCTGAGAACTAACCTACACATTTTAAGGAAAATGTGTTGTATTTTCTTTATTTTTATAAACAAAAAATAATATTGTATTAACAATAGTTACGTTTTGACAGTTTTTCATGTTCGTCTCAAAAAAATCTTTTTGTGCATATGTCTACTTTTACGTCTGTGCTATTCTAATATTACCCTTAATTTTCTTTGCTCTACCACTGAATTTGTAGCCACAGTATTCAGTCTTCCATGGTTAACGTTTTAACAGTTTTTCATGTTCATCTCAAAAAATCTTTTTGTGCATATGTCTACTTTTACGTCTGTGCTATTCTAATATTACCCTTAATTTTCTTTGCTCTACCACTGAATTTATAGCCACAGTATTCAGTCTTCCATGCTCGCTGCAAGCACATCTGTTGCATCATAATATTAATAAGGTATTTTTCTGTAGGTGCTTGAAAAGTGAAACAGAATGCGAGAGGCTGCAAAAAATTACAACAGACATGCGGAGAAAGTATGATGACTGTGTTGCAGCTTTGCAGGAATTGGGCAGAGAAAATCAAACGCTACAGGTAACTTTAAATCTGAATATTCATTAAATTATTTATATCAAATTTAAAAAAGGAAAATATAATTTTTTTTATGGGTTAACTAAAATTTTACAAATTAACTTGTTCATCAAACTACAATAAGAAGATCTATAACAGTTTAGTACACTCGTAACTTTTTTGAAAGAAGAGTACTCCCTCTTTTTGTTTATGACATAGGTTGATTAGTAATTGCATCAATATTTACCAGGTCACGCTTTTTAAGACAACTTATAATAATGTCTGTTTATAGGGGACTGGTGTATGTTAAGTCTGTTGTTGTCCGCACATCTAAGTTAGGTGTGTGGGGTACCAGCATAGGCGTTGCCCTTGGCCTTGTTCAAAATTATGTGGCAGTGCTCCCATGTCTTCCCTTTGAGATAGATTCCGGCAGGGCCTGATTACCGAATAGGCCCAGGATGCTCGGGCTTACACTTTACAATTTTGAAGGGCTCCCAATGCCACATTTTATATAAATATTTAACACTCTTAACATAGTTTGGTACTAATTTTAGCTTAAAAAAGTGGTATTACTAACTTTAGCAAAAAAAAAGGTTGCTACTTGTGATAAATTTGTCGGAATATTGGAAAAAAAATCAAAAACATACAGAATATTAGGAATATCCTTACTTATTAATGTTTTTTTAATATATTTATAATGTGTTTCGCTTTAATGCCATTCAGGGGCAAGGATTTTAGTGCACGTAATAACTCTGATGTTCCAGGGCCAATTCGAGAGCAATAGAGCCCCCATTTAAAGACGGGCTTCCCTTGCTTCAATGTCTTAATCGGGCCCTGAATCCCGGACCTTCATCAATAAGCATTGTGTAGCTCTAGTATGACGTTAATTCAACCAACTAAATAACAGTGTTGAAATTTTTTTACTGCTTGTATGAAGTCGTCTAGCAGAAGTAAAATGCACTTTTAACTTATTAAACATGATTATTTTTTTCTCAGATGGAAAATATGAAGCTTACAAATCGTAAGTGGACTGATGATGCAACAGTCACACACTGCTCCCAATGTGGAAAACTCTTCAACCTTACCAATAGAAAAGTTAGTATTGTTAGTTTTATCTAAGTTTTCTAACAATAAAAATAAATAGTTGCCAACATCACACGACTTTCTATTGCACAGAAAAGGTTTAACTTTATCTTGAATCTACAAACACAGACTCTCTACTGTTTCCTTTTAAGCTTTTGCATTGGTTTAATTCAATTTGGGTATTTAAAACTTATTATGCATACCTTTAGTTCTGTATGTATGGGAAACTGCTAGTTTTGAATTCTAAAAATAAAAACAAAACAGAAAAAAAAAAATCATATTTAAAACTTTTAATTTTTCCTAATCTTTATTTTTAAAACCTAAAAAGACAATTCCATAACAATTTGAAGCAAAATATAAAACAATCTTGAAGGTGCTTTTAAGCAATATCTATAATTCAATATCAAGCAATTGCAATCCCACTCAGAGGTTTGATTTTAACATTATTTAGCATATACACTAGTAATTTATGCCCCATGTGTAGTTATCATTGTGTGATCTCCGAAGATATTTTTGTCATAGATTAACCAATTTCTTTTTACGTTCTGTGACTCACTGTGAATTGAAATTACCCTGTTTGACTGATATAAATTGAAATTAATTATTTATTTCAGTATTTTTTTAAGGGGATATATTTTTTTTATTACAATTGAATAAACTTATTTTTCCTTTCTACTGCTATTTCAAAATCAATTATTTTTAATTTTTAAACATGTTTTTGAATAAAAATGACTTTTTTTTTCTCGTTTTAGCATCATTGTAGAAACTGTGGCAGTATTTTTTGTAATGAATGTTCTGCCAAAACAGCTCCTGTAGCTACCTACAAAAACCCAGTTCGAGTTTGTGATAATTGCTACAATGAAGTTGCAAAATAATTTCCATTTCCATGGCAAGCTTTTTTAAGTAAGTAATTTTTTACTTTCATAAATTGTGTTTCAAATATTTAAATTTAGGAGAGGAGAGTACACATACTGTTTTTAATTTCTGTAAATTTTCTTATATACATTTTTTTCATAAAATATTTTTTATAAATCATAGCAGTTGCAACAAATGTGTCAATTTTTTTTAACAAGATCGTTGGATACAGATACAGTTAGAGGCTTGCTATGTTAATTCAAAATATGAATAAAAATTATATAGTCTGGTTTTTTCTATAAATTTTTATTTAATTCTATCTCATGTTGTGGCTTCAAATATTGTTACTCAATTTTAATCCATTTTTCAAATGTCATATTGGCATGAAATATGTAATCCCTATTGATAATACAAAGTGTTAAATATTTTAACTAATAGTAGTTATTCATAATGAATTTTCCTTGAAATTAAAGAATAATTTACCCGCAACAAGTTTCAATTCCACATCAAATACAGAATGCTGCTAACGCTAACAGTGTGTGCTAAACATGAACAATGGACCATTAAAAAAAAAAAAAAAATTACACCATTTTATATTAGTTTTACACAAAAATAAAACATTTGTTTAGCAATCCTCCGGGAGTTAACGGAGCCCCCTAGTTAATTATAATTGTACAAGTAAAATTTTAGAAATACCATGTTTTGAAAATGTAATTCCCTTTTAGAAATTTCAATTATTATTTTATTAAGCTTTAAAATTTTCTTTTCTCATTTTTATATTGATAACCTTCAAAGCATTTATTTTTTTACAGATTATCATCCTCAAAAATTTTCGAGAGTTCAAAAACTACATGGAATGCAAGTGAATTGGATGCGTATATTTTAGCATGATGTTATATATATTTGAACAATATTCAGTATTTCTCTTTTTCAATGTTTTGCTCCTTCATTGGGAAGTAACTTTTGTATGGAAATTTGATGGTATTTTTTCTATATAAAAACCTGTTATTATCTATCTTTACAGTACATAATTTAATTATAATCATGCAATATTGTAAGTGCAGTTTTGTAATTAGACTTGAATATATTATTATATTTATATATTATAAACAAGTTTATGAAACTCTTATTCGTCGAAAGCTGGGCTACATTTATTGTTATATTTTATTATGCACAATAAAGTGAAAGTGTAAATATTACTTTATTTCGTTTTAAATAGGCAGCTTGCAATTTAAATTTGGTAGCTAATGAAAAGTATCTAAACAAATGTGCTTGATATATACTCAAATAGATTTCATTATATATATTTTAAATTACTATTGGCAGTGCAATAAGAATTATACCTAATAATTGCTTCTTGGTAATAATCTACAAATTTGCATACTACCCATTTTGTTAGACGATACCAAGAGGATTTGGTAATACCTTTGTTATATTATAAATTAAATTATTTATTATTGTATAAAAGAATACAGTTTTTGGTTGAATAGATAAATTGAATAATAAATGGAAACTTGGATTCTAATTTTATATGATAATTAATATAATAACATTGTAAGCAGCTACAAAGCATTTATTAACACTTAGTCTCTAACTTGTAATTCTTTATATATGTGTGCATGTCATAAAGTATAAATAAGGAAAAATATAGCTGAAGAGTTAAAACTTTAATTTAAATATGCTTTTTTTATCAAAAATTGATCTGTTGAAGTAAATACCAAAAGTTTATAAACGCACATCACTATTTACTGTAATATATAAACAGATTTCTGTTACAGTTCCTTTATAATATTTTTTTTTAAATGGGGTATCTTCCTATTTTCTTAAATATACTAAAGATGCTTTTCATTGTGTTTTTACATTTAGTACAGGGTGGCAACATAACCTGGAAATCTAGGAATTATTATAGAATTTTTTTAATTCTGGAAATGTCGGGGAATTTTTCAAAATTTCACAAAAATCAGGGATATTTTCAAATTTGGATCATTAAAACGGCAGTTATCGTCTACTATGCCCTTTATTCTGTGTAGTTTAGTTGTCAATATTTCCTTTTAATTCTGAAAAATAATTTTTAAAAAAGCATGATTATGCGCGTTTTCAGTTTTATTTTTGTAAAAATGTGAACCACTGCTGGAAGGAGAAGCAAAGTGTGTTGGACTTTAGATTGTAAGCAACATGTGAAGGGCTAATAAATATGCGATATATTGAAGATTGGAATAGGAAATATGAGGCATATAAAACATTTAAAATTATCTTCAAAATAAATAATTGGAAAAATTTGCTCTTTTGCATTATCGGCTACCAGAAAACATGTTTAATTACTGTTATACCTGTCAAATTGTATAATTTGTGTTGTATCCATAAATTATTATTTTAACTGACAATAAGTATTGCTCATAATTTGTCATTTATAATGTAATTGTAGTGTGGATACTTGTTACAAATCATGTATTGCAACTTTTCTTAATGTAATTGTAAAATCAGGGAAATTTTTGTGACACTATATGGAAATCAGGGAAATATTAGGGAACATTTTTTCCAGAATTTTTTTGCCACCCTGTAGTAGTTTTGATTAAAACAGGAAATATTTCATGACCACACTTTCTATTCTTAAACTATTTTCTGAATTTATATAATCACATTTAGTTTATGGTATGCTATGTAGTTTTTAGAAGGGGTTAACTTTTCTGTATCTTAAATCTGTTAATATTTTTAATAATTGCATCATATGGCACACTATCCTTCATATTGTCTTTATATATAATTTCTAGGGATGAACCGGAGAGTGGTTTTGGCGGATATCGGATATCCGAACTGGATTTTGCCGGATATCCGGCAGTTTCTTTTTTATGAAAATATCTTCTCATACACACTAGAAAAAACGGAAATCAGTCAAAAATTACAAAATATTTTTTTATTCTATAATATTCCCCAATTCCTTACCTTTAAGGTGATACCAAGATTGAATAAACATTCACAAAACTTTTTTATTTACAAAGGGGTCTAGGGTGCTGCTAGCAATGGGCGTATGTTTTGTACACTTTAAACTCAATTTCTGAATAATTATATTTTTACCATATGCCCTTTCATTCCAAACACGAAAAAAACTCAAGTTTGCTTAAACTTTTGAGAAATTTATTTTTATTTCAACTTTATATTAGTTGTGAGATGTTATGACCCTCCACCATAACGATTCGTTAAAAAAAATGTAATAGAATTTTAACGCTAAAAACGAGAAAAATTAAAGGGAGAATCTGCACACTGTTAATACATTGGTAAAATTTTCAGGAAAGTACTTTAAGCAAAGATATATTGACCGCCACAACAAAAATCTTCGATGTTTTATTCATCCGGATATCCGGCTTGGTAAATCGGATATCCGGCATTTTACTTTCGGATATCGGATAGTTAAAAATTAACCGGATATCCGTTTCATCCCTAATAATTTCCTAACCGTTCACTAAATTCTTTTATTGGTAAAACGAAATTAGTGTGCTATGTCTTTCAGTTGGTCAATAAAATGTAAATGTTGGTGCCATGTTATTTTTTTATTTAAGTATTTGCTCACTTATGTAACGGACATCTGTTGTACATATTCACATTCATTCCGATATCTACAATCTACATTGATATTGATGTTTGCATTCAAAAGAATGCTTTAAAATTACTGTTTTTTGTAATCTCAAAAACATAAACCTTTTGCCATGAAATTGATGATGTTTTTTAATGTGCGCCATGTAAACCTTTCTAAGTCAGAATGACCTACTAAATTAGATGTTTACATAAATATATGATGTTTAGATAGATGTTTCTTTTTAACACTTAAAATATAAATAATATTTGTAGAGAAGTATATATGTAAAAGTTTATTAATTATATTGTTCGATTTACAGAAGTGTATTTTGTATATTTGGTGCTAATGTGCAACTTTTATAATTTTTTTTAAAGTTTAAAGTCGTTATGTTGTTTTCACAGTTTTTATATATGAAAGGCATATTTTCCTTATCTTTGCAATTTAGTTGATTTTTGTCATAAGCTTAACATTACTTTTCACTTTTAATATATGTAAATAAATAATTATTTATTCACTTCTTATTTCTCATTGTGTTTCATATTTAAGTATTTTATAAATAAAGGTGGTAAACTTACTTATTATAAAAACTATTTTCAAAATTTTACTTTTGGAGAAAAAAATAAAAATAAATGAAGAAAAAAAAAATTATGTATTAGCAAAAAGAAAACTAATTTGGTATATTTAAAAAATTTAACATAATTTGAATTTAGTTTTTAGAAATAAAATTTTTATATTTTTCTTTAAAAGCCTTTTTGTCCTTGCAGTTCTATTTTACTTGAGTTATTTTTTATTGGTTGACATGACTTTTATGGATTCTGTTATAATTCCTTGCAATAATTTTGGTTAGCAGTAATTTTTATTTCCTTCCTTAAAACTAGTTAATAACTATATATTATATATATATATATACCATCATAAATTGCAATTTTAAGAATGATAACATTACTCTAAATGCTTTTGTGATTAAATGCTGTTCTGTGTATGTTGCCTTTGCAATAGCAATATTTTTATGGTTCTATATGAATTTGGTAAGTTTAGGTGGTACCATAAACAATCAGGTACTGTAAAGTTCCTCCAAAAAATAGGAAAATATTTTTTTCATTATTGGTTAATACTAAAGAATTGAACCTACAAGGAGAAAGATCACTAAGCTTAATTCCTAATCTTCTACTGCTATTTTAAATGTGTTTTACCAAAACTATTTTGTCTTATATATAGCACCATTATTTACAGTTATTTTTACTCTCTGTTCACTCTTGTAAACATCTTAAATTGTGCGTGAACACTTGAAAGTTAAAAATAATATTGTAAAAATCCACTACTCAATTCATTTGCATGAAAGTGGATTATTTTAAGGAAAAAAATATGAAGATAAATGTACAGCTTCCTTTTTTTATCAAAATACATAAGCCAATTATAAAGCTCAATTTTCTTTTAAAGGAAGACTATTTAAATTTATTTAGATTATTGTTTAAGGAGGAAAACAGTTGTTTTTACATACAACATTTATTTTATTTACTGCTAACACATAGAAGTGAAAACATCTGTTTGTAAATCAATCATGCATAAACATTTTGATAGTTTAGATAATCTTGGCAAAGACTTCAGCACTGTAACCCTCAATAGCCCAAAACCTTTCTGCAATACTAAAATTTTAATAATAAAAACAAGTATAATGTTGAATAACGGGTTTGTAGGCTTTTCCAAAAATAAGGACTTTTCAATTATCTTAAAAAGTAAATTTATAAAAACCTTATTTTTCTTTAATACGAATGTTTTTTGTATATTTTTGTAGTGAAAAGTTAGCTTTAAGTCACAAATAGGTTTCTTAGTAATTTTTTTTATTAAATTCATATAAAAGAGGTGGTGCGATCGGATGCTAAAAGCTGGTGTGCAAAAAAGACATAAGGTTTTCTCCTTTGATACAAATTTGTGTTTAAATCGCATTAAGATCTCAAACATTTTTAATGGAGATTTAGTAAAATTATAGTTATTTTAAGGATTTTCTAGAGCCTTTAGTATAGAAACTTAAGTTTCTAAGGACCATTTAGACAAAAATAAGGAGTTTCGAAGAGCGTACAAACTAAAAACCTGTAAATACAAATGGTCATGCTTTGAACTAAGTAAAAGTTTAGTGATAAATAGAAATAGGAGGGGTTTGGGAATACTGAAATAAACACTATTCAATATATAATATATATATATATATATTACGCTGCTAATAATAACGAAAATAAAAACAAAATTAGCAATCCTATTTTGAAAGAATTAACAAAATAGCACTGAATATTTTTAATTTTATAAAATAAATTTTCAAATTATAATTAAAACTAAATTAAAATAATCAATTAAATTATTTTACAAATAGTCAATGGGCTTCTTTGCTTTCACAGGCAAAGCTAGTGTATTTAAAAAAATAAATTTTGTAACGGGAAGAGTCTATAAAAATGAAAATATTTACATTTTACAAATATAAATTTTTAAACAAAACATTTCCCAAAATATACCATCAGCTTTCCAGCACAAGTCAGGAAAAATGTTAACAAGGATTAAACTTTAGAAATATTCTTAGTAGTGCACATCAAGGATATGTTTTTGTCCAGTGGAACAAAGGACCTCAAAGGTTGTTGTCCTAAGACCTCACTTTTAGGAAAATGCTTTGTGACACACATAACATGTGAGGTTTTCCCCTCCAATGTATATAAAGACTTCTCTTGACTAGAGGATTCAAATCAAATTCTGTAGAGAGAAAGATCTTGCAGATGCTTGTCCGTGGCTACATGCCTGACATTCATATTTTAAAATATGAGCTTTTGACAAAATGTTCTTTGACACATTTCACAGGTTTGGGTCTTGTAACGAAAATGTGCTACCAGCACTTGATCAGACTAGTATTGTTTATAGTGAAAAGATTATAAAAGAAACAGACCATACCAGATGTAGTTATAAAAAACAGAAAATACAATTTATTCTTCCTCAGAATCTCTCTTACAACTTTTGTCAAACTTAATTCTTTTTTATTCATCGTTGCCACTCACTCCTTCCAAAAAAATACACAATCACAAGGGCATTGTAGATAACATAATATAAAATTATCCTCACAACACTTAACAATGGGGTTTTCTCATGTGCATGTTGAGAGATTCTGATACGCTTTATGGCATACATCACAGATGTGGGGCTTTTCACCAGTATGGGTCAAGAGATGTGTTCTGAGATTCGACTTATTGGAAAATGCTTTGTGGCGCAGATCACGTGTGGAGCTTTTCATCATTGTGCATCAAGAGATGTTGCCCAAGGCTCGACTTTTGGGAAAATGCTTTGTGGCACACATCACATATGTAGGGCTTTTCACCAGTGTGTATCAACAGATGTCTTCCGAGACTTGACTTTCGGGTAAATGCTCTGTGGCACACTTCACAGGTGTGGAGTTTTCTTTCATGTTGAGAGATGTTTTCTGAAGTCTGACTTTCGGGAAATTGCTCTGTTTCAGATTTCACCTTTATGGGGGTTTCTGCAATGTGCCTCACAGCATGTCTTTTGAGGTGTGCATTTCTGGAAAATCCCTTGTGGCACACTTCACAGAAGTAGGACTTTTCTCCAATGTGCATCAAAAGATGCCTTCTGAGACTTGCCTTATCCGAATACGCTTTATGGCATACATCACACACATGGGGCTCTTCCCCAGTGTGGGTCAAAAGATGTGTTCTGAGATTCGACTTATCGAAAAATGCTTTGTGGCACACATCACGTGTGGGGCATTTCACCATTGTGCATCAAGAGATGTTGCCCGAGGCCCGACTTTTGGGAAAATGCTTTGTGGCACACATCACATATGTAGGGCTTTTCACCAATGTGTATCAACAGATGTCTTCCGAGACTTGACTTTCGGGTAAATGCTCTGTGGCACACTTCGCAGGTGTGGAGTTTTCTTTCATGTTGAGAGATGTTTTCTGAAGTCTGACTTTCGGGAAATTGCTCTGTTTCAGATTTCACCTTTATGGGGGTTTCTGCAATGTGCCTCACAGCATGTCTTTTGAGGTGTGCATTTCTGGAAAATCCCTTGTGGCACACTTCACAGAAGTAGGACTTTTCTCCAATGTGCATCAAAAGATGCCTTCTGAGACTTGCCTTATCCGAATACGCTTTATGGCATACATCACACACATGGGGCTCTTCCCCAGTGTGGGTCAAAAGATGTGTTCTGAGATTCGACTTATCGAAAAATGCTTTGTGGCACACATCACGTGTGGGGCATTTCACCATTGTGCATCAAGAGATGTTGCCCGAGGCCCGACTTTTGGGAAAATGCTTTGTGGCACACATCACATATGTAGGGCTTTTCACCAATGTGTATCAACAGATGTCTTCCGAGACTTGACTTTCGGGTAAATGCTCTGTGGCACACTTCGCAGGTGTGGAGTTTTCTTTCATGTTGAGAGATGTTTTCTGAAGTCTGACTTTCGGGAAATTGCTCTGTTTCAGATTTCACCTTTATGGGGGTTTCTGCAATGTGCCTCACAGCATGTCTTTTGAGGTGTGCATTTCTGGAAAATCCCTTGTGGCACACTTCACAGAAGTAGGACTTTTCTAGAATGTGCATCACAAGATGCCTTCTGAGACTTGCCTTATCCGAATACGCTTTATGGCATACATCACACACATGGGGCTCTTCCCCAGTGTGGGTCAAAAGATGTGTTCTGAGATTCGACTTATCGAAAAATGCTTTGTGGCACACATCACGTGTGGGGCATTTCACCATTGTGCATCAAGAGATGTTGCCCGACTTTTGGGAAAATGCTTTGTGGCACACATCACATATGTAGGGCTTTTCACCAGTGTGTATCAACAGATGTCTTCCGAGACTTGACTTTCGGGTAAATGCTCTGTGGCACACTTCGCAGGTGTGGAGTTTTCTTTCATGTTGAGAGATGTTTTCTGAAGTCTGACTTTCGGGAAATTGCTCTGTTTCAGATTTCACCTTTATGGGGGTTTCTGCAATGTGCCTCACAGCATGTCTTTTGAGGTGTGCATTTCTGGAAAATCCCTTGTGGCACACTTCACAGAAGTAGGACTTTTCTCCAATGTGCATCAAAAGATGCCTTCTGAGACTTGCCTTATCCGAATATGCTTTATGGCATACATCACACACGTGGGGCTTTTCCCCAGTGTGGGTCAAGAGATGTGTTCTGAGATTCGACTTATCGTTAAATGCTTTGTGGCACACATCACAAGTGTGGGGCTTTTCACCATTGTGCGTCAAGAAATGTTGCCCGAGGTCCGACTTTTGGGAAAATGCTTTGTGGCACACATCACATATGTGGGGCTTTTCACCAGTGTGTATCAACAGATGTCTTACGAGACTTGACTTTCGGGTAAATGATCTGTGGCACACTTCACAGGTGTGGCACTTTTCGGCAGTGTGCGTCAAGAGATGTGTTCTGAGGTATGGCTTTTTGGTAAATGCTCTGTGGCACAGGTTACAGATGTAAGGCTTTTCTCCAGTGTGTGTAAATCGATGTTCTTTTAGCCAATACTTTCGAGAAAATGTCTTCTGACAAACGTCGCAGGAATGTAGCTTTGTTTCAGTGTGAGTAACGAGGTGCGATCTAAGACTTGAATTCAGATAACCAGAAGTGTGAAGCATTTCTTCAGTGCAATCCATGAGATTAATTATTACAGTACTTTTTGTTATTGAATGTATCGCATAAATTGATTTTTCTTTAGCAGTATTGAAGTAGCTTAAGATCAATTCTCCGAGCACATTTTGATATACATATAGTTTCCTTTTGTATGATTGTCCTCTTTAGATGAAAATAAAACTAATTAATTAAATGTCTTTTTAAAAGTACGTGCAATCACTGGTGGTGATTATGGATTAGCAGTACAATTCAAAGAGTTCAACCAACATTCTGTAATATAAAAATTAAACATTTAGTAAGGTACTTTTGTTTTAAAGCCAATAATCACTATAATTATAATTAGGTTAAAGTTAAAATGCATTTAAAATATTTTCGTTGTATAAATAGAAAAGGAGGATTCATGCAATTTCTCAAAATAAGGTGACATATTTCAAATATTTCTTTTATTTAAAAGTGCTTAAGCAAGAACTTTCAGTGTTGCCTTAATAATTGTAAAATAATACTAAATTTATAAAATTAAAACGAACCACGATTACAAAATTTGAGGACGGTCAAAAGGTGTAATAAATTACTAATTGCATTTTATTGTTGTTTTACTAATTGCATATTATTAAAGTAAAAGAAAACAAATAACTTAGGTTCACTCTGTTCTGTCCAAAGGCTACCAGAAACACTAAAAAATAATCGCCAATTGTTTTTGCAAATTTTGAAGGGGAATAGTAACCCTTGACATAATGATTCATCTCAACTTAATGTTATAGTGATGTGAAATAATAAACATCCTGTTCTGTAAAATGAACAAGAACAGCATGTTTTTAAATTTGAACAAAATCTTGATTTTTTTTCTAATCTTTATCTTGAAAATATAAAAACAGGTTTATATTTTTAGCGTAAAAGAAAACATAAAATTTGTGGTTCTACAATCTTTAGGATCAAAGCCCTCAATTGTAGACATCATCACGAAATATAACACTACAACAATTAACGGAACAGATGTAGTATAGGACATTTGGCGCGTTTTTGTTTTTGGCGACGAAAAATTGCCGTTAAACAGCGCTATGACGTCATAGGGTTATCAGATCGAAAGTCGCCACAAGAATCGGAATATACCAACAATATCAGGTGGGGTTGCCATACTATAAATTTACCGCCCCTATAAAACACGCCAAAAAACAACTCGCGCGCCAAATGTCCTATACTACATCTGTACCCAATTAACACACATTTAAAAGAATAAAATGTTCTTTCTACTCAATGTGATTCCTCCCACCAGTGCTTTTAATCAGGGCCTGATTACCGAATAGGCCTATGAAGCCTAGGCTTACACTTTACATTTCTCTGGGGCCCCCAAATCATACATATTACATAAAAATTATTTAACACCCCTAACATAGTTTGGGTACAGATGTAGTATAGGAAATTTTGGCGCGCCAGGTTTTTTTTGGCGTGTTTTATATGGACGATAAATTTATAGTATGGTAACCCCACCTGATATTGTTGGTATATTCCGATTCTTGTGGCGACTTTCAATCTGGCAACCCTATGACGTCATAGCGCTGTTTAACGGCAATTTTTCGTCGACAAAAACGAGCCAAATGTCCTATACTACATCTGTTCCATAGTTTGCTACTAAATATACCTTAAAAAAATCGCATAACAAAAAATAATTTTTTAAAAAACGTTACTTGTTATGTTAAATGTGTTCGAATATTGGAAAAAAATCATACAGAATATTAGGAATACACATTATTTATTAATAAGTTTTAATATATTATTTATACTACGTTTCATTTTAATGCCAATAAAGGTTAGATATATTAGTGCATATAAAAGTTCGGTTTGATGTTCTAATGTCTCCATTTGCGATTGTATGCCGGAATTACTTGACTCAATGTCTTAATCGTGCCCCGAGTACTTATAGTTATATTCTAGCTCAGTAGTTTCGACCCATTCAGGATGTTTAAAGCACTAGAGATAGCATGAATCTTAATACCTAAGAGATATGATTCTTAATGCTTGAACTTTAAAAAAATCCGTCTGTTCTCGGAATTTAGTATAAAGGATGGATGCTTTTGCGTGCATTTGTGAAACGAAAATGCGAAAGGTTTTTTTACTTACGGTAACATTCCCTATCCCCTACTTTGACAGAAAGTTTCAATACTTACCACTCTATTTTGTTTACAACAAATGTGTTTAGTTCATCAAAAAAAAAGTCGTACATTTATGAACACAAAGATTAAATAAAGGTAATGCTAAAATGAATTAATAACTTGCCCATTTTTAGTCGTCATAAGTATCTTTATTGTGTAATAATTAGCCTCTATATTTGTGATATATCCACATTTTGATCAACTCCACTTGCATTGTTTACACAATAAATATTACTTTCTGGTTTGAATCTTTTACTCCGTGTTTTTGATGTAATATATTTGTTGTCTTCTTTGGCGACTGGTGGTTTTGTTTATCAACAAGAAACAATCACGCATGCGCAAACGACTTGTCATACAATTGAGCTAAATAACATAACTATACATACTGGACAGAGAAAAATGCGTGGCTACTCCTTTTTGAGCGCAGGTAGAAAAAATAGTCTTTTCCAATAGGTTTACTTAGACTTAAAAACGCATTTCTGACAATCAAAAATATTAAATATTACATATTTAATGCTTTTCCATACTCACTTACAAGAAAAGGAAGACAAAAGACAGGCACGTAGGTATAGATTTTTCATGGGGGGGGGGGGGGGGGTCAGTGACTGAGCAACGGATTTCTTTACTTACCCCCCCCCCCTCCCCGAGGGGAAAATCCTTACCCCCTCCAAATGTTTTTTCTCAAAAAAAATTTATTAATTTTCATTAGTAAAAAGGAATACGTTGGCATTTGAATATCGAGGCAGCAACAGTTACTACTTTTAACAGTTGTCAATAACTGTACTTTTAAAATTAGTATATCACTCCTTACTTATGAAATAAATTTAGAGAACAATTTTAAAGTTTGAGAATATTTATAATATATGTTTGGTCAGGCCCGTATAGGTATAGATTTTTCATAGGGAGGGGGGGGGGTTCAGTGACTGAGCAAAGGATTTCTTTACTTATCCTCCCCCTTTTCCCGAGTGTGTTGGGGGGCATAAGGTACCTAAAGAAATCTGTTTCTGTTTTGGGGGTACCCATTAGAAGGGGAATCATTACACTCCCCCCCCCAAAAAAAAAAAAAAACTTCTCCCCCTCCCCCACAATTTTGTTTTCTCAAAAAAATGTATTGATTTTCATTAGTAAAAAGTAATACGTTGGCATTTGAATATCGAGGCAGCAACAGTTATCACTGTCATTAACTACTTTTAACAGTTGTCAATAACTGTACTTTTAAAATTAGTAAACCATTCCTTAATTATGAAATAAATTTAGAGAACAAATTTAAAGTTTGATAATCCTTATAATATATGTGTTGTAACAATTAGTTAGATAATTTATAGTTATGATAGTTTAAAGATCTAATAAGCGTTTTGGTTGACCAAAACTGGTAAAGACTAATATAAATTATAAAGACTACATGATCTAAAGTATAGTAGGAGTAAAAACACTCGAAATTGCATGGTATTGTGCAATCCAATCGCCACTGCTAATTTTAAATTAAACATTAAATACATATATTTTAATTCAGAGAAAATCATTTACTTATTACCAATAAATATTAACTTCCATTAATTAAATTTAAATTGTAAAGGTCATTTTAATTCAAAGATCTAAAAGAAACAAAAAAAATTACCAACTTTACGTCGCCAGTTGTTGTCCTCGTTATCTGATCATGGTTCAAACATACGAGGCATTGTTCCCGGGTATTTCCTTCGAGATGGGCCCCGAACCGTCGCCAATAGTTCAATATGCAGCGACGTACAATACAGTGTGTCCGTTCGGAGGTCTTATTAAGTTTAATCTTACAAGTTGGGCAATCTAATTTTTCCTCGCTTTCATTTGCTATTTCTTTGGGCTTAAATGTTCCCAAATCAGGAATTTTTAAAACTCGCATTTCCAAACTTCCCCAAGGGGTGGGGGGTCGACCGGAAGAAAACCGCAAAGAGTAATAAAACAAGATTTATTTACGAAGTAACGTTAACGGTAAAAATGCTCAGACATTCGGCGCTTATAGATTACGCAATACTGCCTTTTAATGTAAAACGTTTCATTTACATATTTGACAAAAGAAAGGGTGTCTGATCTATTTTTAGAATTAAATAAAAATAAAAAGGGCGATACGCGCCGATTGGTCTGCGTCCTGGGTTGATTCGTACAAAAAGTAAGAAAGATGATTTTGTTTTAGAATAAACTGTGGCAAGTATTTTAAGATTAACTAAATTATGTGGTCTTGGCTCGAAGAGCCATAACACAATATGGTTTCCATAGAATGTTCTGGAGCATCTTGTTTTTACGACCCCGTTTGACGATCTTTTCCCTTTGTTATCTTTATTTCAAATTAAACCGAACATGACGTCATCGTGTTTCGGTCTCAATACCCCATACTCACAGTGGTATTCTTTTACTCCCCCCCCCCCCCAAAAAAAAAAATAAAAACACTCTATATTTATGATTTTTACAGTAATTCGGTTTTTAATTTATTCTTTTATTTCACCTACAATGGAAGGGGTTTGAACCCCCCAACCCCCCCCCCCTACTTACATGCCTGCAAAAGGCACCCAAAACAAGTTTCAAACATTTCTGTGACGTCGTGTGAGACTCCTGCATATCCAAGGATGAAATTTGTGTCAACCTTTCTTCGGGCCTCCTGTTGCCTAGTGGATAAAGGCGTTCAGCTGGTAATCAGTGGATTGCTAGTTCGAGCCTGTTAGTTGGACTTGACAAAGAAATTTTTTTTAAAAAAGTAGTGATCTTGCGATCGGAGGGTTACCATCTGCGCTATAAAAATACATCCAACAAATTATACCAAAACGTGACTTCTGTCGCCAACTCGCTGGATGGTAGGCTTGCGTCTCCTAATTTCTGTCTGATGATTTGTTTTTTCTCACCAATTGCAAACCTGGCATGTTATATTCCGTGGCCAATTCGTTCGTTTCCAACTCGCTTGCTTGCAGTTGGTTTGAATCTATCAGTTGAAGATTGATGATAAATTTATTAGCTAATTCGCCAATTGTAGTTGTCGCTTTTATTCTTATGGAATCTGTATTTTGATTGATCCTCCTGATTTCGTTTTGGGAAATGTTCAAACTGGCTTTGTGACCTAATCTTTGAATTTTCTATTTTCGAAGCGATTTCCGAACGGTTTATTCTCAAACTGACTACGCTTGTTTTCTGCGGTGCATAGTCATTTTTATCTGATGCTCCGTCTGTGTTTGCAATTTTTGCGGCAATTTCACCCGTACCAATCCTTATCTAAAAGTTGTAGTACCATTAACTTCATTGTCATTTAGGTCATTAATTCAAACGATTTATGCCCGACACTTCCGCATGAGTAAGAAATTTTCCCTTGGTTTTTATTCACCTATGTGGTGGGTAGGCACAGCTGCTCGGTCCTTCGCGTATGCTTCTCCAGTCTGCGCGCTGTCTCTGTTTCCAAGACTTTTTCTATATTGTTTCCTCTTGCGTTCAATTTTCGTAGGGCTTTGCGCCTCTCCTAAAGTTTCGTGCCAATTCAAAATCGTCCAATTTGTCCTCCAGGGTTGATAAGTGTTTAATTTTTGGTAACTCATCTATGAAGTGTTCTTGCATTCCTTTTGGTAACTTTCTTTTGATTTGATCGACTAACATGAGTTCTTTAAGATTAAGAGCTTCGAAGATGTATATTTCTATTCAGCTTAACCTTTCGGTCAAGTAATTCTTTAAGACGATGCAAAGTCCCTCCAAGTTTGGTTTAGTTCTTTCCTGCTGAAACTAAAATTTAGCCTGAATTGCTCCGTTGTTAGTCGAAACAGGCTGAGTAAAACGTTTTTGACTTGTTCGCAATCACTCGTCACGTTTTCAGGTTCTCTTGTAATGACATTTGCGACTTCAAGTGGTAACAGTTCTATCACGTGGCTTACCGATGTACTTTTGTCTAATTCCATCACGCGACCGATCTGCCTCTCGAATAACGCCAGGTACATACTTATGTCACCTCCTTCAAAGGGCTTTATTATGTTGCTGAAGCCAGAGTTGCGAATGGAGACTTTTGTTTGCCGTTGTGTCCTTTTGACGGCTTTCTGCGTCAATCTTCAATTTCTCTACTGTGTTTTACTAGGCCTTCTCTAGCTTTATCTTTTTCTAGGGCTTCCCTTTCACTATTTTCTCTTTCCGTTACAATGACATCTAAGAGGTTTTTGGTGATTTCCTCACCGTATCCCGTTTGTCCAGCTATAATTTTGCATACTGTATCACATTTGGGTATTCTGGCGGAGTCAAGTTCCATCCAGAAGTACTAGTAAATCTGCATTACGGGCCTTGCCAGATAAGACATGTTGAAAAAGAGAGTTAATCACTTTTTGACACGACAATATTTCTTCTGCACGCCGATGAGTCACTTTTTACTCCGATGTTTTTGGTTTCTGTTGCGCCGCGAATTAGCTTCCGCTCTCGTACTCGACAACTGCTGTTGCCTCGTGGTGTACTACAGTGGCGTAGCCAGCATTGGGTTACTTTGGGTCAGAACCCCCCCCCCCCCCCCCCCATAGCCAGTTCAAAATCGCAATTATTTTTTTGAAAAATAACAAGTGCAAAAAAAAAAAAAAAAAAAATCTGATTTCTATAGAGAAAACACACATCGCATTTCTTGGTCTACAACACATGTATCTCCTGATCCCTTCCCTTCTGTCCCCTGAAGGGATGATTTTAAGGAGAACAGTGGTCAAACAACCTTGAAGACAGAAAATTCGACTTTTTGTGGGGGGACGATGGGGTGCAGTGGCGGCGATTGGGTGCCAAAAGTGCGGGGGAAAGATCAAGAGGACACAAGAAGTGTGATAGGGGTGGGGGGGAGAAAAAATTTGACCATTGACGGTCTGTAGAAGTGGTTGGGGTTATGTTTTATTTTTAAAAAGTGCAAAATTAAAAAAGTGAGTGGCAACATCCAAAAAAAGTGCGGGGTTACCGCCCCCCCTTGCCCCCCCCCCGAATCGCCGCAACTGGGTAGTAGGTCTGTATGATTGTCTTGGTCGTTTGTACATGTAAAGGGTTAGTTTTCTTAACACTTGAAATGGTGCGGCAGTTGAGCCGAAATTCACAATGCATCAATCCAGAAATTGCTTGCTTCGAAGTAAGGTAATTTCCCTGAAAAGACCCATTAATCCCCTACGTGCTTTAAGAAAGGATTGTAAATGACTCCTGTAAAAAAAATAACGCCCCTAATTGTGATCCTCTTCACTTCCTCACAATGTCGGTGGAATTTTTTCCCCTTCTCAAAAATCAGTTTTCTGAGAGGTTGTATGTCTCTCATTTGCCATTTGAATTTGAAAATAACTCCAGTACTGCATGTGCTTGCTAAGATTATCTGAATTACGCATTTTCACGGTATGCTGTCATCAAAACATAAACTATTGGAAGATCCAAGACAAAAGAAAGGAGCATCGTGCAAAAACATTTTTGATATGTTTAAAGTATGTGCTCCTTTTCTTATTCAAATATTTTTTGTTTATTGACATTATCGTTGAAAATACCCAAAACTAGCTAATATTTTATTCAATTACATTTAAAAATTATTTTTCTGTCACTCAGACGTGTTACTTTTCACGCGGAAACGCGGTTTTCCTCTTTTTTTTTATTTGGGTTTTGATCATTCCCAAGATTGATGCACATTCGTTTGAAACATTTTATGGGGGATTATTAAAAAGTTATGTTCAACTATTATAAATACGAAGGGCACATAGTGGAAAAGTTGGCTCAATTTAAGAAGGGTGGGGGTCAACAGATTCTCGTTTAAATCTGTGTTCATAACCTTTTTCTGGATGTTTTTTTCTGCGGCGCTGCATCTCGTGCTGATGATTAGGCAAGCATTTTTCCATTGTCTAGCTTTACAAATTCTACAAATCAATGTTTTTTTTTATAGTACTGTATTTTTTATTCAGTTATTTGATTTTTTTTACGAGCAACGCCAATTTCCGTTATGATTTTGCCGCAATGCGCCGTTTTGTCGCGTCACGCAACCAAAGAAACCTCCTCTCCCATGTCGCGCCACAGTCATGCATGATAAAATTAACCGGAAAATAATGATTATTATTCTGTTATTTTTAATTATATAATAAATAATTATTTACAATTTTAAAATTACTACTTAAAAGTTATAAATATTAATTAAAATTACAAATTTAAAATTGCTTCAGTCCGGACCCCCTATCAATATCTAGCTACAGACTTAAATCCCAGTAAAACGTCAGCCAGGTTTGTTAGTAATTTAAGTTAGGAAATGACTGAAGATTAACCTGCGAAAATTAAGCTTTAAATTTACATCTTATTTAGAATTTATATATATATATTTAATTAATTACAATTATTAATTAGAATTTTAATTTAAAACTACTGCTTAAATTAAAAAATATAATGAATTAAATTTACTAATTTAAAATTACTACTTAAAAATTACTATTATGATTAATTAAAATTTTAATTTAAAACTACTGCTTAAATTAAAAAAATAAAATTTAAATTTACTAATTTAAAATTACTACTTATAAATTATTATGATTAATTAAAATTAGTAATTTAAAATTATTAATTAAAATTAATTTAAACTTATGAATTAAAATTAATTTAAACTTATGAATTAAAATTAATTTAAATTTATGAATTAAAATTAATTTAAACTTATGAATTAAAATTAATTTAAACTTATGAATTAAAATTAATTTAAACTTATGAATTAAAATTAATTTAAAATTATTAATTAAATTTCATTAAAATTATTAATTACGTTTAATTAAAATTATTAATTAAAAATTGCTCTAATCAGTTATTAATAAAAAAAATTACTTGGTTTTGGTCGGACCAAAAATAATTTATGAACCCCCCCCCCCCTTTGGACAATCCTGGCTACGCCACTGGTGTACTAGACTTAGCCTCCGGTTCCTTCATATTCTACCGCAACACTATTTTTTCGTTGCTCAGTAGTTCAAATACCGGTTTTGAGCCCCCATGTGGAGTACAGATGAGTGGCAGTGAGTCAAATAAGAGGCAGTTCAAGAATAAATACGCTTTCATTTTACGCCAGCGTGGATCGCTATGCACTTTCCTTCACCGACACTATACTCTCTATCTGAGCTTCTTATAAAGATACATTGTGCCAGCGAGACACAGGTGACGCTGGAGTCCTCTGCATGGTATCTCCATCTGGTGATGTTTATTGAGCACCAAGCCACAATATAAATTTTAAACAACTGAAAGTTGACGATCAAAATTTGCTTTAGCGAAATGACTCTGATAAATATATTTAAACGGGAAAACTAAAGGAAAAGCTAATGTCTGCACTATAGACCAGTTATTTTGACTTCGAGAAAATAAGAGAACGAAACGGGAAGAACGAACCAATGGGACTTGTCAAACCTAGGGTAACAGCTAGTACATTATATAAAGAAGTTAAGAATTGTGTCGACAAACTGACAATAAAACCGACAAATTGAATGTAGGGATGAAACTAATGTTTATATATACACAAATCACATCCTGCAAATGTGAGGCTTTTCTACCGTGTGATCCATGGCATGAGAATATTTTTATGGGAATGATTATTATTGAATAAATTTTAGAAATTCCTTTTTTTTTTTAGTATTAGGTTCAATTCTTAACAAATTTATTTTTATATGCATCGTAAGACTGGTCGCAATTCTTGAACAGCAGAAAAACTTTTAAGTTTCTCGACAAACATTCAGCAATATAAAAATTAAACATTTAGCAAAATATTCATGTTTAAATAAAGATAATATTAAATCTGCTAGAAGCAGAATAGTTCAAAAGTATTTGCAATATTTAATATTTTTTCCTCAAATTTGTGAATGTATATTTTGAGGGATTCATGCAATTTTTCCAGATCAAGCGATTTAAACAAATTTCATATTTTAATTGAAAATAAACACACAAATAATTGCATCGAAATCTTAATAATTCTAAAATAATATGAAGATTAGTTCTTAAATTTTAAAAACAATTACGAATATCGAAATTGTAGGCTGCAGGAATATACACAAAAGTTTTAACGAATCTCATTTTCTGTTCCTTTTGTCAGGGTGATTCACTTTGGCAATTGCGTAATCTGAAACATGGCAGCAATGATTTGAACGCAATTAAAAAATCAAAGCAGTTAGTGAGTATTTTTTTATTTATTCAGTTAATTAAAAGTGGTAATGCAATTGTTGCTAGTGCGCGGCTAGTTAGTGTTCAATTTTGGGAAAGTTTTTCTGGCACACATCAAAGGTATGTGGATTTTTTTCAATGCGAGTTAAAAGATGTTTGTTAATGCTATTTTTTTACAGAAAAGGCTTCTTGGCACACATCAGAGACATGAGGCATTTCTCCGGTGTGAGTCGGTAAGTGTGATCTAAGGCTTTGCAACGACATGCAGTTCGTTCACCTTTCTTTCTCTACCAAGCAATTCCCGGAAAGAATTTCCACTCGAACAGTGTATATATCAAAGAGCCAATCGCATAGCTCCAACGCATGAGACCCACGCAGGGTGCGGGGCCGAATGCGATAAACAGTGACATAAAGAAACTCATTCCCAGCCATATTAACAAACAGCACATCTCTCGTTCTCCTCATGTAATTGCAATACCATTCATTTAACCTTTAAATGTATATTCTTAACTATAATAATTGCATCATTAATTCTTATTTCTTTTCTAAATATTATGGCATTCATCAAATAGATTGATTACCTTTTAACTTAACCTTCTGAATCATAAATTGGAGTCGACAATAGCATGGCCGTACAACCAAACAACTACGGCCGCAGCAGCTTGAATGAAAACTTTTTCTGACACACATCACAAGTGTGAGGCTTTTCACCAGTGCGCGCTACACTATGCGGTCTCAGATTCGGCTTTTGGGAAAATCCTTTGTGGCACACTTCTCAGGTGTGGAGCTTCTCTGCAGTATGCATCAAGAGATGCTTTCCAAGGTTTGAAGTTTGGGAAAATCCTTTGTTACATACTTCACAGGTATGAGGCTTCTCTCCAGTATGAATCAAGAGATGCCTTCTAAGGTCAGACTTTCGGGAAAATTCTTTGTGGCACACTTCTCAGGTGTGGAGCTTCTCTGCAGTATGCATCAAGAGATGCTTTCCAAGGTTTGAAGTTTGGGAAAATCCTTTGTTACATACTTCACAGGTATGAGGCTTCTCTCCAGTATGAATCAAGAGATGCCTTCTAAGGTCAGACTTTCGGGAAAATCCTTTGTGGCACACTTCTCAGGTGTGGAGCTTCTCTGCAGTATGCATCAAGAGATGCTTTCCAAGGTTTGAAGTTTGGGAAAATCCTTTGTTACATACTTCACAGGTATGAGGCTTCTCTCCAGTATGAATCAAGAGATGCCTTCTAAGGTCAGACTTTCGGGAAAATTCTTTGTGGCACACTTCTCAGGTGTGGAGCTTCTCTGCAGTATGCATCAAGAGATGCTTTCCAAGGTTTGAAGTTTGGGAAAATCCTTTGTTACATACTTCACAGGTATGAGGCTTCTCTCCAGTATGAATCAAGAGATGCCTTCTAAGGTCAGACTTTCGGGAAAATCCTTTGTGGCACACTTCTCAGGTGTGGAGCTTCTCTGCAGTATGCATCAAGAGATGCTTTCTAAGGTTTGAAGTTTGGGAAAATCCTTTGTTACATACTTCACAGGTATGAGGCTTCTCTCCAGTATGAATCAAGAGATGCCTTCTAAGGTCAGACTTTCGGGAAAATTCTTTGTGGCACACTTCACAGATGTGGGACTTCACTCCAAAATGCACCAAGAGATGCTTTTTAAGGTAAGCCTTTCGGGAAAAATTTTTGTGACACTCCTCGCATGTGTGGGGCTTCTCTCCAGTATGTAACAAGATATGCTTTCTAAGGTCTGACTTCAGGGAAAATGTTTTGTGGCACTCTTCACATGCGTGGGGCTTCTCTCCAGTATGAAACAAGAGATGTATTTTGAGAGGTGACTTTTTGGAAAATCTTTTGTGACATACTTCACAGATATGGGGCTTAACTCCAGTATGTATCAAGAGATGCCTTCTAAGGTCTGACTTCATGCAAAATGCTTTGTGGCACTCTTCACATTTGTGGGGCTTCTCACCAGTATGAAACAAAAGATGTCTTTTGAGAGCCGGCTTTTTGGAAAATCCTTTGTGGCACACTTCACAGATATGGAGCTTCTCTACAGTATGTATCAAGAGATACTTTCTAAGGTTTGAAGTTTTGGAAAACACAATGTTGCATTTCTTACACATGAATGGCTTTTCATAGGTGGGATCCATCTGATGAGTTAATAGACAAGTTTTACCATAACACTTTTTATTGAGTGTGTCGCGTTAGTAGGTTTCTCTTCAGTGTTAAGATCAATCCTTAAAGAAAATACTTTGTTTTTACACATGTGGTCTTTCTTTACTTATAAGAGAGTTCTTTTTAGATGAAGATGATTGTTTGAAGTTTTGTAGAAGAGGATTTAGCCTGATTGTAGAAATGCAGTATACATACTATAAAAGACTGTCTGTAGTTCTTGAGGAGCCAGTGAAACTTCCAAATATGTCCAACAACCATTCTGTAAATAAGCATTTATAGTAAGACACTTTTGTTTAAATGCAGAAAATTACTTGAAATTTGTGTAAAATGTAACAGCAA
This sequence comes from Troglohyphantes excavatus, assembly GCA_963932185.1. Taxonomy (NCBI): domain Eukaryota; kingdom Metazoa; phylum Arthropoda; class Arachnida; order Araneae; family Linyphiidae; genus Troglohyphantes; species Troglohyphantes excavatus. Next base: position 39,519,494 of record OZ010677.1, read on the forward strand.
TATTAGATATTTTATTGTTGGATATTTAGTAGGTCTTCCCTTATACATTCATGCAATTTCTGAAGATAAGAAATTTTTAAGTGAATTGCTTCTTTTTTAACCGACTGAACAGCGCGCAACCCAAAACTCCAAAATAAAACCGCCAGAAATTTAAACCGCCAAATCGAGAGGTTATAGATTCGACCATTATGTATTTTTTTTTCTTTATGAATGTTCGGGCGGGATTTCGGTTCTATTTCAGATATTTGCACAATTTTTTTTTTTGTTGGATAGGGGGTGTTTCAAAGGGGAGCAATTTGAAAAAAAATATCCGGTTATCCGGTATTTAACTATCCGGAATTCTCATTTAACCGGACCGTTTGAAGAAAAATACTGTCCAATTTCGAAAATTCTTTTTTGTTGGATAGAGAAAAATCCACTTAGGCAAAATCTACAAAAAAAATAATCGAAAAACTACTTTAAGGAAATCACCAAGGTAAACCAGAAACACAAAAGACCGAGAACCATTCACCACGACCCCACATGGTAGGCTTCTTATAGACTTGCTTGTCAAATAGATATGTCAAATTTTCGACAGCTGCAAATAGCTAGTAGCCAGGTTTTGTAAATGTCCCATTATTGTGCTTCAAATAATAATAAAAAAAAGTAAAAAAAATTGTTGTCTCCAATTATTTCTAACACACACCTAATCCTGCAGTTCTTTTTCAGATCAATTTTACAACGATCTCACGCTTAGCCTAAGGGCCCCTTCCCCCATCATTTAAATTAGTAGCTTAAAAGTTAAATACCTAAACTCACTAAAGTTATCCTATTTATTAGACTAAATTCGATGAAGGTGTAAGGACCTCCGGTCGACACACCGTAAGGCCGCTTTTACATTTAACGACACGACACCGATAAATCGTGAGCGATCGCGAAAGGACGACACAACGTTTTATCGTATCGCCTGGTGGTCAGTTTTTCATTGCAACGATATCGTTCGCCGAAAACGACAATTTTTACATTCAGTGCGTGGTCGTCTGTTGGCGAGAGCACATCTATTTTCGATATGGCGCATCGCAACAAATTACATTATAACAAACTGCGATTGTTGTATTTGCTGTATTTAAGGAGAAAGAAGAGATCAACAACAAAACGCTTCTGGGTGCATGATATCATCAAAGCAAGACATGTTGAAGGACATTTTTATGCTAACCACTAGAGCTGACCACTGGAGCTGCACAGTGGGCTATTGGCGACGGTTTGACTAAATATTGCCTCCCATGCCTTTTCTCGAACAATCTTGTTCTTGTAAAATTCATCTCGCTTATCTCAAATACAGGTCTTTACTTCCACTAATTCACAATATCGAACTTAAAAGCCATATTGATAATATAAATAAGAAAAAACACAGTAGACTATAGCAGACGGCAACAAGTTTTTCGGAAACAAACTCACAATGTCGTCACGATGCAGTAGGGAAGGCGCGTGCCCACGATAAAATGTTCCGATAAATTGTATCGTCTAATCGGCAACGACAATATCGTTATCGTATCGGCTAGTGAAAAAGCGCCCGGCTTCGTATGTGTATTTTGCGTACCCCGATATCGTGCCGCTGAAATCGTATACGATTTATCGGTGTCGTGTCGTTAAATGTAAAAGCGGCCTAAGTTAATATCCGATTTTGCACCTGCTATTTGTCCTTTTTCCCCTGAACAAGGTCTTCATTTACATTTTGTTTTTGACACAATGCATAAACGAGATCTGGTGGTCCTGGAAGGGCAGATTTTTTTTACTCAGGCCTATATTCTACACCAATGTGATTAATTACATTTGTAAGGACAAAAACAGCAAGCCTGCTCCTAGTTTAACGATATTTCGAGAGTTGCAACACCTTATTAGCAGACCCAACATAAATACAAACATGAATGGTGATTTTTGTAATGGCGATTACCAAATAAATATAATTAATATTTGGTTATATAGGAGAGGGAAAAGGGACAGGCATAAAGGGGAAAAAATATTTTTGCTGAAATAAAGGAAAAAGGGACCATATTGTGGAAAAAAAGGACTTTTAAGCACTTCAAATAACAAAAAGGACTTTTAAGGAAAAAAGAGACCTGTTGTCTATGTAACGCTTCTCATCGGAAAACAAAACGGCTGGTCAATTTAAAAAAGTATCATCTTCACACACACCGTCGTCATCTGATCACCTGCAAACATACAACGCAGTGTCCGCAGGACTTTGATTCGATATAAACCTCGAACCATCGCCAATAGCCCACTATGCAGCTCTAGTGCGATATTCATTCAACCAACCAAACAATCACACACACCATTTATCCTATTTACTAATACATAGAAGAGAAGATATAATCTGTTTGTAAATCAATCACGCATAAGGCCCATTCTACACGAACGAGTGAAACGGGCAACAGCTTCTCGGTGATTCGAGAATTCGTACCACGTGTTATGAATTCTCGAATCACCGAAAAGCTCACGCGAGTTTTACGCGTTCGTGTAGAATAGGCATAACCCATTCGATGGTATAGATATTCTTGCAAACGCAGACAAATTCTTCAGACAACCTACAATTGCAAAAAAAACTTTCTACAATTGTAATAATCCAAACAAGTATGCAGGCACGTAGATAGGGGGGGGGTGTTCAAACCCCTCCCATTGTAAGTTAAATAAAAAATAATTAAAAACCGAATTACTGTAAAAATCATAAATATAGAAAAAAAAATTTGGGGGGGGGGGGAGGGGAAGTGAAAGAATACCACTGTGAGTATGAGGTATTGCGACCGAAACACGATGACGTCATGTTAGGTTTAATTTGAAATAAAGATAACAAAGGGAAAAGATCGTCAAACGGGGTCGTAAAAACAAGATGCTCCAAAACATGCTATGGAAAACATATTGTTGTATGGCTCTTCGAGCCAAGACCACATAATTTCGTTAATCTTAAAATACTTCAATATAAGTTGCCCCAGTTTATTCTAAAACAAAACCATCTCCCATGTTTTCATTAACGGTTTTTAATTTATTGTTTTTGTTGGCCCGCGAAAACACCTGCTCTTTGAGTATTATCTAAATTTCTCGAAAAACAAGCGAACGTTCTTTTTTTTTTACTTTTTGTACGAATCACCCCAGACCGGATATGCCCAGATCCAGGATGCATACCAGTCGGCTCGTATCGCCCGTTTTATTTAATTCTAAAAGTATATCAGACACCCTTTCTTTCATCAAATATATGTATATAAAACTATTTAAATTAAAATGTAGTATTGCGTAATCTATAGGCGCCGAACGTCTGAGCATTTTTAGCGTTAGTTCGTAAATAAATCTTGTTTTATTACTCTTTGCGGTTTTGTTCCAGTCGACACCTCCCCTCTCCCCCCTTGGGGAAGTTTGAAATTGCGAGTTTTAAAAATCTCTGACTTGGGAACATTTAAGCCCAAAGAAATAGCAAATGAAAGCGAGGGAAGGTTAGATTGCCCAACTTGTAAGATTAAACTTAAATTAGACCTCCGAACGGACATACCCGGGAACAATGCCTATGTTTGAACCATGATCAGATAACGTGGACAACACCTGGCGCCGTTAAGTTGGTAAATTTTGTGTTTCTTTTAGATCTTTGAATTAAAATGACCTTTACAATTTAAATTTAATTAATGGAAGTTAATATTTATTGGTAATAAGTAAATAATTTTCTCTGAATTAAATTATGTATATTTAATGTTTAATTTAAAATTGGCAGTGGCGATTGGATTGCACAATACCATGCAATTTCGAGTGCTTTTACTCCCACTATACTTTAGATCATGTAGCCTTTATAATTTATATTATTCCTTACCAGTTTTGGTCAACTAAAACGCTTATTAAAAAAATTGAGAGAAAAAAATTGTGTAGGGGGGGGGGGGCGCGAAGTTTGTTAATTTTTTTGAGGGGTTAAGGATTCCCCCTCTAAGGGGGACCCCCCAAAAAGAAACGGATTCCTTTAGGTGCCTTACCCCTCCCCCCTTCGGGAGGGGGGGGAGGAAAAGGAAAGAAATCCGTTGCCCAGTCACTGAATACTTTGAAGTCAGTCATGCTTTAAACTTTGGGTACAAGTTTAGTGATAAACAAAAATAAGGCGGGGGGGGGACACTGTGAAAGATATATATATATATATGTAAATAATATACTAGGCTCTTTTATATGCAGCTAATAATAACAAAAAATATAGATTTATTTTAAGTAGAAATTAAATTACACAAATCAAATTATAGTACTAACTAATAGCCCATGGCTTTTTTACTTTTGCGGGTAAAGTTAGTATTAAAAAAATAAATAAAGCATTCAAAATTATTTGAAATAATTTTAAATTTATTCCTAAAAAAATAATTTGTTAATTTTCGTAACGAGAAAAGTCTGTAGAAATAAAAACAACATTTACATATTACAAATATTATCAAACAAAACATACAGTTTCCCACCATAAGTCCGGAGATGTTAACAAGAATTAAACTTTGGAAATTCGAAAATGTTTTTGTCCATTGGTAGAAAGATTTCAAAGGTTGTTTCCAGATTTTGATCAAATGTTTTTGTACATTTAACAGGTGTAGGGTTTCTCCTGTGTTTCTGAAGAGATGCTTTATCAAGAGATGTTCACATGTGTGGAGGGCTCTGCAGTGTGTCTCAAGGCATGTCTTTTGAGGTTCCCATTTGAGGTAAATGCTTTAGGGCACACGTCACAATTATAAAGCTTTTCTCCAGTGTGGGTTAAGGCGTGTTTTCTGAGGTTGGAATTCCTGGAAAATGCTTTGTGGCACACATCACAGATAAGTTTCTCACTAGTGTGTGTCAAAAGATGTATTGCCAAGACATGTCTTTTGAGGTTCCCATTTGAGTTAAATGCTTTATGGCACACGTCACAGGTATAAGGCTTTTCTCCAGTGTGGGTTAAGACATGTTTTCTGAGGTTTGCATTAATGGAAAATGCTTTGTGGCACACATCACAGATGTGAGGTTTTTCACCAGTGTGTGTCAAAAGATGTATTTTGAGATCTGAACTTTGGGAAAACGCTTTGTGGCAAACATCACAGATGTAAGGTTTTTCCCCGGTGTGAATCAAGAGATGTTTTTTAAGGTCCGACTTTTGAGAAAATGCTTTGTGGCACACTTCACAGTTCTGAGACTTTTCACCAGTGTGAATCAGGAAGTGCGATCCGAGGTGCGATTTTCTGGAAAATGCTTTGTGGCACACTTCACATATGTACTTCTTTTCTCCGGTGTGTATCAACAGATGCCTCCTGAGAGTTGAACTTTGGGAAAATGCTGTGTGGCATATTTCACATATGTGGGGCTTCTCACCGGTGTGTATCAAGACATGATTCTTGAGGCTTGACATTAAAGTAAATTCTCTGTGGCACACGCCACAGGAATGGGACTTTTTTTTAGCGTTATCCATGAAATGAGTTATAAGGTATTTTGTATTTGTTATTGAACATACATTTATCTATATTATTTTTCTTCTGTATAGAGAGATTAAAAACGATTATCAAAGTACATGGTTACATACATCTAGATTTTTTTTTGTATGATTGTTCATTTTAGATGAAAATAAAACTAATTAATTAAAGCATGTGCATTGTGAAACACTGGTGGCGATTGTAGATGAGCAGTACAATTCAAGCAGTTCAACCAACATTCTGTAATATAAAAATTGAGCATTTATCAGGACACTTTTGTTTAAATGCAGATAATGAGTATCTGCTTTCTAAAGAAAAGTTAAAAGGCATTTTTAATATCTTTTTGCACAAATTTAGGATCATGGCGATTTGTCAGAAAAAAAGGGATAAATGCAAAATTTCAAGATAAATCGATTTAATGAAATTGCTTCTTTTGTTTGCAAATCTCTATACAATCAGTTGCAGTGTAGTATTAAAAAAGAGGTTCAAACATTCAAAACGCATTTTGTCAAAAATATTTAACATTGGATTATTAGATATAGATTATTTACATCAATGGATTCAACAGCAGATTTTCTATGAAACTAAATTATTTTATTTGTCAAAAATATATTTTGTCCCATGAAAACTTAGCTGAAAAGCTTGAAATCTGTATAATTTGTCTACATATATAGTAAAAGTTATTTGCATTTTCCCAAGAATCGTCTTAATGTGAGTTGGTTTGGTTAAATAGTGCTGCACTAGAGTTACACAGTGTGCTATTGCATACGGTTCGGGACCTATCTAGAAGGATAGACCCAGGAACGATGCCTCATATTTTTTAACTATAGTCAGATGACGAATGTTAATTTGAGAAAAACTCATTTTAAATGTTTGCTCCTTAATTATGAAATAATTCTACAAAATTCTAGAGTATAAAAATAAGACTATAGCAATATAGAAGGTTTTGTTAGCATAAACACAAATTATATTCCAACAACCTTTTAAAAGAAAGATCCACCCTATTTATTTTATAAATTGTTATGGCAAATCTATGACAAAAAACTTTACCCTGATTTATAATGATTTGTCTGTGTTATCTGAGCTAGAATAATATAATATAATCCATAAAGCAAAGACCCCCATTTAAGTACTTTATATCGCTAATTTACGATTCAATTGTATTCAAAGAAAAATTTTGTAGGTTTACATACTCATTTTTAAGTACCTTATTTTTTTTACAGTACAATATCGAACCCAGATCCTCAGGCACAGCAGTCCACTGCCTTATCAGTTAAAACCAGGGGTGACTTGAAGTTATAAGTAGAAGAAACATTTAAAAAAGTGTGCTACAATAATCAGGAGTAAGATAACCAAGCTCAAAGGGGGTAACAGTTGCAATCCTAAATAGTCGGAGGCCGGGGACCACAACTGCTCAGCACAGTAAATTGAGGCTGATCGGATATCCGGCAGTTTATTTTTTATGAAAATAACTTCTCATTCACACTAGAAAAAACGGAAATCGGTCAAAAATTGAAAAATATTTTTTTATTCTGTAATATTTCCCAATTCCTTATCTTTAAAGTGATACCAAAATTGAATAAACATTAAAAAAACTTTTTTATTTACAAAGGGTTATTCTAGGGTGCTGCTAGCAATGGTCGTATGTTTTATACTTTTACACTTAATTTCTGAATAATTGTAATTTTACCATATGCCTTTTCATTCCAAACATGAAAACTCAAGTTTCCTTAAACTTTTGAGATATTTATTTTTTTATTCAACTTTATATTAGTTGTGAGATGTGATGACCCTCCACCATAACGATTCGTTAAAAATATAATTTAAAGTTAAAAATTTGAAAAAAAGTGGGTTTTTTAAAGTCTTTATTGGTTAAAGGGAGAATTTGCATACTGTGAATACATTGGTAGAATTTTCAGGAAAATATTTAAAGCAAGAACAAAGAAAATTGATCGCAACAAAAAAAAATCTTCGATGTTTTATTCATCCGGATATCCGGCATGGAAAATCGGATATCCGGCACTTTACTTCCGGATATCGGATAGTTACCGGATAGTTAAAAAGCAGCCGGATACCGGATAGTTACCGGATATCCGTTTCATCCTTAATTTTAACTTTTTGTGACTTTTTTTCTTGCCAAAATATTCGGAGATAAAAAAAATCATTGTACTGCTTTTGTTCCATTAATTATGAAACATTAAATGTTAAAACTAGCATAACATAACTGCAAAATGGGGACTAAAAAACAAACAAAATTACTATTTGTATCTGTGCATGCTTGTAATATAGTTTCAATTACTATTCACAACTATTTCTGCATGTCTATAAAACATTTTATGGGAGTATTGAATAGAATTGCCAATTTGAACTAAAATTCTACTTGGCTACATTAGTTTTGACGACTTGGCACACTTCCCCCTTATTCTTTAATGCAACCTAAATTTATTGGCTGGTTGAATTAATGTCACACGAGAGCAACAAAATGGACAATGGTTAAAGAAATTTAAGGGATTTTTAGAGTTTGATATAAGTGATAGTGGTCATAAGTTCCAACTGTACAAACTACATCTGAATTGTTAAAGGATAATAAACTATTTTTATAATACGATGGCTGACAAATTGAATAGCTTGGCTGATAAAATGATAATTCTGCAATAGTGATTAGTTTTAAAAATAATTGGATGCTCACTACAGGCTTGAAAGGTATTAGAAAAACTGGAGCAGGCGCCCTGGGTTTTCGAGCTTGTATAGTTGGTAATTATTTGTATTTTAAATGCGGCTCCTTACTTCCTTCTCCAGTTAATCATAACATTCGATTTTTTTAATGAAAATTGTAGCAGAAAACTTTATTTTAAATAGAATTTCAATACTCACACTCTATTCTTGGCATCAAATGTGAAGTGTTCATAAAGAAAGATGGTAAATTTGTAAACGAAATTAATAACTCAAAACCAAATAAGTTAGTTTCTTCGTATCTCTAAAGCTCAATTTATAATATTTTTTTTTAAAATAACGATTATCTTTAATATGAAATACTTAAGAGTCTGTGTAATGTACGTAAACAGTGCTATTGACTCTATTTGTGTTTACTTTCTGGTTTGAGATTGAGATATTCGTTATCTTCTTCGATGGTGTTTTCTGTTACTCCAAATATGAACATGGTTTATATGACGTCATTGATAGAAAAAATAAAAAAATGTGTTTAGAATTTTAATGGCGGAAAGGCTAATATAGAGATAATACAATAATATGACGAGATTTCACGTGTGTCACAACCCTACTTTCCGAAAGAGTAGGCCCAAGCAAATCCAGGCGGCTCGTGGACTACAGCAAGTACAGCCAAGTACAGCCGGGCTGCACCTAAATTTATTAGTGTATTTTAAAACTAAAATTAGATATTTTACTAATTTTCTTAAATGAAGATTAGAATAGAAAATGAAATTTCTACGGTAAGTAAATAAAATCTCCGATAAATAGCGAACCTGTTGCCGTAATGCAAAATGGGGGAGTTTCACGCCGAGAAGAAGAAGACCGCTGTTTCAACGGAACATGGAGAAAATTCCGCGACCCGAAGAAGTTCCGTAAGGTTAGCATGGTGCTTTAGCTCCTGTACTATAATTTTAAGTTTTTGTCTTTAAATAATACCTCAATATAGAAATACTACATACACTGAGATAGATTGTACTAATCGTTTATCAAGTATTTTTGTGTTGAAATAAAAGTATTTTTCCGTATTTTGTTGTAATTCTAATTATATACAAATATAATATAAGTATTTCTGTACTTAAATTTATTCATATATGGAATAAAAATATTACTTATTTGGAAAAAACAAATATTATAAACAAACTTTCCCATAATTGCAAGCGCAGCGACTAAACAAACAAAAGTAAAGTTGTCTGCTGTAGGGAAGAAATCGAAACTACTGGTAAGTTACCATGTTGATACGTCACTTGAAACTCCCCCATTGCAAGCGTAGCCGTAGCGACTAAACAAACAAAAGCAAAGTTGTCTGCTGTAGGGAAGAAATCGAAAATACTAGTAAGTTACCACGTTAATACGTCACGTGAAACTCTCCCATTCAGGAGGGGGGGGGGGGGGACTCCATTCAATCAAAACTGCAGCCAAAATGCGAAGTTCGAAATCGGCTACACCGTTGCCATTGCAACTTTTACGTAGCATGGCAGCATTACTTTCACAAAAATTAAGTATCCATTTCAATGTGCATGTTTTTCGTAACTTGGCAATAAGTTGAAATTATTCGCAGTTTTGTGCTTCTCTGGTGGGCACGGAAAAGTTTTCGCTTACAAGTGTCGGGAAGGGCAATGTAGAGCCGCTGCATTGGTATTTCTTGTATTTGCCATTTTCCTCGCATAACCTATCTTAAATTTAAAAAATGGCGAAATTGTTGACATGATGGACTATCATAAAGACAATTTTAAAAATTTGGATGACTGTCAAAAATTAAAAAATCTGTTGATGGACTTTTGGTTTAGGCATGTATTGCATATGGTTCTGAATAACATTTTATATGCACTATACAAATATTTTTTTTAAATAAAAAATTACAAAAACTCAAATGTGCCCAAAAATACAAACTTTTTTAATCCATGATGTGATTGTATAATGTTATTCAATTTACAGCAGTATTTTCTTTTACTTTAAATAATTTTACATAGTTTTTTTTTATCTAATATATACAATAGGCATAAAGTTTTTATTACCTAGGGGTTTTAGTACCTCTCCTTTTAGTTAAATATTGCATATTCATAAACTTGTATTGGACACATGGGCCAGAGATGTCCCCCTCAATAATTTTGAAAACTTTTTACACTATTAGACCAAGCTATAAAAAAAAAATTGTAGTTCAGAAAGTTTAAAATTTTATTTAGAATTGATATGTTAAAAAGGAACCGAGTTATTACAAATTATTTATAATTCTTCGTCATAACTTTTTACTGTAATAATTTTGTACGTTTAGTTTTTAAGTAGGTGCCAAGTAAGTTTTTCCCCAAACCAAAAAAAAAATTATTATTATTCTTGAAAACCATTATATCATTAACTTATTAATACACTTGAATTATATTTAAATAATACTATTTAATAAAAAAAAGTTTTTATAACATTAAGCCACTTTATTGATTACATGGGAGTATAATCTTAATTTAATATCAAGACTCAAATAAGAAGGATTGAAAATAAATATATAGATAGCCCTTTAATTTTTGTACTCAGTTAGTTTAGTAGGAAATTATTTTGTTTTATGCAGAAGTATGGGTAGTAAATTACTTTCAAAAGAATAGGGTAATAAAAATAATTTGAGTATTAAACATTGTCTGAGAAAATTTAAAATAAAATTGGTTGGATATTGCTTAAAATGCAATGAAAAAATAAAATTAAAATACTCTTGTAAATCTAGCCCAATGGCCCTCCCAACGGTAATTTTTTTGGTACAGATGTAGTATAGGACATTAGGCGTGCGAGGTTTTTTTTGGCGTGTTTTATAGGGGCGATAAATTTATAATATGGCAACCCCACATAACATTGTTGGTATTTTCCGATTCTTGTGGCGACTTTCAATCTGGCAACCCTATGCTATGTTTAACGGCAATTTTTCGTCACCAAAAAAAAAAAAAAAACGTGCCAAATGTCCTATACTACGTCTGTTCCATTTTTTAAAAAAATGTATAATGCATAGGGTCCACTGAACTCTAATAGGGTTGCTGGAAGTCTGAAAGCCAGTTTCGCCAATAGGGGAATTGAAGGTATGGCGGCCGCCGCCACTGTCGCCAACTGTTCCCCAAAATGTGTCGGAAGATGGGAGTTTCCATGCTAAAATCGCTTTATTAAAAAAATAATTGCGCTCTAAATATAGCATTTTTGATAATGCTGTAAATTACAATAAAACCCGGAAATATTGTCGATTATGAGAATTTTTTTTGTTTGTATTGTTTTTAGAGGGAAATATTAATATTTAGTAGTTTTATACAGCCACCTGGGCGGCCATAATTTTTAACTTTTAAAGCTAATTTTTATTATTTTATGGTTTCAATGCCTAAACTATTGCCGTAATTAATTTGGGTTAATTAAAATTAACTGCTTTCTTAATTAATCACAAATTAATTAAAATGATTTAAATAATTAAATAATTATTATTTTTAATTTTTTAAATTAAATCTTAAAAACAATTAATGTTTAATTGGTACTAATTAGCATGTAAAGTACTACTTACTAATTGGCGTTTGCAATTCAAAAATTATGAAGGGGAAAATTATTATTATGATTAATTGTTAATAAATAATAATTGTTTTTAATTTAAATATTAATATATGGTAACATTCACAGAATATTTACCAATATAAAAAAATAAATGCTAACAAGCAGTTATGTTGATTAGTAATTAATCAGTTGTTCATTAATAATTTTCAATAATTTGTAAATTACTGAGGAAATTTTATTGATTTCTTAAGATATTAACAATTTTCGATAGAAAATTATGACTAGAGGGAGGGAGGTACTTCAGCCTCTAGCTATTGGCTTGTTATCAACCCCCCCCCCCCCCGTTTTATAGGTATATAGTAATGATAGTTGCTTACTACTTTTATGATGATAGTTATTAATTTTAACACTAAACAAAAAGTAGTTATTCTGAATTAATTTGTATTAACTACTACTGACTGATGATTTCAATATTTTTATTTATATTAAATAAATTATTAATAATTAATCTTTTTTACTTATTTAATTAAGTAATATTCATTTGGTAAATAAGTTAATAATTGTTTTTAATTTAAATATTTGTATGGTAAAAATAGCGATGGTAAATATCAATTAAGTACTCAATCATGATTATACATACTATATTCCTTATTTGTAGCTGATTAAATATATTAATAAATTAGAAATAACAATGCATTTGACTTAGATATAAATTATATTTATAATTTCATTTGTACGCTTTTACTTTATATAAAAATTGAAAAAGCACAAAAAAACAAATTAGTTATAGTTATAATACAATTTGTCAATACATTTTTATTAGCCTTTAAATTATTTTTATATTTAAAATAAAATCAGATGAAAAATATTATACAGTTAAACAATGTAATACTATGAGCAAAATTATTCGTTGGTAAAAAAAATAGACAAATATAATTTAAAATTATCAATAATTTAATTATATAAAAATCCATCGCACAGTAAAACAGTGCTAATTTAGTTTACTATTTAAATTATTAGTACTTATAATTACTTAATTTTAGTAAATTTATTATTATTAAAATTAATTATGAACCCCAAAAAGTCAGATTATATGTTACATTTATAGGACTTGAATTAAAATAAATATTTATATTCAAGAATCATACTGTACATAATACTAGTGGCTTCAGATTCCAAGATCAAACTAGACATAATAACATTAAAAACCTCGGTATAGCAAACACATTTAGGGAATAAGGGTTATATCTTGTATGATTAGGACGTGACATGGAGGAAAGGAGACCAAGCTTTGTATGACGTAACAAAATTGTGGAAAAAAAAAGAGAAAAAGCTGTAACTTTTTTTCATGCGCGTTAATATTTCACATTTTTTTATAGCACTCTCAAGATCTTTGTAATATACTAGGGGGCTCCGTCCCCTACTCCGCTAACGCTAACCCCCCGGAGGATTGCTACGTAATCCTCTTTAGTTTGCTTCGCAAACAATACCGGCTTCATACACTGTAGACAATGACAATGTGTCCTAACAACAATACTTTTTTTAGTTATATAAATTATTGCTGGCAGTGCCGTCACACAAATTTATTTTTGGGATGTTGAGACAAGAAATTTCCCAACTTAACGATCCGAAATTCCGAAAGTGAACAATTCAAAATTCCCAACTTAAAGACGTCGGGTACCAGCGCTAGTGTTGTTCTCGTTATCTGACCATTGTTAAAAATATGAGACATAGTTCCCGGGTCTTTTCTTCGAGAAAGGCCTCGAACCAAAGCGTCCTTGATGTAGTAAGTAAATACGTACCAATAACCAATCAAGGAAGCTTTGCTCGAACCAACGCCAGTAGTTCAATGTGTAGCTCTAGTGCGACGTTTATTAACCAGACCACACTTAACGATTCGAAATTCACAACGCAACAGCTAAAAAAATCCCAGTTCCAACTTATAAGACATTTGTCAGCTTTTTTTATAGGTAATATTAAACAGTTCTCTCGAAAGTATTGATTTGTTGCACGCATGTTCCAATGCAGTGTTCCGTTTTGAGATCTAATTTAAGTTTCATCTTGATACAAGCTGGGCAATTTCTAGTCTTCCGTCGCTTTCATTTGCTAATAATATTAGCTTTCCTGAGGCATAAATTTTCCCAACTCAGGGATTTTTAAAATTCGAAAACCCCAACTTTTAAGGTTTCAAGTTTACAGGGCATGCTTCCCCCCCCCCCCCCCCCCCACATACACACAAACGTTGCCGCCGTTGTGGTGGGCCTGGTAACTGGAAAAGCTCAACTGCAGAACTGCTTCAACGCAATTGTTTCTACTCATTGAAAAGCGAAATGTGTAAACAAACAACAGCATAAAACACGCCAAACAAAAATAAGCCTAATTCGCCAACTTTTATTTATATAAAGTAAGATTATTGAGAATTGGCGCTAATAATAATTCCCCATTAAAATATATATTAAGCTACGGGATTAAACTATTGGATTTACATACATGTTGGCATTTTGCCAACGTTAGCATTTTGCTCCGAAATATCTTTTAATAATAATTATAGTACTTCACATAAATAGTTACATCTAATTTATTTTTTAAGATAGAATTTCAGTATTTATACCATTCAAGAAAGGAAGATTTTACGAATATAACTATATTTTTTTAACGGGAAAAAAAGTATATTTTTGAACTACTTGGAGCAGTTTTAATTTATCCCTTAAAATTTTACGCGTAAAATTGACGATTATTTCAGACATTTCGTCAATTATTTAAACATTTATAACTACAAAACTAAATCGAAATTTCACAAACGCTCTGGATCATTTGTAGCCAATAGTTTAATCTATACCCCTAATTTTTTATTTATTTTTTTGTTGAAAATTGGAAGACAAGTATACAAAAATATATGAATTGTTTTCAAAATTTAATTGTAAAGATAGGAATATAATCTTTATAACATCAGAAAGAGGAAGTTTTAGCGAACATTAATATATTTTTTTGAATAAGAGAATATGTAATTTTAAATGACTTATAGCAATTTAGAAATCACGTTTCAAAAATGAGGGTGAAAAAACTTCAAAAAGTGGAGCGTGTTTAAATGTTTAAAAAACTTATAAATCCAAAACTAATTCGAATTTAAAAAAATGCTTACTTGGATTTCCAGTTCAAACCTATTTGTACACTCCCTAAAAAAATTGGATCTCTCCACTTAATAGTGTTTCAGAAACTCGACGGACAAAATTACTTGTAAGCGAAATTTTATCAACGATGACTTTAATATTAAATAACTTATAAACTAATAACAGTATTGAAACAAAAATATATTCTTCTTATTTATCAAACATTTCTTAACAAATTCATTTAATTTCGTAATTTTAGGACTTTTACATTTTGAGATACGATCTGAATAACATTGAAAGAACTGAAAATTCCCCCTAGGTCTTACTTTTTCCCCCTAGGGCTTACTTTTTTTTAAAATAGAGAGATATTTTTGAAATTTGATTAAATAATTATTCGAATTGGTATGAAATTTTGCTAAATATACTTGAAAAAATATATAATCGGTGCATATTTAGCAAAATTTTCGTCAAACGTAACCATTTTTAAAAGTTTTAAAAACCATCATAGTAAAAAAAAATAATAAATGCTCAAAATCAAGTAAGAAATCGGAATACGAGTACAAAATAGTGATTCAAATTATAGCTTTGGAAATGAAAGCACCATAAACAAAAAAAATATTTAAAAATCTTAAATTAATTAATGACGTAGTAAATGAGCGTTTCAATAATCAGCGTAGTAAATAAACGCAAATGAGTGTTCAAAAATAAAAAAAATCAATTTATAACAAATACAAAAAATCGTTTAAAAAGCATTGCAAGCAAATTTCTCCCCAAAAACATAAAATTCACATCCAAAAACACAATGAACTAAAAGCATCTCAAGCACGATTTTACAAAACTTGTTTAATCCAAAATTGTTGTGAAATTAGCTTTGGATCTCGTTAGGTTCAATTTTGTAAAACAAGCAATATACAAGCGCAAATATGATACAAAGAAACAACAAAAACTCATATTACAAAAGTTAAATTTAAAAATTAATATTTAAATTGTATAAATTACATAATCACATAGAAAAATTTAAAAATTAATATTTAAATTGTATAAATGACATAATCACATAGAAAAATTTAAATAAATCGTCAAAAATAGCGCAGGCTGAACTTAATTAAAGAAAATTATTGGTGTTTAAATAAAATTAATTTTGTAATTTTTTTCCTTATTTTCTCCGTATTAATAGATTCGGATTTACACTTACTTAAATGATACATTCGGATTTTTACATAACACTGCGAGATAAGTTTGACGAGAGAGAACATATGATTATCTACAGGGGTGGAATCAAACAGATGTTTCTCAAGACTAGGAAATATACAATTTCTTTGCGTACAGACCTCTTTCAGGACAACCAATTTAAACAGAAAAATTTGTCTCTTGTGGCGGCTTTCCTCCATTGCAAGCAAGCATTCTTCTGAAACATTTTTCAGAAGCATGGCATACATCAATTACCCCCTTTGATGGGAAAATTAAACCCCCTCTCGTTTTCCTCATCAAAAGGTCCAGGCAATTGGAAAACGATGGATCTCCTTGCAATGCTGCAATACACTCTTCGCAAAAAACTCGTTTCTCCACCATTTTTACTACATACCCCGCTATGTAATTAGAGACTGATTTACGGGAGAGCATTTGGGGCACTTGCCCAGTGCCCCCATTTTAAAGGGGCCCCCAAAAGTGATTTAATGCTAAATATATATGAAAAAGTTAAAAATAAATTGACTAAAGAATTTTTTAAAAATCAATTAAATTTATTTTAATCAATTTTTTTAAACAAATCGTTAATTGTTTTGCAAAACTTATATTATTTTACCCAATTAAATCAATTTCATTTTTCAGC
Organism: Troglohyphantes excavatus; assembly: GCA_963932185.1. Lineage (NCBI taxonomy): Eukaryota > Metazoa > Arthropoda > Arachnida > Araneae > Linyphiidae > Troglohyphantes > Troglohyphantes excavatus. The sequence goes on from OZ010677.1 coordinate 39,536,086, forward strand.
ACGTTCATGATCTATGTCACCTTTTGCATCGCGTTTTTCAAAGATATTCGCTTTAGATCACTAGTAAAATTAAATTAATGACCAAGCTCCAAGACCATAAACAAGCTGTGTTTACTAATCTTACGTAGATTTGTCGTTTACGGATACTTTTTTCCTATACCAAATTTCATAATATTGTAATCATTAGGGGTTTGCTAGCTATAAAATGGATAGAACATACGAATCTGACTCAACTAAAAAAAGCTAAAAAGGAACAACGAACAGAACTAGAAACGTATGAAATAACTCTGTTTCAGAATTGACCATTAACGTTAATTCAAATTCTCAAAAGAAGAAAATTAGTAGTTTAAAAAAAAATTATATTTGCATTAAAGCTGACTGATTACGTCATTTTGTACTGTGTGCTTGTGCATAAATTTAGCAGTTTTATTTTTCGTTACGTCGAGGGGCCCCCTAATGTTCTTTTGCCCTGGGCCCCTAAGCTTCTAAGTCGGTCCCTGTATGTAATTGACCATATTTTGAGAAAATTCTTCCAAATGTTGTAAATTGGGAATGTCACAATAATCGTGATCAGTTTCGTCAGGTGTACGAGGAAACATGTCATCTTTTTTTGCAAGCGAGTGATTAAGTGAATAATCAATCGCCTGGTTTTTAGATACATCTTTCCTGTTTGGCAACATGTTTAAGATGGTAACATTTTCCTGGGCAATTACATTACCATTTTTTGTTGTTATTTCATGATGCATCAAGAGTCTTTTGTATGCTGATATAAAATGTAAAGCTGTTGGATTATTATTCCATCCTCCACGACATCTAATGGCACCGATGAAAAGTTCCAAATGATCCTGGCTAAATTTGTACGTTAACATATATTTTAACACAGGTGTTGCACTTCCAACCAATTCATCATAAAGCATCATTATACTTAAAGTACTTATATAAAATCCTATGAAAGGTGTTTTTTTTGGAGTTTGATGCATAAGAATGCCTCCAGGATCAATTAAATGGACGAGAAAGGAAAGTGCTTCTGTTAGAAACGGTCTCCAATTATATTCGTTTTTCGCAGCAAGTTGAGCTTTGAAATTTTTCGCTATTGGACTTCTGGAGTTTAGAATATCGAAAAGTCTATCCACAACTCTGATGAAATAAACAGTTTTTTCACAATTTCGAAATTCTCTCAATTTCAAATCTTTATTACAAAACTCAAGGGCATTGGCAACACTTGAACTTAAAGTCTGTGCGGCTAAATTTACTTTCATTTTTTGTTGATGCCATTGGATGTGACAATTTCTCAATTTATTAGCAGCTCTTAGTCCTTCTTGTTCTTGCAACTTATGTAAGGATGTTACGTATTCCCAGTCTATAATGCCATTGTCAACTGAATCTTTGAAAATTTTTAGCGACGCCCAATTGTTCCTCATTAATTTCAAAATATGGCACACATCCAAAATAATGAACACTCTTTTTGATTTATTGGATGGATGTTCAAACCAAGGTTGAGGATCAGGAAGGTCTAATGTTGCTCCTAAATGCCGAGCCATCGAAAAGTGGCAGCTTGGCCCATCAAAAGTAATGGAAGGGATTTCAATGCTCGAATCATGTAAACGAATCAGACATTCTTGAACAAGATTTGCTTCCTCACCTGTTAATCCATTTATGAAGAAATAAGCCACTGGAATTTTCCAATTGCTATGTAAGCAAACAGCCATAAAAATTAAAGCATTTGATGCTATTGGAGCATCATCTTCTTCAATTTGGGACCCAAGCTCAACATATCCTCTCATTTTGTGCCCGTCACACTGAATATGGTGACGAATGCTCATTTCATCCAGCATGAGTGAACATGTCACTTTATCTCCTCGAGCAGTAGCTAGATTACTTGTTGTTTTTAATATGCGAAAAGCTTCACTAGAAAATCCTGGTTCACCTTCTATGCAACTGTACCATGACCTGAGAACTGAAGGGTGGGGCAAAGCAAAATTAAAAGTGGAACGAACATAATCGTAAGCCCTGGACGAATAAAGAATAAAACTGTAAGATAAGAGCAAACGATCACAAACGGGGAGGGTATTTCTCACGAGTAAGTGCTCCCTCTTTATTTTTTAGCATCCTTGATAATAATTCCAAAGGTGCGCCAGAAAAGCTCTTTTTAAGAATATGCGCAGCGTTTTCACCTACTAGTTTTTTTTATTGAGGTGATCCACGAGTTCATTCATAGAATGCACCTTCTTTTCTAATCTTCTAATGCGCTGCTGCTTCACTTTTAATTTGTTACGGTATAATGAATTTTGGTCGATTTCTTTTTCCAGCTTGTGTTTTAATTTTCAAGGACTTTCATTGTAAACATGATCATTTGCTTCTTGCTGACGTACCTCAATATGTGGAACGATGTTCAAGTCCACTGAATCACATTCAGTTTCCAAAAGGCGCGGTGTTGGAACTTTTCTCTTCTTACATGGCTGAAACAAATAAAGAAAAAAATTAAACAGTCTTTCTAGAAACTTAGGACATTTTTATATGAAAGCGTTTTTGACGTGAATACGTCCATAGGGGTAGGAAGTAGGGGGGCTGGGGGTGCTCGAGCCCCCCCAGGAATTATTTTGAAGGGGCTCAGCCCCCCCCTAATATTATACTTAAAAAAAAATACTTAAAAAACCAATCGGTGAAATAGAGAATTCCTACAAAGAGGCATTCGAAAAGAAGCGCCCCTTATTTATTCTAAACGTATTTTAAAGTGGGGGGAATTTGCTTTGAAAGGTACAGGCGAGGACAATGAGTTCCTTTCTCAACTGTTTCCAATCGAAGACGACTTGTACATGTCATTAGTCATATGTCACCTTTTGTGAGAAACACCAGAAAATTACCTGTTTGCCGTCAACAGCTGTACTTCGTTTGCAAAATGCTACCACCATCTGCGGTTACTCGACCAGCCATGTTGGTAGCACCGTGGGTAGCACGGTCTTCTTCAAGACGTGAATGGCCACCAAAGCTGGGAATTGTATAGTTCGTCCCCATTTGTTTGTAATTTACTGGCTCTCACCCTTTAGTCGATTTTAGCTGATTGCTGATCTCCCCATTGTGAATGACAATGTATGCTTGTGTAGGCAGTTTTCTATATAGGCTTTTCTGAAACTTGCCCCTAGGGGCCGAAGTCATGGAAGCAACAAAAAAGAAATCCCTGGTGAGATCTTACAACCGCATTACAGTTTCTTTTTTTAGTGTAAAGACAGCAATTTTAGGAAGCATTTCTTTTTACAAACGAATGGTAGTAGATTTCTTCTGTCAGCATATTCCTCTGTGTTGTCAGTTAAGTAATTTTTTTTTTGCCTTCAAAAAGTCAATTAAAAGTAATACCATCTTTTCTAACGATAAATGTAATTATGCTTATATAAATTGGCAGTAACTCTAATTATAATGATGTTTAGTTTTGTTATACACTATTAAGTGAATAACATTAAGTATTGTATTCATTGATAAGTATTGTATGTAAGTCATTGTAGAATTAGTGTAAGGAAAATGTGTATTTACATAAAGTCTAAATTGTTAATTATTTTATTGCATCAATAGAATACTAGTTATGGTTTATTTCATTTCAGTAATATTTGAACTGACAAATTTATATGTTTTCACAATAATATCTAATTTTTTTTTTGTACTCAGTATACTCTGGCTTATTTTTATTTTTTTATATATTACGTCCTTTCTTAAATGTCAGAAAAGCATAAATATGATAGTTTAGTTTGAAAACTACTTATAAATTTATCAATTTACACAGCTAAAATATAAACGTAATTTCAAGTATTTACATAAATGTCTACAACGCTAAAGCTTTAAAGAGTAATTTTAAGAATAATGTAAAAATGCGTTTTTAAATAAAAAAAAATATTATTATGGACATTTCATAAATTATAATCGTATTTCCCATAATTTATTCCCTTTGAAGTAATAAAAGCCATCAGATTCATGCACTATTTTCTAAACAGCTTATATAGTTGAAATTTCTTCGTTTAGAAAATTACATTTTGTTAAAGAAAGTTAAATAGAGACGAATTCCTTAAAATTAAAAATCATATTTTAGCGTACAAAACGGACATTTGAAATTATTAATAACATTTTCCTGGTTACATTATGTTCTAAAGCTATCCAAACAAAAACGGATACAAGTTAACATTTAACAAGTTAAACACTTGTTTGTAAAAAATTAAAGCATTGATTGTTTTTTAATTGTTTAATAGCTCGCAACTCCGTACTATTTTATATTGTAAATAGATTGAAAAAAAATTCAGCCCCCCCTGAAAAAAAGAAGTTCCTACGCCACTGAATACGTCTTTAAAATCGGTACGGGTACATTGCCTACTGGGGAATAAAGGACATACCCTTGTGTAGAGGAAGGTGGCCACGTCAACCAGGTTGGAAATTAATCCATGCTTTCTTCTGATCTTTGAAACGCGTAGGGGGAATGAGTCAAATTTCGGGTTCGACCTCGAAATTTAGAAATAATGGACTAATCGCAGGAACAGTATATTAGATATCACCTCACTTTCTAAAGTTTTAGTCAAAAATTCATCGGCATTCGTAATACCTGCCGATGTCCACTCACTTCCTAAAGTTTCACATAAAAACGTACAAGAGGTCAAATAATTACTGCATATTTAACAAGCACCAACACCTCCTATACATAGTAAACCCTATTCTACAAAAATCATCTTTCGAGTTACATTTATTTTTCTCTATTTTCATTGAATTCTGCATGTCTTCTAGATAACTCGCTACTGTATAAATGTTTCTTAAAACAGTTTAATTTAGTAATATTTATAATACAGACTTTTACTACCATAAGCCCCATAATTATATTTATAAATAAAATATTAATAATTTAATTAGTTTGAAATATTTAATAGTAATTATGAATTATAAAATGTAACGATCGTTTTTATGGACAATAAGAAATAATGTATAAAACTTGTTTGAAAATATTTTGAACACATATTAGTAAATATAGGTAAACTTGCTTTATCAAAAATATAGGTAATGTATACAAACATACATTTACTATAAAAAAAATTCAGATGAATAAAGTTGTATCCTGTCCAAATTGAACTGAAAATGTTAATGGTTCTCAATCGTATTTGCAAGCGAAACAAAATGACATTTTTCAATACAGAAATTTTTATTTAAATTGTTTATTTGAACTAAATAAATTAATTTATATGCCTGTGAAAAAGAAAATTGACACTGCCAGCAAGTGATAATGTCCAAATTTTGGATGTTGGCGCCTTTGCATTTTTTAATTGAATATTAGAAAATTTTAATATAAAAAATATGTACTAAGTTTCCAAACGCTATATGTGCAAATGGGAGCGTTAAACTCAAGCATTCACTTTAGTCACAAAAAATTCTTAAACCGATCCCCCATATCCTTTTTTAAAATGTTTAAGAGGATACGGTACACTTTAACTTTTTATTTTTGACTTGTTTTTTAAAAATGTACTCAAACTTTTAATGTATATTATGTAAATTTATATATATAAAAAAAATAATTCACTACAAAATCCACAATTATTTGTATATTTTACAAAATTAAAAAAAAAAGTTAAGTTTTTTCTTAAAACGCTAATGTTTTATTTTTTTAAATATTTATATTTTTTTGTCAAATTTTTTCTCAGATACTTTGAAATATAACACTAGATAATTGGCATTAAAATTCTATATATTACATGTATTTGATGCTTATATAATTAAGTTAAAAAAAATTATATCAAGGAAAACTAAACACTGAGAAAAAACGATTTCAAGTTCTCGTTTCTTGTGTTTTTCCTCCTGCCATTCAGTATAAAATCTCAAATAACTCGTTTAAAAACATAAATACAGTTCTAGAATTTTGTAAACATATTTAAAATACGCTGAACTACAATTTTAGCAAATAAAAAAAAATCTATAATAAATTATCTTTTTAGGTGCCTTTAAAGAAGTGTTAAAGAAATAATTTTCTTTTAAAGTATAACTTACTTTCATCATGTGGGGTGGGAAATCAAATATGGTTGGAACTGCAGAGGGTGTTAATCTCCCAATCTTATTACATGCATTCTCATAACAATTGGGTGCAAAATGATCGCTGCATAAGACACTTATCTTGCTGGGGTTCCAATTTTCTCTGTTCAAATTTTTGATCCATTGGAGAAGAATTTCTGGTCTACTAAATGGGAACCTAAGGAAAAAAGGAACATTTTATAAAACAGATATAGCGTGCAATGTATTAATATGATAAAAATATATTGAATATATTAATATGAAAAATATTTTTAACATACGTACTTTAAATCAAAAGTTATTCAGTCAATATAGTAAAAGAAGAATTAAAATTTTTATACTAAAGAATCTGTGATTTTTTAATTATTAAGAAATAATCAAAAATTTTAGACTTAAATATTTGTATGCTACTAGGGGGCTCCGCCCCCTGCTCCGCTAACGCTCCACCAACCCCCGGAGGATTGCTACGCAATCCTCTTTAGTTTGCTTCGCAAACCAATACCGGCTTCATACAATGTAGGCAATGACAATGTGTCCTAACAACAATACTTTTTTTAGTTATATAAATTATTACTGGAAGTGCCGTCACACAAATTTATTTTTAGTATGTTGAGACAAGAAATTTCCCAACTTAACGATCCGAAATTCCGAACTTGAACGATTCAAAATTCCCAACCTAAGGACATCGGGTACCAGCTGAAGTGTTATCCTCGTTATCTGACCACTGTTAACAATATGAGGCATCGTTCCCGGGTCTTTTCTTTGAGAAAGGCCTCGAACCAAAGCGTCCTTGATGTAGTAAGTAAATACGTACCAATAACAAATCAAGGGCACTTTGCTCGAACCAACGCCAGTAGTTCAATGTGCAGCTCTAGTGTGACGTTATTTAACCAGACCACACCTACCTATTCGAAATTGCACAACACAAAAGTGCTAAAAAAATTCCCAGTTCCAACTTATAAGACATTTTCAGCTTTTTTATAGGTAATATTAAACAGTTCTTTCGAAAGTATTGATTTGTCGCACGCATGTTCAAATTCAGTGGTCCGTTTTGAGGTCTAATTTAAGTTTCATCTTAATAAAAGTTGGGCAATTTCTAGTAGTCCGTCGCTTTCCTTTGCTAATAATATTAATTTGCCTGAGGCATAAATTTTCCCAACTCAGAGATTTTTAAAACTCGAAATTCCCAACTTTTAAGGTTTCAAGTTTACAGAGGGGGGGGGGGCATGCTTCCCCCCAATCCCCCCCCCATAACTGGAAAAACTCAACTGTAGAACTGCTTCAACGCAATTGTGCTCATTGAAAAGCGAAACGTGTAAACAAACAACAGCATAAACGCGCCAAAAATAAATAGGCTTAATCGCCAACTTATATATAAAGTAAGATAATTGAGAATTGGCGCTAATAATAATTCGCCGTTGGCAGCCAAATACACGTTGGCATTTTGCCAATGTTGGCATTTCCTTCCGGAGTATCTTTTAATAATATTTATAGTACTTCACATAAATAGTTACATCTAATTTATTTTTTAAGATAGAATTTCAGTATTGATACCATTCAAGAAAGAAAGATTTTACGAACATAACTATATTTTTTTAACGGGAAAAAAGTATACTTTTGAACTATTTAGAGCAGTTTTAATTTATCACTTAAAATTTTACCCGTATAATTGACGATTATTTCAGACATTTCGTCAATTATTTAAATATTTATAACTACAAAACTAAATCGAAATTTCACAAACGCTCTGGATCATTTGTAGCCAATAGTTTAATCTATATCCATAATTTTTTTTTTTTTTTTTTTTTTTTTAAATTGAAAGACAAGTATCCAAAATGTATGAATTGTTTTCAAAATGTTCTAATATCATGACTTTAACATAAAATAACGTCTAATATACTGATCGTATTGAAAAAAGAAAATATTCATCTTATTACCCAAACATTTCTTAATAAACTGGCATAATTTCATAATTTTAGGACATTTACTTTTTGAGATGCAAGCGGAACAATGAGACAAAAAGTCGCAAATTAAAATTTTCTCGAAATATCCGACATTTTTATCCTTCTTCGCTATTTTTTATACCTATCTTAATTGACCATATCTAATTTAATTGTAAAGATAGAAATATAATCTTTATAACATCAGAAAGAAGAAGTTTTAACGAACATTAATATATTTTTTTGAATAAGAGAATATGTAATTTTAAATGACTTATAGCAATTTAGAAATCACGTTTCAAAAATGAGGGTGAAAAAACTTCAAAAAGTGGAGCGTGTTTAAATGTTTCAAAAATTTATAAATCCAAAACTAATTCGAATTTAAAAAAATGCTTACTTGGATTTCCAGTTCAAACCTATTTCTACACTCCCTAAAAAAATTGGATCTCTCCTCTTAATAGTGTTTCAGAAACTCGACGGACAAAATTAGTTGTAAGCGAAATGTTATCAACGACGACTTTAATATTAAATAACTTATAAACTAATAACAGTATTGAAACAAAAATATATTCTTCTTATTTATCAAACATTTCTTAACAAATTCACTTAATTTCGTAATTTTAGGACTTTTACATTTTGAGATACGATCTGAATAACATTGAAAGAACGGAAAATTCCCCCTAGTACTTACTTTTTCCCCCTAGGGCTTACTTTTTTTTAAAATAGAAAGATATTTCAGCAACAAAAAAAAAACATTTGAAATTAAGTTAGTAGTTACTAATATCTACTTAAAATTTTTCTTTAATTACGTATCATTAATAAATAATATGACACACAAACGTAGAAACTTACCTATGGATTGTTTTTCCTGATGCCTTCATATTTACATGCTTGTACGTGCAGTTAAAAGCACTACAACAAGGCATAATTACTACTGATTTAAAATATATATATTTACATAATTAAATTAAATAAGTATAGAAAAACAACAAGAGTTTAAAACTTGGTAGAAACAAATAACGATAGAAGTGGAAGGCCCTTCTTCATATGATGGCTCAATGCACATCAAGTGTCACTAAAGAAGTGACTAAAAAGCAACGGGCACAGTAATGAAGAGTGTGGGCGTGTTTTTTGGACAATGACCAGTGACGATAAATGGCTTCCGGTCATTATCAGGAGGGGTCTTCTTCCCACCCCGTAGAGGGAGGGTGGAAAAAATTTCTTCGTAAAAAAAAGGCGACCGAGAATGTTACTTTCTCATTGATGTTGATAAGTTAAGAATCGGAAAAAATAGCCACATTTTAGCTCTTCAATCAGTCTTTGTAAGGTTTGTTTGAATTTACAAAAAGCAACATTAAATAGTATTTGAATGATTTAATTAAGAATTAATTGCTGCAGTGAAAGTTTTAATTCTGAATGCTGCAAAATATTTTTTGATCACACGGTATTCAGATGTTTTGAAGTCAAGGATGGGCAGACACATTATAAAATTTAAAACATAAGAATCAAAATGTTGCAAACTACAAAACTACATAAAAAACTTCATTGGAATAAAGAAGTGAGCAATATAATAAAGAAACTTACAACCAAAAAAACACCGATACATACACGATATACCATTTATATATACTGATACAAACCATTTTATATATACTGATAGAAAAACTTCGATTTCTCTTATTGTGTTTTAATTGGGATATTTTAATTAATTACATAAAAATTCATTCAAAGGACTCATTTGTTTTGAAACTTTACCTTACCCCGTATATATCACATTGTAAGAAAATACAAATGATCATGTTGAACAAAATCTTAAATTAAGAGTCTTGAACTTTCCCAAATCGATTTTTATTTCTAATTCTATTCGTCTTTCTGCCTACAATTTGATAGACAGTAAGAAGTTTATTTTGTGGGAGACATCTATAAGTCTAAAATATATCTACAGTTAAATTCTGGCTATGATAGATCATATTTTAGACGTTGCATTTACATTCTATATTATATTACAATGCATTTTAATTTCAAAGTAAATTGTGTAGCGGTAATATAAAAGTTTAAAATTATTTTAGAGCTGTAGCAGCAAAAATGTTGTCAAGAAGAAATTGTTTCTCATATTCTAACTTAAAATATGTTAAAATAAACTAAATAATTTTCGGTAATCTAAAGAATGTATCTTTTTTTTTGTATTTCAACTTTTTTTTTATTTGTAAATAAAATTATAAAAAAGACAAGAACTTATATTCTTTCTTAAATAATAATATAGGCGCTGTCGGAATTTTTACTTTATCATTTAATTAGAAGTTACAAAACATTTCTTTATTATGGTCAGGAAAATAAAAAAATTCTGCATTTATCTATATATATAAATGTGAAAAACCCACTCATCACTCATCACTAATTCTCCAACTTCCCGTATACCTATGAAGATGAAATTTGGCAAATTTGTTCCTTATACCTTAAATAGGAAAAGTAAGCTATTTTTGTTCCGATCGAACGGATTTAAGGGGTTGTAAAACCCCTTTTTCGAAACTTCTCCATAGGATTAACATGGAGAACATGTAACAATGCAAAATATAAAATTTAAACAATGGAAATTTTTAATATTATGTAACGTACGAGGAGCATTCTGATTGGCTGATGACTAAATATCGCCAAAATGTCGCCAAATAACTAAAAACTGTCGCCAAATTAATAAACTTCGCCAAATAAATTAAAATTTCACCGAATGAATAAAACATTTCGCCAAATTAATAAAATATCGCCAAATGAACTAAAATATGATCATACATGTAAAAATAATATAAAAACCGGCCCGTCGCACCGGGGGGGATTTAACTGTGAAAAAGAAAACAAAACGAAAAATGCTACGACCAAAAGTGCAAGCCATACGAAAAATATATTATCAAACTGAAGAGAAGTATACAGTATGAATAATATAAAGGTTCAAGACAGGAAGCCCATCGCTAAATAAAAGTTTGTAATTTAGCCTCCGTGCACTCAGTTAGTTTTGTGTTATCCATTATTTATTAGTTTACCTGCCGAGAGGCCAGTTATGTTACCACTCTACCTGTGAGTGAAGTTCTGTAATCTATATATATAAAAACATCGCCAAATGAACTAAAATATGAACACATATGTAAAAATACCATAAAAATGGCGAAATTAGTGTCAAAAAATGATAAAATGTATGTCAAAATGGTGAAAATATGATTGGGTAACAGGATATTCCTATTTTTGTTCCGATCTAACGTATTTAAGGGAGTGTTCAATGAGACAGTGGGATTTTTTGTACGGACCGTTAGTTTTGGACAATTTGGATAGTTTTAGAATTGTTAAACTCCACATACTGATAGGGTTTACCGAACAAAGTAAAACTTCTCGAATGTTAATCAACGGGAATATCATTTATTTGTCAGCATTGTTTTATCGCCAACTTCTCCGTTTTTTCTTTAGTTAAAATTTTTTTCAAAAATTCAAACTCTAACTGCCAAAAGTAAAAATCCTTGCCACTTATCCACTGACTCATCACTAATTTTCTAACTTTCTATATACCCAGCAGTGGCGGATTTAGCAGGCGGCAAATGGACAGTTGCCGCCTGGGCCCCCTTGCCTTAAGTTCATTTGGGGGCCCCCTTGACTCCAGAAATGAAAAAAGAACAGGAAAATAAATAATTCTTCAATTTTTTTTGCATATTTTATTAAATATTTCACAGTTTTTTTCTGTATGGCTTCCCTTAACCTTTCTCATACGAATAGATAAGGGCCCTTCTTCAACTGACCGGGGCCCACTACTTTTTGCAGGACCCGGTTACCGAAAAGTCCTGTGGAGACAGCTCTTAACTTCATATTTCATAGAAGCCCTCACATCATATACAAGCAAACGCGGGGCCCTGCGTCTGGCGCCTTAGCAGACACAGGGCCCTGTAGCAGCGGGAGACCATGAACTATAATATAGATTTAACATTTATAATATTTTTACTAGATTTTAAGATCTAAATAAAAATTAAATAATAACAAATTATTTTAGAATTAAAAAAAAGGTAGTTTTTTCTTGTTGGAGCGTTGCTCCCACCCCTAATTGTGGTCATGATCCCATATATACTATAAAACCATTTAACTTCTCTAACGTGGTGTGCAAAAAATTTACATAAAACCTGTGTTAAAATCATCGCTTATGCCTTATTGCGTCGTTTAATCTGTTCGAAAGTTAGAAGGAGTTTACACATAGAGAAATAAAAAGTTGGAACATTCAGTTACTTTTTAATACTTTTCCAACACATTTTCTGTAATGCGGGTTTTTCTTCAAGTTATAAATTGGGCGCTGTCTCTTTAGATAATTTACAGCGCCTACAAAACCTAGGGAAGTATTTCCTTTAAAGCTCATATGTACATTAAATGAAATCCCAAAGAGCAAAAATACATAAAAGTTTGACTTAGAATTTAACATTTATTTTTAAATATTTCATTGAAGATTTCAGTTTAGTAAGAATAATTTTGGCGATCTTAAAATGTTTGGGACCCTAACAATGGGCTTTGTGGGCCTGTGTTGAAATTGTTTGTTTAAAAACTTAAGCTACAAACATTTTTTGGTTGTTTGTACTATATATTATATGTATGAAAACATTTCTTGTAAATAAATTTGTTCCTGTTAATACCTGTTCTTAAATGTCTAAGCTCAATTTTTTAAAAAAAAAAGGTAAGGGATTCTTTTTATAATATTTTTTATCATTTAGTGGTTGCGCGACCTTGTTCATTAAGTTAATCGCTCACGGGTAGGAAGATGGGGGGGGGGGGGGGGGTGCGGTGGGGGCTTGAGCCCTCCCAAGAAATATTTTGAAGGGCCTCAGCCCCCATAATATTATACTATTTGCCTTTTCTTTTAAAAAACAAATAAACTTAATTAAAATAAAAATCGTAGAGAATTCCTACAAAGAGGCCTTCGAAAGGAAGCGCTCCTTATTTTTTCTATACGTGTTTTAAAGTGGAGAGGGGAGGGGGAGAGATTTTGCTTTGAAAGGTACAGGAGGACAAGGAGTTCCTTTCTCAACTGATTCCAATCGAAGACAACTTGTACATTATTCAAATGACCCCATTCTTCCTATAACAGCCGTGCGTCTTTTGAAAAATGCCTACACCAGGTGTTAGTCGATCAACCATATCGGTAGCTAGCGCATCAAGACATCATCTGGCAAGGGCCACCAAAGCACTGACCAAAGCTGGGAATTCGGCACCATTTGTTTGTAATTTACTGGCTCCCTTTGGATAGTCGATTTTAGGTGATTGATGATCCCCCCATTGTGAATGACCCATGTAAGGACCAGGGTAATTATAGGGGCCGAAGTTGAAAGGAAAGTTAGCCTGCAGGGGTCGGGCGGAAGTAGATGTACGCAGGTATTCTTATCTTAAAGTATTAGCAAATCAGTGCTTCGAAAGTCCGAGGGGTGAAAAAAGGTGGGACAAGTGTCCACATCCACTGACAATTTTCCGACCCTCACCCATAACCAAAAGTAGCTCTTTATATGTTTGTAAAAACGATTTTTCATAAAGTTCTTCTTTTTTTAAAAAGGAACAAATTAATTATACTAATTAAGTAAGTAAACCTTTCTATTTTATTAAAACGTGAAAACTAGTAAGTAAATGCAATATTCATAAAAATATATATGTTTTGCTTAATTCCGAATGATTTTTCGTGGGAAGAATGAGGAAGGAATCCAATCTAAACCTTTTATAGTGAATATTATATTTTATGTATTTTAAATGCAATTAAATGTAACATGCTGCTGTAGAAATTTTACAATTTAATTCTTGTATTAAACTGATAAAAAAATCCATTTGAAAAATATGTTAATTCAATTAGTAAAACGTTTTTACAAATTGCGGCCCGAAATAATGGTATTATAAATAGAATAATTTTCTTTTGCGAAATTAACTTAATCATACTTTTTTATTATTCATTTCTCTTGGGAAAATATTATTTTAAACTAAGAGTTAAAGCTCAACCTTTAGGGTATGAGTTTACTAGATAAAACTGAAAAGGAGAATTTCTAATAAAATAAATAATTATTTTACTGAAGATGTATATTAGTTTCTTTTATTTCAAAATTTTGTTTATTCGTCGACAATTTTTAGAAATTTTTTCGTTTTATTATTAAGGAATACCGTCGTTCCACTATGGTTAACGATACTCGAAATAATTTTAGTATTCTAAATATTAAAAGATCATTTGCACATAAAATTAACCCCGAATCTACTACAATAGAAATTTTGCTGAACAAAAAGCAAGGCGAGGTATCAGTATTAATTGTTTAACAAATGCTGTAAATTTTGTGTATAAATATTAGCAAATATATTCTTAGAGAGAGTTTATTTATTGCGTACCACTATTTTTCCATTTTTTATACATCCCCTTTCCCCGTGTCGCATCACACTAATTTTTTACTTTTTTAAAAAAAAACTTTTATTCCGGGTATTTTACCAAATATCCCATGAAAAAGATAGTGATTTTTATTAAAAAAAATTAACTTATATCAAAGTTTTAAAAAATGTCTACAGTTTTTCTACGTCACATAAACACTGAGACCTCCATCCTCATGTTACAATACAATTCCACGATAGAACCCCCCTCAAGGATGCCTGAAGTAAATTGAAAACTGGGCCCCTCGAAAGTTTTGCCGCCTGGGCCCTTTCTCCTTAAATCCGCCACTGATACCCAGGAAGATGAATTTTGACAGAGTTGTTACTTACTATAGAAAAATAATCTATCTGGTAGGTATTAGCCACTCTGTACCGTAATAATTGGTTCATGAATACTTTGGACCCCACGTGGTAGGAAGGTTAGAGGGAGAGTGTATAAATGGTCAATCTGATTGACGCGGCCTACCTTCCTCTACTCCATGTTATGTCATTTATCCACGAAGGCTGATTGTCCATAGAATTATTGGAGTGGAAGTGTATACTGCCTGTCACCAAGGGTGACATTTTCCTTCATGCGGTATAAAGATCAGAGGGTAAAATGGGTTAACAAACGACCTGATCGACGCGACTCACTTTCCTATACCATGGTAGGTCATTTATAGCCCATAACACGATTCCCCTGGGAGTAATGTGAACGAAATAGCCTGCAGTTAAGGGCGACATTCCCTTCACGGTCAGCGGCGGAATGGGTTAATAATTGGCTTGATCGATGCGGCCTACCTTTCTTTATATGAAGGTATGCGTATACGAGTAGTTATGTGGCGGAATCGAAAACTGTTGTTATAGACTCTGCCCCCACGTGGTACAAGTGTCAGAGGGGGATTGGATTTGCGTATATCTTCTGTAGTAGTGGGTAGGGGATTGATACGATTTTTTTTAAAAAATTGATTTGAAGTTCAATGAAGTAAAAAATATGATTTATTTTTTATTTAAAAAAGTTAAATATTTAAAAAGTGCGGGGACAAAATCTAAAAAAAGTGCTGGGGAACCACCCCTCCTCGCATATTGATAAGGTTTACCGTACAAAAGAAAAAATATGAAAATCTTGAATTTGGCAAATGGACCTTTTAAAATTCTTTTTCGTTTTTTTTTCTTCTTATATTTTCACCAATTTGTGAAACTTAACGACAAATGTTGACATAGGTGTCTAATAAAACTTTTTCAGATAATTTTTATTAATATTTATAAGAGTTCTTCCCGTTTAAATCTTTGGGATGTTACTAAAGATTAAAATATAGATGGTGATCAACGGGAGTAATGCATATATATCCACGTTATTGTGTAGACAACTTCATATTAGCAATCTTTCCAGTTCTTACAGGACCTTGCCAATAAAATTTCGTTTCAAATTAGTACTTTTAATACTGTGGTTTCCCCTCATGGGTGACAAATTAAGAATATTGTTTATTTCGCTATAAATATTGTATTTGTATCAATTTTGTAATTTATTTCCTTCCCGTGCGTAGAACGGGTATTTCAGCTAGTTATATATATATTACAAATAGTTACGAGTCGGTTTTAATTATAATAAATAACAATAATACAACTGTAAAAGTAATCCTTATTGCAATTTCATCGTAATAAAACACATTTTCTCACAAAATATTATTAGTGCATATAATAATGTTTTTATTGAACTATTCATTTTAAATTACAATATAATTACTTTTACATATAATGTATTTTTGTATTTTAGTAACTTTTCAGAAACACGTTAAAAGAAAATGTGATGTGATTAATGATTTATTAAATTTTCTTTTAAAAAAAAGATCCAACGTCTAAACTCTTTAAATACTATGTAATGCAATTATTACGTAAAATAACGTCAATGCGTAATCGAAGTAGAAACAGAATCCAAAGCAAGCGATAAAATTCCTCAATCTGGCAGCCATGTACCTAATTCACCCCCGTTTTTCGCCAACTCTATCCCGTTTTCTCGCCCTTGCAGGCTTCAATACGCTTCCTCGTTCTAGGTCAGTAGTAAGCCCCCCACTTGGTGGTCAATCAAGGCGTGGCCTATTTTGACAGGTGGCCACGCCCCCTTGTCAATTCAACCAATGAGAAGCCGAGGGGGCGTGGCTTATGGGTTGTCCTGTCCTGCTATTGGTTGAAATTAGATATGCCCCGCCCCCTGGGATGTCTGTACTCTTACATGAGGGTATTTTGACCCATCCTATTGGTTGATGTCAAATAGGCCCCGCCCCTGGGATGTCTGTACTGTTAGATGGGGGTATGTTGGGGATGACGTAAGCTGTGACGTCAATGGAACATTCCCAGGGAATGCGGATTCGTCTGTACTCTTACAGGGGGGATGACGTAAGCGGTGATGTGTTTAGTGATTGGCAATCGGAATGTTCTAGAACTTTTGGTAGGGCTATTGTTTGGAAAGCCGCGTGTTTATTGATTGGCAATCGGTGGGAATGGCATGTGTTATCTGCATGCCCAGTGGTCGGGAGTGATGTCTTAGGTTATCTTGGGGGTCGTGACGTTATCGTATACGAAGAGGGTTGATACTGGGAACTGGTTTCTTTTGGTGGAAATGTGGTCTTAGGGAAGGTTCTCGATCTTTTTTGGTTGACGTATTGTTTAAAAAGAAGATTAGTGACGTGTTTAATGATTGGCAATCGGAAAGCGGGCTATTGGGGAGGAAAATCGGTTTTGTGTTTCTTTGCGGGGACAACGGGCCTTGTGGGGAACGTTCATTGGGAATGGTGTAAGTGGATAGTGACGTGTTTAGTATTTGGAAGACTGGCTAGTCACGTGTTTAGTGAAATTGTTTGGGGATGGCAATATTTTATTTTTTGAAGATGTTATGAAGTCGGGTACTAAAGGCGCTATATGGTTTAGTTAAATGGAGACAATTTTAAAAATTGTATTTATTAGTTTTAATATTTTAGTTTTAAGCAAAAACACGGATTCGAACCTCTGACCTCGTGAACCAAAAGACAATTATGATATAGTATTAACGCTTATCCTAACCACTATACTAGAACTGTCTGGTATCTGAAGACGATTTTAAAGTATACCTGATTACGTACATGGCTGTGTTTGGGGAACCGGTTTCTTCTCGGTGGCAATGTAGGGAATATTCGGGAAAGTTCTAGAACTTTTCTGGGTGACGCGACTACTGTTCTCTGATTGATTGAACAAGTTCAGGGAGGTTCTCGAGCGACCCTAGTGGCAACGATGATGTCACATGCGGTATTTTACGACCGAAGCGTCATTTTTGTGCCAAGTTGTGGTGTGTTTGCGACACGTTGTGTTTTATGCTCTGCTATGGCGATTTTGACTAATTGCACGGAAACGTGGTCATGAAGAGAAGACTTTCTGAAGTAAGTGTCTTTATATTTGCCTATTAGTAAAAAATTTAAATAACGTTATGAATTTTAATATAATACCTGATTATTAATTGTATGTAAATAAGATGAGATTTGTACCATGTGTTAAAATAAGATGTGATTTGTAACACGTGTTGTTACTTATATTAGGATTTGCTTTAATTTTTTGTTTTAATATTACACCTGGGTGTGAAAAGATATATATATATTTTTAATTATGATTTACTAAATTTTTTATCATGTCATTTTAATATGTTTTTGTTGTCAAGGCTTCTTTTCTACAAACGTGTTTTATTCATCTCCTTAGTTAAGTCTTAAATGTTCAATGAATCTTAACATACTACAGAACAAAGTGTTTATTCTATCGTTCCTATTATTTTACATGGTAGTGAGATTGATAAGTCGCAGAGTGAGACGTCTATACTATTTGATGAGAATTCCTTAAGCGATGTATTCGAGGTGTACATGTATAAAGACGATGATTAGGTAATTATCCGATTTTACGAGTGTTGTGAAAATATTTTTGAATGTAAAACGAAGTTTGATCTTCAATTGTTTGTTTAATTTTAGTTGATGTGTACCATTACACAAAATTTTGCTTAAAATCCAATGCAGTATGGATACGGTGTGAATATTAAAGCAGAACCATCTTATGTTGGAGCTAGGCCTTCTCGTAAAGGTATCTCACGGAATGTCGGCCTCTTGACGTACAAATTCCTATGTAAGTATTTGGATGAATACCTTTACAATACATAACCCGTTTTTTAATTAAATTGTATTATACCTTTTTTTTTCATCTGAAGGATGCTATTATCCTGACGGAGAACACTCGTAGGGAAAATAAAACCTACAAAACTCTACAAATGGGGCACCATGCCATGGTCGACACAGATATTTTACCTGAAGGTACTAGCAAATCTAGTTTGTGGGGCCGTCATTGAAATAGTTCTACGTTTTTTTGTTACTATTATTGAACGTATCACTGCAAATTTCGAACCACACGACCTTTATCAGAATAGTTCTTGTATCAGAAAAGTTGGATAGACCATTTCTACAGCTTTGACACGGGTATCTAATTTTACTGCGGAGACCATCCTTTCGTAATAGAAAGCTGTAAATCCTCTTAAACTATAAACTCAACGTGGACATTCGTCAATGCGAGAGTGGTAGTGATGCTACTCCCCTGATGGGGTTGTGTTAACCACTCGAACTTTCCAAGACTTTCAACATAAATTTTCTGGTTGTCGATACCAAATATTCCAAATCCAGTGTGGTATGTAACAATCAGCTTCTCACGTTGTCCAATAAGAGTAAAATAATGTTTAAAGAGAGGAGGTGAATTCCAATCTATAAGACCTGTTTCATTGTGAGCCATGCGTATTGATCGATCAGTCTCATTTTAATCACGACTGTATGACTTTACCTTTTGAGAATCTATTTACAGACGATGCTTTACTGATCATGAATATCAAACGTGTAGTGGAGACATTTAATAATGTAGGTTGTTCTGCTGATTTTTTTTTTCTTTCTGATGTATGTGTTGTGAATACAAACGTTGGTTCTTATATCTGTGTTGTGATTATTGACATGCTTAATGCAATGACTTATCAAGATGTGTTTATGTAACATGGTGAAAAAGGTAATTTTTAGTTTCACAACATGTTAAAAAGGTAATTATGTGTTATACATTTTATAATACGTAAAGTTGAAATACAAAATGCAGATGATTTTTGGTTAATTCAATTTCTTTATTCACAAAGTTTCCCATTTTGAAAGCAGAAGTTTTTTTTTTAACAATATTCTTTCGTTGTTGAATATTTCTATGTTTTTTTCTTGGGGGAGATGGTGATTTCAATTATTATTTGGTTGCCTATACAATATCTTGGCACATTTTAATTCTTCCAGTTCTTTGTCGCGGTCATGCATTACTTCCTTCCTTAATACCCGTATGGTATTGTTGATAGGTCTGGGTGGATGGCCAGCTTGGTGTAAACCATCCTGTATTTTTTCGTTTACTTCTTGTTGAATACTCGTCTCTTTTTGACATCTCTGGCAATCGTAGAGTAGGTGATGGGGACACTAGTATTTTGGTCCAAATCGGACACCAAACTATCTACTTACTCAAAGTTTAGAGACAGACTGTTCTGATAATTCATGGTGAAACCTCTGATTTTTACATACCATCTTGTTGTTGGAGGTCGAGACCGCATAAATTTTAGGTCCACTTATGAAAAAAAAAAAAAAATAATGAAATACATATTGGTTAAAATGTTAATATTTTAGTATCATCTGTGAAAAAAAATCAATTAAATACTGTTTATAGAAAGTTTGGTGAGATAATTGCCTGATACATATTTGGTTTAGGTCTCCTCCATCGAATTCATCCGTGAATTCTCCAAGATAATTCCAGAGGAGGGTCATTATGTCCATTGGAGGCATAGATGATACTATCGGTATCGAAGTATAGAACGTCCTCAATGTATGTTCTGTGATTATTGTTGTAACTAATGTATGCGTTGTGAATAAAAAATGTTGGTTCATATATCTGTGTTGTGATTATTGACATGTCTACTATGCAATGACTCGACAAGATGTGTTTATGTAACATGGTAAAAAAGGTAATTTTTAGTTTACACAGCATGTCAAAAAAGGTAATTTTTAAAATAGTCATTATTCAAAAAAGGTAATTTTTAATTTACATAACCTGTGGAAAAAGGTCATTTTTCCATAGGATTGCATGTTACGAAAACGTAATTTCTATTTTATGCAACATGTCAAAAAAGGTAATTTTTGAAACGTCCTTATTCAAAAATGGTAATTTTGTATTAAAATGTATAACACATAATTACCTTTTTTGAATAAGGACGTTTTTAAAAATTACCTTTTTTGGCATGTGCGTAAAATAAAAATTACGTTTTCGTAACATGCAATCCTATGGAAAAATGACCTTTTTCCACAGGTTATGTAAATTAAAAATTACCTTTTTTGAATAATGACTATTTTAAAAATTACCTTTTTTGACATGCTGTGTAAACTAAAAATTACCTTTTTTACCATGTTACATAAACACATCTTGTCGAGTCATTGCATAGTAGACATGTCAATAATCACAACACAGATATATGAACCAACATTTTTTATTCACAACGCATACATTAGTTACAACAATAATCACAGAACATACATTGAGGACGTTCTATACTTCGATACCGATAGTATCATCTATGCCTCCAATGGACATAATGACCCTCCTCTGGAATTATCTTGGAGAATTCACGGATGAATTCGATGGAGGAGACCTAAACCAAATATGTATCAGGCAATTATCTCACCAAACTTTCTATAAACAGTATTTAATTGATTTTTTTTCACAGATGATACTAAAATATTAACATTTTAACCAATATGTATTTCATTATTTTTTTTTTTTTTTCATAAGTGGACCTAAAATTTATGCGGTCTCGACCTCCAACAACAAGATGGTATGTAAAAATCAGAGGTTTCACCATGAATTATCAGAACAGTCTGTCTCTAAACTTTGAGTAAGTAGATAGTTTGGTGTCCGATTTGGACCAAAATACTAGTGTCCCCATCACCTACTCTACGATTGCCAGAGATGTCAAAAAGAGACGAGTATTCAACAAGAAGTAAACGAAAAAATACAGGATGGTTTACACCAAGCTGGCCATCCACCCAGACCTATCAACAATACCATACGGGTATTAAGGAAGGAAGTAATGCATGACCGCGACAAAGAACTGGAAGAATTAAAATGTGCCAAGATATTGTATAGGCAACCAAATAATAATTGAAATCACCATCTCCCCCAAGAAAAAAACATAGAAATATTCAACAACGAAAGAATATTGTTAAAAAAAAAACTTCTGCTTTCAAAATGGGAAACTTTGTGAATAAAGAAATTGAATTAACCAAAAATCATCTGCATTTTGTATTTCAACTTTACGTATTATAAAATGTATAACACATAATTACCTTTTTAACATGTTGTGAAACTAAAAATTACCTTTTTCACCATGTTACATAAACACATCTTGATAAGTCATTGCATTAAGCATGTCAATAATCACAACACAGATATAAGAACCAACGTTTGTATTCACAACACATACATCAGAAAGAAAAAAAAAATCAGCAGAACAACCTACATTATTAAATGTCTCCACTACACGTTTGATATTCATGATCAGTAAAGCATCGTCTGTAAATAGATTCTCAAAAGGTAAAGTCATACAGTCGTGATTAAAATGAGACTGATCGATCAATACGCATGGCTCACAATGAAACAGGTCTTATAGATTGGAATTCACCTCCTCTCTTTAAACATTATTTTACTCTTATTGGACAACGTGAGAAGCTGATTGTTACATACCACACTGGATTTGGAATATTTGGTATCGACAACCAGAAAATTTATGTTGAAAGTCTTGGAAAGTTCGAGTGGTTAACACAACCCCATCAGGGGAGTAGCATCACTACCACTCTCGCATTGACGAATGTCCACGTTGAGTTTATAGTTTAAGAGGATTTACAGCTTTCTATTACGAAAGGATGGTCTCCGCAGTAAAATTAGATACCCGTGTCAAAGCTGTAGAAATGGTCTATCCAACTTTTCTGATACAAGAACTATTCTGATAAAGGTCGTGTGGTTCGAAATTTGCAGTGATACGTTCAATAATAGTAACAAAAAAACGTAGAACTATTTCAATGACGGCCCCACAAACTAGATTTGCTAGTACCTTCAGGTAAAATATCTGTGTCGACCATGGCATGGTGCCCCATTTGTAGAGTTTTGTAGGTTTTATTTTCCCTACGAGTGTTCTCCGTCAGGATAATAGCATCCTTCAGATGAAAAAAAAAGGTATAATACAATTTAATTAAAAAACGGGTTATGTATTGTAAAGGTATTCATCCAAATACTTACATAGGAATTTGTACGTCAAGAGGCCGACATTCCGTGAGATACCTTTACGAGAAGGCCTAGCTCCAACATAAGATGGTTCTGCTTTAATATTCACACCGTATCCATACTGCATTGGATTTTAAGCAAAATTTTGTGTAATGGTACACATCAACTAAAATTAAACAAACAATTGAAGATCAAACTTCGTTTTACATTCAAAAATATTTTCACAACACTCGTAAAATCGGATAATTACCTAATCATCGTCTTTATACATGTACACCTCGAATACATCGCTTAAGGAATTCTCATCAAATAGTATAGACGTCTCACTCTGCGACTTATCAATCTCACTACCATGTAAAATAATAGGAACGATAGAATAAACACTTTGTTCTGTAGTATGTTAAGATTCATTGAACATTTAAGACTTAACTAAGGAGATGAATAAAACACGTTTGTAGAAAAGAAGCCTTGACAACAAAAACATATTAAAATGACATGATAAAAAATTTAGTAAATCATAATTAAAAATATATATATATCTTTTCACACCCAGGTGTAATATTAAAACAAAAAATTAAAGCAAATCCTAATATAAGTAACAACACGTGTTACAAATCACATCTTATTTTAACACATGGTACAAATCTCATCTTATTTACATACAATTAATAATCAGGTATTATATTAAAATTCATAACGTTATTTAAATTTTTTACTAATAGGCAAATATAAAGACACTTACTTCAGAAAGTCTTCTCTTCATGACCACGTTTCCGTGCAATTAGTCAAAATCGCCATAGCAGAGCATAAAACACAACGTGTCGCAAACACACCACAACTTGGCACAAAAATGACGCTTCGGTCGTAAAATACCGCATGTGACATCATCGTTGCCACTAGGGTCGCTCGAGAACCTCCCTGAACTTGTTCAATCAATCAGAGAACAGTAGTCGCGTCACCCAGAAAAGTTCTAGAACTTTCCCGAATATTCCCTACATTGCCACCGAGAAGAAACCGGTTCCCCAAACACAGCCATGTACGTAATCAGGTATACTTTAAAATCGTCTTCAGATACCAGACAGTTCTAGTATAGTGGTTAGGATAAGCGTTAATACTATATCATAATTGTCTTTTGGTTCACGAGGTCAGAGGTTCGAATCCGTGTTTTTGCTTAAAACTAAAATATTAAAACTAATAAATACAATTTTTAAAATTGTCTCCATTTAACTAAACCATATAGCGCCTTTAGTACCCGACTTCATAACATCTTCAAAAAATAAAATATTGCCATCCCCAAACAATTTCACTAAACACGTGACTAGCCAGTCTTCCAAATACTAAACACGTCACTATCCACTTACACCATTCCCAATGAACGTTCCCCACAAGGCCCGTTGTCCCCGCAAAGAAACACAAAACCGATTTTCCTCCCCAATAGCCCGCTTTCCGATTGCCAATCATTAAACACGTCACTAATCTTCTTTTTAAACAATACGTCAACCAAAAAAGATCGAGAACCTTCCCTAAGACCACATTTCCACCAAAAGAAACCAGTTCCCAGTATCAACCCTCTTCGTATACGATAACGTCACGACCCCCAAGATAACCTAAGACATCACTCCCGACCACTGGGCATGCAGATAACACATGCCATTCCCACCGATTGCCAATCAATAAACACGCGGCTTTCCAAACAATAGCCCTACCAAAAGTTCTAGAACATTCCGATTGCCAATCACTAAACACATCACCGCTTACGTCATCCCCCCTGTAAGAGTACAGACGAATCCGCATTCCCTGGGAATGTTCCATTGACGTCACAGCTTACGTCATCCCCAACATACCCCCATCTAACAGTACAGACATCCCAGGGGCGGGGCCTATTTGACATCAACCAATAGGATGGGTCAAAATACCCTCATGTAAGAGTACAGACATCCCAGGGGGCGGGGCATATCTAATTTCAACCAATAGCAGGACAGGACAACCCATAAGCCACGCCCCCTCGGCTTCTCATTGGTTGAATTGACAAGGGGGCGTGGCCACCTGTCAAAATAGGCCACGCCTTGATTGACCACCAAGTGGGGGGCTTACTACTTAGGTCTCTTATACATTTCTATGATAGGGTCCCATTTAACAGATTTGCATTAAAGTATGTTTCCAAAAAATTAGAAAAACTTTTATTATAGGTATTTATTTCATTAATTAAGTTAATTTATTTCTATTGTGGATCTTTTAAATTAACTCCATTTGAAAAATGGGTCTTTTCCTAGTAGGCAATAAAATACATTTTTTGGTTATATGAATTACGAAACATCAAAACTTGTATGAATGTTATAGAATTTTTAAACTTTTTAGGAATTTTATTTCAATTTCAAAAACCATGTTTTAAAGCACTTTTATTTCACAAAATTTAGTATCTGCAAACTCTTTAAAAAACTATTTTCAGAAAGCTCATATTACCGACAATTTCATTCCTTTAACAAATAACAGAAACAATAAGATTTTTTTTAAACAATATGAATCTATATACATATATGCACACTTTTTCATTAAATTACACAAATAAAATATTGATATAAAACTATATGCTGCATTAATAAAATACTTTTGTTTACAGGTGTGTTTTAGAACATTACTCATTTTAGAATTATATTATTTTATAATTATAATATAAAAATACAGGACTCTATATTTGACCATTGGATATTACAAAATGTTTACAGCATTAAAAAAAACTAAGTTATATATGCCATTAATGTCAGCATTGAAAATTTGAATTATTACAGTTGCAAACAGTAAACATTATGGCTGACTAACATTTATTGGTGTAAATTGTAATATAGAAGTAACTCAATATTAAAATTTAAGCAAGAAATTTAAACATTGTATTCCAGAAATTGCATGTTCAGTGAAAATGACACATTTTTATTAAACATTTCAGCTACAAGAAGAGTATATCATGCAGTAAATGCTTAGCATTAAATAATAAATGCTTTCTCGTGAATGAGCACACTTTTATTAAGATGATATTAATATGTCACCAAAGAAAATTTTAACAACATATACATAAAAAAGTAAAAGTACTATAAATGATGTGAAATGCAAAATAATATAGCCCTTCAAGAAAAATCAAAAAGTATTTCAAAACAATGAAATAAATTACTCAAATATTCAAGTGAACATACAGGGGATGGGCAAAAATATATAAACACATGGCAAAAACCTATAACCTTGATTAATATGGTGTAGTCACCTTTACAATTCAGAACTGCTTCTAGTCTCCTTGCTATGTATAAAGGAAACAGAGTTATTGTACAGTTAAATGGAACAATTCTTTGTGAAAAACGTTGGAAAGTTCCTCTAATGATGACGGTGGACAATACTCAAAATTGGTCTCCAATGCTGACCACGAGAGCTCAGTATTGAGTTCGGACAATTGCAGAGGCATTGGAAGATGTGAAACTTCATCTTGGTACGCAGAAAACCAATCCTGGACGATGCGAGCCATCTTGGAGAACACGATTATCATCAGAGATCGAACTTTGCACTATGGAATAAACCTGGTCACTCAAAATGGTCATGTAGACATTGCAGATGTGACCTTGCAGGATAATGAGAGGATCGTCCAAATGTCAGGATATGGCGAGAGGATTGTCAAAATATCAGGATATGGCGGCCCATATATACCATGAGAGGATCTTGCTGTGTTTCACTATTGGTAGCAAATAATCTAAATAGTAAGTTCGAGATGGCGTTCTTCAGAAGTCGGAAACAGAATGAAGCTCAAGTCATCTAACCAAATGACCTTCTATTGCTTCACAATCCAGGTTTGATTACTTCGGCACCACTTGTCCTATCTCACCACTTGCACTTGTCTTATCTTATAGCACTTGGGTTAATGATTAATGCTTTTTCAATGACTGATTGTTCATAAAAACCTAGCTTGAGGAGTTCTTTTCATACTTTTTTGGTAGGTTTCTGAGAATGGTATTTAGCAGTCAGCAGTTTGTAGCTGTTTTCAGCAGTCACTTTTTCAGTTGTAGACTTCTTATTTCTCAGCACAACACTAAACAATGTTTGTCTTTGTCACTAAAACACATATTACCATTCACACTGATGTTTGTCAGGTGCAGTTTTTCACTTCTTGCTGTATGCAGCCCTAATTTTAGACAGTATGCCTCGTGATATACCACACACTGCTGCTACCTTGGTTACAGTAGCTCTCCACACAAGTTCTAAAAAATTGGCCATGTTGAAATTATGTGTGCCCTGACACTCTGCCTTGATGATAAATAATGTTATCAACAAGTATAAAATCTTATAAAGGAACTTGCATTACGCAACAAAGACAACACCAAAAATACCACTTTAGAAAAAACGTAAATTAAAGCAAGTATTTTTGCCAGGTGTTTCCATATTTTTGTCCATCCCATCTGCATAAATACATTAATAAGGGAACAATATGACATAAAATACACAAATATGATCTAGTTCAACATCCAAATAATGTTATAGTAACAAACATAAACTTTTACAGTAAAAATAAAACGTGAAAAATTATAAAAATAGCATTACAATATTGAATTTCAATAATAGTAACAGTTTACATATAAGTTTTGTATCAATTATAATCTTTAATATATTTCTTGAAAAATTTGAAATTCTTTTTTCTAAATCTTCCAAAATAAAAACAAAATGCAGCAGAATATTCATAAAATGAGCATTAGGGTCATACGACTTCCTGTAATACTGTCTTCTTATTATTTGTTCTAAAAGCGTACAGGCCCCATTGTTGATTCCAGTGTTACTGAGTCATATTAAAGCACATGCATTGAACCAGACCCAGTTTTCCATACAATATTGGGTGCGTAGTTGCTTCCTGACAACCAGTTGGAAATTTAGAAACACCTAATAATTTTTCAACATTAACATCCCGTGTCTTGCAACAAGAATAGGGAGATGCTCAACTTTTGCATGCATTAAATGTATGCCTGTATTGCGTGCATGTACTATATACATAGAATTACAATGCAAAACTTTAAATGCATTGTGCTACACTTAAATATCTTCAATTAAGCTGACATTTTTTAAGCAGCCAGGGTGAATACAAATATTTAGGGTTCGCATTAAACATTAAAAAAAAGGTAGTTTCTAAACCACTCTAATGAACATGAATCAACCAACATTTTTTGTTAATATTTATTTTATACCACTGACTTGATTTTATATAGATATTGAAATACAGCTCTTAAAAGTAACTTCAATGACTAAAGAATCAATTTTGCCTATATATTTACTTTGTTTTCCATAAATTTTTGCTCAATGCAATGATTATTTATTTCTAGATTACGCATATTGTTATTGATCCTTTTTAAGAAATAAAGTAGAAACATTTTTAATCTTGTAAACAAATAGGCGAAACACAAATAAAAGTTTTCAACTATTTTTCAAAAAAATTTGAAGTTGAATCCATGTGCAGACATGACCCATTAAATGCTTAATAAAATATGTAATTGCACTTGAGAGTTTTTCTTGAAATTGCACTAGTAAAATAATATACTTTAAGGAAATATTTTGATATATTACTGTATATATTAGTTTTCATGCAAATATGGTATTTTTAAAGTATAAAATAAAAATTATATCCAACATTTCAACTTACTAAGATAATTAAGCCAATATCTGGTATATTTGGAATTTTAAATTTAATTATTACTCTTTCAAACAGTAAACATTTTGACTGACTACTATTTATTGCTGTAAATGGTTACAAAAAAGTACCTCAATCTTTACATTTAAGTATAAAATCCATTAATTTTTTTTTCAACTCAGAAAGTGCATGTTTTGAGAAAATGACACAATTATATTAAACATTTTAGTTATGTTAAAAGTAAATCATGTAATAATGGTTTAATATTAAATTAGGGGTGCATCGAATACTGAATATTTATTTTTAATTAAAACTAATATTTTTATTATTATTTTACTCATTATATTATTTTACTCAAAACTATTATTTTACTCATTTCAAGGAATTCTCATTTGTTGAATTCACAGTAAAGTAGAATGGATTTTACTAAACCAGCCAAAAAGTGTAGTAAATGGCTTATTGAATAGTTTATGCTTTGAGAATATTCTCATTATTATGGATAAATTATTTATTATAACTCACAAATATTGTTTAACATGACTATTTGGCAATAATAATAAGACCATAAATAACAACAAAAAATATTTTTGTTCCATCAAACGCATTGATAGTTAATCATTTTTAGATACAGGAAATCTTTATTAGTATAAACACAGTAGACAAAAACCAAAAATAAAGTTTTAAGTTGTCTATTTCATAATTATTTAATCTCGCTTACAATTAATAATTACATGTTAAATGAATATTAATATTATATTTTGTATCATGTTAAATTTCAAAAATTAAAAAACAGTAATATTTAATAATCGCCTTTCTATTGTTTGATTTATTTTTTAATCAATATATGTCACTTCCATTTATTGTATAAAAAAACTTTGCATTATTATTTTTTTAAATATTTAAAGTGAAATTATTCGATTATTGCCGAATAGTAAGCTATTTTACTGAACTGTATTCAGTCAATAGGCAATATACTGAAATCTAACCACATATTTAATGCATCCCTATATTAAATAACAAATCCATTATTGACAAAGAAAATTTTAAGCATTTCAAAAGGTAGAATTACTTTAAATGAAGGGGAATGCAAAAATAACGTAACACTTCAGAAAAGTGAAGGATATCGATAAACATGTATTAATAAAAATATCCAACATAAAAACCAAATAGTAATCACAGTTCTAAACCAGAAAAATAGCTAACACGTGAAAAATTATATAAAAAAACTTTTTTTTTTAAAATCTTTTATATCGACTTCACATATAAATTCAGTATCGTAAAAATATAATTTCTTAAAATATTTCAAATAAACTTAATCTTCCAGAATATAAAAACAAAATGCACCAAAAATATTTTGTATTAACACTATCAAAAAAATAGTTAAAAAGTAAAATATCTTCTATTATTGGTTAAATAGTATTACATGGTTTACCTAACTTAATGCCAAATCTGGCAACCCTGCTGCAGGAAAAGAGTTACATTCTTTGATTCACGACACAAAACTGCGGTTTTTAATCTTGAAACCGGTTTTGTCACCTAGAACAGATTAGCGTAGAGAATATAGACTTTCACAGAACAGTTACAAAGAGGGACCATATAATACACTTTAACCCTACTACTGAAAACTTATTTCAGCAACAATAAAAATGGTTTGTATAAAAGACTTGAAATAACCAGTACAAATAAAACAAATTATTTCTTGGCAAGTTTTTAAAAGTGTAAACAATAGAAAACTATTTTACCAAAATTATGTAATGAGTGAATAATTTAAATTATTTATTATTAAAATTGAATACTATTATTAAACAAATCAAAATACCTAAAGATGTATAAAAACAAATATTTAGAAGAAGCAATGTTATCTTTCGAAGTTTAAATTAAGAAGATTTTTAAAACTCGGAAAAAAGCGCGAGTCTTAAACAGACACACAGAAATCATTAAGTCAGCACAGTATTCTAGTTCTAAAATATTAAGACTCAACTTACCTAAAACTTTAAATTTAAATGCAATGGAAAAAGTTAAAAACATATTTCATAAACAGATTGATGCTTTAATGCACAAGGTATTTACAATTCTGTTAAGCCAAAATAAAAAAATTTACTGCAAAATATTCTTAATTCTAAAACATGCCTTTAAAATGCCCTAATCTGCAAGAGAAACATAATTTAAACAGGTACAGATGTAGCATAGGACATTTGGCGCGCAAAGTTGCCGTGTTTTATAGGGGCGATAAATTTATAGTATGGCAACCCCACCTGACATTCTTGGTATTTTCCGATTCTTGTGGCGACTTTCAATCTGGCAACCCTATGACGTCATAACGTTGTTTAACAGCAATTTTTCGGCGCCAAAAACAAAAAATTGCCAAATGTCCTATAGTACTACATCTGTTCCTTTAAACAAGGTTTACTGAGAAATTTTACCATGAAAGTCACAATTTATCAAAAACATTTAGGGAAAATTAGAATTTCCCTAAAAAAAGAGTTGTTAAAAAGAAACCCGAATAATTAAAAGTCATCACTCCAAAATATTAAATTAATTTTATATTAAAATTTCATTTCCTAAAATGCACACTAAATATGTAAAAGCATAGGAATAATCAGGGACGTACACTTGTATACGTTTAATTAACATACATATTTTACATTACATATACCACACTGATAGTACAAATTATTCCTATATACACCTTTTTTTTTTTACAAATTTCACTTTATTTTTCTTAAAATGTCTATCCACTGCCATCAGCATCAATATAATTTTGGGACAGTGAGGGCTGTTAAAAATGGTACGAAAGGATAAAAAATGGATCTGTGATCCGAAAATATTAATCATGTGGTTTGTGATCTTGAATCACAGATGCATTTTTCACTCGCACCAGCTTCGTCTGTAGCAGCCCTAAAACGTATAGGATTTCAAATAAAGTTCAATTAAGAAAAAAATCCTTCGCAGGACACTTGTTGATTGAAATCGTAAGCAAATATTGGCGTGCAAGTGTTATGTTCGGATAACAATTGCCATACAAATTGTATTTTTTTACCACTTGGAACAGTTCTTTATATTCTGCATATATTTCTTTGTGTACATACTTTTTTTGCGTAAATACGTCTTAAAACCGGCAAAGGTAAATCACTACAAGGCAGAGGGGGACAAGATGACTGTAGCAGCCCTATTATATGTCTGGCTGAACATATCATAAGGCTGGTTGGCATAGGCTAATCATGGAACTATCATAGGCTGATTGGCATAGGCATGGAACTAGTTGAAGCAGTCTCCTTCTGGGGAATAACCAATGGAGCAAATTTATTATAATTTGCATAAAATTTTAATTTGTGTTTAAAAACTCAAATTGAAAAGAATACCCGTCATGAGCAGGTGCACGGCAATTCAAATAGTAGAAGGGGGGGGAGGGTTTGAGGCTCAAACTAGTTCCATACTCACTTAATATTTACCACATTAAAAAAAGGAATGCTAATTAGTTGTTCATTAACAATATTTTGTTAATTACTAGATTGCATACCTTTAAAAAACAAAGCAATTTTATTATTAAAATAACTTTCATAAATTATATGAAAAATTTTTCTTGTTAAAGATCCTTTTCAGGTTATTGGTAGAAACTTTTGACTTCAAATCTTATGAGGGGGGAGTGCTGTAGCCCTTCCCTTTACCTACGTCTACGGTCAAGAGTGTAAACCGAAACAGTTAACCCTTGATGCTTGAAAGGCTCCACTGCAGACATGTGTTAATGCTATACATCTAGGTAGGTTAACCTTTTGAACATTACAGGTGTTAATAAATTAAATTGTTAAAGAGGTTTAGATTAGGCAAAATGATATTATACAGTGAAGACTGGGATTTGCTGTTCTACCATTAAAACTAAATATACTAGATTTTTTTTTTTTTTACATTATTAAATGGAAGATGCACATTATGCAATTGTAGCTAAAAAATATTTTTGTCATTTCATTAATTACTTCTTGTAAAAAGAGTATAGTTTCATTAAAATTGCAAGTGTATTACGATTGAAAATAATCGGTTCAACTTTTCAAGACGAGATTATTATTTTTAAATAAAATACTTTGTAATGATAACTTTTATTATATAAATGAATAGTGAATACCTTTTAAAATAAATTTCAAAGTGGATTTTAAAATTTTGAATTACTTTGAATTCTTGCCAGCTGTTTGTGTATTGTCATAATGTCATAATATTTAAGTAAGGATCTCACACTTAAAATACTTAACGTTATTGGGCGTTTACTCAATACGTTGCAATATCCTTTGGTTTCCATCTGATATTCGACACTCTGTATAATATCCTGTGCCCGTTTTGTGTTATTTACAATTTTCAGCTCTTCAATAGGAGGAAGAATTTGAGAAACCCCAGGTATTCGATAAATTGCAGGCAAATCACCATTGTTGAATTCATTCACAATAGCTAAAGTGCAGAGTTTCACATCTTTCAATATAACCTCTTTGACCGAAGGGTTCTCACTCAATAAAACATAATCTTTAGATCTAAAGAATGCGCCACTTTCAATAAACAATAAAATACCTTTCAAACAAACAATTCGCATATAATCACTGAACGCCGTTGTCGCATGGTTATTTTCTATGTTGCAGTCAGCACCTGCTTTTAACAAAATTTCCATGATTTCCAAGTTACCAGCCTCAATGGCAAAATGTAAAGCAGTTTCACCATCCAGGTATTCTTTAGCATTAAGTTCACATCCCTTGCGTATAAGAGATTTCAATACATCTAACCATACTTCTTGACAAGCAGAATGCAGCACTGTCCACCCATGCTTGTCGCAATAATTAACATCAGCCCCAGATTCAATAAGACAATCCATAATATTAAAATATGAACTCTTAGCAGCCAAGAGCAAAGGTGTGTTTCCTCCCGAATCTTTAGCATTTAGATCACATCCTTTGTTTACAAGAGATTTCACTATATTTAACCATTCTTTTTCACAAGCATAATGCAACACTGTACATTCATCCTGGTTGCTACCATCAACTTTTGCCCCAGATTCAATGAGATACTCAACAGTATCAGAATGCGAACCCTTGGCAGCCCTCAGTAAAGGTGTGTTTCCTCTGTAATCTTTTGCATTCAGGTCACATCCTTTATTTACAAGAGATTTCACTACATTTAGCCATCCATTTTTGCAAGCATAATGTAGCACTGTACATTCCTCTTGATTGCAACAGTCAACATTGGCCCTATATTTAACGAGGTACTTAACAATATTAATATTTGAACACTCACCAGCCGTGAGCAAAGGTGTGCTTCCGCTGGAATCTTTAACATTAAGGTCACATCCCTTTTTTACAAGCGATTTCACGATACCTAACCATCCTCTTGCACAAGCATAATGCAGCACTGTCCATTTCTCTTGATCACAACACTCAATATCAGCCCCAGCTTCAATGAGATACTTAACACTGCGGGAATAGGAAAGCTTAGCAGCTATGAGCAAAGGCGTGTTTCCTCTGGAATCTTTGGCATTAAGGTCACTTCCCCTGTTTATAAGTGATCTCACTACACCTAAACATTCTTCTTTATAACAAGCATAATGCAACACTCTACATCCATCCTTCTCAATAGAGTCCATAGATTTCAAGTCATACTCATTAATCCCAGAATCAATCGGACACTCGACATTGGCTCCAGAATCAATAAGACACTCAACAATATCAGGATATGAATGCAGGACAGCAAGGAGCAGAGGTGTGCTCCCCTTAGAAGTTTTAGCATTAAGGTCACATCCCTTGATTGCAAGACATTTCACTACATCTAAACATCTTCTTTTACAAGCGTAATGAAGCAATGTCCATCTAGCTTTATCGCAGCACTTAACATCTGCTCCAGATTCAATAAGACACTCTACAATACTAGAATATGAGAAATCAGCAGCCAAGTGCAGAGGCGTTTGTCCGCTGCATGTTTTAGCATTAAGATCACATCCCTTGTTTACCAGAGATTTCACTACATCTAGCCATCCTATTTCGCAAGCATAATGCAGCACTGTCTGGTCCTCAAAACCCTTGCCCTCAATGCTGGCTCCATGTTCAAGGAGAAGGTTGACAACCTCTCTATGTGAATACTGAGCCGCAATGAGCAAAGGTGTCTTACCTTCTGAAGTCCTAGCATTAAGATCAACGTCGAATCTTCCTTCCACGAGTGACTGTATTACCCCTACGAATCCCTTTGCAGATAAATGATGCAGCACCGTCCATTGATTTTCATCGCAACACTCGACATTAGCCCCTAATTTAATGAAGAGTTCGGCAATATGCTTGCTTGAATTTTTAGCAGCTAGGAGCAAAGGTGTGTAACTACATAGATTCACAGCATCCAAATCGGCGTTATTATTTACGAGAAAGTGTACGAGTTCTTGATAGCTTTCCCTAGCCGCTAGTGGAATATTTGTTTCTAAAGCTACATAATGTAAAGGCGTGTCTTTATTGTTATCACAGCTATTGACAGAAACCCCTAAATCAAGGAAGAACTTTACGATATCCTTATTGCCGTACTGAGCTGCGATGTGTAATGGTTTAGAACCTTTGGGATTAGTGACATTACCATCAGCACCTTTCTGCACTAAAAATTCAATGATTTCGAGATTACCATACTGCGCAGCACAACACAACATCTCATTGTCATACTTCTTCAAATTGTTGATATTCAGGCCTGTAATAAAAGACTGAATAAAAGTAATTCCTTCTCTCTTTTTAATTGAATTGAATACTTTTTCCAAGTTTAAGTTAACCATGATTTTTCAAACTCACTTCTGACTTAATTTGATTTGAAAAGATTTTTGCTTGCCACAAAGATTGCTTTATCCTCGTGTTCCATTATTTTTTTTATCATCCATACCATAAACAAAAGTAAAGGTAAACAACTAAACAAAGGTACCAACAATAGAATTGTATAAGACCTAGAAGGAGGAAGGAGATTCACCCGATGAAGCGTGCATGGGCGAAAAAATGGGTTGAGTTAGGCACATGGCTGCCAGATTGGTGACCTTTACCGCTTGCTTTTGATGCTGTTTCAATTATATTTTGACTATGGTTAGCGAGCTATTTTACGTAAAAATTGGCAGTGGCGTAGCCAGCATTGGGTTACTTTGGGTTAGAACCCCCCCATAGCCAGTTTAATTTTTTTTTTTTTTTGAAAAATAACAAATGCAAAAAAAAAAAAAAAAAAAAATTCTGATTTCTATAGAGAAAACACACGTTGCATTTCCTGGCCTACCCCACATGTATCTCCTGCTCCTTTCCCTTCTGTCCCCTGAAGGGAGGATTTTAAGGAGAACAATGATAAAACAACCTTAAAGACAGAAAATTCGACTTTTTGTGGGGGGGGGGGGGGGGGGGGGGGTTTAGTAGGTCTGCATGATTGTCTTGCTTGTTTGTACATGTAAAAGGATACTTTTCTTAACACTTGAAATGGGGCGGCAGTTGAGCCGGAATTCACAGTGCATCAATCCAGAAATTGCTTGCTTTGATAAGTAAGGTATTTTCCCTGACCCATTCATCCCCTACGTGCAGGCACATCGCGCCGTGGGGAGTCCGACCCCCCCCCCCCCAATAATTTGGAAACCCTAAAAGTTGGGAATTTCAAGGTTTAAAAATACCCAAGCTGGGAAAATTTATGTCTGAAGAAAAATAATATTTTTAACAAATGAAAGCAAAAACACCAAGGTTATTAAGGGAAAATTAGAAATTGGCCAACTTGTAAAATTAAACTAAAATTCGTGTGTTTGGTTTCAGAGTTCACTACACACTTTCGACCGATACGAAGCTAAGGCTCCAGATGGAATTGACTAATGTAGTCTGTAGCCGAGACAACGCCAGTGGCGGAACTGTTTTATAAATTTCATTGTATTTTTTAATGCGTCAAGCGAAAAAATTTTTTAACCGTGGCATCGTTTCCTTAAAAATAAAATCCCACATTTTAAATATATAATAAGTTGTTTAAATTAAGGAGCAATGTTTTCAGATTTCCAGCAGGCGACTAAAAAATGGTCGCATCTGCTCATTCTGTTGTTCGTTATTGTCAAAGTTATATTATATGTTTTAACGTTCAGATTATCATTTAAAGAATTTTAAAATATATGGCGTTGCACTTTACGCAAACGTCACACAGTGTTCTTT
Source organism: Troglohyphantes excavatus (assembly GCA_963932185.1). NCBI lineage: Eukaryota > Metazoa > Arthropoda > Arachnida > Araneae > Linyphiidae > Troglohyphantes > Troglohyphantes excavatus. Next base: position 39,572,610 of record OZ010677.1, read on the forward strand.
TTATTAAAATAACTTCTCTTTTAATTGTGTTAGGTGCGATTGTCTAAATCAAAATCCTCTCCTTTTTATTCGAAAATCACTTTTGTTTCATATAACCCTATTGGTTTTGCCTTCCACAATGTAAAATTTCTTTCAGCTAATATTCGAAGCGCCATGGCGCTTCGAATATATGGGACTGGCGCGTCAGTCCCATATAAATTTATAGTCTAATGTCTAGGATTTTTTTTTGTTATTTTGTTTTGTTTTGTGATTAACCAATCACAAAATTGTGTAATGTTGACGCTGTGCGTTTCCTGTGTGTTTTTCAAAAAATATTTTTTTTTTAGTTTTTACCAGTTTCAAATAGAAACTTCCAGGACTTTCGATGGGTTCTTTTATTTAAATCACCCCTCGGTTAAAAAAAATTCTCGGACTTCGATACGATTGCTACGAAAAATCTTATGCGTGGAGGACGCATCTTTCAGTACCTATTTTCTTTTCCTAATTTTATGTGATTATGTTATTCGTTTTAACATTAACTTTGGAGGAGTCTCTTTGAATACTTCTAAGTTTATTGAATTTATTTATAATAATTTAAATTCCTGTTTTCCTGCATTGATTAATTTAGAATTAAAATGGTTATTAATTAAAAAAAATTATAATTTAATTACTACTTGATAAATATGATCATATTGGTATGTAGATACTTTTTATTTTTGAATATTATTTTATTTATGTTTTATATTAAGATTAGCAATGGCTGTTGGGTTGACACAACTGCCGAGTCCCTTTCACTCCCACTATTTACAGATCATGTTACATTTTCAGAACATGGCTGTATTTGTTATCCCCCCCCCCCCCCCCCCCTCTTATGACTTCCACAATAAAATTATCCTATAAAAAGTTGATAAGTTGGAACTAGGAATTTTTAGCACTGTTGTGTTCAAAATTTCCAATCGTTAAGTTTGGTTAATTAACATCGCACTTCGGACACTGCACTGGAACAGTGGCGTAGGAACTTCTTTTTTTCAGGGGGGGCTGAATTTTTTTTTCAATATATATATATTGTTATACAATATAAAATAGTACGGAGTTGCGAACTATTAAACAATTAAAAAACAATCAATGCTTTAAATTTTTACAAACAAGTGTTAACTTGTTAAATGTTTTAAATTGTATCTGTTTTTGTTTGGACAGCTTTAGAATATAAAGTAATCAGGAAAAAGTTCATAGTAATTTCAAATGTCCGTATTGTACTCTAAAATATGAATTTTTTCAGATTTGAGGAATTCGTCTCTATTTAACTTTCTTTAACAAAATGTAATTTTTTAAAAGAAGAAATTTCAACTATATAAGCTGTTTAGAAAATAGTGCACGAACCTGGTGGTTTTATTATTTCAAAGGGAATAAATTATTGTAAATACGATTATAATTTATAAAATGTCCATAAATAATATATTTTCTTTTATTTAAAAACATATTTTTTACATTATTCTTTAAAGCTTTAGCGTTGTAGACATTTATATAAATACTTGAAATTACGTTTATTTTAGATGCTTAAATTGATAAATTTATAAGTAGTTTTCAAACTAAACTTTTATATTTATGCTTTTCTGACATTTAAAAAGGACGTAATATAAAAAAAAATGTATGTGAGCCAGAGTACTGAGTACAAAACAAAATAAAATTAGATATTATTGTGAAAACATATAAATTTGTCATTTTAAATATTACTGAAATGAAATAGACCATAACTAGTATTCTATTGATGCAATAAAATAATTAGCAATTTAGACTTTATGTAAAAAATCATTTTCCTTACACTAATTCTACAATGACATTTCATTTATTATATGTAATTCAAGATTAAAATGAACTTAACTTGTTTTTAAACCTAAGCATATGCTTAGTGTCATTCACTTAATAGTGTATAACAGAACTAAACATCATTATAATTAGAGTTACTGCCAATTTATAAGCATAATTACAAAACATTTATCGTTATAAAAGATGATATTACTTTTAATTGCTTTTAGAATATAGAAAAAATTACTTAACTGACAAAACAGAGGAATATGCTGACAGATGAAATCTACTACCATTCGTTTGTAAAAAGAAATGCTTCCTAAGATTGCTGTCTTTACACTAAAAAAAGAAACTGTAATGTGGTGGTAAGATCTCACCAGGGATTTTTTTTGTTGCTGTAGCCCTTCCATGACTTCGACCCCTAGGGCATGGCCAACTAGACTGACAAGGCCAAGTAAGCTTCGAAGTCACGTGATGTGACGTCAATTTAGTCGTCTGACGATCGACGATCCTGAATTTGAACGCGGTCTGTTTTGCTGTTTCTTTCGCTTGTTTACATACATCAATATTTTCAAATTTGACTGATAGATGCTGTTTCTACTTGTAATTCCAATTATGATGGACATAACGTTTATGTTTCCGTCTTTCTTTTTCCTAAAAATGACAATTTGAAAGATTTTTTTGTGAAAAACATTCCTTGCAAAGACTTTTCTCTACTACGAGAAGTGTGGTGTGCGAAAAGCTTTTCGCTGAAGACGACGTGATTTGTTTCGACGTGCTACCAATTAAGGGAGAAATTATACAGATGAAAAGCGATCGCCCTAAATTAAAACGTGGCGCAATTCCCACAATTTTTCCTGGCTGACCTGCATATTTTACAAAAAAAGAATCGACAGTGAAAAGAGCGAGCCGCGACTCAAAGCTACAAAAGTAGATGGGACTTTGCTGAAAACGTTTTTACAGAACGACCAAAATATCTTCCTATGATGAATTGGTAAAAGGTGTTGAAGGAAAGGTTCAATTGCCAAAGGATGTTAAAGTTGTAATTTCTGAAAAAAAACTGCATTTTGTTTATAAATTTGGATTCTACACCGACCATTTCCAAGAGTGTTAAAATTACTTCAGATTTTAGTGTGTTTGTTTACATTGGTGAAATCGAGGCTGCCAAAGATTTTCAACATTTATTGGAAAGCAATAAACTGAAGACAAGAAAAATTAGTGAACCTTTTAGTAGATGAAATTCACATCAAACGAAAAGTGTCTTACAAGGGAACTTGTCTCGGATCAAAAAATCCACAAAGTAACCAGCAGCAAGCCATTCTGTGCAAGCTTTTAGGATTTCATCGTGTTTCTCCAAATACAAAGGAAGTAGTTGTATTAGTTCCTGTGTGTTCAATGACAGCCCAGGATTTAATGCGATTAACCAAACAAGCTTTACAAACATTACACGAAGCTGATTTCGAAGTACTTTCAATAATTTAAGATAATAACAGTGTAAATAGAAATATGTTCACTTCGATGGCAGAATGCTCATTCTTTTAGGATGTCATCGTGTTTCTCCAAATACAAAGAAAGTAGTTGTATTAGTTCCTGTATGTTCAATGACAGCCCAGGATTTAATGCGATTAACCAAACAAGCTTTACAAACATTACACGAAGCTGATTTCGAAGTACTTTCAATAATTTAAGATAATAACAGTGTAAATAGAAATATGTTCACTTCGATGGCAGAATGCTCATTCTTTTAGGATGTCATCGTGTTTCTCCAAATACAAAGAAAGTAGTTGTATTAGTTACATTATTCTTTTATATTTACATAAACTGTAGAAGGAAACAGCAAACATTTAGTAAAGTATTTAAATTTTATTAACTTGTGGAATTATTTGTCAGTACATAAAAAAGACAATATATGTAATATAAAATTAATTGTATAGTTAACAATTTAATATTTTTCTTTTTTTATATATTCAAAATATTTGTTAAATAAAAATTATCCTTTACACTTTATATTTGTAAATATGCTATTAAGTAAAACAATTATTTTTATTAAGCATATTCTACAAAAAAAAAAAAAAAAGTTTTTATTTTCAAAAATATAATTAAATGTATATTACCATCACAAGTGTTCTTTCAGTTAATTTAAAATGTTTACATTTTTGGAAAGTGCAAAAGTATTTTAAAGTTCGTTATTTTTATAAATATTCTATTAAAAAAAATTATTAGTTTTGTTTAAGTAAACTGATGTTTTTTTTAAATATACTAGAAAAATAATTATGATTTTTCCATTGTAATTTTTCTCTATGAAAAAATGTAAAAGTCATGACATTTTTGGAAAATGCGAGTTATTTCTTTTAATTAAAATAAGTTCTCATTAAATTGTGTTTCTCAAGCTTACATTTTCAAATGTATTGTATGAAATATAGAAATAATTTTTATACAAACAAAATGTTACAACTTATAATCTTCAGAAGACAGGAGCGCGCTACGCAACCATATGCCGGCCGCTTAAAATTCAGACGACTAATGTGACGTCACGAAAAGCTTACACGGCCTTCTCTCAGTCTAGTTGGCCATGCCTAGGGGCAAGTTTCAGAAAAGCCTATATAGAAAACTGTCTACACAACCCTACATGGGTCATTCACAATGGGGGGGGGGGGATCATCAATCAGCTAAAATCGACTATAAGCGGTGAGAGCCAGTAAATTACAAACAAATGGGGACGAACTATACAATTCCCAGCTTTGGTCGCCATTCACATTCCTTGAAGATGACTACCGACATGGCTGGTCGAGTAACCAGATGGCGGTACATGGCTGTAGGCATTTTGCAAACGAAGTACAGCTGTTGACGACAACCAGGTAATTTTCAGGTGTTTCTCACAAAAGGTGACATATGACTAATGATATGTACAAGTCGTCTTCGATTGGAAACAGTTGAGAAAGAAACTCATTGTCCTCCTGTACCTTTCAAAGCAAATTCCTTCCACTTTAAAACACGTTTAGAAGAGGCGCTTCATTTCGAATAAGAGGCGCTTCATTTCGAATGCCTCTTTGTAGGAATTCTCTCTTTCTACGATTGGTTTTTTCAGTATTTTTTAAAAAAAAATTGTATAATATTAGGGGGGGCTGAGCCCCTTCAAAATAATTCCTGGGGGGGCTCGAGCACCCCCAGCCCCCCTACTTCCTACGCCTATGCACTGGAACATGCGTGCAACAAAGTCTTTTTCATACCCCATTCAGGTTTGAACTTGCAGACAAGTTCTATAAGCATGATATAGGACTGCATTCCTAGTTGGAAGTAGTCGGGCCAAATTGAATTTTGTGTTCGTAGCAGCTTTAGCAAAGCGAAGATACCAGCATCTCATCTATAGAAGTGTTTAGGTCGCCGCCATAAAGGGCCACAAGGAAAGTTTCGGTGGCTTCCGTTATCTTTTCTTTTTCTGCAACTGGATCTTTGAAAATGGTAACACTTTCATTGTGGAATACATCACTTTCTAATGTGGTACAAAACTACATTTTTCCCTGCCCAAATAGAGCGGAGATTGTATCGCAGCCACTTATCTCGCATGTAGAAAAATAATGTTTTCCACAATATTTTTATATTTAAGATTTTTTTTGAAGTACAAAGCATCTGCCATGTTGCTATTACCATATCTGCAAAAGAACCTGCTGTTGCTAAGGCCGTGACCAATACTAAAAGGTCAATGTCTACACCAATAACTACAACAGAATCGTATGCAGAAGACAACGCAATGGCAGTTTTCACATTTTATACTTCTGCGTCTTCTGTAGCCTGCTTGGTGACCATTTGTGCTTGTTAAAATGCATTCTGAAGCAATGAGATGAAGCGTGATTTGTTTTTCTCGTTCGATAACAATTTATCCTTTGGCATCTGCGGAAACATTGTTCCATCAAATATAACGTCTGCACAAGATTGTAGCCTGAAACGACGTTCTCTTTCAGTGCTTTTTGTACTCCTTTTATTTTCTTCAGTGGGGTAACTATCGAAGACTACCACAGCATTTTGACCATGATGTCGCTGTACGTAGGTCATCACATATATATTTTAAAAATAGCAGAAAAACACGATTCCAGTGAACTTTGTGTAGGAGGTAGCCCCATCTACTACATCAACCTTGCTTTTTATCCATGTCTGTGTCACTTGGCAAAGGCTTTCACGCCTTTGCCAAGTAGACACAGACATGGGAAAGCAATCAATACATCCTCTCCATATTGTTTCCGAAGCCTCGCTTTTATAGTTCTCATATCTGGACGAAACTCTCCTTCACCTAGACGGGGTGAGCTAAATTTAGAAACTGGGAATAAATTTTTTCGAATAATAAAAGAAATAAAACAGAAGCATGACTAAACAAAAAAGAAAAAAATAAGTAATGTTTGTTGAAGGGAATCCACACGACCAATGCCGTCTCGAGCAGAGTAAATGTTTTCTCATAGGAAGAAGGAAAATGTTCGATAACACAAGTTTCAATTCCAGCCAGTCTCATTCGAGTCGATCCTTCTATCGCTATCGAATCTATCGTGAATGTATATGTTATATACGTTTTCGTGTTAATTGCAATTATTTATTTTAAATATTCACGGCAGCAGATTTATGCAGACTCATGGATAAATTTTTAAGCGGAAGTAAGCGAGCATTAGACGATAGTCAAGCATCAACAAGTACACAGACGAGCGTGGTTCCGAAAATAAAATCAAGAAAATATTCTCAAGAATACTTAAATTTTGGGTTTACCAGTACTGAAGTAAATGAAGAAGAAAGGCCCCTGTGCATCATTTGCTCAAAAATATTGGTCGCAGACAACATGAAACCTAATAAACTTAAACGACATTTGGAAACGCTTTATAGTGAGTACGTCAACAAACCCAGAGAATTCTTCGAATTAAAATGATATAAAAAGCAAAAATCATTTTTTAAAGAAACTTTGTCTGTGAATAAAAAAGCTTTAATTGCATCTTACAAAATTTCATATAAAATAGCCAGATGTAAAAAAAAACTCACACCATTGGTGAAGAGCTTATTTTGCCAGCAGCAATTGAGATTGTAGAAACTATGTTTGGAGATAATTTTTCAAAACAATTGCAGTCCATATCTCTCTCAAATGGTTGCTCGTCGAATTGGTGATATAGCTGCAGATGTACAGTGTCAGCTTTTCTCGAAGTTGCGTGACAAATTGTTTTCAATACAGCTTGATGAAGCAACAGATAGTAATAAAGATGCTCATTTAATTGCCTATGTTCGATTTTGTGATATGTCAGTAGTAGAAGAACTACTTTTCTGCAAACCAATAGAACTCAAAACAACAGCGCTCGCATTATTTGCTATTTTAAACGATTTTATGAACGAGGCAAACATAGAATGGAAAAATTGCGTCGGAATATGCACCGATGGTGCTCTTTCATTGTCCGGAAGATTCCAAAGTATACAAGCACTTGTAAAACCAAAATCGCCTCAGTGCGTCTGGACACATTGCATGATCCACAGAGAAGCTTTGGCTTCGAAAGAAATGAGTCCTGGTCTGAATATTGTGTTAATTACGATTGTAACCGTAGTAAATTATATAAAAACGAGACCCCTGAAATCGACCTTTCACCTTTTCTCGCCCTCCTATTGGAGAACGGGATCTCTTTGTGCCATTCTGGCACGCCCACTTTTCATATCCTAACTCTCTGCCAGGCAGCAATTTCATAACCAATTTCGCTCACCACCACCAACTTAGATGAAGGCGTAAGGACCTCCGGTCGACACGCTACACTGGTTCATTTCGATTTCCGATCGAGAATCTTTTCCGCTCTTTGTAAAGACATGGGTTCAGTACATTCAGCGTTACCATTTTATTACGAGGCAAGATGGTTATCACGGGGGAAATTTTTGCAACGTGTTTAAGAATTAAGAGAAGAAATCGCCATTTTCCTAGAAGAAGAAAACAGACCGTAAGCCGAGAATTTTCCCGATGGTTTATTTGAGATGAAATTGAACTACTGTTCGACATATTCGAGAAATTAAATAACTTGAATCTTCATCTCCAAGGAGCAAATACACATATGTTGGATACTAGCGATAAAGTTAATGCTTTTTGTAGAAAATTGGAATTGTGGAGCAGAAATTTAAAGCAAAAAAACCTAACAATGTTTGCAAATGTGGATGAGTGTACTAAAACTTACAAGGCTGAAGAAGAACATGTAAAAGTTGTTTTTGTAAAAATTGAAAATCATTTAGCCATGCTGGCAAAGAATTTTAAAAAGTATTTTCTTGCTGACGACAAACTGATAACAAGTTACGAGTGGGTTAGGGATTCATTTCATAAGACTTCCGAAGGACTCTCAATCGATGAAGAAGAAAAATTCCTAGACTTCAAGACAAGTGAGAAAGGGCGACATTTAAAATGTATGTGTCCTGTACTTGACAAAAATAAATTAAATGTTTCAGATATTGTGCATACTGATAATGTAATACAAACTGTAGATTCTTTGCACACATATTCGCAAACTACTGCGGATGTGTTTCTCCAAACGTTAGTTGTAAGATTAATAGGCTATAAAAAAGCAAAGAACGTCCGCCTTATTCTAGATTCTGGGTCCTCAAAGAGCTATGTGTTAAAATCAACCGCTATTGAGTTAGGATATCAATCTAAAGGTGAATAAACATTTAGCCACTCCTTGTTTGGTGGAACTAAAACAAAAGACAGTAAACACAATTGTTTTAAAATTAAATTGGGAAATCTGAATGGAGAATATATGTGATTTAGACACATTGGATCAGGAAGTAATTTGTAATGACATTCCAAGTGTTAGTACTGGTCCCTGGACAAGAGAATTAGAACTTAAGAAAATACATCTTTCAGATATAGAGCACAAGAGTGTAGGTGTTATTGGGTTCGGATGTCCTTGGGAAGCTGTAACCTGGGAAAAAGGAAGTCTTATCTACAGGACTTGTAGCGTTACAAACCAAACTTGGTTGGTCATTATCGGGGGAAGTTCCTTACGGTCATCATCGGGAGAAATCCAATGACTGTAATATCCATGCTCAATCAAGAAAATATGTCTATTTCTAAGTTATGGGATTTAGAAGTAATTGGAATTCGTGATCCAGTGGAAGAAAGAAGCAAAGAGGAAACACAACAGGCAGTTCTTCATTTTAAAGAAACGGTGCAAGTGTGTGAAGACGGAAGATACGAAGTGAATATGCCGTGGAAAATTGACCACACACCCTTACCGGACAACTTTGAAATGGCTGTGAAGAGACTGACCTCTACGTGTAAGCAGATAAAAAAAGATGGGTTGCGGGGAAAATATGAAGAAGTTTTTGACGAAGGGAAAAGTGAGGAGGTTACAGAAGAAGAATCGAATATGACCGGACACTACCTGCATCATCGTCCAGTTATTAAAGAACCAAGTACGAATTTTGTCGGCCTCAATACAGCGTTGAGAAAATTATACTGGCAAAAGATACAAAGGGAGTTTGAAGGGAACGAAATTAAATGCAAATTTAATCCACCCTCGTCCCCATAGTGGGGAGGTTTTTGGGAAAGGCTCATTCGTATTTTAAAAGATCTTCTTCGAAAGAATTTAGGCAAAGCATCTTTAGAGCTTGATGAACTCTCTACCTTAATTTACGAGTGTGAGTCGGTCATGAATAATCGCCCATTAACCTATGTATCAGAACCTGAATTAAGAACGTTGACACCATCCATGTTTTTACAAAGTCTCCCAGGCAACGAAATGTCAGAATACGACAACATCGAAAAAACAAGCCTCGTCAAGAGATGGAATTATATTAAAAAACTCCGAACTCTTAGGTTTTCTAAGATCGTCCAATGCCCATCGCCCCGATACCATCGAAGTAGGTTATGTGGTTTTAGTAGGTAGTGACGACTAAAAACGACTGGACTGGCCACTTGCCGTGGTCGAAGAAAACTATCCGGGAAAGGTTAAGATCAATAGACTCGTCAAAGTGAAGACCGCAAGAGGCGTTCACTTGCGACCGATCCAGAGAGTCTACCATCTAGAAATCCGAAAAAAAGAACGCCGGACTGTTTTCAGTCTTGATCCCGCAAAAGATGATTCTACGAAGGATGCGGTTCTTTCTCCCACTTCTCCGGAGGACGGTGGTGCTTCTCCCGACAGCGAAGTGAAAACACGTTCAGGACGCATCGTGATGCCCCCGAAAAGATTTACATATTGAAGTGTATTTTATGTTTTTCATTTATGCATTAATTTTTTCTTTTTTATCTTTTTTGAGTATCTCCCGAACTCAAGGTGGGGAGGATGTTGGAAAGGCACGTGGACAAAACTCCCACGCATGAGACGTCCAATTAGATGGTCGGAGAATACTACGCAATAAAATTCTGATAACGCTGGAGCGTCGCCATCTTTAGAGAGACTTGAGAACTGTACCACGAGGTGAACGAATAGGAAGTGCCAATCCCGTAGGTGCACTTTCCTTTAATTGATAATATAAAATGTAACCTCTCTTAAAGTTAATTAAACTTAGATTAGATACACATGAAGAGTTTGTTTCTTTGCGTATTCTTGAATTTAATTAAGCGAGCCTTATTAGAGTCCGTGTTTTGTAAGGATAGCAGCAACTACAATACCCGAGGATAAACCTTCTTGGATTACCTTTACCGAACTATACACCACGATCCAACGTGGTAGGCCCATCTAGACATGCAATTCACATTGACTTGTAAAATTCCCGACAGCTACTCCTCTGCAAGTAGCCAGGTTTTGTGTATGTCCCCACTTTTGTGCATTTTGTATCTAATAATAATAAAACATATAATATAAAGCTTTTGTTGTCTACTTATTTCAAACACACACCCATATTATTTTTCAGATTCTTTATAACGAACTCGCATTTAGCCTTCGGGCCCCCACCCCAACATTTTAATTTAGTAAACTTCTTAGTTTAAACTTAAAACCCGATAATGTTCTCCTATTTACTAGGCTTAATTAGATGAAGGTGTAAGGACCTCCGGTCGACACACCGTAAAGTTAATTCCGATTTCAGCTAAATGAGAGTGTGGTAAATTGCATCACGAGAGGAATTCGTCGGGAGAAAGAAAGCTTTAAGTGATGTTATCCAAAGTAAAGGGGAAACTTTATAGGTGTGATTTAAAAGTGGGTGAGAGTTAGAAAATACCCTTTCATATACACAACTTTTAAAAATCAAGATTTTATTAAATTTCTAAATAACAAAAACTAAACTAATGTAATTGGCTAAAAGTAAAAGTGTGGATCCCTTAAGTAAATGGCTTTAGAATTTTGTAATATGAGCACCCTACATTTTTATTTTTAGTTAATTAAGGATAACATTTAGTACATTTGATAAAAGCGTGTTTAGTACACTTAATAAAAGCGTGTTTAGTAAACTTAATAAAAGCGTGTTTAGTACACTTAATAAAAGCGTGTTTAGTACACTTAATAAAAGCGTGTTTAGTACACTTAATAAAAGCATGTATTTTTTCAATATAAATAATACTAATAAAGATAAAAGTTGTTTATTTGTTTAGAGAGACATAAAAATAAGTTAGAATACAATTGTCTTTATTGAAAGTTATTTATTAATAACACTTTTTATTATAAATGTTAATAAAGAAAATGTCACAAGTAATGTAAAAAAAACTATTGAAATAAAGTCATTGTGTACTTGGTCAAATAATTTTCAAATAAATTTAATTAATAATATTTATTTTAATAGAAATTAATAAAAAAATGTTAACTGACAAAATATTCAAACAACAAAACCCAAAGCAAGTTTTAGTTTTGTCCCTTTAAAATATTTTAAACTAATCAAACTATTTTTCCTGAAATTTAAATATTGACAATTTACTGCACAGTTGTGTTTATTGTATGCATTTTTTCTATGCACTTTAACTTTTATACTCTCAGGCAAATATTTACTCAAAACATTATTATTATATAAATCCATTTCAATTTGCTTTAAAAAGTCCTAGTTTGGCACACAATTCACCTTCTCCAGCTTATCTTCATACCCCTCAGCAAGTTGTCTCCTCTGATGCTGTGAGCATTCTATAGAAGTTTAGTTCGACATTCATTCAATGGTTGTAAAGCTGCAAATTGAGAAAAGGTTTTAAAGCAGAATATATATTTAGACAATAAGGAAATATATGCTTATCTTTTATTTGTTTTGTGAAATTTAAATAAAATATGCAAAAAAAACCTGAAGTATTTCTTTTAAATTTGGTTTAATGAGGTCGAAATTTATTTATACCATATTCTGCAAATGTGGAGGTAAAATCTGATTTACTGTTAATATTGACAAGTATTTTTAGTCAGGATAATGTTTATGTTTGAACTGAAAAAATGCTTCAGTGTTCAGAGAAGTCTTCGGCATATTACAAAATTATGCCAATAAAAAACTATTACAGGGTGGCAACAATATTCTGGAAAAAAAATTCCCTGATATTTCCCTGATGGTGTTACAAAAATTTCCCTGATTTTACAATTACATTAAGAAATGTTGCAATACATGCTTTGTTTAGAAACAAAGTATCCACGCTACAATGATCCAATAAATATATTGCATTATAAATGAAAAATTATAAGTAATGCTTATTGACAGTTAATATAATTATTTATGGATACAACACAAATTACGCAATTGCGACATGCATAATAGTAATTAAACATGTTCTCTGGAAGCAGATTATGCAAAAAAAGCAATTTTTTTTAAAATTATTTCTTTTATAGATAATTTTATATGCTTTATATTTCCTACTCCAATCTTCAATAAATCACATATTCATTAGCCATGTTGCCTATAATTCAAGATCCAATGTACTTTGCTTTGGTTTAAAAACTCCCTCAAGCAGTGATTCACGCTTTTAGAAAAATAAAACTGAAAATATTAAAATGCGCATAACCATGCATTTTTTAAAATTCTTTTTCAGAACTAAAAGGGAAATGTTGACAACTGAATTATCCAGAATAGAGGACATAATAGACGATAATTGTCGTTTTAATGATCCAAATTTTAAAATTTCCCTGATTTTTTGTGAAATTTTGAAAAATTCCCTGATATTTCCGGAATTAAAAATTTCCAGGATGATTCCCTGATTTCCAGGTTATGTTGCCACCCTGTATTAACAGTGAATGTTTTTTTGTCACAAATTCCTAACATGGTTTTTAAATTTTTGTTTTACATAATTTTTATTCCCAGAATTCAATAAAAAGAGCAAAATAGCACCCCATTAGAACTGAATGGGAAATCAGCAGTATGTAGTATTGTCACACAGCAGAAGGCATTTTATTATGAATAGAGGACACTGCCGGTTTCTTTAAATATCTTTATTAACCATTTAAATGAATTCCTTGAAGAGATATTAAAACTACATTCTAATACAGGGTGGCAACAACATTCTTGAAAAAAAATTCCCTGATATTTCCTTGATTCCCATGATGGTGTAACAAAAATTTCCCTGATTTTACAATTACATTAAGAAATGTTGCAATATATGCTTTGTATAGAAACAAAGTATCCAAGCTACAATACTATAAATATATTGCATTATAAATAAAAAAATATAAGCAATACTTATTTACAGTTAAACTAATAATTTATGGATACAACACAAATTATGCAATTGCGACAGGCATTGTAGTAATTAAACATGTTCTCTAGAAGCAGAAAATGCAAAAAAAACAGCAAGTTATTTCAAATTATTTCTTTTGTAGATAATTTTAAATATTTTATATGTTTCCTAATCCAATATTCAATAAATCCCATATTTGTTAACCCCTCACATGTTGCTTACAATTCAAGGTCCGACACACTTTGCTTCTCCCTCTAGCATTGGTTCACGTTTTTACAAAAATAAACTGAAAATATGAAAATGTGCATAACCATACTTTTTTTTTTTTAATATTCTTATTCCAGAACTAAAAGAAAATATTGACAATTAAATTATAAAGAATGGAGGGCATAACAGACGATAATTGTCGTTTTAACGATCCAAATTTGAAAAATTCCCAGATTTTTTGTGAAATTTTGAAAAATTCCCTGATATTTCCAGAATTAAAAATGTCCATGATAATTCCATGGTTTCTCGGTTATGTTGCCACCTGTAATAGGTACCTGATCGGCAACTGACTTTAATTACACAAGCCATCTGTGCAATAGGCATAACCAATGACATTACTGTGAATTACATCTTTCTCCTACATTCCTCGTTGGGCACTATTTAGCACCCCCAATTGGAATCTGGGGACTACAATTATGCAAAGCAAAAACATGTTATACTTGGGAACAACCTAAGTTGAGCATAAAGCAATTGAATATTTATACATATCATAGCTCCCACTTAAGGTTCAACTTAGGTTGTCCCCGAGTATAGTAATACATGATATAAAAAACAATTGCTCATTTACATAATTTGCTCAAGACTTCTCAGCACCTGCTATATTTAAACATTAGAAAAAAAGCATACCTTTATCAAATCTTCATGATCTTGTATAGCCAAAAGTACAAATGAGGCATCCCAGCATAACCAAAACACAACACACTAAAGTTGGCAATGAAACTTGTGCTGAAATGTGAACCAAACTTCATTAGCAACAGAAAATATAAATTATTTACTCATAAAACACATAAATTTGATCGGTAAATTCCTAGTGTGAGGTGCCCCCTTGGCGCGATTCTGAAATTTGTCGTTAAGTTCTGGGCAAAACAACGTGTTACAGTACCAGAAAAAAAAGTAGGGTTGCCGTACATCATGATATTGCTAGGAAAGTCATAAAATAGGGTTGCCAAACTATAAAAATTATCGCCAAAATACATTTGGCGGGGCACCGTACACTAGGAATTAACCATTTGATCAATGGCATCACACATAGAAATATAGTTAATTATATGCCATTCTAGATAATTCATGCACAAACAGTTAGGTGCAACCCTCAACTGGAAAGTAAAAGTCTAAAGAATTATTTATTTCCAAATGAACGATAGTAGAGTATAATTAGACGTTTTTTGAAGAGCGCACTATTTTAGCTTGAAAATTAAGTACTCCTGCCCTTTTATACATGAATTGTCATACTCTCCACAATTCCTTCATTAACATATTTTATAAAAATTATTTTCTAATTTTTTTTATGGCGCTGAACGTAAAAATTGCACAACATTTTCTCAAAAAAGCATAAATTTTTCAAAAGTAAAATTTTGGTAGCAAAAGAAATGAAAACATTTAATTCTTCCTTTGGAAACAGAATCTGCTCTAATTGAAAGCTCGATTTTCTGCAGAGATTTTTTGACTTTGAGATGAAAAACTGCCTTAAAATAACACACATGCACCTAAAGTAAAAATATCCTCTTTACAAGTATTCACTGTATTACCAAATGGTACTTATACCTTCTACGTGTAGTTTTAAACAAAACTTTCTTGTGAATACCTTGATGATGCTGTTCTTTTTGAGCCTAACTTAATGAGAATATTTTACATCTAAATATAATTTAGTGAGAATATTTTGCATCTAAATCTAACTTAATGAGAATAATGTGCATGCATTGGTGGAGTCTCTTAACTTGTCTCTCTAAAAACTTAAAAATATAGAAGAATAAATAAACACCAAGGCATCAAAAATAATGTTTTGTAACATATATGTTTGTTAATATGATTTCTGTTGAAATTATTCTGGGTCAGATTTACTGTACGGTCACCCTTGGCGCGATTTTTTCCACATTTGGCGATAAATTTCCGATCCGACAAGGAATTGCAGCAACCCTATTGGACAACAAAGTGCTAAAAGTCGCCAAATGGCGACTTTTGGCGATATTTTGAAAAACTCGCCAAGGGTGACTGTATAGTAAATTTTTACCATTATTCTGTTCGATGACTATTATTATTGTCATCGGACAAGAACCTTGTGAGTTCAGGGTTAAGATTTATCAAACATCATCAGTGACTCACTATTTTCTACCTTAGTTTACAGATATCTTACCTAAATTGCATCCATAATCTCTTATTTCAGTTTCATATTCTGCGGTAACTTTTAATTCTATTTCTTCTGAATCTCTAACTTCTTTTTTAGTAATAGGACGTGTCCTTTGAAGAGGTTGCTTATACCGCCTACGTGTGGTTTTCAACAAAACTTTCTTGCGAAGATCGCCACGATGATGCTGTTCTTTTTGGGCTAGGCTCTTAACCATTGAAGAGATATACATTGTGCGAGTCTTTGGAACAGTCATGTCAAAAAGTACAGGTGAAATTTGAATTAATTTAAGAAAATGTCACCCAAGTCAAATTCGACACGGATTTTCACGTGTTATGTCTTTGTGTTCTGCAGTAGAGTTGAAAAACCTTCTTTTTATCTTACATATTGCATTCTTTGTAACATATAAATATAACAAGCAAAAAATACCGATATTTAAAAAACTTCTTACAGAAAAACAAACTTTAAAAACACCGCGACTAAACAACAACACCTTTGGTTGCCAAATTCTTTTTTAAATTATTTTTAATCCAAACTGGATGGTGTGCAGCATGCTACGTGGCTGGAGTGAGGTTGTGTCGGGTGCTAGCCCAAGTGTTGTCCTCGTCATCTAACAATGGTTCAAAAATACGAGGCATCTCGATCCCGGGTATTTCCTTATTGACTTAAAGCATGAAATAAGTTTTCGTATAATACAGATTATTTTACGAATTGTTTTTTATACCGTACGCCGCGGACTGCACACAATCCACTTCGGCCTTGCTCTACCTACTAGTTTTATATAAAATAGGATGTTTATCTGTAACCGCCCGCAGCAGTTTTTTTTTCAAGATACGTAATTTAAAAACACTATATAAATAATGGTCAACTGTCACGCTGATTTTTAAGTAATAATTAAAAAACAATGGCTGATAATCAATCAAATGCACGTGTCAAAAAGGTAAGTTATTTTACGTGAGATAAATTAACTTATGTACATGTATTAGAATTTGAAATGTATTCATTCTGTTTTTATCTACGTAAAACTGTTTTCTTAAAAAATGACAATAAACAATTTTGCAATGAATGGTTTGTTAAAATTTTTATTTTTATTTCATTAAAAAATAATGTATTGTAACGGATTATTCTTTTACACTGTAATCGCAAAGAACGTTTGAAGTTTAACTACTTAATATAACTATTATTTCTTTTAGAGATGTACCAAATTGCTAAATATTCGGTTGCAAATCCTCTAAAAAATTAAATCGCAAAATAAACACGATTTTCTTTGAAACTGACCCTAATGAACCCAAAAAAACTATAAAAAAAGCACACAAAAAAAATTACATTTTTTTTTTTCATCTTTAAATTTAGAGTAATCGTGGTGTCAAATTAACAATTTTTTAAACTTTTACACCATTAATTAGTATTTGTTAATAATCAAATACCTATCAAACGTATTCAATGCTAAAAACATGCCATTAAAGTTTTTAAAAAAATTAACACTGATTTGGTTCTCAAAAGAAAAGGACTAACTGTTTTCTGTCACTGAAGTAATAAAGATGAGAATGTTATTTTCATAAAATTGGTCTGGTGAATTTTGGGGTTTTGGTAAGGGAAAGAAGGCGACGATTTCATCAAAGAGTAGGATGTGGGTGTCCAAAAAATGCTGAGAATGAACGCTAGTTTATCAGCAGAGGCAATTTTTATGTACCAAAATTGGCATTATAAGGTTGTACTTTCTTAAATTTTATTGAGAAAAAAATTGCATTTTTTCTAGCTTTACATATTTTCTTTTTAGTGGGGATGAAATGAATATCCGGTAACTATCCGGCTGGGTTTTAACGGTTCCGGAAGTAAAGTGCCGGATATCCGATTTACCAAGCCGGATATCCGGATGATTAAAACATTGAATATCTTTTTTGTGGCGATCAATTATCTTTGTTCTTGCTTTAAGTATTTTCCTGAAAATTCTACCAGTGGGTAAGGAGTGTGTTTCAGACTCGGACGCGGTGAGTCACAGAGAATAGATAGCAAGGAATATATGCTGCAGACATTCGAAACATGCCACTATAGTGCAGTATGTTCGAGTTTGAACAATTCACATAGGTGGTGGTGTGTAGAGTGCATAGCTACATCTCTGTTCGTTGTATATTAGAAATTGTTTTATTCTCCAGTCTGAAAATTAGTTTCAGTATTTAAGTATTGCGCAATTTAGGTCAGCAATTTGGAAATATTTCAAAATTGCATTTCCAATCGCATTGTACAATACAGATCTGGCCGTTTCAAAATCTGTATAAATATGAACAGTTTATTAAAGAACTGTTAAGGTGTACCTACACACTTGAAATTTTTTTTTAATTATAAATTTGAAACTCTATTTTTTTCAAGTGTGAAAACACTTTAAAATCACAATGCATTATAAAAAAAACCTGAATTCAGTCAAATGCTAATTAGCTAATTATCATGTTTTTTTAAACGTGATTATGCAAGTTGTAATTTATCTAGAAGCATAATTTTTGTTGGAATTTCTTGAAGTATCTTTCTTAAAGTTATGACTCTCCAAAAAGTTTATAGCATTAAAAGTTTTTTTTATAAAAATTTTTTACTTCAAGAGTCCTTAAAAACCCCACTTTTTTCAAATTTGTAACTTTAAAATTCTTTTACATTTTTTTTAACGAATCGTTATGGTGGAGGGTCATAACATCTCGCAACTAATATAAAGTTGAATTTAAAAATAAATTTCTCAAAAGTTTAAGCAAACTTGAGTTTTCATGTTTGGAATGAAAGGGCATATGATAAAAATACAATTATTCAGAAATTGAGTTTAAAGTGTACAAAACATACGCCCATTGCCAGCATCACCCCAGAATAACAGTTTGTAAATAAAAAAAGGTTTTCAATGTTTATTCAATCTTGATAACACCTTAAAGGTAATGAATTGGGGAATATTATAGAATAAAAAAATATTTTGTAATTTTCGACCGATTTCCGTTTTTTCTAGTGTGTATGAGAATATAATTTCATAAAAAAGAAACTGCCGGATATCCGGTTTGCAATGTGCGCCGGATATCTGATATCCGGCAAAAACACTATCCGGTTCATCTCTACTTTTTAGTTTATAGGTACACCAAATCTAATTGTTCTGAGCAAATAACACCCAAGGTTATTAAAAATCATTTTTCTTCACTGGTTTCTCTTGATTTTGAAGATGCAAGATTTTAAGTTTTCTTGTTAGTTGAATGCGAATTGCCTTACTCGAAAATACTTCACTTTTGTTTAAGAGTTTCAGTCATTTGATTATTAAATATGAGTAATGAGATGAAAAAACAGCATTTTTTCTGACTTCACCTACTGGATAAATGAAACAAAGTATCTAAAGTTTATGTCAAATTTAATTACAAAATAAATTTTTTGTTTTAGGCTCTTCAGTCATCAAAAGAATTGGCTAAAACCACACGGGAGGACGTTGCCAAGGAAAAGGATAAAATCTTGGAAATAATAAAGAACAGTATTGTTGTAAGTTTATTTTTTCCATTTTAGAGTATAATTCTTTTAAAAATTTACTGTAGCAGGTGTTGCTAGAAATTTTTTATCACACAATTTAATCTAAATGTTTAATAGCTTGAATATATTTTACATTTAATCTGCTGACTGTCAAATATTCTTGCAAAATGAAGTATGGCAGTGATTTGTCCATAAAAAGTCAGAAAGACAAAACTTTCTAGGAAAAAGGGCGATTATGGTCCTTCAAAAAACACCTTGTGTAAGCACTGCTAGGATTTAGTGTTCCTGTTAGGCATTTTTCAGGGCGCTGCACCCTGCCTTTTTTTATTAAGCGCCAGTGCTCCCTACCTTTTTTAGAAGTAAAAATGTTCTTGCTTCTTTTTTCAAATATCTACTTTCAGCTTATGTTGTCAAACGAATGGAATCATGGGATTTTGGGAAGGACGGTTATTTGTAGGGATGAAATTGCCTATTCGGTAACTATCCAGCATCTGGCCTATCTAGTAATTATCCGGAAGCAAAATGTCTGATATATGCGATTACCATGCCGGATATCCAGATTAATAAAAGGGCACAGATTTTTTTGTGGCAATCTATTATCTTTTGTTCTTGTATTAAGTATTTTCCTGAAAATACTACGGGACAGATGTAGTATAGGACATTTGGCAAGTTTTTGTTTTTTGCGACGAAAAATTGCTGTTAAACAGCGCTATGACGTCATAGGGTTGCCAGATTGAAAGTCGCCACAAGAATCGGAACATACCAACAATGTCAGGTGGGGTTGCCATACTATAAATTTATCGCCCCTTGTAAAACACGCCAAAAAAAAACTTGCGCGCCAAATGTCCTATACTACATCTGTACCAATACTACAATGTATTCTGCAGATTCTCCTTTGGATTTTTCTCGGACTATTCAAGGGGTAAGTAGTGAAGTTATAACTTTCTTGTTAAAACCCGAGAAAGTGCATTTTAGACACGTTGGAACACAGAATATATAGTACTAGGAAGATGTGATGCAGACATTCAATACCAGACACTAGTTATTTTGGAGTATCTTTGAGTTTGAACAATCCACGTTCGTGGTTGTTTGTAGATTGCAAAGCTATATCTCTGTTCGTTATATATTAGAAATTGTTTTATTCTCCAGTTTAGTCAGAGATAGTTTTTGAATTTAAAGTGCAATTTAGATCAGCAATTTGGAAATATTTCAAACGATCATTTATAGTACGAGATGCAGATCTTAGGAGAGTAAACCAATATAAAAAAAAAAAAATTTCGGGGGAATTTTTATATATACATTTTTAAAATATTTGCAAATTTTTTAATTTGAAAGTTTAAAAAAAAAAAGTTTAAATTAAAATAGTTACTGTAATTAAATTTTTTTTCTCCATAAATTAATAAAAGGAATTCAGAATAATTCTAAATAACGATAATTTTAAGGAATTTAACCATTTTAACATATATTCTAGTTAAATAAGGTAAGTAATTAATTTTTATTTTCACTTATGTTTATAAAATCTTTTAGGATCGCAAGATTGATGAAAAAGAAGCTAAGTTAAGATCATTGACTGAAATGTATGATGAAAATGAAGTTGATGCCATTAATGCTTTAAAATCTGACGAGGTTCTAGAGAAAAAAAAGGTAATTTAATAAAGGATTTTTTGTTTGTACTAATCGTCCTGATAATTGCTTTATTAGTATTCGGGAATTTTTTTTAAAACTTGTGTTTATTCTCAGTTAAATTTATCATACTATAGTTTTATTGAATATGTTTGGAGAGCTCAAGAAAAATATATTTGTTGCAAGTTTATTAGGGGTGCAGTATATGTCCGAACTATGTGTACTTTTGGGAGATTAGGGCATCCCGGGAAATTTTTATTAAGGGCGAAAAATAAAAATTACAACAGATATCAACTTTTTTTTTTTTTGCATTCCCTTCATAATTATCAATTAGAAATGAAAAAAATTATTAATATTTACAATCAATTTAAAATTAGCATTTCATTATTTTATTAATGCTAAAATTCGTGTTTCTACCCACATGTTAGTGTGAAGTTATCACTCTGCTGATCACTCCAATGGTGGTTAAATTTTTCTGTGGGAAAAACAATTATTATCCCTTATGAATATATGTTGGAAATTATGTATTTTGAGAAAATTTTAGGGGTCTAAAAGTTTCCCGCAACTTTGAAGTTTATAAGATGAATTAAAATGTGTGAATTTAAGATATACGCATCCATTAAATAAGTCAAAAATTAAGTTGAACTGAACCGACTTAGACGAAATACTAATTATTTATTTAAATGTTTAAACGAAGGTAGTAAATTTGGTATTCTGAGCATTTTTAGAAATAATTGCCTATGTCAATCGTATTCCTTTATTAGTTGTCTGAAGAGTACGAGTCTATTGTGAAAAAGCAGCTGCAAATGCTACAAGCTGACGAAAGGGGAAAACAAGCTCTTCTTAACGAAATTTCGGATATAAAACAGCAGCAGCGGAAACGATCGGAAGCATTGAAGGCCAGAAAGAAAACGTTATTGGTCGAGAAAGAGCGGTCCAAGAGAATTGCAGCTCTGCCACCGCCATTGCCCAGATCTGTGAAACAGCTTTTGAAAGAGCAAGGTAAGACCAGCCTTGGCTTAATCATGGTTTTAGCTTGTATTATTTTGTGTTGTACTATTGTACTTTATTAGTTCTGTTCTTTTAAATATGCTTACATATGTAAGTATTGAATGGATTCTTTACATATTGAAGTACTTTTTGATTTTAAGCTGAAAATGTGGTAATGTTCTTTGTGATTCTTCAAAGTAGCAACATAACCTGAATAACCGGGAAATCAGGGAATTATGGAATTTTTTAATTCTGGTACTATCAGTGAAATGTCATGGAAAATTTCACAAAACGTCTGGGAAATTTTCAAATTTGCATCATTAAAACGGCAATTGTTATTTATTCTGAGTAGTTTAGTTGTAGAAATTTCCTTTTAGTTCTTAAGAAGAATTTAAAAGGGAAAAAAAATGGCTGTGCGCATTCACAGTTTGTTATCAATAGAAACGTAAACCACTGCTGGAGGGATATAAACAAAAGCAAAGCACGTTGGACTTTAGATTGTAAACACAACATATGGACGGCTAACAAATAGGAAATATATAAAATAGAAAATATATAAGACATTAAAATTATCTACAAAGGAAATAACTTGATACAAAATGCTTTTCTGCATCTTCTGTTTCCATAGAACATGTTTAACTACTTGCCTACCAGACATGCATAATTTTGTTTTGTATTCATAAATTATTAATTTAACTGTATATAAGTACTGTTCATAATTTTTCATTTATAATGAATATATTTATTGTATTGTATCGTGGATACTTTATTTCTATATAAAACTTGTAAAATTGCAACATTTCTTAATGTAATTGTAAAATCAGGGAAATTTTTGTGACACCATCAGGGAACTTTTTCCAGGATTTGTGGTCGCCCTGTTTGGTTTAATAGTTATATAATGTTTTATCAAGGTCACCCAATACATATCTAGAAAAGAAGGGAATTGACAATATAAAAATAAAAAGTTCGGGAATTGTTTCAAAAAGTTGTACATAATTTTTCATAATCTTAGTTGAACTAACTCCATTTAATTCCCATTCTGTAGCTCTCGTGTGACTTTATTTCAACTAAACCATATTTATTAATTGTTAAAATAATAATGAAAACACACAAATGTCCTCCATGTTTGTTTTTAAGAAAATGACTGATGTTTTGAATTTCAAATACATCAACTTATTAATCTTTTGTATTATGATGTAATAGCTTGCGAGAATTCTTGCGTAAACAATTCCTTTCCTTGAAATCGTACGCCTTTCAGAAGGTCATGTAGCGTGTTCCGAGAAGTGAGCAGCATCTATGACAGAGATTTCTCTCATTGGAAAATGTGTGAAATGAACATTAGATTTAAGAACATATTTTTAGAGTTCGTTGTGTGCAAGAGCTGTAAAGAGGATCTAATTATTTGTTGATTTTATGACATAAAATTCTTTGTCAGTCGGTCATGGAATTGACATGTACAATAGCTGACAAGTGCAAAAAGTTATTGTAAAATAGTAAAAAAGACTGCTCTAAGCAAAACAAAAATGAAACACAATTACAAAGCACTTTGGTTTGATTGCTACTTTATTTGTTAGATCCGTAGCAAAAGATTCACTATTTCATTTAAACAAAATTCAACTTTACTGGAAATATTGACTGGTAGAATAATTTGTGTAATTCTACTCTTTTCTTTTGCAGTTATTTATTTCTAGTTAATCATTTTTATTTTTACTCCGTTTACAATTAAAAGGTTCTTTGTATTCTAGAGAACAAAGACCCTGAAGCTCCGACTCATACGGATTCTTTCTACTACCAGGAGCTTTCCACCGTTGAAGTAAGTTTTGATTAAAAATAAAATCTAAAATTTGCATTAGTATGCAAATTTTTACAATTCATATGTGCTTCAAGCCTGTATGGATTGTACATGCAATGTAACGATTTTAACCATTTGCTTCTGAAATTATAGACATTTAAAAGATTTTTTCTTTTTTTGCTATATGCAATTTTGATACAGACACAAAAAAACAAAACAAGAAACGTAAAATATACTTTAAAATGTGTAATTTATTTGTCAAACTGTCATATTTTATGAATTTTTGTGCTTATATATATGTTTTCCCTTAATGCTATATGTTTTTGAAACAACACACAACTTGCCTATTCATGTATATTCAATTCATGTTTGCATTCAATACCTAGAAAACAGTAAAACCCACTATTGGCAGTGAAAATTAAAAATATTTCAAATGTTCTTAAAAAAATCGGGGAATTTAGTTTTAACATTGAGTGACAATCATTGCATTAATTAGGCAAGTTGTTTGTAAAAGTTAAACAAATTTAGTAATTTTTATTTATTAGCGATTTTAGCAAAAAAAAAATTAATTCGAAATTTTTTGTAATTTGATACCAATTACGCTACAAACTTCTTTAATGTTGTACAAAATTATTAATACAATATAAAAAATAAAATTGTATGTATTATTTGATTTTCGAAATGTTGGTATATAGGAGATTGTTTAAACTGTAGATGCAAATGTATTTAATGGATTAACCATGTCTTGGCTTTGTAGGAAGACTTTGAAGACAAAGAGAATATGGATGAAGAAGAATATTATGAGCAAAGGAGACAAATGCAAGAAGAATGGGACCGAAAAGCAAAGAAACGTTTTAATGAGGCTATTAGAAAGGATAAACAGAAACAGGTGCATATTTGTTTTATTTATATTCTAGAAAGATACATGTTCTTATCTCAGCCAACAGCCAATTAAATGAAGGTACCATATCAATAAGAAAGCCCATACCCAAACAAAATAAAAAAATTCCTAATGTCTTATTTGAATTATTTTTTTTGTAGAAAAACTATTTACATTTAAAATCTATAGAAATGGCCCCCTTTAGATCTCCCGAAAAAACAATTTAATAGGTGCACACAATAAAAGTCTGAAGTAAGTTGTAATAACTTGTTTGTGTTTTAATATACTAAATTGTTTTTAAGTTTGTCAAAATTCATTAAAATTGTCCAACATATGCTGATATCTTTTTACTTGCTGCATGTTTGCTTTGACAAGATGTAGATTTAAGTTAATTACAAACACATTGTAAAAATAAGTTAAAGAGTAGTATTCAACTTTAAACCCTTATTTAACCTTACTAAAAAATTATATGAATTATTTTGCCATTAGCATGCAATTCTGAAATATTATTTGTCGTATGTTGTTAATAAATATTTTTATATTGTCATTTTTTTAAAAATTTGTATTTAAATTTTATATCCGTCTGAAATTAAGAGTACAAATTAAGTTGTACATATGAGAAAAGTTTTACTTCAATGTAAATTTTATTTATAATTATATTATGCCGCAAAAAAAGTTATAGGTAAGGTATATATTTTTGTTTATTGATAAATATTACTTAAGAGTTAATTTTTAATTAAGGGTAATTTTCTGATGTTTTCAGGAGCATGCTCAAATTTTAAAAGAAATCGAGAATGCTGAAAAGATAAACAGACGTCAAATGGCACGAAATTTATCTGAACCAAGCGTATGTTAATGAACTTTATTATATTCATAAATTATTCCTCGAATTATCTATATTATATAATGCTGAATAATATTTAGTTAATTGATTATTTATACGAGTAGTGCAATTTTTTATTACGATTATGTTGCGATGCATAGTACTGTCTTCAGTGTCACAAGTAGTGAATACTTTGGTCTTCAAACTTTTCCCATTTTAGTTGTGGGACAGCAAAGGTACTATCTTGGTATATTGCTTGTACTAGCTTTTAACTCCCATGAGAAATTGTGTGAACTTGTGTCAAATCAGTGATAAGTTCCCCATATGGAACTCGCCAATGTACTATCATAGCTCCAACTTAAAAGTTTTGTAATTGCCAATCAAAATAAAGAAGCCTAAAACATAACATTAAGTGAATGTAGCCAGCCATATTCCTTTCATCATTAACACTTTCCCATATAAATTGATAAAAATTCCAATTTCTGGATTTTCTATTGATTGCTAGACTGTTATTTATAAGCACTCCTTTTTAGTAGTCGTCAATATTGATGGGGGAAAAAATCGGCAATTTTTAAATGTAGTTTTCAGTCTGGAATTTTCATCTCAATATTGAATTGAAATTCTGTCAATTAGAAGTAACATTAAAACTTCCTCATACTGGGGGAGTGGTTGAGGTAGTGCATATTGTTACTGTATTGTTTTTCTCCATTCTTTGTTAGCAAGTTACCCTAAAATACAAAACAGTGTGCCTGGTGCTAAATTTCTTTAATGTTATGGTTACATTTTTAGGGGAAAGTTCCATGTACTTTGTCGGATAGATTGAGTCATGTGGAGAAGCAGGCTGTGTTGGAAGATGCAGTTGAAAGTGCTTACAAAAAATCTGGCACTACTAAAGGTAATTTTTAAAAAATTTTGCTTAACTTATTCTATTTTATATTCTTTAAATATTATGTACTTTATGCAAGGTAATTGTATTTATAGAGTACAAAACTTGTACAGTATGTATCAATGTTTTTAATTTACTTCGTGAATTAAAAATTCAGGGATTTTGTGGAAGCTTTGTTGTTGTTGTTAAAGATCAGTATTAATTTAGTTATCAATACTGTTAATTAAACTAATGATAATCAGCATTTTGACAGCAGCTTCTGTCATGAAGATAAATTACTCCTTTTTTTAACTGAAGTTCTTGCTGGAATGTATACTATTAACTGACTCTCCTTTTAGAGCATGCAATCGAGGATTTGGAAGGATACGAGGACAAGTGGGAGGCTAAATACCAGAGAATAGACTCAAACGTTGAGTCCAAGATGATCGACTGCATCCCCAACTTCGTGAAGCACAACTACTCTTACTTGCTGGAAGAAGAGCCCGCTCAGCAGTGCGGAAGTCGCTTCACAAGGTTGGATGACAGCGCTGATGATCTGAACGTGGCTTACATTGAATCTCCCACTGAACCAGTTAGCAGCAGTAAGATATTTTATTAGTAGTTCTTCCTTGCACTGATCCCATTAAAGCCCACAGCATTTTGAATAAAAATTGTATATGATCAGAAAGTCCCAATTTTTTCTTCTTTGGATGAGGATTAGGGGCAACTATAAAGTGTTTAAAAGAACACATTCTTATGTCCATATTTACAGTAGAAAGCACAACTGCTTGTTGTGCTTCTAGAAATAGGTGGCCGGATAGCCCAGTGGATGAAGGTGTCGGCTGTGAATCAAAGGATTCACGTTTCGAATCTGTGCAAGGACTAGACTAAAGAATAGTAAAAAAGTAGTGATATTGCGATAGGAGGGTTGCCAACTTCGCTACAAAAATACTAGAATGTCGTCCAGAACATCCACAAAAATTATCGGCGTGCATACGGGACTGGTGCACAATAAATCTGATCGGGGTCCAAAGTCCTGACGTCTATTGAAGGCGTTGGGGGCCAGCTCATGTGTTGTCCTCGTCATCTGATCATGGTTCAAAAATACAAAGCATCGTTCCCGGGCCATTCCTTCGAGATAGGCCCCGAACTGTCGCCAATAGCCCACTATGCAGCTCTAGCGCGACGTTAATTACCCAACCAACCACTCTAGAAATAAAAAAGGGCAGGGTGCTGTTGGCTTTAAAAGGGCACCCAGTTTTTTAAAAGGGCACTTCAAAAAATAAATTCGGATGGGCGTGGCCACACATTGACACATTGGAACCCGTGACCAAACAAAACAAAGTTCAAATTTCTTGGTTGACATTGCATTAGAGCTGAATATTGGGTTATTGTTGGTGGTTCGGGGCCTATCTCGCAGGAAAGACCCGTACAAAATTAATGTCCCTTTATGAAGATGTTACTTAAAATTCAAAATTTGACATTTAAAAATTAATGTTTTTCCTAACAACCAAATCTGTATGTAGCCCTAATCAGACCCCTTACAAAACTGGTAAAAAGGCTACTTAAATCCAAAGTTTGGTCATTAAATACCTAGACTTCCAACATCACCCCAACCATCTTCTCTTTAAAAATATACAGAAAAAAACTTAATATTTCATGTGCAGGGCACAGGCAACCAATAGGATTCGAGGAAGGCCTCGTGCTCGAAATTAAAAGCAGAATCATCTCTATTTCACAACACGCGTAGTTAAAAAGGTGTTTAATCAATAATAAAAAAATTTAATCGATGCCTTTTTTAAAGACAATTAGAGAAGAATGATGCTTGTGCTTGACAGAAAAGGGCAGAATTTTTTCAAAAGTGGGCAGCATTTTTTAAAAACAGGCATGATTGCCCTATCGAGCTGAAAATAGTGCGCGCAGGGTAGACCGCCCTTTAAAAAAATGCCTAGAGTGAACACTAGTATTTACTTTGCCAACATAAAATCAGGCATATGATTTTTCTGTGAATTAATGGAAATAGGTGAATTTTATTTTATTGACTGACTGTTTTCAGCTAAATAATACACTTATTGTTCACCGTGAAAATAAATGTCAGCTAAATTTTTGTTTGACCAATCACATGTCTGTAAAATGCCACAGATTTTGGCAGACAATATTAGCATTAACAAAACTGATTAGTTAAATATGGAATGTGGAGGTAATATTTTTTGTAAATGATAGAGTTAATGAAATTATTTTTTATAAACATCTAAGCAAGTATGTAAAGTTTTGTCCCCATTGAAAAAACTAGAGTTGCATTTGGAGTGCTTTATGTGTACTGATAAATTGAACATGACAGGCAAAATATTTTGGTGGAATAACATGGCGTCACAAAAATATGCATTTTTCCAAAAGAAAATTGTTAATCTTTATTGCCATTAGTTTATTTTTTATATATCATTTGACAACAGTAGTGTTTATTTTGGCCTTCTTTTTAAAGATTTTATTTCACATTCTTACTAATAAAAAAAATGTAAGTGTTTATTGTTTTTTTTTGCAATTTCTATTTAATTTTTTTTAATAAATTAAAGGGGTTATGGGCAAACCAAATAGTTAAATATTGAGCTTAAAGCAAAGACTTCATAAAAGAATATTGTAATGACAAAATTAAAATATTTGTTAACTTATTCAATAGTCTAATAAGAGAAAGAGGGTTCCCACGCACCTGGAAAACCTGAAATTGTCAGGGAAAATGATCCAAAAAGTCAGGGAATTGTCAAGGAAAATGAATAATTTTTCAACTTTTCTGGAAAAGTCAGGGAATTTGTCAAAAAAAAAAATTTAGATTAAGATGCCTTACCAAATTCTTTTCCACAGCATCAATGGAATTTTCTTTTCGTTACAAAAATATAAATTGGTAAAAAGGATCATTTCTCGGGTTTTTACATGCTTTTATTTAACTCACACTGTCTGGTGTGATGTGTCCTCAAATCTTGTAACTCAATTTATACCCACTTCTAATTGTCATAAAAATTTGAAACTTGGCATACATACGTAATCCCGGTGACAATACAATAATTAGCCATAAAATTGTTAATTACTAATTAATTCTAATTAATAATGATTTTTCTTTAAAATCGACAAATCTGGCGAAAGCCAGACTCGAACTCATGATCTACAAAAATGACGTCAGATAAATGCGCGAAAAATTATGCGCAATCATCTTGTTTTTGCTTCAACAGAAAAGCTTTCCGTCGCCATTTTGAATATTTTTAAACCAAATGATAGATGTTTATGGTAATAGTTTATTCTTCAATTTTATTATTGACAGAACTGTCCTCTATTAAACAATTTTGGTTTTGTAAAGCACATTACTAAACTCTGATAGGTTATAACTTCGGAGGAGTTAAAAGTAGAAGGATTTATAGGAAAAAAATTAATTTGTGTAACAACAAACAAGTAATTTTATTCGTTGAGAAAACGACAATAAATTTTTAATATGTTTAAAAAAATTATACTAAATTCCTAGTGTACGGTTCCCCGTTGTCGCCAAGTCCAAAAATTGGCGCCAAGGTAAAAATGACGTTTTTTTCTTGGCGCCAAATCAAAATGGCGGTTTGGTTTGGTTATATAACGTCTCACTAGAGCTGAACAGTGGGCTATTGGCGACGGTTCGGTGCCTATCTCGAAGGAAATCCATATCTGGAACGAATGCCTCGTATTTTTGAACCATGGACAGTTGACGCAAAATGGAGGACATTACGTTGATCTGGGAAGTCGATCATGGTGCTTACAGGCGATCCTTCGGACAGTTGTTTGGGGCATTTCGATGGCACTTTTAAGTGCTCACGCGTTCCGCGCGCTTAAAAGATGCGCGGCAAGCCTTGGGCTTCCCCGGACATGATCGTAGGGCGTTTTTGGTAACTCGAATGACAAGTGTTCCTGCTCATTCCTCCAAACATTAGCTATGAAACCGTCCAAACCATAGAAATCACTGATGCAATTCGCAATCTCAAAATAAAAAATGGCCCAGGAAAAGAGGGAATCACCAATAAGATGATGAAAAACCTTCCACCCAACTGCATTGCATATTTCATACTCCTTTCTATTATTGACAGAACTGTCCGCTATTAAACAATTTTGGTTTTGTAAAGCACATTACTAAACTCTGATAGGTTATAACTTCGGAGGAGTTAAAAGTAGTAATTTAACGTTATGATCAAATAAAGGTAAACTGTTAAATAATTTATGTAGCATGTTAGTAAGTGGAATTAATCTTTGAATAAATATATGCTATAGCCTTGAAATAATTTAAAGAGGTTTAATTATACAAAGCAATGGTAATATACTTGTTTATATAACTAAAAAGTAGAAAATAAAATATATATATAAAAAAAAACTTTTTAAAGCACATGCTTTTATCAAATGTACTAAAATGCAAAAAATAACCATTCTATACTTCTTGAAAACTGACTTTTGTAACATTACCTTTTCCTCCACTTGCCCCTTGAATTCTTTTCTCTTCAACTACTTTGAAATATGTTGAATATACTTTTGTTGGAACTGACTAAAAATAAAAGCGTGGGGCGCTCACATGATATCTAAAACCTTAATGTCTTCTTTTATCATCTTGAAATGTTAAATAAATCTTAAATATAATATCAATAATAAGCGCCCCACGCTTTTATTTTTAGTCAGTTCCAACAAAAGTATATTCAACATATTTCAAAGTAGTTGAAGAGAAAAGAATTCAAGGGGCAAGTGGAGGAAAAGGTAATGTTACAAAAGTCAGTTTTCAAGAAGTATAGAATGGTTATTTTTTGCATTTTAGTACATTTGATAAAAGCATGTGCTTTAAAAAGTTTTTTTTTATATATATATTTTATTTAATCCTTTGATAGGTTATTATTTGCAATCACTTCCCTTTTACGGTTCTCAACATTTATCTTTAAAACAAATCCGTAATTTTTCATATTTTTTCTTCTGGAATTTTTTTAAAACCTTCTGGGAAAAGTCAGGGGATTTCCATCTTAATTTTGAGTGTCAACCATGCAGAAACCTTGTGTTTAAACCTTTAGTTTAAAGCTTTTTTCTAATTTGGATTTCCTAGTTCACTCTAATAAAAAAAATTACTTTCTTGTATGGCTTAAACTTTAGGCCAACTTGTTGTCTTTTAATTTTTCATCCTGATTTCCGTGACATGGGATCGGTTGGTTTCTGTCCAAGACGAGATCTGTCCAACTCAGTGTCTGAATCCTTGTAAGACATCGAGCGCAGCATCGCAGACGAAAAGTGTGAGGACATGTGCCAAGCCTAAAATAATTTGTACAGAATGATTAACATTGAAACAAAATTTTAATTTTCTATCCCTTTTTTTCCATGTATTTTGAAACTTTCAATTTTTTCCAGTAATCATTTTGTTACCCGATTACCTGTACTCTTTTATTACTTGATTAACTTTATGAATGTTCTTCATCTTTTCCAAATTTTAAAATGGATATAGTGTTGTAGTTTATTTTGACTTGTATTTGGATTTAATTTTATATGTTAATACTGTTTTGTGTGAAATAACCTTAATAATGAATCTACTAATTTAGACATTGTCAGCTATTTTCTAAATATAACTGGCAACTACAAAGCATTTTAACTATCTCATTGAAAATATTCATTATGAGAATCTAAAATGGATAATTCATTCAATTATGCAAATTTTACGTGAGTTTCTTTTTCTTTTAATGTTTAACCATGGTTCGCACAGTCCTTAAAAGTCCTTAAAAACTACTTAATTTAGGTAAGTCCTTAATTAAGGGCCCTTAAAGTCCTTAATTTTCAACTAAGGTCCTTAATTTTTGTCAATCATGAGCTTTTTTACTAATTCACAAGGGTGGTATTTTTTCATGTCTAACCCGAAATTCCAATTTTTTTAAATTTTCGGAACCCAAAATTCCGAGAGCATTAAAAATATAGGAATGTAGAAATCCGGATTTTACTTTGATTGTGTCCACACTTTTGACCGTTATACGCAAGTGTAAATCGGCAAGGTGAGAAAGGCGTCAATAAACGGATTTAGTGACAGAAAAAAGGGGCACGTCAATGGTATTTCATTATCATACACGACACTTCGTCATTAGAAAATCTCAGCTCGTTAGTTGTTTTGTGTAGAATCCATACTCATTCTAGAAAAAGGTCCTTAAAAAATTATCCAGAGGTCCTTAAAAAATCCTTAAGAACTAATTAATTTTTACTTTTGAAAATCTGTATGAACCATATTAACTAGTGTTAATTTGGCATTGTAGGTGACAGAATCACTGCGGTCATCACCCACCTGGATCAAATGATGTCTGAATCAAATGAGGTGTATGAAAGGGAGTTCAAGCCACTAGTTGAAGCAGAAATTTTGAAAGGAGGTATTGAACATATTAAAGGGTTTTGTGCAAGTCCTATTTTTTCCCATTGTTTGAGTAATTTAACATATGCAGACGGTATAATTCTCTGGAAACGTGGAATTCCGGCTTTTCGGACTTAAATTTGATCTTCTCTGGCAGTGGTTCAAATCTGCATTAAAATTTCGGTATGTGTGTATAGGGGTCGTGCCTCTGAAATGCATGATGAATATTTCGAAGATTATTGAAAAACCTACCTTACTACTAACTTTAGGCATGTTAATCTAAATCGTTAAAACTTGTACTAAGTTTTTCCCTTTATCCCTCCAGTTATTGACTTGAGAAATAAGTAGCAAACACACCCAGCAGTAAGTAAATTATTTTTTAAAAATGAACCATTCTTGTTCTACATCTTTTCAGTTCAACCTATGCTGAAGACTGTGTTTATTTAATAGTATATAATAAACACCTTCCGTAGCCGACTACAATACTTTCTTTGACATACACCCTGTTGCCACTATAAGAATACTGTTATACCACAAAAAGATTTAATATTTGTTATAAACCAGACTTTCATTAAAATGAACAACCTTTAGCCCGTATTAATCCTTTATAGCGAGGTTCTACTGTATTATATTTATCAAGCATTCCCTTTTCACCTCTTCCTTAGATCAACCTAAACTGGAATCCTTTGATAAGGCAGTTGAAGCTAATATTCTGAGGCTGCCAACGGAAGATAAGGCCATCGATGTACGTGAGGATGTTTCAAGAAGGAGTGTAATTCCATCTGCAACTAGAAGCACTCAGGCAGATTTCATGAGCAGTGGGGTCATGGCTTTTAAAAGAAAGTAAGAAAACTGTCTTGCGTAGTTTGATTAATTTTTTTTTTGCATACTAAATGCTTTAATTTTTTTTTTTTTTGAAATTATCAATGAAAATTCATAAAATAGGTATCAAAGATACAATTTTTCCAGAAATAAATATTTTCCCTTGTAATTAAACATTTAAAAATTATCTTAATATTTTGAAAACTAAATTTGAATTGCATTAAGATTGTATTTGCATTTTGAATTAATAGTTAACTTTTAGTAAGTAAAAATTTCACTTGATCTTGAATGTAAATATTTGATTTTTTCCTTAAGTCTTTAAATTCGCTAGCGTACCATTTTTAAAAATATTTAATCCATCTTTAAATTTATGTAAACACATTAAAGAAATTGTTGTATAAAGTTGCAAAAGAATATTTTATTTTGTAATTTATGAGAAGCAATTAATGATCACTATAAATCTTCGAAAACACAGTTGTAAAATAATGGTGTTCTCTCCAAATATGAGTTTTTCTATATTACATTAAAACCTCGTCATAACGACCCTTTGCTATAACATTCCTTTCATTATGAAGAAAATAGTTAAAAGTACCAATGATTTTATTAATTTTTATCTTATATTATTTTGTAACTCAATGACTTTTTGTTATAAATCAAACCCCTTTAGCATAATGCATTAAGCCTCGATATAACATCCCTCACTGATCCAGCTCCTAACACAGAAACAATGAGAGCCATTATGTCATGAGTTTACTGTATTATGCTTGCCAAAACTCACTGTGATAAGTTCTATTTAGATACTTAAACAATATCTGTACTTTAAAATATATGTTCTATTAAAAATGATTAATATAAAAAATATATATATTTAACAAACAATATGTAATACAGTAGACCTTTTTACAATGACCCCATAACACTGTGACTCTTTCCGTATAACTAATGATGGAAGTCGCAATTGGTTGATTAGTTTGTATTCGTTATTATTTGGGCTAGTTGGCCACCAAGTAGTGCAAGTCCAATAACAGAGATCTAAGATAAGTATTTAAAGTTAGCAACTCGCATTGCTGTGATGTTAATTGGAATGACATTCAGCTCTTTATTGGGCAATCTATTGAACTAGGATTCGCACCACATGTCCAAATGATAGATATAGCTACCTAGGAATTGGAAATGGTAAAGGTGAAAATTCACAGTCAAAATTTTTTGTTGTGGTCGCCACCGCGGATTTTGACTTTTTATAAAATCTTACAAATTTAATAACTTTGGGAATCGATGGCACAAATTTGCCTCTTTATGCCTCCCTACTCTAGGTTATAAATTTCTCTAAAATATAAAGATAGGGAAGGTCGGACTCGAGCAACTTAAATCGCGCCGATTTTCCAAATCTGAGGTCGCCATAAGCTTGTTACACATCGCGTCGCAAACGCAACCAAAATTGACGTTATTTTGCAATTATATAAAAATAACTAAATAAAATCTAGGTTTTTTTTTAATGAATAATTACTTGGTTTATAATCTATGAAGATAGTAACAATACTTTAACAAAATTTTGGATGGAACACAAGACTGTTTTACAAACATCGTAGGTAGCGAACGACGCAACATTTTGAAGTAAAATTTTTTTCTAACTTATTTAAAATAAGTAATAACTTTTTTTTAACAATGAAGGCTTTATTTTTTGATAATATTATAGAAAGGTATTAACGTTTTTCTTATTAGAAATTTTGGATATAATCAATTTGATATCAATAAATCGGAACATCGCTACTCCGCGATGTTCCGTTTTAGAATTCTCAATTTAGAAATTATCCAAAGTTGAACTAAACATTTCAAAATATTATTTTAAATAAAAGGTTACTTTTATTTACGATTTATTTCAAAATAAATTGTCATCGGCGGCAATTAACAAGTGCTGCGGGAAAATATTTGTAGGGACATTTGGTTATAACCCTAAATCGTTTTAATTAAATAATATTCTGAAAAATAAATTGAACATTATGGTTTATATTTATAATTGAAATATGAAATTTATTGTAAGATAATATTAGAGACTCAAAAGGTCCGATTGATGGTTAGAAAGAGACAATAACATAGGCATCTGTATATAGTTTTAGGCTTGATGAATCATTGCCAATTTAGAGTCTAGAGAATTTTTCTTTTATATCTCTTATTATTATTAATTTTTAGTCTAAATATTAATTTTAAAATAAAAGATATAAACTTTTTTTTAAAGTAACCCTGCTTTTAATTGAAGTTTTCTAAGTTTGAAAACTTTCCAATTACAATTTTGGACAACTATAAAATGCTTCTAAAAATAAGTATAAGAGCTTTTTGGGGGATTGGCTAATATATAAGTAATATCGGGCATTTGCAAAATAATAATGATTTGAAATTGTTAATATAGAAATTCCGAGATCGCGGCGGTCCCGGTAATATATGGATAAATTTACAATATTTGTTGATTTTTTCTTCTAATTTAATTTTTGGTGGACATTTGTTGAATTTGGTGATATTTTGATTAATCATTAATTAGTGCTTACAAGATGACTTTTGAGAAAATAAAACCAAAAAGAAATAAAATCCTTTATGCAACTATGTATCTTTTTTTTATTAGTCTGAGTCTTATATATACATTGTTAAATTTCATTAAAGAGATGTATTATTCTTAAAATACAAATTTATTTTTTATGCAATTTGATTATTTTGAATAATAATTATTTAATTCACAATCATCAGCTTGTTAACATTGTGTGAATGATATTATAGATATTATTTATTATAGATATTATTATTTTTTGTACCGCATGAACTTCCCATGCAACGTAAAGTGGCCACTGCATTTCCCAAGTCTAGTGGCCACTGTTGAATTTTCTTAATTTTCACCTTTAGGAAATGGTGTTAGTTCAATTTTTGAATTTTGTGACTTAAGACTAGATGGTAGTTATAGAAAAAAAATTTCAAACTAGATTTGTTTAAACAAATATTTATTTTTCTGTTTTTGTGTTGTGAAGGCTGTATATAATTTCTAATTATTCCTTCTATAAGTTCACTTGGTCTAGTTGGTGAAAGTTCACTTTTGAATATTTATGACTTCGACCATTTGGCAGCCCGTCCATTTTTAATTCTATGTAACAAACATGTTGGGCAATTGTTGTATGGAGGATCTACTATATACATTTAACACTTTGACTGCCATGGGGGTTATATGCAACTCTCGCTATGTTGTATTTTACATTGGGATTAACTTGCATATAACTCAAAGTATTGTATTAATTCTTTTTAAACCATAAGTACTTAAAAAAAAGTATATTTTTAGAAACCTGGGATCAAAGTACAAATCTTACCTTGGATACCTATCGGATCCCCATGCTCAATCGCCATCTTGGGTTGAACCTGATGCTGCTCATTCCAACGGTTCATGGTCGTCTTCTAGCTACATGTCCCTCCCATCGAAGCATGGCCAACCAGACATTTGCAAGCTCTGCGACTCCCCCAGCTGCAGACTGCCGCTTGTGGAAGATAAGAGCTTCCACAGGGATTGCATTCCTTTGTCAAAGAACCTTCAAAAAGATGGACAGGCAGAGATTCCTGACAGTGAATTGACGCCGAGCGATGTGAGGTCTAGCCTCTCATCCTACGTGCAGCTTGTTGCAGATAAGTACCTGACGAAAACACCCAATAAGTTAAATTCTCAAGAACAGGTTGATGCTTCTGGGAAGGATGAGGTTCATTTGGATACTAATGGGACACCACTTAGGGTCATTTCAGGGTTTCTCAGTGATTATTCTTCTGGAGGAAGTAAAGAGCTTGATTTAAAAGAATTTCCCCCGATGCCTTCAAGTGATACCGCCATCGATGTAACTTCAGAAATGGCCCTGGATAAGGTTTCACAGAGTAAATCTCAGAAATTGGTGCTTCCCCAAATTCCCCCGTATTCTGATAAGAAGTCATCGAACGAAATGGGCAAGCAAGATGAATTTGTGAAGCGATGCCATGAAATTTTAAACGAGAAGTTGTCGGATATATTTTCTGGGGAAGACGGAGCAGAGTCTGAAGTGCTTTCTGCACTGAAGTCTGCTATTTCTGATGATGCGTCACAAGAAAGAAAGAGGAAACTTACACCAGGTGAGTTTGTTTACCACGAACTCAGTACGATTCTCGAGATGGATTCTGCTCTCACCAACGACGTGCCGTCACTTCGAGACATGAGCAAGAGAACTGACGTTAGTGGAAGCTCGTCAATGTCTTCCCTTTCTAGAATGTCTGATGGTTTAATTTCACCAGAGGAAGTGGATATTGTCAGTTTAGTTGATGCACCCTCTTCAGAGGCATCTGAATTAGCTAAAAATATCAGATTTGTTGCAGAATCCTCTGGGAAACCTGAATCTGTGCCACAAGTATTAGAACCTATAACTTCCCTTAGTCTTATATATGGAACGCTTATTTCCATCAATACACCAAGTCCTCGGGCAGTTTCAGAGGCACCAGAATTAGCTAAAAGTATCGGGATTACCACAGAATCTTCAAGGAAACTGCCCGAATCTGTGCTACAAGTATTGGAACCTACAACTCCCATCGGTCTTGTATCAAGAATGCTTTCCAACATCCCAACACCAAGTCCACAAATTAATATTGAAGCATCAACACCTAAATCTGGTGCTATCACTAAGCATCTGGAAACCCCAAGTCCGGTAACCATGAGTGACTCTCGATCAAGTATTGGTACCCCGTCAACTTTCAAAACCAAGAGTAGTTCTAGTTTGAAAGACCTTGCAACACCAACTTCTCAATTAAGCATGCATTCTCTTCAATCAGAGGTAGCCCAACCAACTCATTATTCGTCAAGTTTCCGATTTGCCAACCTTCAATACCCATTTTTAACCAGCTTGACCAATGAGCTTCCAGAGTACTTCAGAGATGTAAGCAGTATCAAGCAAGGCAGTGGCAACTCGCAGGATGAAAATAGGTCTGCCGAGAAGATGAAACCAAACGATGATGGACAGACTGTTCCTAAAACCGTTTATGCCCCTTCAGAGCAGCGTTTTTTACCGATGAATTTCGGTGAAAATTTTGGATCAGATGAAAAGAGCTCTGGTACCTTCAAGCCTATGACACCACATTCGTATATTTCTAGTCCAGGCACTAATCAATCTGATAATAAATCAGCGAGCTCAAAAAAAGGTAATGTTAATCGAAGGGAGCATAACATACCCATATCCACTAATGAGCTACCTCAATCACTTGGAAGTGAAAGTGGCTACAAACCAATCACTCCACACTCGTACGTGTCAAGCCATAAAGTATCATCGAAAAGAAAAAGCATTGGCTCTCAAAGAACAGATGATGACAACTACCAGCCAATGACACCGCATACCTATGTATCTTCAAATTTTACCTCTCAAAAGCATGAGGACTTGGAATCTAAAAGAGAAGATATTGGACACAAGACTCAATCAATGTCACAGATAGTAGGAAGAGATGATGACAACTACCAGCCAATGACACCGCATACCTATGTATCTTCAAATTTTACCTCTCAAAAGCATGAGGACTTGGAATCTAAAAGAGAAGATATTGGACACAAGACTCAATCAATGTCACATATAGTAGGAAGAGATTTTTCTGTAACAGAGAACTCTGCTAATGAATATCGACCGATGACTCCACAATCTTATATATCCACATCCAATTCTCAATTCCAACGACAACAGCAACTTGATTCGGAAGGAAATAACAGGCAAGGTAGACATTCTACATCACAGGAAGGAGGAAGAGATAGGATTTCAGAACAGAAAAGCAAGAGTGATTTTCAGCCAATGACTCCGCATTCCCATATATCCACTCCAAATCTTCCTTCTGAGAGTGAGAGTTCAGAAAGTGAATATCGAACATTTTCAACATCTCAGAAAATGGAAAGATATTTTAATTCAGCCAATAACAATGCTAGTGGTTTTCATCCGATGACCCCTCATTACTCTCTATCCACTCCAAATCCTCCTCCACAAATACACGACACGGTTTCAGAAAGAAAAGATAGTGAACAAGAAATGCATTCAATATCCCAGAAAGAACAAATTTTGATTCCAGCCAAGAACAGTGCTACTGGTTTTCAGCCAATGACACAACTGTCCCATATATCCAATCAAAATCTTCCTCCACAAAGACATGACAAGCTTTCAGATAGAAAGGATAGTCGACATGTGATGCATTCGACACCGCAGAGAGAAGACGGATTGTCAACCCACAATCGCACTAGTGGTTCTCAGCCAATGACACAACTGTCCCATATATCCAATCAAGACCTTCCTCCACAAAGACATGTCACGCTTTCTATTTCAGACAGAAAGGATAGTCAACATGAGATACATTCGACTGCACAGAAAGAAGAAATATTGTTGTCAGCCCAGACTAGCGCTATTGGATTTCAGCCAATGACATTACATTCTTATTTATCCACACCTATTCTTCCTTCCCAAACACACAAGGACTTTGATACAGAAGAAAAGTACCATTGCTCAACTTCAGTACCAGAAAATGCAGGAAGATATTCGGTTGCTACTGAAACTTCTATTGGGTATCAACCTATGACAACGCATTCATATAAATCCAGTCCAGATGGTAATACAATTCTATCCAGTGAAGAAGACCTCAGAGTTTCAGATAGAAAGGATAGTCAACTCAATATACATTCGACACCACAGGAAGAAGAAAGATTGTTGTCAACCCAGAATAGCACTAGTGGTTTTCAGCCAATGGCACAACTGTCCCATATATCCAATCAAGACCTTCCTCCACAAAAACACGACATGCTTTCGGATAGAAAGGATAGTCAACACGACATACATTCGACA
Source organism: Troglohyphantes excavatus (assembly GCA_963932185.1). Taxonomy (NCBI): domain Eukaryota; kingdom Metazoa; phylum Arthropoda; class Arachnida; order Araneae; family Linyphiidae; genus Troglohyphantes; species Troglohyphantes excavatus. Next base: position 39,612,867 of record OZ010677.1, read on the forward strand.
CCACAGAAAGTAGAAAGATTATTGTCAACCCAGACCAGCGCCATTGGATTTCAGCCAATGACATTAAAATCTTTTTTATCCACACCTATTCTTCCTTCGCAAACACACAAGGACTTTGATACAGATGAAAAGAACCATCGCTCAACTTCAGTACCAGAAAGTGCAGGAAGATATTCGGTTACTACTGAAACTTCTAATGGGTTTCAACCTATGACATCACGTTCATACATATCCAGTCCAGATGATAATACAAATCTATCCAGTGAAGAAGACCTCAGAGTCCATTCATCATCGTCTACAAGCGTAAGGTTGAGAATCCCTCTTAATTTAATCAGTGGCACAAGTCTTGAATCTTCAACCTCTGGATCAGAAGCCCAGTTAGTTAATGATGGACAAAACGAAAATATCATAGCTTCAAATGAGCCATATAAATCATTAATGTTAAGATTTAACATTAAGCCTCAAAAGCACATGAATCCTGATGCAGATGTCGAAGACTACCATCTAGGGGATGGATCTCATCTGCAACAAGAGTTTCTTGTTAGACATCCATTGAAGAACAACATCTATGAAGACATTGATGGTAAAAGTTCCAGAAAAGAGGGCGAGTTAGAGAGTGAAGTGATTGAACAAGTGAAGGATGCAAGCAACGAACGCAAGTACCAGAAAGCCTTGAGAATGTCCAGGTCTGATTTTTTCACTCCTCAGTTTTCCGTTGCTGATTTGAGAATTGCTGAAGATACACAGAGTCAGACATTGAAGAAACCCGCAAAAGTGTGTAGTTCCGACTTCTTCGTCCCCCAACTGTCTTCCAGTGACTTTCCGAAGTTACAGAAGGGCTATTTTGGTTCTGATTTAACCGATTGTCCAGAGATTACTTCCGTAGAGAGCTCCGATTTGAAGACATGCACTGAACCTTCACCTTCAATTAGTAGCGTGACTTCTTCAGAAGGGAAAAGCTTGGCTAATTCTAAGAAACTGTTGAGGATCTTCACGAGTTCATCAAAAGAGGGGTCTGGGAGTTTGTCTCCTTCCTGCTCTGAAACCCCATACCTTTCTGTGGATTCATCAAATCCGATTTTGGAAGCTTTGAGAAAGGTATAGTGTTTTTAAGTTTTTTTTTATGTGTTTAAAATATAATAGCAAATAGTATTTCTTGTGTTTAACTCTCTGAGGGACAAACAATATTTCTAAATTTTAAATTTTTTTTCACTGCAAGAAAGTTTAATTTACATTTCTAACACATTTCTTTTTTAAAAATATTTTAAGAGATGATTTTTGAAAGCTCCTTCAATGCTTTAAATTTGAAATGTTTTTCAACATAGTTTGTTTTTATGAACAAAAAAGTCATGGGGATTGCTGGTTAATCTTTCAATAAATAGATGAAATATCCATCATCTATCAGACAGGGTTGCCAGGTACCTGGAAAACAGGGAAACCCTGGAATTGTCAGGGAAAATGACTTAAAAAGTTAGGAGTAAAGGGAAAATTAACAGTTTTTCTGGTAAAGTCAGGGAATTTTTCTAAAAAAATTAGATGAAGATGCCTTATTAAATTCCTTTCCTTATCATCAATGAAATGTTATTTTTGTTATAAAAATATAAGTTTGTAAAATTGATAATTTCTCATTTTTTTTTTTATACTTTGATAAGTTATTATTTGCTGGCACCTTCATTTTTATGGGTCTCCCAATTAACATTTAAAAAAGAAATAATTTTTTTTCTCATTCTGGAATTTTTTAACAATCTTATGAACCTGGAAAAGTCAGGGAATTTTAAACTTAATGTTGAGTGGCAACCCTGTCAGAGTTTGAAGGTATTTGGTCTAGTAACATTAAAAAGTTCTTAACCAAAGGATATCTTACTGCATCAAAAAATAAACTAACAAATGTCTAAATTTTTTTATCCTTAATCGCCAATAAATCTTGTTAGCCATATTGTTATTTTAAAGGTGTTTTTGACATTCTGATTAAAAATACAAGTTGGAATTACCTTAGTAGGCAGATCATGATTCAGGAAATCAGTACAAATGATAACTTTGACCTCCCTAATCTTCGTTTAGTATTCGAAATATTGAACAATATTTTAAACAATTTTACTTGTGTCAAATTTCTTTTTAAAGTTTTTTTTTCTAGTATTTTTTCTCTATTTTTGGTGCCTAATTCTTTCAAAAATAAACGAAAACTACTGATATAAATTTATGGAGAATGAACTTTGTCATTTCCCTGCATCTTTGAAGTTACTTTAGCTCTTCAAAATTGAAATAATTAATCTTAGAAGTATTATTAAATATACTATATTTTTTTAGATCCCCTGAGATTTATAAAATATTACATTTTGCTTAATTAATGTTGTGTAAAAAAAATTTAAAAATATACACACAAGATGTTTTATAAAAATATTTAACAATTTTGTCCATTATTGTTTTTAGAAGTTTGCTTCAAATCCGTCTTCGAAAGCTTCATCTTTACGCAATACCCCTTCTTGGTATGAATATTTTTTTTAATTAAAAACTCCATAATTTATGCATAAAATTTTAATTGTTTACTAAAAATTCTGGTAAAATTTACTCTTTAAATTTAATTCCATGAATTGAAATTATCTTTTTGAACCTTTACAGAGTGGGTGGCCAATATTTCGACCAGAATCCCATTTTAAAATCAAACACCCCGCCTTCTAAAGGTTAAAAAAGAATTTTGCTTAACATTTTTTAATATGTAAAGATGCATTTCAAAGACTTTTTGTACTATATAAATAAAAAAAAATTCTGTAATGTTCTATGTGTGTATGTTAGTAGTTTTAAATAAATGATCTAAAAAAAAAACTTTAATTTAAATTCAATCTTTTATGTATTAGATTTAATATTAATTTTTTTGTAACTGTTTGATAGCTGTGGCCAAACTTAGTTATGAAAAGGAGAAAAATTACATTCTTACTCCTGCATTCAAACATTTAAATATATATATATATATATCTTTTTATGACACTATTAATGTAAACCTGCAATGCCTGATTACAAGAGACAGCCAAGCATATAATTGAAGGATTTTAACTTGGCTTGTCTTTGAAAGAGAAATGAGCTCATAATTGTCAAATTGCAAGTTCGATTCTTGAAGCCTGCTGAAACATTTAAAGGGAAAGCTAAAACTGGTAATCCAAATATCTTATTTCGGCATTGTGTGTAAGTTTCGGCTCAGAGAGAGAGAGAGAGAGAGGTGTTGTCATCGTCATCTGACCCTGGCAAATAATTATGAGATAGTGTTTTAATTTAATTTGCCTTTGATCCTAAATCCTTAACTATCTGCAACAGTCCATTGTACCTCTAGTATGTTACTAATTTACCAACCTTTATTATTATGAAAATTAGAATGGCAGCTGCCATATTATTTCTGGGCCACTGCTTTTAAACTTTTCTTCCTATTTATTAAATACTAGGATGTACAAATATAGCTCACTTAAATATTAACATTTGGTACTGTATCATTAATTGGGAGATGTGTCTGTTAAGTGTTACCAAGTCACAAAAATTCTGAAAACAAACCAACATAATTTTCAATTACTAGGCAGTTAAATTTATCATCTGGTCAAGTGGTGTGAATCCTAATTTAATAGGTTACTCAATAAAGAGTTGAATGCTATTCCACTTAATATTAATAATAGGAAAGGCGAGTTGCAAACTTTTTAAGCGCCCTTATTTCTAAACTCAGTTTTTGGAGCACCACTTTTTTTAGCACCACTTGTCAGCCAACTCTCCCAACTATTGTGTATAAATTTTATAATTGTGTACATTTTAGATACAATTCCTTTTATCTTAGTTCTCAAGAAACATTGTCTGACATTTCCGTTTCTAAAGTGAACTATCAGTCGACACCAGTCAAAACTATTGAAGACATTATGCAGGTGAGATTAGAATGAATTTATTTAACCTTTTAATTATCTTTAATTGTAGAAAGTCAACAGATATTTAAAACATTACATTAAACATTTATCCAGGATGTACTATCCTTTTAATTTTAAAGCTTTATAATAGTTACTAAAACCTTTAAACATTAGTTTGCTTCTTTATGCTTTATTCTAGATAAGGATATTTTTATTAGAATAAAAATGAATATTTTGAAAAACAACTTTTATTAGAATTTTTTTTTATTCGTTTTTAACAATCTCTATAAAAAAAAATTGAAATTGAATTATGAAAATTTAAAGAAATTGAAAAAGAGCTGAAACAAAATATCACTTATTGTTCCCAATTGCATTATTTTTTTATTTTTTTCAACTTCAATAATATATTTTCTCTTGACAAAAATATATTTTATTACTTTTTTATTGTTTGCATCGTTAGTAATTTGTAAAGCTTAAGTTTGTATATGAAGACATGGTGAGATTAACAGACTACATAAAAATTTTATAAACCCATCTCTAAACCAAAATATTCGTACCTCAGTATCCCAAAGGTATCTGTTCTGCTGAGTGTTGGACTAACAAATAACTACGGGATTATGGCTTGCATCTCTACTTTGAAAGTACAGCCAGCTTGAATGTAATTGGAGGGTTGCCATTTTCTCGTCTGCAAAAATCATCCACTGTGTAGCAGACTGGTTCTCATTAAATCTGTTGTGGTCCAAATTACCTCGTGCTTATATCATGTGTAAGGGGTGCCAGCTCGGATATTATTCTTATAATTTGACCATAGTTCTAAATTGCAATTTATTGGCCACAGATCTTTTCTTTTGATGGATAGATATTGAATCGTCACCAATTGTGGCTAGCTCTAATACAACTTTACTGTAACCAATTGTTTCATTTGATACTGTTGGCATCAGACAGTATCTGGTTATATGCAAATATTTTACTTATGATTTCTGTGTCTAGATGGCGCTGTTTATTTCTTATATATACTTGTTGATTTACAAATAAAGTTCTTGTTCAGCTAATGTCTGCGTTATTAATCGATCCACATACAACATTATGGTAACGGAGTCCGTGGTTTTTGCATATAGAAAGAATTAAAAATGTTTAACGCAGATAGTAAAATATCACCGATAGTTCCTGCACTTATTGGAAACAATTATTTCATTTGGTCTGTGAAATTAGAAGCCGCTTTATCGATAAAAGGACTTTCCAACGTACTGCACGTGGCTGAACCTGCAGCAGACAATAAAAGTTATGCAGAATGGAACTCAAAGAACGCTGACGCCGTTTCTTATATCAAGCTGTCTTTATCTGACGAATACCTACTTCAGTATGCTCCTGAGCGGAATGCAAAAGAATTGTGGACAAAGATTAAAGACAATTGTACCGGTGGTATTGAAGATAGAAAAATTGACTCTAGTCAAGAATTAAAGAATTTGCAAATGGGTGAAACAGAATCCGCCAACGACTACATAGCTAGAGCAAGAGGATTAGCTACGAAGTGCGCTAGTTTTGGACTGCAAATTACCAGTCGTGAACTAGTATTCCATGCTGTTCGTGGACTTAATGGAAAATATTCTAATATTAGAGAAATTCTCAAGACCCAAAGAGAAAAGTCCATGGAAGATGTTTTAGAAGTAATGCGAGAAGAAGAACAACAGTTCCAGCGAAATTCCAACCCAAGCCAGAAAAGAACGGAAAATGCATTCGCCGTTAAGAATTTCGAAAAGACTTGCCATTTTTGTAAAAGAAAAGGACACTTGTGGAAAAGTTGTTACGCAAGAAAGAACCAACAGAAAAACCAACCTAAGAACTTGCGCCGGGATTCGAGAGGAGGTTCGAGTGAGCACACCGACCGGAGAAGTTCCAGTGGGGGAAACCGCCGCTCCAATTTCGCTCTGACGGCATCTAACGACCATGAAGAAACGGACAAAACTGAAGATATATGGCTCATAGATAGCGGTTGTAGCTGTCATATGGTAAATAATTTAAAATGGTTTAATGAATTTAATAGTTCTAATAGTGAAATACAGTTAGCTGGTAGAGGTTCTACTATAAAATCGGAAGGTAGTGGTACTGTAAAAGCTAAGTTTAATAACGATGATTTAGATATACATGATGTGTTATATGTTCCTGAACTAAGATGTAATTTATTATCCTTAACTACTTTATTAGAAAAGGGTTACAAGATTGCTTCTGAGCATAATTGTATGTTAGTTATTGATAATCAAGGTAGACAAGCTTTAAAAGCAAATAAAGTTAATAAGCGTTTAGAAATAATTTTAGAACCTAATGTTGAAAAATATATTAAAGATGAATGTAATTATGTTAATGATAATTTAAGTAAATTGTGGCATGAAAGACTATGTCATTTGAATTATGATTATATGTGTAAAATGCTAATTGATGATAATCTTGCTATTAATACTTCTAATCTTAATGAAGTTGCTAAGTTTGATTGTGAAGTGTGTGATGTGAGTAAAATTACTTCCAAACCTCATAAATCTATTCAATATGAACAAAGTAAATGTGTTTTAGAATTAATTCATGTAGATTTGTGTGGTCCAATGCCTGAAAATTCGTTAAATGATTCTAAGTATTTTCTTGTTATAGTAGATGATTATTCTGGAATGTATTTTACATATTTCTTAAAACGTAAAAGTGAAGCTATTGATAAGATTAAATTATTCAAAGCAAAATACGAGAATTTGTTAAATAAACGTATCAAACGTTTCCGATCTGACAATGGAGGTGAATTCATTAATAATGAACTAAAATCTTATTTTGATGAATGTGGAATAACTCACGAAAAAACAGTTCCTTATAATCCTCCCAGCAATGGTAAAAGTGAAAGAGCTGTAAGAGTTCTTTTGGATCGTGCTAGAACATTAATTTACGGAAGTAAACTTTCTTTAACTTTCTGGGCTGAAGCTATTGCTTGTAGTACACATGTTACAAATTTAACCCCTAGAAAATCTAAACTTAAAACTCCGTATGAATTGTTTTTCAAAAGAAAGCCTAATATTTCATATTTGAAAGTGTTCGGTTGTGTAGCTTATTACCACACACCAAAAGTATACCGCAACAAATTGCAAATCCCTGGTAAAACTGGTATTATGGTGGGATATTCTCGAGAAAGAAAAGCTTATCGAATTTTTAATGTTGAGGAAAATTGTGTGATAGAAGAACGCTCAGTAAAATTTAATGAAAACTTGAAAGGTTCGAATTTGTTGAAACGATCGTTTGATAATAATTGGGATATTGAGACGTATTTTAACGATGGGTTAATTCAATCCGAAGCCGAAAATTCGAAGAGTGATATTCAAAATCAACCACTTTTAGATTTAGATCTGGGTGAATATTCGACAGAAGCAAATATCCAAACACAGAAACGTGGTAGACCTATTGGTATGACTAAGCTTAAAAGTCAGGAATTGAATCGCGAACGTGTTTTAGAAGAAGAACGACAAATGTTAGAACAAGGTGTAAGGAGATCAGAAAGATTAAAAACGAACTTAACGTGCGTAGTTACTCATGATATACCGAATAATTACGATGAAGCTATGTCCAATAAAAACTCAAATGATTGGCTTAAAGCAATGCAAGACGAGTTGAAATCATTAGAACAACATAACGTATGGGAAATAGTGGATAAACCGAATGACGTAAAAACTATTAAAAGTAAATGGGTTTATAACTTTAAACAAGATCAAAATTGTGCTAAGTATAAAGCGCGTCTTGTTGCAGCAGGATTTAATCAAATCAAAAATCTAGACTATGACGAATCGTATTCTCCCGTAGTAAATATCGAATCTTTTAGATTATTAGTCGCTTTAGCTGCAAAGCTTGATTTAGATATTCGATTTTTTGACGTTAAAACAGCTTATCTGTATAGTGATTTGAAGGAAACCGTGTATATGACTATTCCGCCAGGTTATGAAAATAATTTCGGAGAAAACAAAGTTTGTAAACTTAAACGCAGTATTTACGGTTTACCGCAATCTGGTAGAAATTGGAATTTAAAACTCAAAACTGTGTTATTAGAAATCGGACTTAAACAACTCGCTTCTGATAATTGTATCTTTATTTTAGATGATCCGAACAATTTCTTTGCAATGTGTATATATGTAGACGATATGGGTATTTTTAGCAGTAATCCAAAAATTGCAGATGAAATTATTCATAAATTAAGAGAACATTTTGATATTAATGAAACAACTAAAAAAGGTAAATTCTTGGGATTAGAAATACAAAAATTCAAAAATGGAATAGGATTATCTCAAAAAGAGTATATAGAAATTATTCTTGAAAAACATGGTATGAGTGAATGTAAACCTGTAAAACTCCCAATCTCTAAAAATGAGGACAAATGTTTAGACACTACGAACGAGCAGATTGATCAAACCAAGTATTTAGAATTAATAGGTGAACTTTCTTATCTTGCGAATCGCACACGTCCTGATCTAAGTTTTGTTGTAAGTTTTCTATCTCAATATAATCAAAGACCAGAAAAGCGTCATTTTTTGTTACTTAAAAGGGTTTTAAGATATTTAAAAGGTACCAAAGATCGTATTTTATTTTACGACGACAATCTTGGGGATCTGAAGGTTAGTGCTGATTCAAGTTGGGGAAACGCCGAAGGAGGAAAGTCATTCTCTGGATCGGTTATTATGCTTGGTAATTCTTTATTAGTTTGGAAAGCAAACAAGCAAAAGTGTGTAGGTTTGTCAACATGTGAAGTTGAACTTTTTGCTATTGCAGATGCTACTAAGAATTTAATTTGGATATGTAATCTATTTGAAGAGTTAAAATGCTCTAAATATATTAATTTTCCAGTTATTGTTTATTGTGATAATAAAGCCGCCATAGATTGGTGCAAAGCTGCTAAATCTTCTGTAAGAACGAGACATGTATGTTTAAAATTTCATTTTATTAGAGATTTAATTGAAAGTAATAAGATTAAACTAGAACACTGCAAAACTAATGAAATGTTAGCAGATTTTTGTACGAAAGCTGTGTCGGAAGATAAATTGTTGTGGACTTTAAATGAAGTAAGTCTGTTAGAAAAAGGTATCAATCAAGATGATTGTTTATGTTAAATTTTGCATCTACCCAAGGGGGAGTTTGTTGGCATCAGACAGTATCTGGTTATATGCAAATATTTTACTTATGATTTCTGTGTCTAGATGGCGCTGTTTATTTCTTATATATACTTGTTGATTTACAAATAAAGTTCTTGTTCAGCTAATGTCTGCGTTATTAATCGATCCACATACAACAGATACTATATCTGACATCATTGGTGACAATTTTCATAAGTAAATAAAAAATTGCCAGTTCTCATTTTTAAGAATTTGCCATTTCAATTACTTTACATTCACCCAAAAACGGTTGTAATATCTAGATACCATAAAAACTTTTCCTCGAATTCAGAGATTTATATACACATTAAACGATTCATTACTATAGACTCGCAAAGTTAGTACTATATGTACAAATCAATTTTTTTTAATATAAAATTTGTTAGTAGAATCTGAATTTTCATGTATAGTGTCAAATAACTATTGCAAAATCAGTCCTAAATATGATATTAATAAAAAAAATCGTGTACTGGTAAGAAAATGGGTTATTCTGTCCTGTAGTGTTCTCTAAATGTCCCTGTCGAATACTGGAAATTCTAAAAAGGAAACTAAACAGGACTTTTACCCAACAGGAAACTGGAATACTAGAGGAACCCGACTTGACCCTCATGACCACAGAACTCACCATAAAGCCTGAATCGCCTGAAAGGATGAGGTATTTCTCAGAAAAAAGCTGTGCAAGAGAAGACATTCTTGCTTTGCATATTGCTACTCAAAATAACACAGATAAGACAGCAAGTTTGGCTAAAACCCCATCCACTGGTGCTACAGCATCTCATGCAGAATCTCCGTCCATGATGTCGTTTTTGCAACATGAAAATAGCTGCTTCGGAGATTCTAAGATAGAAGGTAAAATATATTAGGTCTTATATGAACTTACTCATTCAATTAGTCACATTATACAGGAGTCTTTCCCAGTGGCGGCGATTCGGGTGGGCAAGGGGGGCGGTTGCCCCGCTGCTCCAGCATTTTTTTCGGAAGATGCCCCTTTACTTTTTTAGTATAGCACTTTTTAAAAATAAAATTTAAGTCAATTATTTTACTGCATTGCCAAAACAAGGAAAAATTTCGTACTCCAACTCCCCCTCCCCACCCAATACTACAGACGATAAACGCATTCACTGAACAAGTGAATGTGTCCATCGGCCATCGCAAATACTGAAACAAGGTTTGGCCTTCATTTGAAGTATCATGTCTCTGTAGCTAGTGTTTAAATAGCTACTGAAAGAAATTCTACGAATTTTTTTTTAGCCTATTGCGTGAAAACGTTTTGTTACACATATTTATTAATTTTTCATCTATCCAATTTACAATATTGAGGTAAATGAACAGTTCAGTTGTTCTCTCTTTATATTAATATACATATGCTTTTGTTTTAAAATTTTTGTAATATATTTCTATTATCGGCAATGGAACATAATCATTATTTTTCTGAAAATATGTTTCAAGGTCGCCCGAGTCCAATTTTTTGTGTCATTTAACTCCCCCTTTGATCTTGCCCCCTCAATTTTAGCACCCAATCGCAGCCACTGGTCTGTCCTGGTTTTGTTTATACGGGTTCCTATTTTTAGATTTTTTTTTAACTTTGTGAAATTTCCAATATATATATTTGAGAAAAAAAATTCATAGGCTTATGTAAGAATAAAAACTAGCTAAAAACTTTTCCAAGTGTCCCATCTTAAAAAATAGGTGGGCGAGTTCAATTAAAAAAAAAGAAACATTTTAAAATATTAAGAAATTATTAAATACACAAATAAAATATATTAATCACTGAGCTAATACTATAATACAAATATATCACCGATGGAGTTAAATTTCTATTAAGTAGCACTCTGTTGCGTTCTGGTTTCAAATCGACAAACAAAATTCAAGGATTCACATTTTTTTTATTTTGAAAAAAATACCACATTTTTTTTAATTGCTGAAAAACCATGAATTCAAGAAGATTTTCATTGGTATAACTTTCCTCTAACTGTTTTACTTCACGTGTCACGTCACACGATGATATTTTCTTTGATTTCGGAGAAGGGTCGGGTTGCGATTTTATAATTTTGCGAGTGGTTCGTTTTTCAGAAACTGAATTTTGTGAAAATACCGTTTTCCGTAAATGGAATTTTGTAAAAAGTCCTTAAATGTACCCAAAATTCTTCTGGACAGACCCAGTGAGTTGTTATATTAAATAGAGAGCGGCTTCAATGCCAGACTCTCGTAAGGCCGCAGTGTCAACATTGAAAAAAAAACAACATCACGTGGTTTTAGCGCTGCCACATTTGGCGTTCAGACATCTGCAGGAGTTCCAAATTTGGCGCACTTTCTTCTTTTTTAGTGATAAGGCGTTCTTTCTTTTTTAACTTCTTAACATATATGTAGGTATTTACTTATTTTCAAACAATTTGCGCTAAATATATCCTCTTCATTAACAAAACGAAAATATCATTTTCTTTGTGTTCAATACTCGAAAAAACGAAACTCTTTATATTTCTCCGGTTTTATTGTTCATATTTTCTTATTGAACTATACAAAATCACAATTGAAAGAACTTCGCTTATGGTTAATTTTTTACATAAAAACCTAACGCAATTATTTCAAAAGTACAAAGTAAGAAAAATATCTTTAAAATATCTGTTAAACTCCCTTAAATTGTGCCACTCGTTGAAAAAAAACGATATTTAAATACAAAATTAAACACAAAACCATATTCCAATACTTCGATCTCGCTTAGTTCTGAAAGTCGCCAAGGCCTGCCAAATAATATTGGCGCATGAATGTATTGGCATTTCCACAAATCACGTTGTTTCAATGATGGACACACGGAAATCAGCATTTTTATTCCTCTATTTGTATCATTACTCTATGGACAGACCCTGTCACATTTTTATACAAAATACATAGGTTCAAGACGTACATAATTATCCATTTCCCTTGTGAGAAGTATACCTTCATGTTTACCAACCCACCCATTCTAAGTGTTATTAAAGTTACTAAACTGTATCTTTTGCATTATAGCATGTTCCGATCTTAATCACAACCTTGTTAATGAGAAGCTCATGCATGTGGATGAGTACGGTAAGCGATGAAATGACTTCTTTTTTAAATTTTGGTCGAGTTCTCATTAGGGCTGGGCAATGTATCGATATATGGAAAAATACCAGTTGAAAATTACATCAATATTGATTTTGAAATCTTCATGTTGCCAATTTATCAGAAAATATTGATGCAACTGTTCTTTTTGAAATATCTGCCGTAATCTCGTCTTGAGATATTCGTAGTGTTTTTAACTTTTTTTAATTGCAAAGTAAATATACCTATGATTGGAAATGTATCGTGATGTTGAAATATCAACATTGCCCAAACCTTGCTTTCGTAACCATTTTAAAAATAGCTTAGCATTTGGCTAAAACAATGTTTAAACAAATTTTAACTTCAACAACAAAAATTAAACATTTTAAAACTAATTTTTAAAAATATTTTGGCTTTAAAAAAAGTAGATTATTTTTAAAACTATGTTACTTAAAGTTAATGAATTCATATTTCGTTAAATTGCATTATTCTGCATTTGTTTTTACAGTCCATTTTCTCTCCAATTTGTACAATGGATTTTAAATGTGTTTAAAAAATTTTGCTCTTAAAAAAAAATAATAAAATTTTGTATTGCTTTAAAGAAAATTTAGATGAAATGCTTTTTTTCTAGATTTTATTAATTTGATTAAATTGCATTTGATTAGCAAAAGTCATTGTTAATGTTTTTGCAAATCGGGATTTCTTTCATCGTTTTGTTAAAAACACCACTGCAGCTTTAACGCTGCACGTAACTTTTAACTGGGTCGGGTATCAAAATCTGTATTTGCTAATCAAAGTGATTGTTAATTTCATTTAAATATAAAAGAAATATTTAAAAATTTACAAGGTTCTTAAAAAAATAATCAAAGTTGTCCCACAATTGTTGAATCAGATTTGGGTATTGCCAAAGTCCATAAATCGGTTGTAAAATGATTTTATTTTATAAAATGCTTTTGTAAAGAATAAATTTTATTAAGAGATTTGAGGTCAAATAGTGGATTTACCAGTGGAGATAAACAGCGCAAGTGGTAGCTACTCTTAAGATAACATGCTAAATAAAATTGTAAGTTAAACTATATAAAAAAATACATTTAGTAAAATGAATTCTGTTGGAAACTAAAATCAGATTCTCAATTTTTTGTTTTAAATATAACTTACAATTTGCTTTAATCTGATAATGTCTAATCTGATTGCATAATTTTCTTTTTAGAATTATACATGATTTATTATTTTATTCTAATTTAGTCACATCTTTTTTATTAAAAAATATACTAGAATCTTTTAATAACTGAAAATGTGTGAACAATTTTCCGTATTTATTTCAGAATAAAAGCGGAAAACATTTTTCAGAATGTTTTTTAAATTATCAAATCACTCGGCTTCTTATATTCCAAAATATTCTTTTTCTTGAATGAATGTAACTAATTTTTTGTTTTATCTTCAACTATGAATGTTAAATTTCCTCTATTTTTATTCTCATTTTCTGTTTAAAAATATTAACTACCTTGTGTTTTATATTATAAAACCTATTTTTTTTTCTAAAATGCTATCAAATACTAATAAATATTTTTTACCTCTTAACAGGATCATCTAACAGGAACAATAAGTTTGGTAAGAAACAACCGAAATATGAATACAAAGAGCGCACTATGAGGTATTTATCTCTTTACTTTAACTAAATTACTTAACAAGAAAATATATATCTAAAATAAAATTGTGGCAAAATTTTGAATTTTGATGTTGCAGCACATTTTTAAGTCTTCCAAGTCCAATTTTCAAGTTACTATTGTCTATGAGAAGGGGGGGGGGGGGGGGATATTGTATCAATTTTAGTGCATTAATTATTATCAGAAAGTGGCTCTATTTTTTTAAAAATTGTAATGATGTTTGTAGACTCGTTTATAATTAATATACTAAGTGAAAATAGTGCATACATCTTTTTAAGAAATCAAACATATATAAATTTATTACTATATAATCTTCCGTTTGCGAATTGCCTGTCTATATTGCATTAAAACCATGCTAAAATCATCTAAATACCAAATTTTAATTAAATTACAGCAGTATTATTTTTAAAAAAATTGCATTTCAGGCTGAAGATTGTTTCTTTTACTAAAATTAAGTTGATTATAGAAGCTAAAGAAAGCACCTAAAATAAAACAAAAATAAATGTTACAAGTAAAATCTAAAAATAAGTCTTCAATCTGAAGCATTTGATTAATTTGTCATCTAACCCAAAAACATTACTGTCTAAAAAAACAAACTTCTTTTTGCGTTGAGGTATGGGCGAGAATGGGGTACTCATTAAATGAAAATTTTTATCAAGGAGTACGAGAGAGAAAAAAAAGGTTGAGAACCACTGAAATAAAATATTGGATGGAGTGTTCAAAAAAAATATCACGAGAAGAAGCATCTAAATAATAATTTGGCTTTAGCTTTAAGTTCAACTGTACACAGTTGAAGTAGAGTGTTGAGCTTTATCAATAAAGGAAAACATTTTCTGACATTTGCTAGACAGTTATTCAAAAGTAGTGTATGATGTTTTACAACTGGTTATTGTACAGCACAAATCGCTATATATATATTTTAATTGTACTCTTTTTTTTTTTTGTTAATATTTAAGGTTGTATAACAATCTGGAGGAAGTGCAAAAAAAGAAAATGGCTGAGGAGAAAGAGAAGAAATTTAAAGAGAATCTAATGAAAAAGAAAGCATATTCTAAGGTAACAATTTATTTTTTGAGAGTATATTTTTTATTTACATTCCAGTGTTTAAGTTGCGTTTTATATTAACCTATTATAAACTTTTAGCTAAAATCTAGAAACTAATTTTATAGCTATTTTAAAAACATTTTATCTCTAAGAAATGTTATTTTACTATTATTGCTAGCATTGTTATCTATGTTTTATTGGGACCTGTTTTAAAAATTGCATGAAAAAATTAATTTGTCTGTTGTATTTCTATAAGATAATTTTTAATTATGATTATTAAATATGCTTATATACTATCAAAATAAAGAAAATTACATTTTATTATTTTAACTTTTTTTTTGTAGTTACATAGATATTTTAATTTGATTTTTGCAATCTGGCTCAAGTAAATGTTAATATGTCAGAAAAATGGGTCCCAGGAAATAATGTCTGTATGTCAGAAAAATAGGTCCCAGAAAATAATGTCTGCTTAATTTTTAGTACTTTTATGTGAAAATACAAAGCCTTTATTAAGACAGAAGTATATATATATAAAATTTTGCTATTTGTAGTAGACCCTCTTTACAACTACTCTACTATATAGTGATTATTTCCTTTATCAACACTGGAAGTCAGAATAAGTTTATTAGTTTATAAAGTAATAATTTATTTAATACGTAACTTTTGTTCTACTGTCTGTCTACTTTCTGTATTGGGCCTGTGAGAGGTTATTTCGAGAGGCAACTGCATTAACTTACAAGATTTGTGGTTTTATAGCAGTGGTTCTCAAACTTTGGATGTCCACTGTGTTTAAAGCTAAAAAGTTACTCTTTCTTTTATTATTTTAGATTTAAGGTAACATTTCAAATTTGCATCTTCTTTGCATCCGTTCCACTATTTTCAGATATTTTTTTTAGTAAAAGTATAGGAGTAGAAAAAAAAATTCACCCTTTCAAATCTACAAGCAAGATAATTTAATTAAAAAATTTCTATACAAAGATCTCCACACCAGCGCCCACTGTATAGAAAGCCATTTGACATGGGCAGTTTACGTCTCAAACTGAATGCTTAAACGGGCGGATCGTAATTCCTGTTGGTCACGACACACTTGGACTGAAATCGGCTTTCAGTTTGTGTAGTAAAAAGCATGTGCCATACGGCTTTCTATACAGTGGGCACTGTTTGAGCCTTCTCATGGACTACTAATAGACTGATCACAGGTTTGTAAAATTACTGCATTTGAGAATTGAGTAGGTGAGCCCCAAGAATGGCCCAACCCCCAAATATACTTTACGAAGAAAATGGAGCTTGAATAATTTTTGTCAACGAGGAAGTGTTTGAAGTCCAAAACGAACTATGAGTGCTTTCTAGTGGAAATTACGAGAAAATGAGTTGGACCAATATTGCTTCAGTAAATTCGTATTCTGAAAAAAAGTTTATCATAAAATGAGTTTTAAAAAAATGTGGGTTGGTCCATTTTTGCTCTCACCTACTCAATTAAGAGATTGTATAAATTTATGCAAAAGATATCATAAACGAATTTTTTAAATAAATAGATTTTTAATTATTTGTATTCATATTTCTTTTGTAGATGTACAACAAACCCAAGAAGACACCTGATCATTAAACTCACCGCAAACACAGTCTAATTTTTCCGGTGATGTGGATTGTCCAAATTTTAATTCCCTGTAAAAGCAAGCTATGAACTATACATGATATTGTGATCCATATGAGCTTCTAAATTTATTCTTTTATGCAACTTTTACAAGTTTTAAAATTGTTTTAGCATATTTGGTAATTTTATAAATGATTGTATATAAATTATAAAATAAATATTTAAAATTGATTAATTTTCTTGTTTTTGAACAAAAATGGTTTTATATTAAAAGACTGGAGCTTTGATAATGTAAACAGACTAAGTCAACTTTCTCTATTTTGCCATATTGAGATCTATGGAAAGGCTTGACAAGCTTTATCCAAATAAAATTTTAATATATAGCTTTTAAATCTAAATCAATATTACAAACAGATAAATATGTTGATGTATGTGAAACTTAAAACTTTGAGGTTTTTCAAACATTGTGTTCATTGGTTTATTTGTATTCTCAGCCCTTCGGTTGATACGACTGATACAATTTCAAGTATGACATCAGATTTTTTTTAGAAAATGCAGTTAACACGTATTTTGTACATCATATGTTGAGATCCGCAAAAGGGTATTTTCTACTGAAATAATATACATGAACTAATTGAATTGTGTTAAACCTTAAGGTATTTGATCCCTCTTTGCACAACTTAATCAATGTGAACAAGCCTTTTTCTACCTACTGTTACATAAAAAACAAATATCATAACAGACTTAATTATTTGCTCTGTTTTAAAAATAACAATATCAAGCAGCCAAACTTCAAAGAGATTATGAACTAAAAAGAATTATTTCACTCATCGCATGCAGTTCGAAAACCTGTGTCGTAATTAACTTAAGTGACTATTGCAATGTTTTTATGAGTTTAAATGAATATTAGATGTAGAAGAAGAGACTGAAAGTAATTACACTTTTTATTGTATCTTTTCTATGTACATGGTTGCAACATAACCTAGAAATCAGGGAATTATCATGGACATTTTTTATTCTGGAAATATCAGGGAAAAGTCGGATGTTTTCATAAAAGTCAAGGAAATTTTCAAATTTGGATCATTAAAACGGCAATTATCGCCTGTTGTGCTCTCTGTTCTGGGTAATTTAGTTGTCAATATTTCCTTATAGTTCTGAAAAAAAATTTTAAAAAAAGAATGGTTATGTTATGTGCATTTTCAGTTTTATTTTTGTAAAAATGTGAACTGCTGGCGGGAGCAGCAAAAGCAAAGTGCATTAGACCTTAAATTGTAAGCAACATGTGAGGGGCTAATGAATATGCAATTTATTGAAGATTGGAATAGGAAATATTAAGTATATAAAACATTTAAAATTATCTACAAAAGAAATAATTTGAAAAAACTTGCTTTTTTGCATTATCTGCTTCCATAGAACATGTTTAATTACTATTATTCCTGTCGCAATTGCGTAATTTGTGTTGTATTCATAAATTATTATTATAACCCACAATAAGTATTGCTCATAATTTGTCATTTATAATGTAATTGTAGTGTGGATGCTTGTTACAAATCATGTATTGCAACATTTCTTAAAGCTGGTATCATACTGCAGTCAAAGGTAAACATCCCCCTACAGACGGTGCAAAGCTGTAATTGGCGGATGGGTTAACAATCGGCCTAGTCGATGCATCTCACTATCCTCTACACGATGGTAGATTCCCATATCCTGATCTGCCATTAAACCTGCGGAGTTATGAAGGTGGAATTGTATACTGCAGTTAAGAGCGACTTTCTACTCACGAAAGTCAGAGGGCGTAATGGGTAGATAATAGTTCTGGTTGACGCGGTCCACTACATGATGATATGCTATTTATTTCCATAAAATGATTCCGTGGAGATTTATGGGGCGGAATCGTATACTTACACAGTTGCCGACGACTCCTCCTTCCCCTTACGTGGTACAAAAATGTCAGAAGGGTGGAATGGGTTTGGGTTAAATTTTATTTTTAAAAAGTGCAATATTAAAAAAGTGAGGGCAACATCCGAAAACAGTGCGGGGGCAAACGCCCTCCTTTGGCCCCCTGAATTTCAGCCACTGGGGGCAACTGCAGATAGACTTCTGAAGGCTAACAGGAAAATGTTCGCTGGCGTCCAGATACTTTCTGTAGCTCTGGAATCATACCACGGAAAATAGTTTTCAAAAGATGGTGATGAGGTCATTTATATCTTGAACTGAGACTAACACGACGTCATCGTGTTTCATTACCTAGCATTTTGATTTCGGCGACAAAAGGGAAAGATCGCCTAACGGGGGACCATTAAAAAAGATGTTCCAAAACATGCTATGGAAACCATATATTGTAGGACTCACTATAGTAGGACAACTAGAATATCGCTTCTTTATGTTCCACTTTTGCATTAATTATGTTTAACTGGAGTTTTAAGACTATAACTCTAAAAAATATATCATCGATCTTTTTAATATTTTATTTGTTTTGAGAAAAATTCTAACGCTATCCCACAAATAAACCACCACTGACTTCACTATAGGCACAGTTGTCCAACACAACTGTTAAGAATAGTTAATGACAATGATGGCTGTTTTGATATTTATCTGCTCCCAATTCCTGTTTACTTGACTAAAAACTAATTTTTTTGAAAAAAATTGTTAAAGCACTGTAGCCCACGGAGGAAAGAAAAAGGTGGAGATGATTTGGCGATATTTCGTGAGAAGTAAGTTAGCAACCCCAAACAAACTTAGTTTGCAGTGATTTTTCTACGAGGGATGCATTATTTTTAAATTAAGAAAACGCATGCTAAAACTTAAAAAATGACGGTTTGTGCAGTTGTGGGATGCAGTACAAGTTCCAAATAGATAAAGGATACTATTATTTACAATTCATAGGTAAATTAAATTATAAAATAAATTATCGCCAAGTACTGGTACAAAGTAGTGCTTTAGAATAGCGCCAAATACTTCGCCAGTTCCTACTTTTTAAGCGATTGCTTACTTCACATTGCAAACCGGTTTTAGACTTGTTCGCACCTCCACCTTCTTCTTTACTCCGTGACTGTAGCCCTTTTCCCCATGAAAAATCTATACTTACGTGCTTGAGTATTTGATTAATTAATATTTGTGTCTTCTTTTTCTGGTATATAATAAGGTTAGTATGTAAAAACATTAAATGCGTAACATTTAATGTATTTTTGAAAGCCAGAAATGTGGTTTTAAAACTAGGATGCATGCACTTCATCCCATGACAAATATCACGCGAAAGACTATATTTTCTACCTCCGCTCATCTGACCATGATTCTAAAATAACGAGGTGCATGTATGAATGTGTATAAGTTCCCTGCTCTTTCCTTCGAATATACTCCGAACCGTCGCCAATATCCGACTATGCAGCTCTAGTGCGACGTTGTTAACCAAACCGAACCTCTCAAAGAGGCGTAAAGTGAATGTCCGCATAGTTTTCACTCCAGCGTTTATATTTTATTAGCTCAGTGCAATCAACAAGGTCAATGTTTATTCTATCATAAAAGCCACACTTCCTGGTTAGGAGCTTCACCTCAACTCAGCTTTTCTTTTTTCCATATTTAGTTTATTTTTTGATTATTTGAAAACTATGAAGTGTTGATTTCCGTATTTGTTATGACTATCGCTTATGACCTATAGTTGGTAGATAATAAAAGCATGCTTAATTCAGATGGCTAACATGCCAGGTGGCGATCAGATTTTGCGATGGCCGTTCCCACCATCCAACAAAATTCAGAACTTTTCATTGTGGCAATTGGGAAGTGCTATCGTTATTCCTGCAGTCGGGGTTTTAAGCAAAATTATGACAGGTAAGTTTGAATATTTTTTTCTTATAACTGACTTATATTTGACTTCCAAATTGATGTATTTGAAGTTCGAGATGAATATATTATGTGACATTAGTTAGATATGCATGTACGATCACGGAAATTCTCGTTATTGAATAATTGCGCAATTGTTATAAATTACTAAAACACCTATGATTTTTTTTGTAGATTATGTGAATAGGTTAATTCATAGTATAAGGTACGTTCGTCAAATCCGACATTTGGCGAGTGATAAAGTTTATATTTTGGCAACGCTAATTGATGATATATGTAGCAATAGCCAGTGGCGGCCCGTGGTCGAAAATATTAGTGCAGCCGAAATCATGTGAATCTACCCCCCCCCCCCCTTATTTTCCACAACCCTACATGAACAGAAATTCTTTATTATTTACTACTCAAATCAAAGTTTCGGTAAAGACTTGCCGTCGATAGCGGGTTTGGCGGTGTTTTGAAATGGTCGCCAAACGACCCGATGCGTTGCGCACAGTGGTTGCGCACGCGTATTTTTTTCTGAACTTTATGGTTGCTTCCGGTGGTAAACACAGAATTACAGTTAACAAAATGGCGACGGTTTAAAATTGATTTCGAAGCTTTATTTTCGGATGATTGATTGATCGGATAACTTCTGCGTAATGGGCTATCGGTAACGGTTCAAAACTCATTTCAAAGGATTTCTATTGCATCTGCACGATTGAATGAAATAACGTCGCACTTGAGCTCCGTAATGGGCTAATGGCGACGGTTTAAAATTGATTTTGACACTTTGCTTTGGTTAATTAACCCCTCCGGGTTGTCGATCATGGTGCTTACAGGCAATCCTCCGGGCCTTCGTTTGGGGCATTTCGAAGACTCTTAAGCGCACACGCGTTCCGCGCGCTTAAAGTCACAGGCTCCTGCCGTCGATTTTGTGGTCTCCGGCCTTCGGCCTCCGACTACTCAGGATCACATCCTAGACCCCCTCCGGGCAGTTGATCATGGTGCTTACAGGCAATCCTCCGGGCCGTCGTTTGGGGCTACTCATCGTTTTGAGGACTGGGCAATGGCAAAATTTTATCAAAAAACACTTGAACCAAAAAATATTTAGAAAAAACTACAACAGGGGCATAAAATTTAGAAGAAAAAGCACTTACCAGACAATGATCAATCGTGTGTTTGTAAACCACGTATCCTTCCTAATAATTCTACACACACAATGCGCATTTTTACCTTCCTTTCGACACGTCCACTGCCCACACTGAAACCGAAATTCAGTTTAAAAATCTCAATATTTAAGCCGAAGAAGTCACGTGACCTTCCGAACCAATCACACAAATTCTTATACTTTCGAATAGAATAATTTTTAGTCCCGCACAAAAACACGTCACTCTTTAAACCAATCACGGAAATTTCTATGCCGGGAAGTCACGTGATTCTGCGAACGAATCCCGCAAATTCTTATCCTTTCATATTTGTAAACAATTATCCCATTCCCAGATTGAGAAGTGAATCGCCCGAAAAAGTCGCCAAAAGCTACCCGCTTATGATTGGAAATCCCAACCAAAGTTTCCTTTCAATTTTTACAAAATGATAACATGAGAAAAAAAAAAAAATTACTTTTTTTTTAAATTAGAGCAATCCTCCTTTATTTTAAACATGTGAATCGGTGGTCAATTTTAATATTAACTTAAATAACAAAACAACAGCAGGACCCTGTCCTGAAACAACAGCACACAGTAAATTTATTTTGAAAACCATTTTCGTTTGGAGATATTCTCGTAAGTTATCGTTTCACCCACCCCAGCGTTTCACGCACGAGCCAATCAGCAAATCATCTCAAGTGCAGCTAAAACAAGAAAATTCATTTCGGCTGTACCTTCTCACAAATGCAGTGCATTAGCATGGGGAGGAATCTCCATACTACGTAGAGGTTGCCATGGCAACGATGCATCTGATTTCAAATTTCGCTTTTTGGCTGCAGAATTGATTGAATGGAGTTTTTTGCCCTCCTGAATTGTACATTACAGTAACAGGCTTACTATTTATCGGAGATTTTGTTTACTACCGTAGAAATTTCATTTTCAATTCTAACCTTCATTTAAGAAAATTAGTAAAATATATCTGATTTTAGTTTTAAAATACTGAATTTAGGTGCAGCCAGGCTGTACTTGCTGTAGTGGACGAGCCGCCACTGACAATAGCATGATTTATGGCAGCCCTAGATTTTATTTTCCCTATGTTAAAAACCGTTCTGCCATATTAGCAATTCTTTTTGATGCTAGTTGTTATTGATGTGTCGTGTTGATTTTGCAACGGTTGTGAATGTGTATGCGGCAAATATGTATAGTAAAAGTAAATAGTATTTTTGGAAGTTGGAGGTAGTATACAAATCTTTGATTGGTGTATAGGTGCTGGATTGCTGGAGAAGACTTGTTGCTGCCCAAATTTGCGAGATTGATTAATTGGACAATTGTAATGTTTTCAATCTTAATTTTGTCTTCCCTTAACTTGGTGATTTCACCATAATCAACTGCTCAAAAGATTGTGTGTAAGCACCAAAATCGACTGCTCAAAGGCTGTACCAGCTTTGATCCTTAGTAGCCGGAAGCCAATATTGCCCCGGGCAATAAATAAGGATCACAAGTCTGTGACATTAGCATACAGTACGTGCATGTACTTAAGATTGTGATTTTGTCTTATTTTTATTGATAAATTGCAAAAATTAAAAAGCATCTTGTGCAGTTATTTTACATGCTTTATATATAAATTACATTGCATGCTGTTTTAGATTGGTTGAATACTGTCAATGTCCATAACAGAGAAATTTTAATTGATGCTCTTGAAAATCGACCAAAAGGCACACCTTTAATAACAGTATGTAACCATCATTCATGTTTAGATGATCCTATGCTCTGGGGTAAGAATTCTAATATTTTTTTTCTTACAATATTATTTAGTATAACTACAATTTTTTTAAAAAACTTTTAAACAGTGTTTAAGTAATTATTAGGGATGAAACGGATATCCGGTAACTATCCGGTATCCGGCTGCTTTTTAACTATCCGGTAACTATCCGATATCCGGAAGTAAAGTGCCGGATATCCGATTTTCCATGCCGGATATCCGGATGAATAAAACATCCAAGATATTTTTTTTGTGGCGATCAATTTTCTTTGTTCTTGCTTTAAGTTATTATCCTGAAAATTCTACCAATGTATTCACAGTGTGCAGATTCTCCCTTTAACCAATAGAGACTTTAAAAAACCCACTTTTTTTCAAATTTTTAACTTTAAAATGATATTTTTAACGAATCGTTATGGTGGAGGGTCATCACATCTTACAAATAATATAAAGTTGAATTAAAAAATAAATTTCTCAAAAGTTTAAGCAAACTTGAGTTTTTATGTATGGAATGAAAGGGCATATGGTAAAATTACAATTATTTAGAAATTAAGTGTAAAATGTACAAAACATACGACCATTGCTAGCAGCACCCTAGAATAACCCTTTGTAAATAAAAAAGTTTTTTGAATGTTTATTCAATTTTGGTATCACTTTAAAGCTAAGGAATTGGGAAATATTACAGAATAAAAAAAATTAAATTTTTGACCGATTTCCGTTTTTTCTAGTGTGTATGAGAAGTTATTTTCATAAATAATAAACTGCCGGATATCCGATATCCGGTTTGTAATGTGCGCTATAAAACCACTATCCGGTTCATCCCTAGTAATTATATTGTATTTGAAAACATTCAAAAAAGCAAAATTAACAATTGCAAATATTTTTAAATATCTACTATATTATACTAAATGAGCATAATTTAATTATTTCCTTTTCTTTTGCTGGGAATACATCTTAATAGATTTTTTTTTTGCCTAATTTTCTTGCTGCATGTGATAATTTTAGAGAGAATTTTTAAAAACAAAGTATGTATTAATTAATAAATTTATACATATTATTTAAAAATTATCAAGTTTATTTATGAGTTAGTTTAATTCAATATACTTAATTGTTATTTATTTTGTATTTTAAATCTTTCTACTAGAAAAAGAGCAACAACTTGCGTCAATCTTATGCTTAAGATATATACATGTATGTGTGTGTGCATGCGTGCATTTCAAAATAAAATGTTTCAACAATGTGGACATGTTATAAAATTTATGAAAAATAAGTTTTTAAAAAGGCTATAATGACATAATGTTTGAACTGTAAGCTATTTTTTATGCTTTTACCATTCTACTATTGATTAATGATTTCAATGGGGGTAGTTCTAAAGTTCAGGAATACGTCTATCATCTACCTGACATTTTTTTTAAAGAGTCATTTAAAAGCTGTTGCTAATGATTAAACATTATCTTATTTATCTACATCTACATATAGTTTTCGAAAACCCCTTTATCAGCAGTAGTAAGCAACCTAAGTTGTTCTCTGCGTTGTAGTTATAAAAATTATTGACTCTCCTTGAATTTAATAAATCATTATTTATCTATGTATCTATAAACTAAAAGTAGTGTTTAAAATCCCCATGATGCACATTTACGAAGGCATCAAGTTATTTTAGCCTCTGATTAACTGTATAATAAAAAAATATTTAATCTGAATGAAACCTAAATGATTGTGCTACTTTTATATGAATGAATATGATTTTGTGTTTCTCTAACATAATTACATAGAAAATTTAAAAAGTATATTCCCATGGACCTGACCGCAGGTTGAGAAATACTAAACAATACCCAAAAGCATTATTTGGATGCTTTAGCACAATGGTTCCCAACTTTTAGATTGTCACGGACTACCAAATTGAAATTTGAAAAAAGCGTGAACCACTTCACCTGATTTACATTAATAAAATTCTGGTCTTTAATTTGTAAATAAATGTATTAACTGAATGAATATAACAATATTTAACTTGAATTATTTAAGATAACACTACAAACTAAAGAAGTTATGCATTTCTGTCTTGCTTCAAATAATACATTGAATATTTCAGTCAACTTTATGTTTCACCAACATTTTGATATTCTTGGGAGATAATTAACACTTGGTGTTTGAAAAATATGTCCATGGACCTCTTTGGATACTCTTGCAGACCACCAGTAGTCCACGGACCATGGGTTGGGAACCACTGCTCTACTAATAAAGGGAATAAATTCAAAAAATAAAGGGAATATTTGAACCTACTTTATATTTCACCAACATTTTGATATTCTTGGGAGATAATTAACACTTGGTGTTTGAAAAATATGTCCATGGACCTCTTTGGATACTCTTGCAGACCACCAGTAGTCCACGGACCTCTTTGGATACTCTTGCAGACCACCAGTAGTCCACGGACCATGGGTTGGGAACCACTACTCTACTAATAAAGGGAATAAATTCAAAAAATAAAGGGAATATTTGAACCTACTTTATATTTCACCAACATTTTGATATTCTTGGGAGATAATTAACACTTGGTGTTTGAAAAATATGTCCATGGACCTCTTTGGATACTCTTGCAGACCACCAGTAGTCCACGGACCATGGGTTGGGAACCACTGCTCTACTAATAAAGGGAATAAATTCAAAAAATAAAGGGAATATTTGAACCTACTTTATATTTCACCAACATTTTGATATTCTTGGGAGATAATTAACACTTGGTGTTTGAAAAATATGTCCATGGACCTCTTTGGATACTCTTGCGGAGCACCAGTGGTCTAGAGACCATGGGTTGGGAACCACTGCTCTACTAATAAAGGAAATAAATTCAAATAATAAAGGGAATATTTGAACCTACTTATATTTCACCAACATTTTGATATTCTTGGGAGATAATTAACACTTGGTGTTTGAAAAATCTGTCCATGGACCTCTTTGGATACTCTTGCAGACCACCAGCAGTCCATGGACCATGGGTTGGGAATCACTGTAGTTGATCAGGTGTTGATCTGAATGTGTTGATTTGTGACTGTTTCAGCAGGCATCTTGGACTGGAGACACGTATTCAACACTCACCTCATGCGATGGACAGCCGCGGCACATGACATCTGCTTCACCAACGACTGGCACGCTCAATTCTTTGCTTTGGGGAAGACCATCCCAGTGATCCGTGGGGCTGGAGTGTACCAGGTGAGTCTTCATGCTTTCTCATTTGTATTTAGATGCTTTTATTTAAAATATTCAAGGCTTTTGTTTAATTTGTGATAAAGTGGACGACATGAAAAGGTGAAAATTTTCAGTTAATGGGATAGATTTCAATCTGTTTTTTGTTTTGTCTAGGACAGAAAAATTTTACATACTCAAAATCTTTGTCGTCAAAGTCAGTAAAAGTACACAGAACTAAATCATCAACAGAACTACATCTTGGAACTCTATATCTTGTTGAATGATAGGATGTTACACATTTGGGAATTATTTTTGCACCACCACTCAACCAGGGAAGAGATTCTTTCGCTTTTTAGCAGAATTTCTCTTTCTTGCTATTTTCAAAATATTAAGTTTTTTCAACAGAAGAGTTACTTAACAGAATGTAAGTTAAAAAAAAAAGATTAAAATAAAGAAATCTAATATATTTTTTATTTAAGTCTTTACTTGAATGTTCACATATAACAAAAAGGAGACTATTCGATACTATTTTCAACAACGGTTGATTGTCAACTATTTTTAGCAAATAGCACCTTTCATTATAAAGAGGTTACTTAATCAGGATGTAAAAAAAATCTTGATTTTTTTTTTATAATTGGGTTTATTTGATTTAAATCAGATTTTTTTTTATTTAAATCGATTTTTTAAAAATTTAAATAGTTAATTTTTTCTTAATATGTTTGAATATTCTACACATGCGGTTCTAGTAAATACCCAGCAAGTAGTGTAAATAAAAATGGGTATTTACTCGCTCCTACCTTGTATAAATATCCATCCCAAATGACATGTTTCGTGCATTTGTTACATGTCGTGTATCATTTCTCATGCAGTCAATGAATAATTTTGGGGAAATCAAAATCATGATTTTTAAAAAAATCACAATGGTGTATTTATGCAATGTATATTCATTTTGTAGCATATTATATTTTACAGGCCATTCTGAAGCCATATTTTATAAATACCCAAGCCTTTACGTATTTTGGGCATTTATGAAAGCCAAATTTACTCGTGTATTCAAGATTATATACACACACTTCTATTTATTCAAGATTTTAAGCTGAACTTTCTTATGTTATATGTATTTATTTTTTAACCATACTACATATTTATAAACAAGCTTATTACTTTAGCTGTATTATAAGTATTCACCTTTTTTTTTTACAAATAACTCTACTTTTTTTATTACCTTGAATTTGAAGACATATTAATTTGTCGTCATAAATAATTCAGTAACAAAAGTCTTAACGCTCATGCTCAGCAAATTATAATAGGTTAGGAAGGAAATGCAATTTGTATGTAAATTAAATTACTCATTTAAATCATTGACATCCCGCTTAATAACTCCTTGTCAATATCAATTATTCATTTTCAAAATCATGAAAATGTTTTGCAGTATAAGAAATGCAGGAACTTTTTAGCAATCATAAACACATGTTAAACTCAGTGTTTACTCTAGGCGTTTTTTGAAGGGCGGTCCGCCCTGCCCGTCCTTTTTTCATCACAATTGCGCCCTCCTGCCCCTTTTTCAAAAATGCCACCCTCTTTCGAAAAATATTCCGCCCCTATTGTCCTTTTTAATCAAACACAAGCATCTTTGCTTTCCTAGCTGTTTTTAAAAAAAGCATCGATTTTTTTTTTTTGTGTAAATTGGAATTAAGTGAATTATGACAGTAGAAAAACAAACTTCTTTTTAACTAAGCTTGTTGTGAAATCGCGATGATTCCGTGGTAATTTCGAGCACTTGGCATTGCACGAATCCTATTGGTTGCCTGTAAAATGGTTTGGAGCAAGATTACACATTTTATTACCAAATTTTGGATTTTAGTAGCCTTTTCATCAGTTTTGTAAGGGACCTAATTCGGGCTACTTACCGATTTGGTCTTAAGCGAAAACATTAATTTTAAAATGTCAAATTTTGGATTTCAAGTAGTATTTCTACAAAGTGACATCACTTTTGTACTGTTCTTTAATTCGAGATAAGCCCTGAGCCGTCACCAATAGCACAATATGCAGATCTAGCGGAATGCCAACTAATAAATCGGATTTTTTATTGTTTGGTCATGAGTCCGATGTGTCAACGGGTGGCCACACACACCCCAATTTTTTTTTGAAAGTGCCCTTTTAAAAACAAGAAGTGCCTTTCCAAAAACGGGGTGCCCTTTTTATTTCTAGAGTGAACACTGTTAAACTTATTTTGAGAAGTTAAGAGTTCATATTTAATTGAATTATTTCTTATTTGGTCTACTAGAAAGGCATGGATTTCTGCGTAGATCGGCTAAATGCAGGAGCTTGGGTTCACATCTTCCCAGAAGGTAAAGTCAATATGGCTAAAAACGAGTTCATACGTTTGAAATGGGGTAAGTGTGACTGACATAAGTGGTTATTGTTTGCTTTCTTATAATGAATATTGTTAACCAAACTTCTTGTTGTGTTACTTTTTACTAGGGATGAAACAGATATCCGGCCTATCCGGCTGCTTTTTAACTATCCGATATCCGGAAGTAAAGTACCGGATATACGATTTTCCATGCCGGATATCCGGATGAATAAAGCATCGAAGATTTTTTTTTGCGGCGATCAATTTTCTTTGTTCTTGCTTTAAATATTTTCCTGAAAATTCTACCAATGTATTCACAGTGTGCAGATTCTCCCTTTAAACCAATATAGACTTTAAAAAAAACACTTTTTTTCAAATTTTTAACTTTAAAATAATATTTTTAACGAATCGTTATGGTGGAGGGTCATCACATCTCACAACTAATATAAAGTTGAATTAAAAAATAAATTTCTCAAAAGTTTAAGCAAACTTGAGTTTTCACGTTTGGAATGAAAAGGCGTATGGTAAAATTACAATTATGCAGAAATTAAGTGTAAAATGTACAAAACGTACGATCATTGCTAGCAGTACCCTAGAATATCCCTTTGTAAATAAAAAAGTTTTTTGAATGTTTATTCAATTTTGGTATCACTTTAAAGATAAGGAATTGGGAAATATTACAGAATAAAAAAAATTTTAATTTTTGACCGATTTACGTTTTTTCTAGTGTGTATGAGAAGTTATTTTCATAAAAAATAAACTGCCGGATATCTGGCAAAATCCAGTTCGGATATCCGATATCCGGTTTGTAATGTGCGCCGGATATCCGGTATCCGGCAAAACCACTATCCGGTTCATCCCTACTTTTTACCCATTTCATCCTTTAATTTTTTAAAAATCTGATATATGAATGAATTAAAATACATTTATAAAATAATTTAGCACAAACAAATCAAACTTTTAAACATATATTTAGTTGGACAATTTTTAATTGATTTTAATATGGGGGAAAATTATAATTAAAAAAAAATAATACACAATTTACAAACAAGGGACCTTGTTTTCATACTAAGAAAAATACATGAAATAACATAAAAAATACAATGACCAAAATTAGTGATTGTACTTCAACTCTTTAATGTTTCAATGCTGAGATGTGATATAAAATATAAAAAATAAGTTAATCATTTATATATGATTAAAATATATATATATATACATATTTGATTATTAGTCCATTTTGCTCCTTGTGAATTAGTTTTAAGCAATTCCTCATTTTTCTAGGAATAGGACGTTTGATTGCAGAATGCAAAATAAGTCCCATTGTGATTCCATTTTGGCATTTAGGTAACTTCCTTTTACTGTAAATTTGATTGATTTTGTAATTACAAAAATATATGCTCATTTTTGCACACTTTTTTAGGTATGGACAACGTTTTACCAAATGTTGAACCCTATCGGCCTAGAATTGGCCAGGTATGTTATTTATAGACAATACCTTGTTTGCTGAATTGTATGTTAGTTAATTATTACAGATGTGATGACTATTTGGTTTTATTTAGTAGTCTGATTAGTTAACAGCCAAATGGAATTTTTGGTTCAGCCAAACACTTTCCCTTTGCAGTCCACTCTCATCCCTCAGCCGACCCATCGCACCAGGGGGGGTTTATCTGGGAGCACCCCCCAAAAATTTGGAAACCTTAAAAGTTGGGAATTTTGAGTTTTAAAAATCCCCGACTTGGGAAAATTCATGCCCGAAGAAAATTAATATTTTTAGCAACTCAAAGCGAGGGGCGATTAAAAATAGCCCAATTTGTAAGATTAAAACTAAATTAAACCTCTGAACGGACACTGCATTGGAACATGCATGCAACAAATAAATACTTTTGAGAGAACTGTTTAACATGACCTAATATATATTTATTAAGTAACCTGTCCACTCCCGAAGGATATACAGGTGTCTTAATGTGACACAGTTTCAACAACGGCAACCCCCCTCAGTCGAACGATTATTTCAAACCTTTGCAAACTTTGTAAGAGTGAGAGGTTTTGCCGTGACATGCAGACTGCAAAGTACAAATCGTTTACAATGTTTTTTAAACACCATAATATGGTGGAGCAACACGCTCTTGTAAATATTACATATAATACATTTAGTTCAAATGGTTACAAATTTTCACCATGCTGGGAGTAATCACTCTCAAGGGGGGACCTAATATATAAAAAAGTTTTTAAAAGTCGATGAGTTGGAACTGGGAATTTATCACTGTTGAGTTGAGAATTTAAATCGTTAAGTTTGGTTTGGTTAATTGACGTCGCATTGTAGCTGAATATTGGGCTATTGGTGGCGGTTCGGGTTCCATCTCAAAAGAAAGACCCAGGAACAATGCCTCGTATTTTTGAAGCATAGTTAGATAACGAGGACAGCACCTAAGCTGGCACCTGACTTTTGTTTCAACCTCCTCCAAAATAATTTTGTATGACGGCACGGCCCTCAGGTGACAAAGTATTTGGTTACCTGGGGTTAAAGTATTTGGTTACCTGGCAGACTAAAATTTTGGAAAAAAAAATAGAAGAAAATGTAACTGTTATGTAAAAAGAACATGAATGTCAGAGATATTCTTGGAGCGAAGTGAATATTAGTCAAACCAATAGCTTTATAATTGTATAAAAATATTTTGTAACTATTAATTGGGACTTAGTTTTGGTTAAGTAATTATTTATGAGTAGTTAAATTCAGTCTCCAATTTTAGTTTTGATAAATTTGTTTATCGGTACCAGAAAATATAATTAAAAAAAAATCTTGAAAAATTACTTTTCCATCAGAATTAGACTTTTTTTTTAATTACTTGACTTTTATCTTTAAATTTATTTCTAATTAATTAATTATTGTAAATTAATTATTAATGTTTAATTTATGTAAATGTGATGTTATTTTCAATATTTTAATGCAGTTTTCGATTTTATAATTCAAGTTAACCTTGCTTGTCAGACAGTTTTTGTTTATTAAGTTTTTTAAAAAAAGTGAGATTTTTCAAAAACTCAAAATTTCAGAGATTTTTCAAATATCAAAGGCTTTATTAATATATAACTTCATAAAATGAAAAATCGAAATGTGTCAAAAAAGGAAATTTGTAGATTGCATTGTTTTTAATGTTGATATGAAAAAAATATTACTCTTATGTATATCCACATCCACATATATACAAACTCTGAGCTATACTATCAATGTTAACTTTTATGCCAATATTAATTTAATTATTATACTTTCAGAAAGTAACTATCTATATTGGCAACCCTATTGATTTTACATCCCTGAGAGAAAAGCTAGTGAATGAATGCCGGAGTGCTGTATGTATTCAATTTTATTTTATACTTTTGAATTCAATTTAAGTTATTAAGTAGTATTATTAATATTATTTACTACTGAAGGTCAGAATGCATTGAAGAGGGAAATTACTAACTTTTTTTGTAGGGTTCTTTTTTATTTTATATCAATTAACTGAAAATGTATGCTTCTCAATGTATTATGATTCCCCTATAGGATTTCTTAAGTAAAAGGTCTTGCTATATAATTCTTAAGCCATCTTACTTGTTTTAATTTTTTTAATTACTGGAAATGAACTGATTACACCTTTATGAATAATTTAAACATATATTTAATATAAGTATTATACTTATTCCCTAATTTATTACTAAAAGTTATATTCAGAATAACTTCATCAAATGCTCTGTAGAAGCTGAACTTAGATAATCAAACAATACAAACATTTCCGTTTGAAAATTTGTTTAAAAATATTGATATTTTCTATTAAATGGATATGTCATTTCTTAATTTTCAAATAACTTTTAATATTTTTATATGATTACAATTAGAGTTTCATACTGTCATACTGTCTTTTCAAAATGGCCCTCAAATTTTTTTGGGTCCTGAACATACTTTACACCTTTTTTTTTTTAAAGGGAAATCTGATTAGGCAACAAAAGTATTCTTCGCAAGGATGGATACGGAATTTTCCTAATTATAAATATTAATGTCCCAAATGTTTCTTGTGCTTATTTGATATTTTTAGTGACTAGTCTGAATTTTCTACTGAACTGAATATTCAATACATAAAAAATAATGTTAATATAGGCTACCTTGAGTTATAAATGAATGCGTTTATCATATAATATAACGACTAAACAAAACAGAACATGCAATGGAATTTTTTTTTTTAAATTAGTTTAATTAAAAAAAATATAAAATTATAGTTAGAAAAAGTTTACAATGTTTCTCTTGAATATACATCTGGTGGAAGTTAATTTATTACTAATCATTGGATAATGTTAATATATAAAAATCAGTTATTCACGCAGTCATCTTACCCATAGGTAAAAAATTTCAGTCTTTAAAAAAAAAAAAGACAAATTGGATTAGAGAAAAAAAATATATAAAATAAATTTTTTAAATAATGAATTTTAAATTAAATGTGTCAGTGGCAATACATACAAAACTAGTTTAACTACTCTACTAATAAATAGTATATAGAATTATATTACTAGTTTAACTACTTTTTTGATAAATAGTATATAGTTGGTTCAAAGATAAGTGTTATTTAGTTTGGTGAGTTATATTTGTTTGTTACCCGAAATTGCTATTGAATTATGGTTACAATGCTGATCATTAATAAATGTGATATAGTGTTTTTACACCCTCTTATACATGTTTACCAATAAATACATGTTTCTTTTCCACTAAATATTTGAATTATAATATAAATAGATGACATTTTGCATTTATCCACTGACTCGCAGGTCGTGATGTCATACCCGAGATCTTCGATTTTCACCAGTGATGCATTTGATTAGTTTTCAATTCATAAAAATACTACATAAAGTACAACTTAAAGCTATTTTTTAAAACATATTAAGATTTTAAACATGTATAAAAAAAGAATGAGCAAGAGGAATTTTTTAAACTTCCAAGCAGGGAACAGCTCTTTGAAATTTTCAAAAATTGCTTGAGTGTCAGGGGATTGAATGAATAAATAAATACTTAGGTGTGGACCCCAGAGATCTTATAGTATACTGAAGTGGCCAGCATGTGACTTTTGCTGTTCTAACATGGAAGGCGTCATATTTGTTAGGGAAATATTGTGTACTTTTGAAATGTTTACGCTTTAAGATAACAAAATAATTCACACTTCTTAACATAGATCTCGGACGTTTTAATATAGAATCGCAACAAAAGAGGATATTTAGTAAGCAAAACAAATTTTAATATTAAGTAATTATTAAATGTAAAATAATATTAAATAACTAATTAAATCTTTTTTTTAAAAAACTTGACAAGTCAAATATGTTAAATACATCTGCCGGATACCATAAGTGATAAGAGACTCGATCAGAAGAATTAATCTGCCGTTCTTCTTTATGTAATTGAACGTTCTTAATATAAAAATTTTCTTTATTGATGAACAAGATACTGAAATTCTCTACCACTTTTTAGAATTCTAAATTAACTTCTGTAATAAACAATGACATATGTTGCCATTCATAAAAACAAGCAGAACACTAAACGATAAAATTATTACTTAAGGATGAAACGGATATCCGGCCTATCCGGCTGTTTTTTAACTATCCGGTAACTATCCGATATCCGGAAGTAAAGTGCCGGTTATCCGATTTTCCATGCCGGATATCCGGATGAATAAAACATTGAAGATTTTTTTTGTGGCGATCAATTTTCTTTGTTCTTGCTTTAAGTATTTTCCTGAAAATTCTACCAATGTATCAAACCCACTTTTTTTCAAATTTTTAACTTTAAAATTATATTTTTAACGAATCTTACACATCTCACAACTAATATAAAGTTGAATTAAAAAATAAATTTCTCAAAAGTTTAAGCAAACTTGAGTTTTCATGTTTGGAATGAAAGGGCATATGGTAAAATTACAATTATTCAAAAATTAAGTGTAAAATGTACAAAACATACGACCATTGCTAGCAGCACCCTAGAATAACCCTTTGTAAATAAAAAAGTTTTTTGAATGTTTATTCAATTTTGGTATCACTTTAAAGATAAAGAATTGGGAAATATTACGGAATAAAAAAATATTTTTCAATTTTTGACCGATTTCCGTTTTTTCTAGTGTGTATAAGAAGTTATTTTCATAAAAAATAAACTGCCGGATATCCGGCAAAATCCAGTTCGGATATTCTATATCCGGTTTGTGATGTGCGCCGGATATCCGATATCCGGCAAAACCACTATCCGGTTCATCCCTATTATTACTAAAATAAAGTAAATTAATTAAAATTAATGAATGGAAAAGTATAAACAATCAATTTTACACATAAATGAATAAAAGGTCATTTGTTTAATGCATCGACAAAAGGTATTTTTTATACATCATGAAAAGATATAGAATTAAATCTTGTTTTTCCTTTAAACCACTGATGACGTCACATGAGTAGAATCTATAAAAAATAAAATAATAAATATTTATAAAAATTTAATTATCTCCAATTCTTTTTTCCCCTTACAATGGTGGTACCCAGGTTTGCTAATTTCTTTCCTATCTCAAAGCATTAGCTGGTCACATGATAGCCACTCTAGTATAATATAAGATCTCTGTGGTATGGACATTTTGACCTGGAATATTTTAAAGTTTTTACTTGTGTTTAATGCTTTTCAGGAGAGTTTTTGTGAAAAATGGTACTGCTTTATTAATTAAGTTTCTATTTAATTTCTTTGCTTGATACTGTCCAACCTTTTTATATCAATAATTACCAAATAATATTAATAATTTTGTAATTTTTTTGCTATTAATTACATACTGCAAATGTGATTTTCCTTTTAAAGCCAGCATTGGAATTTGGAGAAGGAAATATACTTAAGGAATATATCAAGGCATGTTCTTTGCTTAACTTTTTATTCTGCTTACTAACTGGATTTTGTTTTTTTAAAAATCTTTTGGTGCATGCATTCTTGTTATAAATGTTGTCCAAATATCATGATCTATGGTTGAATTTTTGCATGAATTTTCTTTGTAAAGATACGTTTTTCATTTGCTTATATTAAATATTATTTAAACTAATAACAAAAACACACATAATTGTTCTAAATATTTAGGAAATATCGCTTGGATTTACAATGCAGTCTGGTTTATGTTTCCTTCTCTGTATGTTCCTTCTATCCGGCACTTTCTTATGACAGTAAATAAAATTCAGGAATTGTAAACTTTAGGAATCAAAATATGTTTTTGGAAGACATAATAATTAAGGTATTAAATAAATTTGTAAAATAAATGTATTATTAAAAAAATTCTACCCTTTTTACTTCAATCATTTGATTAATCATTGAAATTATGTGTTTATTACTTAGAAATATCAATTAAAAGTGGAAGAATTCTATATGCTTTTCTTCATTACGAAAAACTCGTTTTCCGTCGATGAACATATCAAAAGACTAAAAATGGCCTGTCAGAAAAAGATATATACTTTTTAACAAATACAAAATAAATAAATCTTACTGAAATTATCAAGATATACAGAGTTGTTAGAAGGGTTTTTCAAAGTTAAAAAATGTGTTCCTTTTATAAAATAAAATATTATTTTGGAAAAGCAAATGAAAAACATCTCTGTGATTGAGCAACAACTCATTTTGGTTTCTCTTGCTTATAATCAGTGGTTTCTATTAATATTTAGAAATGCCTGTTGTTTTCTCATATATCTGTCAGCTTAAATGTTTTAAAAGTGACAAGTTATTTAAGTTGATTATATCCACATTATTTCAGATGGAAAGAAGAAAGATAATCACCGATAAAATTCAGGAGAACTTGTTTTCACTAAAACCAGAAACAGAGCGTCTTCATTTAGACCGAACAGAGTAACTTACATTTCTCCTGTTTTCTACTATAAATAGATTGTTAATATATTTATAATGTAAAGTTATATATACCTTAAAGTAATCCATTTCCATCTTAAATCGTTCAAATTTAAATTGTTATATCTTAAGATGTATTTTTAAAGTATTGTGATATGAAAAAAGTCAGATGATAATTTGATTTTCTCGTCTAGCAATATTGCAAGTTGATCTTTCATGTTTTATTCTTTCTAGGAATATTCTTTTTACATATGAAAGCTATTTATGCCTTAAGTTGTGATGCTTCTAATTTAAGCCAAGTATTAATTTATTTTTATTTATTAAACTTTCAAGATTGTTAAATGTAAGAATAATGGCTGAATATTTGTTAAGGCATTTGAAGTAATATTCTGTCAAGGAGATATAGAAATCTCAAGGTTTCTAATTAAAAAAAAAAAAGTTAGTGTTATGTGAATGTACAAAACAGTTTAATTCTTTATTTCATTCTAGTTAACTTTCTGTGAAGTATCAGCTGTATCTCTTAAACCTATTATTTGTTTTATGAAGAAAAAAATTCAAATAGGTTTACTTATGCTGTGCTCTTCAAAGTTTTAGTTGACTTTTTAAAATAAATAAAAAATAAAAAAATAATAGTGATACTTTTTTGTATGAACTTTGGAACTATAAGATATATGTTCAAACACTTTTTTCTTTTTTTTTAACGTTGCGTAATTTTGTAATATTTAAAATACAACTTTTTATTAGTCTTTATGAGCATTTGGTAGGTTAGTGAAATTTGTTGTTCACAAGACTTATCTACATTTCCTTGTTTTTTTTTTTAAAGAGCCAATTTTGTGTTTGAGTTTTCCTATTAGATAACTTTATTTATCCACTGCAATTTACCCCATTTGGTTATATATATATAAATACTAAACTTTGTTTCAAATTGCTAAACAGAAAGGAAAATATAATTTTGTGTCATTTTGTCAGTTACTCTTTTATGTCCCGAGTGAACAAACATTTTCTAAATATCCAATTTTTCAAATTTTTGAATCATTTTTAATATTTTCCTTTATCTACCAATGGAAAACATTGCCAGATCTCTTTTGGTAAATATCAATTTAAAATAACTTTCAACTCTAAAATCTAATCCAATTATATTTGTATGTAAAGTTAGTAATCTATACTAGTTTTTAATATTTAACTAAATTTGTTCGGCAAATGACTTTAATGCTGAAATTTGAACATGTTCTCGTTGTTCAAAGTAGATGTATATATTCTCATTCATATACTAAAGTATTTTAATATATAATTATAACTTGCCGGTAGTGATCTAGCAGAATCATTTGGTTCTAGTAACATTCACTCATTAATGCATGCAGCTCATTTTAAGACAAATTTCATGATTTATCAGAAAAAAAATTTATTTTCTTCCATGTTTGTTATTCAACTAACTATTGCCTGTTTAGTTTATATAGTAATATAGACTATTAGCATAAGTCTTCGATCACCATTGTTTAATTATCTATAGTTTTAAATTAAAAGGGTTTGACAAGAGAAAAGTAAAATAGCAATTATTTATATCAAAAGGTAATTTTGTTACTGCTTACCGATTTTTCTGGTAGATCATAACTATTTCATTGCTTTAAAAATATTTTTTAAGACTTAAAGCTTTTATAATAGAAAATAAAAAAATGACAATCTTACACTTTTTATATTATTAAAGATTTAAATATATATTGTTTTAAAATCTTTTAGATATAACTTTTTCTGTTAACTATTATAACTATTTGTTAATATAGTATTTGTATTTGTTAATAAGCTATTTGTTTAAGTTTTTTGTCCTAACTCTTGGAAAGTAATAAGATAATGTTTCTTGAAAAATTTAATTTATAATGCTTAATTATTGAGAAAAATCGCCTTTATGAATTAGTATAATAAATCTTGATTGTAAGCATTCATACATACTGTCATTGTATTTTGTTTCTAATACTAGTATAGATGAGGGTTCCACTTTAATCATTTAATTTTTCCATTCACTATTTCCACATAATGCTTTCACTGAAATCCCTTCCTTGTTCTCTTTTGTATTAGAAATGAATACTCAAATCTGTTTTACGTTGAGCAAACACCTGTTATATTAGGTTTTAGTTTGAAGAAAAAAATTGTTGTTAACTGATGTGTTTTGTAAGGCTTATTAATGATTCCAATGTTCAACAAATAATTTATTGAATTTAATCTGTTATTATATGATAGGTAGGAATTATGTATTAACATAATAAGGAACAGTTCGTATGAGTGTCTTAACATTTGCAGTGTGTATCACTATACTATACATGTATATATTCAAAACACTGAGGAAAAGCAGAATATAGAATTTCTACAATGTTAAAGCTGTTAGTGGTACTTTAGTATTTGTAATTAAATTAAAATATCCCAATAAATTTTTGTGGATCTAAATAACACAATTTTTTCTCCCAACTTGTTCATATTAACTATTAGTCGTTAGGGTTAACTTGTGATAATGGTGACCAACGAGTACGAGTTATGTAAATTGCTTTGCTTTGTGAAATTTTGTTTCTGTAAAAGCTTTATGACAATCTGTATTTGTTAATATTATATTATAATGTAAAAATAATTTAAGTATTGGAAACTATTGATATTTTTTTAAAATTCAAATATTCATTTAAGTTACCACTTGTGATAGTTGTCTTCCTAAATTGTAATCAAATTTGTGAACAAAATGTGGATGCATTGTGCAATTCAATTTGCAATTTTTAAAAAAAAAATTGTTAATTTTTTTATTTATTATAGTAGAAGTTTAATTTAATCCTGTACAGGGTGGTAACATAACCGGGAAATCAGAGAATTATCATGCAAATTTTTAATTCTGGAAATATCAGGGAAAAGTCAGGGAAATTTTCAAAATGTCACAAAAAATCAGGGAAATTTTCTAATTTGGATCATTAAAACAGCAATTATGGTCTATTATGCCCTCTATTCTTGGTAATTTAGTTGTCAATGTTTCTTTTTATTTCTAAAAAAGAATTTAAAAAAAATATTGTTATGTGCGTTTTTATATTTCATTTTTGTAAAAACGTGAACCACTGTTGGAGGGAGCAGCAAAAGCAAAGTACATTGGACCTTGAATTGTAAGCAACATGTGAGGGGCTAATGAATATGTGATTTATTGAAGATTGGAATAGGAAATATTAAGCATATAAAATTATCTACAAAAGAAATAATTTAATAAAATGCTTTTTTTGCATTATCTACTTCCAGAAAACATGTTTAATTACTATTATTCCTGTCACAAATCTGTAATTTATGCTGTATCCATACATTATTCTTTTAACTGTCAATAAGTATTGCATATAATTTTTCATTTATTTTGCAATATATTTTTTGGATCATTGTAGTGTGGATACTTTGTTTCTATACAAAGCATGTATTGCGACTTCTCTTAATGTAATTGTACAATCAGGGAAATTTTTGTGACATCATGGAAATCAGGGAAATGTTTGTGACATCATGGAAATCGGGGAAATTTTTGTGACATCATGGAATTCAGGGAAATTTTTGTGACATGGAAATCAGGGAAATTTTTGTGACATCATGGAAATCAGGGAAATTTTTGTGACATCAGGGAACTTTTTTTCCAGAATGTTGTTGCCACCCTGTGTTAGTTTCCTTCATACTTGCATCATATCGACACAATTTCTTGCTCTTGCAAGAGAATAAGTGTAAACCAAAATTAACGTTAACTTGATGATGAATTAAAGTTAAAGTTAACATTAATGAATTGTTTTAATAATTCCTTTGATGTGTGTGTCATTATTATTTATTTCATTATGAACAAAAATTGTAATTAATTGCATGGAAGTAGGAAACAACATATTTTCTTACTACAAGAACTAGCTTTTAGTTTGATTAATGCTGTTTTACCAATTTATAACTAATTTTAATCTGAATTTATTGTTGACTTAATTTGTAATTTTAAACTTTTTTTTTATTGATGAATATTATGTGAGAATTTAGAAAATAAATCAATCAAATTTTGTTTTATATGGTATCCTATGTATTTGTATTATGTTTACTATTAGGTTGTATGGTTTACAATTGTTCCTTTAACATTTAGTGTGTTAGATTTATAATTTTATTTATTTGGTAAGAGTTCATTTAGATTGTGTTATGGTTTTTGGAATGTTATAAAATCTTTTTTGATTTTATAAAAAGAGGGGATAGTCTAAATCTAAGTACCCTATTATATGCTTGCTGCTATTTACTTCATGTTTGGAGTAATGCAATTATAGTTGTTATTATATAAATTCTTAATGCGGTATGTTTATTCATATTAAGGTTTTTAGATTAACATTGTATTTTATAATTGTCCTTGCTATTTAAGATGTTATTTATTTATTATTTTAAATTTGTAAGTTGCATTTTACAACACATAACAATATGCATATATATTACTGACACATTTTTCTTTACCATTTGTTTTTTATATTACTATTTAAGGCTTGTTTAGAAATAGTTTTTATGTTGTTTTAATTTAAAAGAAGAAAAAAAATATTGTTGATATCTATAGTCTAACGTGAAAAATATTTTTTATATAAACAAGATGACTTATTTATCAAGATGAATATTAATTTGGTAATGACCATTTTTCAAAATCAATTTTAACTGATTAGTTTGTTATTTTCTGTTACTTTAATTAAAATATAGAGAATTGAAAATAGTTTTTCCGTCAAAAAATATTTTTAGTTTTTAACTGTTAAATATATTTTGAGTCATTTAAACTTTAAAAAATTGGTTTATGTGTCTGACACTATCCCAGAATAACACACCGTGTTATGACAACTAAATATATTATGCAAGCCGTTGATGACCACATGACAATAGCAAGGTTTTCATACACCTGGATAACCTGGAATTGTCTCAAAAATGACCTAAATAGTCAGTTAATCCTCAGGAAAAATAAAATTAATCTTTATTTTTCTGAAAAATTTAGGCAAATATGCATTGGCCATTCTTTCTGTAATCACTGAAATGTTTTCTTTCCATAAACCAATATTAATGTGTGAAAAAAAAAATTCCCACATGTAATTCACACAATATTTTATTTTTTAAAAACCTTTCTAGAAAAGTTAGACAATTATTATCTTAATATTGAGTGGGCAACTCTGAATAAGGTAGCTTTGAAATAATATGTTTAAAAGACAGGAAGGAGGTGCCATTTTGTCATTACCTTTCTTTAGGTATTGCACAACAATGCCTTTAACGATATTCTTTGAAATTTCTATGTTAATGTACTTATAGATGTTCTTAAGACTGGTATCAGTGAAATCGACTTAAACATTGCTCAAAAAGGTCACATTAAATAAAAACAACAACTTTGCACAGTTAAAGTGGAAGCGTATTGCTCTTTTTCAAAATCAAGTTGATAACTTCTTTTTGTTGATCTAGATCTGGTGTTTCTTTGTTAATCTCAGTATTTTGTTAGAGAAATGCATCTAATACTTAGATGAAGAATAACTTGAAGTTTTTGTGGTTTATATGATTAAAAAAAAATTATTCCAGAATTTTATGAAGTCTGTGTTACATATTTTGCTCAATTTGTTTATTGCTCATTTAATTTATTACTGTAATTTTTAAAAAAATATATATTGAATAACCATTGTGTGTTGAATATAAGTTCCATTTGATTGTTTCCATTAATTATTAATATTAATTTATATCTAATCTTTGTATTTGTAACTTTTTAATATATTTGCAGACAGCCAAGCCGAAAGAAAAGATTTAATATATCATGAAACTGTTATGATGTGTCCAAACTGTTTTCATATGAACTTAAAATAAAAGGAGTTAGGTTTTTAGTTGTTGAAATTTTGAATTCCTGTAGTGGAAATGCTGTGGTAAAATAAAACTTTTTTTTATCATTCTGTCTTTTTCTAAAAGTAATCTTAAACCATTTCTAAAATTTTATACTATTTTAGTTATATGCACTGTCATTTGCATAAAAATTTAATTAAATAGAATTATGCCGATATAATATCTAATTTGTGTTTTGCATTAAGCATATATTTTTATTGTTCATATTATTTAATTTGTTTTCAATTTGATCACCTTTTTTTCCCCGAAAAGTAAACATACATTTTGATAGAAAAACGACCCATGTGAAAGATATTAATTAAGTGCATAGTTATTGCTTGCCTAGAGTTGCTTAATAGCAAGTCATTTTTACCAATTCCTTCCATTGAATGGAGTAAAAATACAAGTTGTAAAATACCTGTTGTCTAATTTTTCATAAGCCACATACACTAGGTATGTTAGTATGTTACAATAACAAGAATTGATATTTTGCTTGTGCCTAAAGAAGATTATTTTGTTTAAGACTCTTGAATATTTCAAGACTCAATTAGACGTTTGGTTAAAAGAACTGCACAACTCTTTCGACCAATGGATTATATCCCAAATATTATAAGGACAGAACTTCAAGTGCTTATTTATTATGTTATGACATTTTCCCTCCTTTTGTACACTCCCCTCATGTCACCTATTGTCAGTGTTATATTTGCCTTATCTCCCCTCCCTCATGTCACATATTGTCAGTGTTATGTTTGTCTTATCTCCCCTCCCTCATGTCATGTCACAATAACTTTTTGTAGTTTAAAGGTAATTAAAACTTTCATTATGTTTGTTTTGTTATAGAAACCCCTCCCCCATATAATGCATGATTGAGCCCCACACCCTCCTAAGGATGCATAATAAATAACATAATATATACGAGACGTTATGGATACAAAGGGTGAACTCAACATTGGGGTAATTATTTTTTCTTGACTTTTAAGTTATTAAGGATATTTTTTTTTGTTTTGTTGAGTTGTACCTTTTAATGGTATATAATCAAATGTAAAAAAGAAGCTTTTTATTGAGTTTGGCCATAGATGCAAAAACTTTTGACATATTTTTTTATGGAATCAACTTTTATTGAGTTCCACCTTCATATCCACTGCCCCTCATTTGCATCAATGCATTTCTGCAAGGTGCTGAAACAATCCAATTTTTAAAAATTACTAGAAGGCTTCACCCCCTACTCGCTAACGCTCGTTCCCTGCAAGAACATCTCGCCTTCTGATAATATTCATTTATACTTCAACTTTTTCATAATGCCTTTCATAAATGCGACGAATATAATATATTTAAAAATAAACTTTATGCATTAGATCAGAATCAGATGTATGGCTACTATTCTGCAAAAAATTAGAATTATGGAATGTGCTCCAATAAGTTTTGCTTGACACAAATTTGAATTCTTGCATTTTTCAACTTTAACTTCTAATGTAAATGTTCCATTACAATAAAATATCATAATCCGGAAACCCTGAAAGTTGGGAATTTCAACTTCCAAAAACCCCGAGTTGGGAAAATTTACGCCGGAGGAAAATTAAAATTATTAACAAATTGTTGCCCAACTTGTAAGATTATATTTAAATTAAACCTCAGAACGGACACTGCATTGAAATATTGGTGCAACAAATCAATGCTTGTGAAACTGTTTAATATTACCTGAAAAATATATAAAAAATCATGAAAAAGGTCGATAAGTTGGAATTGGGAATTTTCAGCATTGTTGGGAATTTCGAATAGTAGGGTTGAGAATTTCGAATCGCTAAGTTGGGAAATTTCTTGTTTCAACCCCCCTAAAATATTGTTTGTGTAACGGCACTGATGAAACCTATACCCTATTGCCTCTTTTAAGTTCATCTCGATTGTTATCTTTTTCTTAGGTCTTCTCGTTTTTTGTTCAGTTCTCTAAGAATTACAAAATCCTTGATTACTGGAATATTATATGCCTCTTCATAAAAAATCTTTATCAAAGATTTTATTTCATTCCTTAGTGCAGTAATTCTTGAATGTTGAGCAGGCAGGTTGACCTATCTCCGGTGTAAACTGATGTGCTAGTTTCTTTGCAATGGCCTGACATTTATTTGGGCTTTAAGGTGGACTTTTCTTGACTCTTGCAATATCTTTAAAAAATG
Source organism: Troglohyphantes excavatus (assembly GCA_963932185.1). NCBI lineage: Eukaryota > Metazoa > Arthropoda > Arachnida > Araneae > Linyphiidae > Troglohyphantes > Troglohyphantes excavatus. The sequence continues at coordinate 39,657,440 of OZ010677.1, forward strand.
AGCTACAATTTTGATAGGCCTTCTTAGGAGAATCTACTGAATTTGGATTAGAAGGGCTTGGTTCATTTTAAGCGGTTGCGGAAATTCTTTTTTACCTGTATTTTTTTTTATATATTCCCTCTTCTTTGCTTTAAAAATCCCTTTGATCAACTTTCATTGTAATTTCCACGTTCTTACACCTTTCCTCTTGCTATCTAGATTAATTATCTTTAACTGCTTGAAATATTCCATTTGTTTTTTTTCTTTCTCTAATCTCTATCTTTCATTTTGCTACTTTTTCCCCATTTACAGTTTAAATAAGAAAAGTATAATAAATAACAATATTTAAAAATAAGATCACTTATGATATTATTTTTAAATATTGTTACTGTGCATTTTGTAATCATTGTTGTTCTACAAACACAGCATATAGTTATGACTTACTCTACGCTGTGACTTACACTACAGTTTTAATTTATTTAATATTCACTAAAAAATTTCCTTCTTTTAAAAATCAAAACTGCAGTCTGATAGAGATTAGTATAGAGGAGGAAATTACTGATTTTTTTAAAATTGTGGCTCAATTTAAAAAAAATAATAGAACTTTTGTTCTTTTTTTGTGACTTACACTACATTTGAAAAATACATATTTCATTTGGTTCTAAATCAATAATTAAATCAAGATAAATTTTTATAAAGTAAAGAATTTGATTGTACATTAACTGTATTTCTAAAAACCCATACTCAAAATATTCAGAAAATGTAACTTATATTAGGAATCGAGGAGTAGAAATAATGCAAATGTAAGTAAGTTTAGTTTCATTGCATAGCAAAACATTTTGAATTTGCACCATTGTCACAAAATATGCGCAAAATTTATATTAATGCAAAATATAATAAATTCAATTATTTTTCTATATTATATAAAAATTTCAACTTTGTAAAAAAATATTTTAAAATTCACTCTTAGGACACTTTTACGTGGAATTACCCCGCTATATTTTAGCAACTCATTATTTTCGATTGCATTTGTTGGGACATTAATATGTAAAACCAAACTTTAGTTTATCTTAGCAATTTTTTGTATATGATCTCTATATACCTATTCAGTTAAATGGCTTTTTTGGACTCATAAAATTTATGTCTTAAGTTTCTTACGAATAGAACAAATTCCTGTATTGGAATGACTTTATTCATTTTATTACACAAAGCTCAATCATTACTACACACTCTTTCCACACGGAATGTAGTTAACAACTGACACTCATTTTCAGGTTGAGATGCAGAATACGGTACAGATTTGGCCAAGCACTGACTTCTAAATCTAGCTATCGCAACAAAACTTGTTTACTAATACTTTACGAGCTTTAATGTTTGTCAGGATTAGATACCTAATCTGCATCCCACAATGCTTTACGCAGCAGCCATCTTGTTTCAGCTAGGTTAAAAGAAATGTCTTAAAACTGTACCAGATTTTGCATTTCAACCATTTTTGACTCAATAGAGACAAACACAAATTCACCAAGTTGGCAAAAGGTCGAAGTTTTGATACAGGAGAACCGATTGACCAACACATTTCAAATTCTCTTAGTATAACATAGTATATCACTCTTGGTTTTATCGGCTAAGTCCTAATTTACGATACAGTCTTCAATTCGCATAGTTTCATTACCAAGTGGCAAACCTTAAGTTCGGAAAACATTGTTGAGAAGGTCGCTGTTGATATCGTACATCACAATAAAAATGTTTACTTGTGACATACCTGTGTCCTAAATTAGGATTTGACCGTTTTGATCTTGTAAGAAGACACAGTTAAATACTAATTTTAAAAATAAGAATAAATTGTCTGAAAATTAATGATTACATGGTGATTACAAAATAATATCTCAACTTTGAAAAGCTATATCTCCGCAACTTAAAAACAAAGCTTCATTCTACAAGTCACGTTCTTAAGTTTAATTTGTTTGGCGGTAAAGGTCTCTAGGAGCGTCCTTCACTGCACCACAAGAGTTTGAGGTTTATTTTCTGTTCGTATTGCGATGACAACTGCACAACAGGAAGCTATAGATGAAGTACGTTAGTTCCGTCAATTTATTGAAATAGGGTGCCTTTTGCAAGGCAAATTTCTAATTGAAAGTGTGAAGAAGACAGCGTCTAGCGCCATCTCCCGCCAACAAAAGGAAATTTCAGAATGTCCCCTTCACAATATGTTTAATAGCTCTCTAAACTGTTTGGTTTTAGAGACATAGCCTTTGAAAGTTGTGATATTCTTTTATAACAACCTTGCATTTTTTATATTATTACTCTTAGTATTAGACAATTTGACTGGGTGGATTAAAATATATGGAAAATCGTTTATCAATTCATTATAAAGTTTTATAACACAGGGGCATTACGCACCTTTCCATGCTTTAATTTTGTGCTATTGATTTTTTTAATTAAATTTCAAATATATTCAGTGAAATTTTTGTCTGGAGGATAGTGTCATATCGGATTTGAGGGTATTAACTTTTTTTTAATGAATAGATTTTTGTTTTGTAATATGCTTGGATAACTATTTTCGAAGAAGGCATGCAAGTTGTTTTGAGTAAAAATAGAAGGAAACTGAGTACGTTATTTGATTAAACTTTAATATTTGGTGTTTTCAGTAATTTCTTAGTTTTATAAAAGTGTCATATGCCAGATCATTTTATTATGTAAATGAGCGCAGCAATGGCAGAACTAAGTTCAGAAATATACATAATTTTTTTTTTAGTAAACTTAGGTAAGTACAGTGAAATATATTTAATTTAAATATTTTTTTTACATTTAAACACACCTTAGTATTATGGATGTAAAGTTTTTGGACAAGTCCACTTTTAATACAATTAAATTTTCTAGTATGTCAACTTTATTTTTAAATCAGAAATCTTTTATTTCAGAAAGAAAGTTTTTTCTCTTTATGCTTGGACTTATGTTCTTTATTTATCGTGCTAAATAGTTATTTTAATATTTTTGCAAATGTAGTCATTCATTTTTTTTAAAAACAACAATATTTTTTAATCATAGTTTTTGAAGTAAATATTCAGTTTTCTTTTTCAAAACAATTATATTTCTTTAAAATATTTATGTTTTTAAAAATTAAAGTTATGCTATTGTCGATTCTGCATAATAATTTTATGTGTACAATAGTTCTCTTATTCACCAATCCGAAATCTTAAGTTTTATTTGTAACAATCTTTATATTTTCTTTTATTGTTAGAAATAACCAAATCACACCCGATACTCTAATATTCCTGTGATGTATTTCGAAGCTTATATTATTTAGAATAATTTTAATAATTCCTATGATGAAACTAACTTCACTAGATGAATGTCAAGCTCCCAATCTGATTTTTGTTATCCTATATGCGAACTAACGTACACATATAAATATTATACAGGTGCAAGATATTAAGAAGTGAAATATGCTAAAAAATAATACATTTCCTTGCGATTCTGATTGTCAAAAACTTCCCAATAGTTTAAATTTATACATTTATAAAGAGTGCTTGCAGATCCTTTTTCGGATATAAAATATTCTTTAACAGTCTATAAGCGATTGAATCGATGCATTTCGATAAATATTAAAAGTTATCTAAATATATATTTATATATATACTTAGATGTATTTCTAGAAGGAGGGTGTTGAAGCTTAGTTTGTACCATTGCTACAATTTCGTGTTTATTCTAAAAACTAGATTTTTGGAATTCTATAACGCTACCGTATAAGTTTGGGCGACGGCATCGGATCGCCCAATGAATCGGATATAGCGAAAAATAAATAGGCAGTGACTGGTGATCAATGAAATGAATCTTATGAAATTTTATTCGCGCAGAGCTCAAATAGAATAGAAATCAGCATCATAGAACACCGAAAACTCGTCACGTGACTTGTGGAATTGGATAATTCGAATTTTTGCTTGTGACGTCATTCGCGAGAACCAATCGAATCGGGGGGGAAATATAAGTCTAGAAGTTTTGACCAAATTTGTTTTTGACAGATGGATTTGTATTATATTTAAGCTCGGCGATTTTAGTCGATGATGAATGAGTCAGTTATCTTACTCGAAATAGATAAACAATTCGGTTTTAAATAATACCTTCTAAACGTTGCTGATTGCTCAATCAGCAATAAATCATGAAAAGTTTTTAAAAATACGAATTTCAAAGCGATTTTTCGTAAAAAATATGAGCAAATGTAAATTTTGCTATACATTTAATATTTTTTTCCCTTGGCTTGTGTTGCCAGTATTCAGAATAATCGTTTCTAAAAGCGATTTAAACTAAAAACATCAGTATAAAGAATAACAGCAATCAATGCTCATCGTTTATTGTAATTTGCTTAACTATAAATTTAAATAATTTTATTGAACAGAATGCGGAAATTCAATTCAAAATACTGTAAAATAGTTATTCGATAAACTTTCCTTTATATATTACTCACCTGGATCCTACTGAGTCTTCCTTTATTACGTGTCTATGCAAAATTAGTTCTAGAAGGCTATTTGAATAAAAAATTTAATATTTCATACCTAAACTAAACAATTTATAGATTTGGTGTGTAAACTAATTTTATTGAAATAAATAATATATTGGATATGTGGATATTTTATAGAACTGTTATTCTACTTAATGTTTTTAAAAGAATATATCAGTATTGAGGTATAGTTGAAAAGTATGGCTATTTATTGTTTTTAATGTTTATTTAACCCTATAGTACTAACTATTAGTATTTGTATTTGTTTTACTTGCATATTAACTGAATATGGAACACTAAATAACCCTAGATCAAAAGGTTATAAGTAAGGCAAAAGAGGTGATATGAAAATGTTTTGAAAAATATATTACATATCGATTAGTCAGTAGTGTTAAGCCAGTACAACTATTTAAAGGTACTTAAAAGTTGAATTTTATTAAACAGAATGACTGAAAGATTTAATCAGAAGCAAAGTCTGTTTAAATGGGGATTTTAATTTATAAAATATTTTAAATTTTAATCTTAAAATAAAACTTAGAATTTTTTTTCGCATAGAAGGTGATTGAAAATATGTCGTTCATCGATATTTGACGTGCATAGTACCAAAAAAAAATCTCACACAATTAGGAACAATTTTTTCAGAACAGTAAAATAAACATAAGTTCTTTCATGCGTATTATGCACTAAACATAATTATATATACATTATGTACACAAAATTAGAAAAATTGGAGGTGGGCTTTTATATTCGTCGCAAAAATAAAATAAGTTTCTAGTGACTATTCCGAGCATTTTAGTTATTATATACCACATATCACAGAAATATTATTAAAAAGAAGAAAAATACACTAACTTAAAAATATTGTAAATAAATATACTTTATAACATACATATACTTGATAACTTAATTTCATTATTTCTTATTTTTGTAAAATTTAATATTATCTAGTTTACAGTACTTTCTTCTATGGTATTCAATTTCCAAGTCCTTTATATATATTTTCAAAGGTTCCCAGTAAGATAAACATTTGAATGCACATTGAGCTGTAATATACATTCTCTTTTGCCCAAATAAATTTACTGATAAAATAATAAAAAAATCTGAAAACAGTATTCAGTAAAAAAATTAAACAACTATATAAAGCCCACTTCCATACATGTAAATCAATTTTTTTAATGCTGTAACTCGAAATGTTTCCCAAACACCACAGAACAAGTACCATCGCAAGCAGCTTTCTGTTTGGTATGAAACCAAAGTTCTATGCACATGGTAATGGAAGCTCATTTGGATGACATTTATCTAAACTTAATATTTAAAAAAAAAATTAAAGCATTGAAAAGTTTTGTTCTATATCAGAGATGAAACATCTTTAGACAACAAATGTTTTCTTTTTCAATATAAAAAACGATATTATTAGGTTGGCATTAAATTCCAAACTCTGCAATTATCTAATATAAAGTTCAATGCTAATAACTGAACTGAAATCCTTTGATGTATAAGAAACAACTATATTAATATGAATTTTCAACGACAGTACATAATCAACTTTTAAAGTATAGCATCACAAATTAACACTTGAGGAAATAAAGAAATTGGAAAAATTTAAAACTATTCTACCATAATTTTAGATTGCTCGGAAAAATCGAAAATAAAGTGTAGCATAATATTGTGTGCTAATTTTTGTTCTCTTATCAAAGCCGAATTTACCTTTTATTTTTACACTCGAACACACACAGCATAAGCAGTCTCTTTTCCTGCTGTCTTACTTAATTGCATAGTCGGCCATCAAGTTGAGCAATTTTTTTCCTATTGCTGTCCTACCACCACGAGAAAACCCTTACACTGAATTCTGTTGTACGACCGCTGCCATAAAAACGAACGATTTCACTCAATTTCGGGGGGGTGGAAGGTAAGAGATGCGTACAATTCAAGTTAGAAAACCGTTTTAATCCAACACCCCCCCTATTTTGTTTAGAACATCCTATGATAGCAACCGCGACTGTGAGCTTTCTCGTGACGGTCGCACAGGTCCCTGCTTGGCGAAACTGCGCCAAATGCGCATCGCCAACTGCAAATTCGATTCTTTCTCCTCTGCTGTTCTGGTACGAGGTTCTGGTGAATGAGAATCATATTTTAAAACGACGGATAACACAGTTGTGATTCAGCAAACGTTACATGGTTGGGGAGAGCATAAACCGAAATAAAAGGACTCGTTTTTTTTTTACTTCTTTCAATGGAGTTCTTTAACCAGACCTCGGCGAGTGATGGCTTGTGGTCAGTGAAATTTGGCGAAAGGGCTAGTTAAGCAGATAAATTATAAGTCGACACTTTCCCCAGTGGCTTCACTGCCTGCAAGAGAAAGAAAGACAACGATATTAGAAGAAATAAAACATGGTATCCACAGTTGAATGTAGTATTTTTGCCGCCTAGGAACTTCACACCAGATATTACCATAGAGTAATGATACAAATAGAGGAATAAAAATGCTGATTTCCGTGTGTCCATCATTGAAACCACGTGATATGTGGAAATGCCAATTCATTCATGCGCCAATATTACTTGGCAGGCCTTGGCGACTTTAAGAACTAAACGAGATCGAAGTATTGTAATATGTTTTGTGTTTAATTTTGTATTTAAATATCGTTTTTTTTAACGTTTGGCACAATTTAAGAGAGTTTAACAGATATATTAAGGAGATTTTTCTTACTTTGTAGTTTTGAAATAATTGCATTACGTTTTTATGTAAAAAATTTACCATAAGCAAAGTTCTTTCAATTGTTATTTTGTATACTTCAATAAGAAAATATGAATAATAAAACCCGAGAAATATAAAGAGTTTCGCTTCTTCGAGTATTGAACACAAATAAAATATTTTCGTTCCGTTAATGAAGAGGAAATATTTAGCGCATATTGTTTGAAAATAAGTAAATACGTACATATATGTTAAAAAGTTGAATACGGACAGAACTCCTTATCACCAAAAAAGAAGAAAGTGCGCCAAATTTGAAACTCCTGCAGATGTCTGAACGCCAAATGTGGCAGCGCTATAATCACGTGATGTTGGTTTTTCTTTTCAATGTTGACACCGCGGCCTTACGAGAGTCTGGTATTGAAGGCGCTCTCTATTTAATATTACAACTCTCTGGATATTACTGTTTTCTAATCTTTAATCCTTACATCAAGTCAATAAAAATACAAGTTCTAGAAAAGAAGATTTTAAAAACCTATATTAAAATAAGGTTTTATTTCATCTTTCTTTTCCGAAATATATTAAATAAATGTAGGTTGATCATGCACTCACAGTGCCGGATTTATCACAAGATCGATTAGGCCACGAGCAACAAATACTTTTATTTATTTTAGATTTGTTTCTTTCGTTAAAGAATAATAATAATAAAAAAATTCTAGACATTCCTAGAATCGCAAAAAACTTATATCCGGATCTGAGCACTCAACAATATCTTACGCACAATGACGCCTAAAATATTCTGGACACCCAACAAAAAATGAATCCTGAATACTGAAGAATATCTAATCCTTTCCATGCACAATTGACATAAGAATGATCTAGAATGCTTCCTTCAACCACTAGATTCGAGAAATAAACATAGAAAAAGTACACTATTCTTATTCTCAAGAATAGCCCAGTTGCCTCTCCCCAGAAAAAAAATCAAAATCGAAAAGGATACGATAAGCAGACAATATATTGCCGTATTGAGAGAATAAAAAAAAATTGCAATGACAAGCTGAAAATCCCGTAGTTTTGAACGTGGAAGTTCCGAAAGTTTTCTTATTGGGCCACCTTTAGCCAGCAACAATAGGTGAAGCAAATTACCGTGTATGATTGCTAATTGATAAAACATGTACTTGTAAAGATGTGCGCTAAGCTGGCATTGAACGCCGAACATAGCCAGATTGCTTCATAGTCAGATGCGTTACCTCATGATGAAAACGATCGCGATGGTCGTGTAATCGTTTCTGCCATTTAAAGTGACCACTACAGACTAAACTAGTCGGCGGAAGTCGAAGATATTTTAGCCATATTGTCTTAATAGCAGCTCCCATATTTGTGTACTTGTGGGGAACTACTCATGAGCAAAAGAGTAGACGTTGTCACCCACTGCGCTGCCTGGTGAAGATACCAAGACAGTGCTAGTTATTCCCGATATCTCTTCGACAGTGCAGAGCGAAAAATCTTCAGTCTCAACAACTTTTAAAATATACGGACCATGTGCCCAACTATCTACCCAAGTTCAAATTTGGTTAATATTATCGTTGGGTAACCATTGTCACGTTATTGACCGTGATATACAAAGGTCCAACTATCTTTATACATTTTTAACGCGATGCAAATGCCACTTGTGAATTATTGCTACATGGTACAGGCTAAAAGCAAAAAAAAATCTGAATTCCCCCTAAACTTCAATTTTGTAAATTAAATTTCCGAAAAATTTAATGCAATTTTGTTAAGTAGAGCTGATCAAATCATGGGGCAATATAAAGTAGTGAAGTTTAAGCATTTATTTATCAGATGCAAAAGGATTGCAAGTCTTTCAACGGAGATCGCAGCAGATCACGTTTAGTGAATTTCTACAATTTCAAAGTTTTCATGAATAAAAAAAAATGTCAAAAGAGTGCCATTTGAAAGTTGTGTTCGCCAGATGCAACGAGATTAGAGTTACAACCATTTCAACTTACGAGTGATATTATCCCTGTTTGAAGAAACTTTCGGGTGATATCATCCCTGTGTGAAGAAGATCGCTAATATTTCTAGTTGAAGATATGCTAAATGTTTTTGAAATTATCCGTTTTTCTAAATTGAGTATTGATTTTTCACAAAATAACACACCAACCGAGATTTTCTAATGAAGTGTCTTATAATATTGAAATATCATTGACTAAAATATCGGACAAAAGGGATCAAAAGTCTGCTTTTTTTTATCTGACGCGAAGTTCCTCCACTCACGTCTTTCTTTCCTGGAGTCCTATTTATAGTAGCTATTTATACTTATGCATCTCAAAGGCACAACCTCCTATATACACATACTGAAATTTTATTGCAGGTTTGTATCAATCCTAGTAAATATAAAATTAAGATCCGAAAAAGAGGATTTCTGCGTTTACGAGGAATTGAACTACGCCTGCATTTAAAGCTTTATGAAATATGCTGGAAAAATAGTGCAAGACTTACCAGGATCACATAGTACCATATCTTTCTGGCTTTTTCCAACCAGGGAAGACTCTTTAAGACGTTTTGATAGGAGAATGGGAGGGCCTTTAGTTTGAACGCCATCTGCAACAAAGAAAAGGCGGAATTAGTAGAAGTAAATGAAGTGATAAAATTGAGCTGGTACCTTTGCCTTCTACGAGCCTTATTCTGTGTTTAACTATATAGCTAGTTTTAAGATTTTAATACAAATTGGGTCAGCACAGTTCCTACTACCGTATGATTTGGTTCCTTAATACTTTGTACGCGGGCCTATTCCTTGTGTTACTTTAACCTGTTTCAGTTTTCCATGTCACAATTGAACTTTTAAATGATGTTTTGGTAATACAGTGAGATATTCGAAAAATCATTGCTTTCCACTCTACACAATATTCACACAAATGGTTAAAACTGCCAACTAGTTAAATGGAGTTGTATAACTAGTCATTCTGTTCAATTTAAGCGCATTCGTTACGATTCTCCGATTAGAACTGAAGTTACAGCGGTTAAATTGGTCAGAGAATGACCGAATTTTTAACTCAACCCCTCTCCTCACGTGTTACAGAAGTCAGAGGAGGAAGGGGATCAATTTTACAATCTGGCAGTCATCTTCCTCTACACCACTGTAGGTCATTTATTTCCATAGGCTGCTTCCCCCTTGGACTTATGTGGCTTTGAAATATAAAAAAAAAGTTCGTGTCGCTTAAGTTTCTGCCGACGACCTCTGTACCTGGACCAGAATATAACAGGGTGGTAACATAGCCTGGAAAACCGAGAAATCAGGGAATTATCATGGAATTTTTTTTATTCTGGAAATATCAGGGATTTTTTTTAAATTTCACAAAAAGTCAGGGAATTTTTCAAATTTGGATCATTAAAACGGCAATTATCGTCTATGCCCTCTATTCTGGGTAATTTAGTTGTCAATATTTCCTTTTAGTTCTGAAAAAGATTTTTTTTAAAAAGTATAGTTATGCGCATTTTCCTATTTTCAGTTTTATTTTTGTAAAAACTTGAACCACTGCTGGCGGGAGCAGCAAAAGCAAAGTGCATTAGACCTTGAATTGTCGGCAACATGTGAGGGACTAATGAATATGTGATTTACTGAAGATCGGAATAGGAAATATTAAGCATATAAAACATTTAAAATTATCTACAAAAAAAATAATTTGAAAAAAACTTGCTTTTTTTTGCATTATTTGTTTACAAGAACATGTTTAATTACTAATATTCCTGTCGCAATTGGGTAATTTGTGTTGTATCCATAAATTATTCTTTTAACTGTCAATAAGTATTGTGTATAATTTTTCATTTATAATGTAATTGTAAAATCAGGGACATTTTTGTGACACCATCATAGAAATCAGGGAACTTTCTTTCCTTAATGTTGTTGCCACCCTGTATAACATGTATAGTTAATCGTAACGTTATCTGTTCTTGAGATACTTGAGAGAGAGAGAGCAGCTTACCCGGTGTCTTCCCGTCCATCCAGTGCAGCCCTTTCCCAATCTCCAGCGGCACCGTCCAGGACTCCGGATCAGGGGACCGCACGCCAGTCACCTCCTCCGGAGACTTGACGGTGGTCAGCGGAACTTTGGCCGGACCCCGCAGCATGGACACCGCGGCTGAGGAAAACAGAGATCTCCGTCAGTCGACGCAGGAGGAAGACATGGACACAACTTCAACGTACCAAAGTCCTTTGCACCCCCTTAGACCGCTTTTACATTTAACGACACGACACCGATAAATCGTGAACGATCGCGAAGGGACGACACAACGTTTTATCGTATCGTCTGATGGTCACTTTTTAATTACGCCGATATCGTTCGCCGAAAACGACAATTTTTACATTCAGTTCGTGTTCGTCTGTTGCCGAGAGCACATCTATTCTCGATATGGCGCATCGCAACAAATTACATTATAACAAACTGCGATTGTTGTATTTGCTGTATTTAAGGAGAAAGAAGGGATTGATAACAAAACGCTTCTGGGTGCATGATATCATCAAAGCAAGACATGTTGAAGGAGATTTTTATGTTTTAATGGAACGTCTACAAAAAGCTAGAGCTGGAGCTACCACTAGAGCTGCACAGTGGGCTATTGGCGACGGTTTGACTAAATATTGCCTCCCATGCCTTTTCTCGAACAATCTTGTTCTTGTAAAATTCATCTCGCTTACCCCAAATACAGGTCTTTACTTCCACTAATTCACACAAGTTCACAATATAGAACTTAAAAGCCATATTTATAATATAAATAAGAAAAAACACAGTAGACTACAGCCGAAGTTTTTCCGAAACAAACTCAAAATGTCGTCACGATGAAGTAGGGAAGGTGCGTGCCCACGATAAAACGTTCCGATAAATTGTATCGTCTGATCGGTAACAACAATATCGTTATAGTATCGGCTAGTGAAAAAGCGCCCGGCTTCGTATGTGTATTTTGTGTACCCCGATATCGTGCCACTGAAATCGTATACGATTTATCGGTGTCGTGTCGTTAAATGTAAAAGCGGCCTTAACCTTTGAACACCGACAAAATAAGTCGTGTTTAGCTATGGTAAAGTGACTATCCACTATGTGCTATACGAGGGTAGCACTTAACCCCCTAGTGCATAGTGTAGCATATATGCTACACAACTTTCAAATGACCGCTATTTGCATCTATTTGAGTTTTATGTTAACTATTATAATACTGTCATGTGCCTTATAACCGCCGCTAGGTTCCTTATCTTTATAAAAATTATTGTAATTAAGGCAATCAGTTGCTTCGAAGACTGTTGTTCTAAAACTGGTTCATGTAGGTGAAGATTTCAAAGATTGTTTTATTACTTATAAGTATAATCTGGCTCTACAAAAAATCCTAATCGATACCAGAGGTATGTAGATTGTACTTAACTATATGTTAATACTTTTTGAAAAATATTTTAGTAATTACACATGATGTTGCATATGCGCTACACACCGGTTTTAATTAATTATTTAATTCAATAGGCACGTCGGAATTTAAAAAAAATAATTAAAAAAGAAAAATTCATGCACTAGAGGGTTAAACACAGTCTTCGAGCATGGATCCCTCATAGTAGAGAAATCATAAGATTAAAATCTCGCTAACATCAAAGTAAGGCCAACATGTATGGCCCCAGACACGTGGTTTACTACGTCATCCATTCATAATTTTTTTTTCTAGTTCATTCATAAAAACATTCTGTACTTCATGAAGTAACACATTTACTAGTATTTCCAAATCACAAGTCAACTGCGAACGTTTTTTCATTCATAAATTTTGAAAGGAAGTCACGTGTCTGGTGCCATTAAGTCTGAGATGTTTGCATCACGATGATGACACGTCATATGCGCTCTACTACAGTCCATTCATGCTCGAAGTACACAGTCGCCTAATTAGGGTGCTTAATTCTAAAATTGTACAACATAAATGAAAATAGTCAATTACAAAGTTGTAGAGAAGCATCGATTTAATATAAAAAAAATCACCTTACGCATATAAATGCTATGAATAGAACGCGTGCAACGCTCGTTTGTTCGCGATTTCTAATATTGTTACGTCACGAACCGCGCCACGGCAAGGACATTTTTTCTACCTCTCTCGGTAGGTGAAAGAGAGTTGAAGAAGTGTAAGTCAAATAAACGAGTGTTGCACGTGTTCAAAAGTTAAGTGTCTGGCAAAGAACTTTAGTGGAACACCCTGAATTAATCAAATTAGCGGGTTTCATTAATATTTAATAACAGACTGTAATTATATTCTATAGCTTTGCCCACGTTGTCCTGTTTTACTGTAATCGCTCTCTGTAGTTATGTTTAAGATAGTGAAAAATACGTTAAAGTAAGTTATAATTGTATTACAATTCAAAAAGAAATTCATTCATTGGGAGAAATTGTATTAAAATTGAATTCATAACACTGAAAAACAGTTGCACGTTTTATTGTCAACAATGTTAATATTTTGAGATGTGTTTTACGACCATATAAAAATGTGTAATTAAATATTGACGACTTTTATGTATTTTTATAATTCTGATAATCGGTAGTAGCATTGGTTGCAGCTAACTTTAATAAAATATGGAAGGGAAAAAAATAAACATGATTTTAAGAAAAGTTATTCTTTTTTTTTTGTCAACGGTTTTTCGTAAAATTAACGACTGTCCTTTGGTAATTTACGATTGAAGTTATGCGACTGTTCATTAAACTTTGTTGACTTAAAGGCTTTTTGTTACATTAAAGTTAAAAACCATTGCAACATTATTCCAAATTTCAATCAATTTTATACTTTATTTTAAATTTTAATGCGATTTTAATTTTGATACAAAGCCCGTTTTTCTAATCAAATACACAATTTTAGGCAAATGTTATTATATTAAAGACCCTTAAGGGAGATTTTAAGCTTCAAAATTTGTGATGATATAAAATTAATTATTTTTATTTATCGTAAAAATAAATTAGATTTTTTTCATGCATTTACATGATGTTTCTAAAATTAAAAAAAAAAAATTGAATTGAAAATTTGATTTAAAAAAAAGCGTTTTTAAAAGAGCCATATAATTTTTTTTTAAATTAAATTTTGCAAAAGACTTATTTACAAATTCAATCGTCGACGATATTACTTATTTGTCTCTTAAATATTGGAACTTTTTCTAATTTTTTTATGAATATTTAAATTTGCTTTATTGATACTATAAAAATTTAGCATTACAATTAAACATATTAAATGTTTAAATTAATTAATTTGCAAGGGCCAAATATTTAAAAAAAACTCGAAATTTAATTTAACAGAAATGGTATCTCAAATTTTGAATTGCTACTCACTGTGTTCTCCGTTCATCTTGTATTGGACGGAATAATCCTCTGGACCGTCTCCATTCACCATTTTCCCACCTCCGCCCTCAGAGTCCTCGGAGGCGAAACCGTTCACGAGCCCTTCCTTCTTCTTGGCCCCTTCCCCTCCGTCCGAGTCCTCCTTGGAGGCCGCATCCGGCTTCAGCCACACTTTGCCCTCGTCCGCTCCTCCGCCGTGGGGTCGGGAAACGGCCCTTGGCTTCATTCCAACCGGCGAATTCTTCTCGACGCCTGAAAAAAGGAACGGGGACTTTTGGACGAGAAAGTCGTTTGGATGCAATAATAGCTGGAAGATGGAATGCCGTAATGTGGGCCGTAAGGGGGGAGTGTCATGGGATTTTTAGGTTATTGCCAGTTTAACATTCTTGGAGTTGGGAAAAGGTCGATTTTGAAAGTAAAGGAATTAGTTTTAATATGAAGGGGTCCTGGGGAAGAGCGACGATAGTGATTTTGCAGAAAACGCAAAATTAAGTTTCAGTTCTCAAAGACCAATAAAGCATTATGAGCTTATTACCAACTTTACTGCATTGCACTTTCCTTTAGCGTACTTTCGTACAATAAAAGTACAATGGGACCAGAAGGTTTTGATAGATTCGTTTTTTGGAAAGTACCTTGTTTCAAGCAGTAAATTTCTAGAATGCAGCTTTCGTAAATTTCCTCTCAAATGCCTCCATTTTAATTAACAAGATAAGCAACCTTTTACATGTACAAACCATTTTCGGACTACCCCTAACTAACCAACAAGTATAATTAATTTTTGTGTCGCCAACATTAATACTTAGAACATACGTGTCAAAAGAATTCCTGCCCCCATCTATGGATCATATTTGTCATAAGTCTCTTACTAAATCTGAAAATGAAATGCGACAGACTCTGTCACAGCCCCACCCCTTGTTAAAAATGCTTTTTTACTATCAGCCAACTCAGTGCCGGTTTTACCAAATGGCCGCTTAGAGGGGCCGCAAGCTACAGATTTTTTATACAGAGGTTCGATATTTGCAAAATAACCCAAGTTTAGAAGGAGGACCTGTGTTCACCTACTTTTTCCATGTGGATGATTATTATCTAGCGATTTTATCCAACAACAACGTTTTGAAGCAAAGTCAAATTTGATAGTAACTAATCTGACATGAAGTGACTTGTGAATTACATATACATTGACTTGTAGCCTATCTCTTATGCTTCACATTACACCTCCAGAATTGAGTAAAATCGTCAGTTTCTATAGCAGCCTTCAGTCTGAGGGTTTTCTCGAGTTGGTAGGATAGTACTCACTCTGCTTGTAGGCCTTCTTCCTTCCCGACAGGTCTCCGTGCCCTTTCACCGGGAGGTCTTTGGGGGCGCGGGGACGCGTTCTCTTCGGGGACTTGTGCACGGGGATCACGGGTTCGGCGGACTTCGGCCTCACTAAAGAAAGAAAAAAAGTGAAATAACATGGAGGTTATACACCACAGACGGAAGCACACACGCAAAGAGAGAAAAGCAGTTCTACACTCGACTTGGTCCAGGGAAATGGGCATTGGACAGAAAAGAAGGAAGATCTTTCCAAGGTAATGAGACGTGACGAAAATGGATTGGGGCAAAGAACGTTCTGAAAATTGTTTTTCTCTCATTAGACATCGAAATTGTTGTAAATAAGAGAATAATCAGAGCTCGAAATATACTTTATAAGGTGCACAAACGAATCCGTCACGAAACTTAGGGGAATTTTCTGTAAATTATGATCTTCTAAGTACTCATTTATTTGCCACACAAAAAAATCAACAAAATCGTTGTTAGCTTATTTCTTGAGAAACTTTAGATTTTTAAAAATATATTTCAAGAAAAGTAAAATTAGCATGGGTTCGAAAGATTAGGTGCACTTTGTACAACCAAACTTAAAATTTACCGGTACAATTAGATTTTTTTTAAATTATACAGTACACTTATTAATTAAGAACCCTGGTATATACAATCGTTTAAAATAATTTTTCTATTTTATATGAACTAAACTATGACGTTTTTTTTAGTTAAAAATGTATTTGCGATTGTACAAGAATGACAAGATTATCGGAGAGCAAACTTTCGAAATATATTTTGTCGCATAAGATAATTAACGGGAAATGCAAATAATTTTTTGTAAATGCTTTGACAAATGTAGAGATCCCAATCTTTGCAAGTTGATGTCAATGAGACAAAATGTGTTTTGGACGAATAAAGTAGTTTAGCTTGATTACCGTATTCGGTGATGTAACAACCAAATTAAAAAAAATTAGACAAAACATGTTTCGAAAGTTAACTCTTCAATCATACTACAATGTCAATTATAAGTTAGCATGCCAGTGTTGTTGTTGCGATACGAAATTAAGTATTATGATGGTTTGGTTTGGTTAATTAACTTGCACTAGAACTGCAAAGTGGGCTATTGGCGACGGTTTGGTGCCCATCTCGAAGAAAAGACCCGGAAACGATGCCATGTATTTTTTAACCATGGTCAGACGACGAGGACAACACCTAAGCTGGCACCCGACGCAACCTTAATAAGCGTCAGGACATTGGACCCCGATTCGATTCAACATGCACCACTCCCGTATACACGCCAGTGTAATTTGTTGGATGTTCTGAACGACTTTCTAGTGTTTTTGTAATGAAGCTGGCAACTCTTTGATCGCAAGATCACTACCTTTTTACTTTTCTTTGTCAAGCCCACCGCACGGGCTCGGATTAGCAATCCCCTGATTACCAGTTGAACGCCTTTATCCACTGGGCAACTGGAGGTCCCAGTAACTATTATAATGAATAGGAATAGGTGTCGAGAGAAATACGATATTTTCCGATGTAATAACAGAAGAAAACAACAATCACCTGTGGTTTTCTCCACGAGTGGTTTCTTTTTCGTTGATCCGTCTCGTGACTTAGGGTAGTCTAAGATGTCCCTGGAACGAAATAAAGTTAAGATAAATAATTTGAAAATCTCTGGCTAAATTTTCAAAAGAACCATAAACTTTCCCTACATTTTTATGTGAAAATGGAACCCTATAAGTTCTATTTAAACATGGAAGCCATGCATGGATTCTGGAAAACTACAAGCATCTACAGTAACTATGCAGTCTACGTAGTTGATTATCAACGTTTTGACTTTTTGGCATTTGCAATGTTGATTTCATGTTATAGCATGTTTTGGAAATAAATGAATTTATAAAAATTTAGTTTTGAAATTCTTATTTTACTCAAATAACAGGGACTCTTTTTTAAGCCCACCCTTGCAAGCCAACCCATTCAACAAAGGAACAAAGCTTCGTTTTAGAAATCCCAATTTTGGAACATCATTTAATATAATTAAATGTCTGGTTATAGAAAAATAATTTTATTTCCCCTTTAGGACTATTCGCTATTCATAAATATTATCCAAATACGAAACAACAATAAATTCAGGTAGGCACAGTGCCCACTCACTGAACTCTAACGTGTAACTTCTGGAAGGTTAAAAACTTGTTTCCTCTATGGGCGCGTTGAAGCATTGTAGAAATGTTAGATGTATATAAATATTATATTTTCTTCTTATAGAATTCATTTTTATATCGCCAAGAGAATAGTTTTGGCTCTTGGTTTTTAACCACTTCGACTTGCAGATGACTTTCTATTTTAATAGCAGATTGCATTTAAAATGGGTTTCAAAAGAAAATGAAACAGAAAATCAGCCAAAAGCAATGCATGCCGACTCATTTAACATGAAAAATATACGAAATAATTGGTTGCGAAAAAAGTGGGTCGGTAAAAAACAATTTTGATAATTGGTAAACGGGATCCGTAAAAAAATAATAATATTCAAAATCGGTAAACGGGATCGGTAAAAAACAATTTTTCAAATTGGTAAACGGGGACCGTAAAAAAATATTCTAAATCGGTAAAATAATAATATTCAAAATCGGTAAACGGGATCGGTAAAAAACAATTTTTCAAATTGGTAAACGGGGACCGTAAAAAAATATTCTAAATCGGTAAAATAATAATATTCTAAATCGGTAAACGGGATCGGTAAAAAATACAATTTACCAAAATGATAAGCGGGATTGGTAAAAAAATAATATTCCAAATCGGTAAATTCAACATTCCATGCCGAATAATCGAATTATTAATAATATTTTTTTTATCTCCTTAGACTTTTTCCGTTCGACATAAAAATTATAGAGTGGAGAATAAGATCAAAAATTATACTTGGACACACCTAAAATACACATAGATAGAATACCCTCCCCCCACCCTTTTTTTTTCCATAGAAGTCCGGAAGTTTTTTCATAGATTAACAATCATATTTATGAAGCTTCAACAAAAGAGCACGTATTTCTACGGGTTGTATATCTACATGGCAGATGCCCTATTCATGCAGAAGAAGCTGCCGAGTCGTGTGTATACTTACGCGGCGTCCCTTTTATCTTTGCGGTGGTGCACCGGCACTGTGCCCGCACGACCCCTTTCCTTGGTCGGCCGGTCGTCCTTCCATGTCCTGGTGGAAGGCACGCACAATTAATGGCGATACGCCACTCCGCCAACAGTCATACGGTGTTACGCGACGCGTTGGGGATTACAATTAGTTGTCTGGCGGATTTAGAAATTCAAATATTGTTTTGGCTTCTGCGATAAGTGTAATCTAAAAAATTATACCTTAGGCTGGTTGCACACTTGCAACAATTGCATTGCAATTTTTATTCAACTGAACAGCTAAAAACAATCGGGCAAGTATAGTCCCTTTATTTATTGAATTTTATTTTTAACCGTCTAGGCTCTAGTGCATGTTTATTTTTCTAATGAAATGATTTTTTCCCCTTGGACCACTGAAAAAATATACAAAAAAAAAAAAACCATAATTAATTAAAACCGTTGTGTAGCATTTATGCAGCATCATGTGTAATTATAATACTAAAATAATTTTCAAAAGTATGAAAATGGAGTTAAATATAGTCTCTGGAATTAGCTAGGATTTTTTGTAGAGCCAGATTATACTTATAAGCAATAAAGCAATCTTCGAAAACTTCACCTTCACGTGCCAGTTTTAGAACTACAGACCTCGAAGCAACTGATTGCTTTTATCACAATCATTCTTATAAAGAAAAGGGACCTTGCGGCGGTTATAAGAACTAGACGCATGGTTCCCTACATGACAATACTATAATAGTTAATACAAAACTCAAATTGATGCAACTAGCGGTCATTTTAAAGTTGTGTAGCATATATGCTATACTATGCACTAGATGGTTAACTGGAGAAATTGATTTTCTTAAACATTAAAAAGTAAATTATTTAATAATAATACATAATCTGATAGGATTGGAGTAGTTTGAGAAATCCCAATGTTAAATTTGTTTACCATTGCAATATGAAAATTCTTGTGTCGATTCGTTATTTGACATCAGTGGGTATATTAAGATATTTTTCACATAATTAACTTGATGTGGTTTCGGAACTTTATAATACTTTTCGAAAAAACTTTTTTATTAAAAAGTAAAAAATAAACTATTGTTGCTAATTTTAAATAAGTACTAGCGCAGGGATCTACTTTGATATTCTAAAACCGCTTACTTAAGAATATTTAATACTAAAAACCAATTTCAATGAATGTTTAAATTAAAATTAAAAGTAAGTTTGTTATTTTGTGGTAAAGTACTACAAAATATGGCGTCAAAAAACTGCGGTTGAAGTAAAGCTGGTTCAATGTGCTTTTTGCAGTGCACGTGTTTAGAAACATAAGGATAGATTATTGATCCAATTGAGGCACGTAGGTAAGGGGGTGGTTCATGGGGTTCAAACCCCTCCCATTGAAAGTGAAGAAAAAAAAATTAAAAATCGAATTACTGTAAAGAGCATAAAAATACTTTAAAAATCTAGAAAAATATTTTAAAAATCTAGAAAAATTTCGATTTCTAGTACAATACTTCTTGTGAGTTGTATGAGGGAAAACCTGGTATTTTCCGGGGATCCTATCCCGGAAAATAATTTTCAAAAGGCTACAAAAAGATGTTTTGAGGTTATTTTTATCTGAAACGGCAATAGATTGTGGCCGAAGGGAGACGGGTTTACCATATTCTCAAAGAAGAAAACATATGTTTATCACCTAGACAACAAATTGCCATTTGCCGCAATTGGAACTTTCCGTCTCAAACTAAGCGTAGCATGACGTCATCGTATTTCATTATATAGCATTTGAATTTCAGCGACGACTGGGAAAGATTTTAAAACAACATCCATATATTATTTTAAACAAGGAATCACAAAATATAAATTTGTTCTCTACATTTATTTCATAATTAGGGAGTGATATTTATTAATTTTAAAAATAGTTAATGACTGATATTGGTGACGATTGCATGAGAAATAAATGATAAATGTAGCTGTTTCGATACTTATATGCCAACGTATTCCTGGTTACTTGAATAAAAATTAATAAGCTTAAAAATAATGGGGGGGGGGGGGTATGAGTTGCTCAGTCACTGAACCACCCCTATGAACAATCTATACCTACGTGCCTGAATTCCAATTCTTCAATTTCCAAGAAATGTAATAAAAATTCATTAATAATTCATACTGTTATGGCTAAATAGTGTGTTGTCATGTTATGTGTTTATGCTAACTTTCAAGTCAATATGACATTCGGAAGAAGATTACAATTGAGTCGTACAGTTGTAAAACTCGCTAAGCGTCATCTAGATTTTTTTTTTTACAGGAAGTGAAAAAAACTTTTGTAGAGTTTAATTTTTGAGCTGACTGCTTGAAATTTGGCGTTATAACGCAAAAGTTCGGTCTGAATCCGTTTTCATAAGTACTTTTCATAAATTTAGTATAGTTTTTGCGTTATTTAGCAATTATTTTGGGATTTACAGAGTTTTGCGGTAGAATTAAGGATTTATTAAATTTCGCAGCAATATTTCCATTACGTGAAATTTCGTTGCCATTTACTTACGCAAAAATAAGTTAATTTTTTTTTATGTTTGTTTGGATTATACGTTTTCCGGCTGTCTATTTCTGTCCTCGTATTAAGACTCTCTTATCACATTCACATACACATTCACACACACATTCATACGAAAATATTGATAGGAGGCTGGTAATCTGAAATTATAATAAGCGAGAAAATAGCGTAGATTAACGGGTTTTGCAGCCAAACTAAGTGCACTAAGTACTTACAGGTGAGGATATAACGAGTTTAGCCGCAAGTTGAATCGAATGGATTTAACGAGTACACCCCGCAGAGGTTGGTTTAACGAACAAAATGGCGCAAAATCCCAATTTTCGTGAAATTACAGAGTTTTGCAATTGGGCGACTCATCGATATTAATCTAACACAAAAAGTGTCTTAAATAAAAGGGAGTTATTAATAAAATACCGTTTTTTTGTTATCTGTTGTGATAAAAAATGGATTGTGTGAAAAATAGAAGTCTGTTGTGTTCAGTATACCTGCAAGAAGAGGCCACGGAGCACGGGGACAGGACCGTTCTCCCGTCCCTGACGAAGAAGCAGTCGGGGGGCGCGGCGTTCTCGGAGTGCGCCCCAGTGTGGCTCCGCGCCCTGTACTGGTCGGCCTTGCGCAGCCGCTCCACCACCTCCGAGTACCATGCGTGCTGGTCGGCCTCTAGGGAGCCTTCGTTGTCCTGGGCAAGAAGAAGAAAACACTTCGCTTGTAGGACAGACCTCTACATTTACTTCATAAAAAGTCGGCGGGCAACATCAGACGACTGTCTGACACTTAAAGAGTTGTACTTAAAATATTATTTAAAGTATTACTAATATTTAAAGTATTAATACTTAAGTAATAATTAAGTACTAGTACTTAAATACCTGATACTTGAAGTACTAATACTTTAAGTACGAAAACTTAAATACGAATACTTAACTAATAATTAAGTAGTAATATTTAATACTTTAAGTACAAACACTTACTTAAATCCTAATAAAATCCTTACTTAAATACGGCATGGAACTACCATAGCTACCAACTCGAAAGTTTCGTAAACGCCAAACAGAATAAAGACTATATGTGATTTCTAAAGCCTTCTGCACCTTGTGTAATTTTAAATAGTCTATACGTATTTTTAAACAATATAATTTTAAAGTCAAAATGTCAATAATTATAAGTTTTTGCATCATTAACAAAAAAAAATGTCAAATTCTAAACCATAACAAAAATATTTAAACGTTTATTTATTATTCTAATATTCTAAGTTAGAACTCTGTGCTTTTACCCCACTGACCTCTAACTGTAACTTCTGGATTGGTCAAGGCAGTTTGATAACTTGAAGCCAATTAAAGGTTAAAAAACTGTACGTCACTTCCATTTCTATCTCTATATTTCATATATTGTATCGTTTATTTATTTTGTATATTTATATTGTATATTGTTTATGCTAAAATATGTAATTTTTTTTTCATTTTTCCCAAGGAAACCCATTTTAATCAATAATAAATGGATTAGCAACAAAGAAAAACTATATTTTTGCCAATATACAAATTGATTCTATATGTAGAAAATAAAATATCTAAACATATTTCACATTTCTACAACGGTTTGAGAAGGAAAAACCAACAAAATCACTTTTAAAAATTAGTTGGGGTACAGAATGACCGCTTACAGTATGGCTTCAACCACGTCCATAGCAGGAACTGGTTATGAGCGTTCCAGAAGTTACAATTAGAGTTCAGTTTTTTACCCTTGTAGTGGTCTCTTTAAATGGCCTCCTATGATACTGCTACCTTGGCGATCGTTATGATTTGGAGGTTAAATATCGTATATGCGAAAGATTCTAAGATGAAACGTAGTTCTACTATCTGATGACTTTTGGACAATGAATAAATACAAAGTTCAACATTCATGGCGCCATTTTTATTCAAATACCACTATTCCACCACTTGCGGCATGCAAGCGTATCGGTTGTCATACGAAAGGACCCAAGTTCAAATCCAATTCATAACACTTCACACTCAATCAAAATCTATGACACAATTTTTTTTTTATTTGCAATTTGGTTTCCAACACAAGAGAAGAGTGTGCTAATTTAACCCTTTGTACTCCGATGTCGCCTCTCAGGCGCCAACATAACGACCAGTTCTTTTGTTTCCTTGTTCTTTAAAATAAACGAGAACAGCATGATCTTGCGTTTAGAACATCAACCTTTTTTCAACTTGTTCTTTTGCAAATACAAAACAGATCAGGATTTTTTTTCTTTCCTTTATGAGTATTAAAAAAATATGTGGAAAAGAACGTAAAGAGGAATAACTGTTCCATAGAAAGAACACAAATCACAAAGTGTTCTTGGAGTGCAAAGGGTTAAGGATCAATTGTCTTGACTTGAGTCGACAATCTGGTGATTAGATGCGTGCATGGTCTCTCTTGTAGCATTTAGGTGGATATTTGCTTAAGCTAATTTCACTTTGATTTCTTTATATTTATCATAAGAGCACAAAAAACTTATTGCCAAAAACTATTGGTAATTCTTTTTAGAAAATTATTGGAGACGTTTCTAAGCTATTTCTTAAAAACCTGGAAACAATGGTAGTACGGCTTTAAAATATAAAATTTTAATGGTAACCTTGCAGGTAACCTCACGTTTAATAAGAACTTGTCAGTTGTTATTTTTGTATTGGATTAAAAAATATTTGGATCGATATATAATATAAGACATATAATCGATATAAGACAATAAAGCAACTGTTGAAATCCGAAAGTTTGTTTGACTGTATAATGCTGAAAAGTTCAGAAATAAAAGACCTGTAAAAAAACTGTAGTGTTAAATAAAAGTCTTTTGTTCAATTTTTTTTGGCTGGAATATGGGGTTATAACGTCATAAATTTTCCTTTTATTGCGACTTGATATTTAAAAAAAATATTTGTATGATTTTTATCTATCACTGAAAATCTTTTTAAAATTTACCCAGAAAAAAAAATCTGCATAAAATCTTTAAAGTTACGGAATTTAAGGTTTTTCTGTAGGTTTTATAAAGGAATTTGGAACAAAAAATGTAATTAATTTTAAAGTTTTTAATTTTATTATAATAAAACTGTTAAAAAATTTACATTTACTTTTAATTAATTTCAATGCTTCAAAATTGAAGTATCTTTTTTACTTTCTTTTATAAAGTAATTTGAAACAAAATCTTCAATCATTGCAATTTTTTTTTGTTTTTAATTATTTTCTTACATAAAACCTTAATTTCGCATTTTTGATTAAGGTTTATATGCTGATTTTTTTATGTTGTTGGTTATTTAAATTCTATGGTATTTGAATTGACGCAATGGCGATTGTTCAGTTAAACTCGTCTAGATTCCACCATTACGGTAATTTAATAAAAAGATAAAATGCAATTATATTTTTTTTTATTATTTATTTATGATGATTTATTTTCAAAGGAAGCGCTAAAACAAAACGAATTCTTCGAAATCGACGTCTTCTAAGAATTCAACCATTACCCATTGTTGAAATTCAGCTTCACATCCGCTTTTTTTCTACCGATGCATGGAAATCAAAAAACGAAAGCAGAAAAACCAATTTCCGAAACTTCTAAAATCAAAAAATCCAGGCTACGCTTCAGAAATTGCGCACGTTTTCTCGGCAACAGGAACACAAATCCTATCAGGGAGTGGGCGTGTATGTAGCGCTTCCGAACTTAGAGAGAAAAGTTGCTGTAAATCCCAGATAAAAAAAATGTACCTACAAATTGAAATCTTGGCGGCGTGTAATGGAAGATGTTCTTGTTGTAACCTTCCGAGATTTCCTGCGAACCGGAGTGTGTGATATATGTATTATCGGTTCGTTGACACTCGGAATCAGTGGCCCGTGAAGTAAAGAAAAATAGGATCACGATAGATTTTGAAGGTCAAAAAATATAGGGGAGTGAAAAGCAGTAGGGTCGGATTTAGGCTGCAGCCTAGTGGCCCACACCACACCCAAAAAAATGCAATTGAGTAAAAATTATTAAAAATGGATGATAATCCAAATCCTAATGAAAATAGTATAATTACAAATATTTTTAAGAGGCAGAAAAATTGTATTTTTCTTAACAGATTTGCACAATGTAAATGAGTAGGTGAGCGCAAAAATGGCCCAAACCCACATTTTTTTTTTTAAACTCATTTTATGATACTAAATTTTCTTACAGAATACGAATTTACTGAAGCAATATCGGTCTAACCCATTTTCCCGTAATTTCCTCTAGAAAGCGTTCATAGTTCGTTTTTGATTTGAACGCTATAAAAAAAATAAAAAAATAAAAAAAAAAATCAGCAATCAAACATTACTGGTGATGATTTTAATGGATAATAACAATAACGGATTACATTTGTTCTCCGCATATTAACCCAGTGCCACAATTATTTTAAGAAAAAAAAAGTTTATCAAATTTTCAAAAATATTCAAGTTCCGTTTTCTTTGTAAAGTATATTTGGGAGTTGAGCCATTCTCGCGCTCACCTACTCAAATATACCCTAATATATATTTTTATGTTCTCTAAAAAAATAAGTTTAATTTGTAATAATTATAATGGCGTTGTTTTACTTTTTCGGAAGTCAATTGTCTAATTTTTCTTACATTTTTATTTTGCTTAGGAGCCACTTGAGGGTAGTACAAAGACAAGCGAAATAATTTATTATCATCTTCATAGATTCCAGAATGCCATTGCACCGTGAGGTTCCTTGAAACAGTCGAAAGTTTGTAATTTTGTATTGGAAATTTACAAAAAACAACGCATGCCGCTTTCGTTTGTATAATTAAAAATGATCTAATTTGCAGTTCTGGAATATATAGCGTAGTTTGGAGGGACCAGTGCCGTTACACAAAAAATATTTTGGGGGGGCTGAAAGAAGAAATTTCCCAACTCAACAGTGCTGAAAATTTCCAGTTCCTGCTTATCTACATTTTTTTATTTTTTTTTATATATATTTCAGGTAATATCAAACAGTTCTCTCATAAGCATTGATTTATTGCACCCATATTCCAATGCAGTGTCCGTTCTGAGGCCTAATTTAAATGTAATCTTACAAGTTGGGCAATTTCTAATCTTCCCTTGCTTTCATTTGTTAATAATATTAATTTTCTGCAGGCATACATTTTCCCAACTCGGGGTTTTCAGAAGTTGAAATTCACAACTTTCAAAGTTTCCAGATTATTAGGGTGGTCGGACCCCCTCCCTCCCCCCCCCCCCCCCCAACCCCCCCGGTGCGACGGGCCCTGGGCACCACACAGTCACGCTCACGGTAGATAAATAGGAAAAAGTCTCGCGCTAATTTTTTCCTTGGCGACAAAAATTCCTTGGCGACATATCTTAAAAAAGACATTGCATTGTTAGAGAAAATTCAGCACAGGGCTACTAAAATGGTTCAAGGGTTCTCAGGCATGAATTATGAAGATAGATTAAGAAATTTGAATATGTATACTCTGGAAGAAAGAAGGGTTAGGGGAGATTTGATTCAACTATTCAAATTTATCAAACAAGGAGATGTGGAGGGTTTAGATTTTAATAGGAGTGATAGAACGAGAGGTCATGGGTTTAAGTTAAACAAATCCCATTTTAATCGGGAAGGGAGAAAACACTATTTCTATAATAGGGTAATAGACAAATGGAACAACTTGCCAGTGAATATTGTTAATTGTAAAGGAGTAACGGATTTTAAGAAGAAGTTAGATATGCATTGGGGGATAGTTAAGAGGTACTAGATGGACCAACCTTGTTGGGCCTTGAGCCTGTTGTTGGTCGTCAATATTTGTATTTGTATTTGTATTTGGATGCTCAACGGAAAGCGACTCTTTCCTTCAAGATCGGTTTCAGTGAAAAAACTGTTTACTTTGGAAAGGATTTTTGTCAGTTAACCCCTTCTTCCATTTGCCCCTTCAATTATTTGTTCTCATCTACAAAGTCACAGTTTTCATTTACAAAATAGAAGTATCCACATCGATTTGGTAGAAGTTTATATATTTAGGCGGAAAAACAAATGCATAATCTTTTATTGACAATAACCCCCAATATTGACAAATGCGAGTTTTTATATATAATATGTATGCAAGGAAGGAAATGGCAATTCACACGACCTCCCGATATCCAATGCATTTATTCAAAGCCAAGTATAAGGAAGCATAATTAGGTTAAACCGTCTGTACGCTGCGACAAACTCCTCAACGCAATGCGCTTGAGTTGGCATATTGCCGATTTTCATAAATCTTAAACCTGAGTCAAATAAGGACAGGCTTTGAATTAAATTAGGAGACAAAGGACAGTCATCCATAATCAAATGGCGAGGAGTTTTATTTTATAAATTCGAAAAGATGTAGCATATTAAAAGAATAGAAGGATTCACAAGCATGTACGCATAAATACGTATTAGTTAATAAACTACAAAACGAACAGGGTGGCCATAAAATAAATTTCATTCTTTAAAGACATATGTAACTAAAACTAAAGAATGGAATTCGCCAAATTTCATAATAAGGATATTGAAGAAGATTTCCGTAAAAAAATAATTTTTAGGTTCATAATTCTCCGATAGTGGGAATTTTGGTGCTATCCGAGCCGAAAACAGGTATAATACATGTAAAAAAAGTTACGATAGACACACAAATTAATTTTGTGATGAAACTCAAAGGAAATAATCTTTTATTCATCAAAATCAGTAAGCAACATCGGATCCCTCTATCGGTGATTTTTTTTAACTAATTTTAGTTTCTTCGGAAATCTTCTTCCGATGCCTTCAATTTCATTAGTTTTAGCTACAGATGCTTCTAAACAAGAAAACTTATTTTATGACCACCCTTTATTTTAAAATACATTTTTAAGACCAAAGAGTTCTACTTTAATTAAGAACTCTGTGGATAGGTTAGAGTCTGTGCTATAAAAAAAAGGTAATTTTAGTTTCGGACATGAAAATGCAGCAAATAACAAAACTTCAGCAGCTTGCTGTACAATGGCACTGAGCTAAAACAATAATAGACACTGGAGCAAGGACTAAACGTTCGCGACCACTTTATACCTTTTTGAGTGAAGGTAGAAAAAGTAATTCTTTTGAATGGGTTTGCGAAGATTTAAAAACTTATTTATGGCTTTCAAAAATACATTAAATTCTATATGTTAAATGTTTTGACATACTTTTTTACTAACAAGAAACAGAAGACAAAAGGAACCGAAAATATCAGTTTTAAATATTTCAGTGACGTCAAGTGGGACATTTTAGTGACGTGACGTGAGACATTTCAGTGACGTGACGCGAGACATTTCAGTGACGTCACGTGAGACATTTCAGTGACGTCACGTGAGACATTTCAGTGACGTCACGCGAGACATTACAGTGACGCCACGTGATACATTTCAGTAACGTCACGTAAAACATTTTAGTGACACCACGTGAGACATTTCAGTAACGTCACGTGAAACATTTCAGTGACTTCACGTGAAACATTTCAGTGACGTCACGTGAGACATTTCAGTGACGTCGCATGAGACTCCCGCAAAGCGAAGGTAAGAATGTTTTCTCAACCGCGCGGTAAGGTAAAGTACATTGTTACTCACTGGGAGTACTCACTACAGTGTTAATGAATTATTTTAGCTCAGTGGTGCATGGTGAATGTGCAAGGTGCGTATTCATTATTGTTTCGTACTGAAAATGGCAGTTTCTTAAAAAAAAATCATCACAAAACAATAATATTTTTTTAATTATTATAAACTATAAAACATTCAAAAGAGGAAAATACACACATATCTACAACTACGCTTTTGCGTCTAAGGCTAAGCATTGCTATGGGCGCACTAATGCAGTGTGAATGTTGGGAATTCCAACGAAAAATAAAAAATTGTATACAAGGGATCTATACAATCAAATAAGATAAGAAAGCGAAATTTGCTCTGAAACAGCAAATCTTAGAACAACACAGAGCACAGGGTCCCGACATCCTGACAAAGTTTAGCTACGAATATAGGAGTAAAAGTGTTGAAGTACTTTTTGGATAATGTCATCGCTTTAGTTATTCAATCCGTAAATATATCAAAAGAAAATAATTACTAATAATAATCTTTATTCCTAGTAATAAGAATATTGTCCGTCTTTAAAACTGTTTCAAAAGGTTTGAATTTTTGAAACCGTTTCGGAACAGCAAATGGTTGGATTATTTTCCTGCAAAAATAAATGTCACCGATTTTCTTTCTAATGAAATATGGTGAGCAGTGCAGTTAGTTACTTAAAGTTCAAGTAATGAATAGTGGTGATTGAGATGAAAATCCAAAAAGAAAAAAAAAGCAATCATGAGATTAATCTCAGATAACACTGGATTCATAGTTTTTATCTGAATCTCCATCGTGCCATGCTTCACAGCCAAACCACAATGCGATTCAAGGGGGTATGACTCCTGGACGCCATGCTCTGTTATGCACAGGAAATAAAAAGGGAAAAACGAAAAAAGAGCCTAATTGATGGGCAAGCAGCAAGATGAGTAATAAAAGAATAAGAGCTGCTTACTTACAATGAAAGAACCATCAATGAGGGGATAGGAGTAAGAACTATATATGTCCAAATCGTCGACTGCTCTGTCCTGAAAACAACAGTGAGCAAAATTCAGACATAATAAGGAACAGAATTTGCATTAGTGCGCGCAGCAATGCTTGTCGATCCGGTTAGAAAACTATTAGCAATGGACGATATTCCTGCAAATTGAAAGAATTGATCAAACTATCCTGGCACTTCTGCCACTTGCTTTCCCATCGCGATTAATCGCCAGACAATAATCGATTTTTCCAATAAATCGATATTTTTATTTAACCAATTTTTTTTAAATAATCGATTTTTAAAATAATTGATGTTTTTAAAATAATCAATATTTTAAATTAATCGATTTTTAAAAATAATCGATATTTTAGATTAATCAATTTTTTAGATTAATCGAATTTTTAGATAATCGATATTTTAGATTAATCGATTAATCTATATTTTTGATTAATCGTATTTTAAATTAATCGATTAATCTATATTTTCGATTAATAGATATTTTTGATTATTCGATATTTTTATTTAATCGATATTCTAGTATATCAATATTTTTGATACATAGAAATTGTTGGTATACCGATATATCTATATTTTATGAGCATAATAAGTGCAATAACTATAAGTAAACACAAATATGTATGACTTAAACTTACGTTACTGGAATAGGACTTTGTTTTCAAATCCAGGACTAGTACAATGTTCCGAGCATCCCGAATGTACTTTCAACTAATCGTAAAATTAATTAATCACATCAATTAATTGTCGAATCGATTAATCTTTAAATCAATTAACCGTCAAATGTAAAATTTCAAAATCGGGATAATTTTTTTGCTTTCGGGATTTCGACATGAATCGTCATCGGCCGAGACTGTGATTGCATCTAGGTACGTAAAGCTAAGAATTTCCGAGTCAACCCAGGTCAGTGGCGTAACGATTTTAGTCATGGTCCCCCGGCTAAAAATGATTTTAGTGTCTCTCTCGTAATATATATTCTGCCCCCCCCCCCACCCTCCATGCAAAATATTAACAAAAATATCTTATTGGCTCAAGAAGATTCTAGTTATCTTCATTTTGGCCCAATTACATTTCATCACATCGATTGTTATTTCCCTAAGATTTCATGAAACTGGCAATTTAACTTTATTGGGGGGAGGTGCCCTGAAACAGATAAAAATATAAGATATTTTAATAGTATGAAATATAAATAAAATAATACTAGTAAAAATCCGATTAATGATAGTGTAATTCAATTTGCTATATTTAAAAAGTTAGTTTGTTTCCAGACAGGATCCACCTCTTGATTTGGTTCACTTTTATAATTGACAATTATATTTATTCCTTGACTCATTTAAGAAACTTAACATAAGTATTTTATTTTGTGATAGACCAATAAGAGACATTAACTCGTCTACTCAGACAATAATACTTTTTTGGATCAAAGTATTTTTTTAAGTGTATAAGTAGGGCTACACGTCCCGGGTTTTCGCCCTTGTCCCTGGAAGCTTCCCGGGCAAGTTCAAGTCCCGGGATTTCCCATCATTCACACATATGAGCCCCGTTTACAGACACCCTAAAAGCCAGTATTTCTTCTGAAAATACTCATTGCCGGTGAAAAATATCCCTATTTATTGCTGGTGCGATTGTGTGCGCCAGCACCCAGAAACTTTCTGGGAGCATTGATTCCCCGATGCTGATTTGGTTCTGCCCACTTCTTTAAACACATGTGAACGGGGCTCTTTGATGTTGCGGGGAAGGGCGTGTATATATATATATATATATATATATATTAGATTAGAGTAAAATATTAATTGCACAATTATTTTTCAATTTATTTCACAATTATTTTTCTTGGGTATTAAAATAATTTATAATATAAATATATAATATCGTATAAAACTTAAGAAAAGTAAGAAACAAAATTAGAAAGTAAAATATGTCCCATTCCCTTAAAAAATACTATCTATCAACATTTACTAATTTCATATATACATTGTGGTCACAAATAATTGGGCGACATCATTGTTTAACTGTATCAAATTTAGCTGTACTTACTAATAAAATAATTCTTAAATTTTAAACAAGTCACATAGCTTCGGTAGCAACAAACAAAGTAGTTAAAGTATAATAAAAAGAATGGTTAATTATGTGTAAACAGCCAAATAATGACAATCATAAAAGCTTTGTGATCGTCCTGGATATATAAATTAAAAATATATAGTATAACCAAAACTTCAAACAAGCAGTAAGTATAACATTTATCTTATTTTGCAAGTAATGATGATGTTTTTCAAACTCTTCCGGTAACAAAAGGAGCCGAAAAAACTTCAATGTTCGTCGCTAAAATCTTCTCCGTGATTTCATCAAAATAAGAACAAGTCATGCGAAGTACAAGTTGTGATTTTTCTCGCAGAATCTCATTTCCTTATCAAGGAAATCACGTTACTAAGCTTTTCTAGAGAAAATAACGAGAAAAGGGAGATCGCGATTGTGTGTTTCGTCAAGAGTAAATCGTATTTTTAATAAAAAATATTTTAATTTCGTAAGTTAATTAATCTGAACTCATTAAACATTTAAGCTCTTAACCTTGCAATCACATGACGAGCGCAATATGTATTGTGTCTGTACACTTTGTAAAAGTATATGGAGTGAATGTTATTTAAAAGAAAAATGCTCATCCATGTTTCAACTCAAAGCTTTTATGTAGTTCACTCTGTTAACATGGTTACCCCCTTGACAAAAGTGGTTATTTGGTATTATTACACTTTAGACAAAAATAATCTAAATTTTTCAATAAACTTTAAAAACAAAACAAATGTAGACAAAAATTTAAACTTAAACATAATTTAGACGAAATTAGTCAATAAAGAGCAAATTTGATATTTTTATGATACTTCAACATTTTGCTTACAGAAAGACTAGCAGCACTGTCGGTTCGAGATGGAAAATATTTATTACTTCTATAATCGAATGTATTATATATATATGGTAATTAGAAATAAATTATGCATATAACTAATACTTGTTGTACTTGAGAATATTTGCTATCGTACGAAAATTATATGAAACTTAAGCAATACAAGAAAAACTATAGTGTGAGGAATAACAAATTAAATTTATATATAGTTTTGAAAAAGGGAATACCTTATAAAAATTCTGATTATAATTTTAATTACATTTTGATTTTATATATATAATATTTATTTGTCATTATTTCAGTAACAAGTAAAATGGTTGTATAGTTCAGTTCAAAATATTTGTATAGAAATTATCTATATTAAAATAAACATATATTGTTTTCAAATTGACTAAAGGATTTCTCCACAACAATGATTGATATATTAGTTAGTTTCAAAGTTTTAGTTTATTGTTAAAGAATGAAAAAATACTTTTTAAATATAAAATTCCAAACAAAATGTAAAACTAAACCGGATTTAACGTTTAAATAATTGAACTTTTATATTGTACTAAAATAGTTTCGAATAGAGATACAAAAATTAATTATAAACGGAACCAGCATATCTTTAAAAATATTTTCTATGAAGCTTCTACAAACGTAAATAAGCATTCAAGAACCGCAAGTTTACATTAAACAAAATCATTTTCATATAAATAATGGAAGTAGAAAATTCCAATCTAGGTTTGTTTTTCAATGGTTTATTCACGTTATCAAAACATTTTGTTAAAGTTAACTTTATGTTATTTAATATTTTGATTATTAAAATATGTGTCGATATTTAAAGGAATAATATACACGAGAAAAGTTTATTAAACATTTTAATCAAAGTCATATTTTGTGTCTTTAAGAATAGCATTTATGATACAGAGTTAGTAAGCATGAAAGAAATAGAACGCAGTAAACACTTGGAAAATTTTAATAATTATCGAATCTTAATTTATCTTATTTTATAACATATATAAATATATTCGATATAAATTAATATCTTAATTTATATCGAAACATTTTAACACTGCAGAGCTCGCGCTGTGCCTGAAAGACACAATCCAAGGCGAAACGAATTGGAGGTGGGACGAAATTGGTAAAATATGGACAGGGATATCGTATTTGTTAGGGGTCGTCACTTATTACTTCACGTATCGCGATTTATCCGCTTTTGTTTTTATAAAATAGTGCCAAGAACTAGCACACATTCGACTACCGTATAATGAGAAACGATCATCTTAACACATAAATATATTTATATATTGCACAGCAGAAAGCTATTGTATAATTTTCATAAATCTTTTCACTCGAGCTAAAAATTGTTTTCTTCTTATTTCCCCGATCGGTACAATAACATTAAAGAAACTATACCAACAATCGAACCTCTGGTTATCCTTTTCTGCCTATGAGCGAAATCCTCTGGTCGATTCGATCAATTGTTAGTTCTTGCGAGTGTCTCATTCGTAATAAGTGACGGTCCCTAAGTGATATCATTCCATTAAGAAACGTCCCAATTCGGCTCACCTCCAATTCGATTTGCCTTGTATTTAGAAGCGTAAGTTCTGCAGGGTTAATTAACAGTACGAATTTCGTTTCACGATGATATTGAAATCTTTTAAATAAAAATAAAGGAGTTTGCTTAAAAATAAATGCATATGTTTTATAGAGCCTTGAACTCACTTTGATTAACCTTGTTGCCTTCTTCCAACTTCCATCCACGTAAGTGTAGGCTGAGAAAGGTCGGAATTTCGCCTTGTATTCCGTTTTCTTTATCCGACCTCTGCAATGTATGTTATATTTTAATATAATATACTAGCATGTCCGTGCGATAATTATCTCATGAACTACTCCCCCCCCCACCTAATAGCCAAAATATATAAAAAGTTTAACGATTCTACTCATAGATGGCAGCACTTCCAACGACTCGTTTAAAAACTGATTGGAAATTATTTTTAAAACCATTTTTTAAAGAAAAACTTTAATATTCGTACGTAATTAAGTTTCGCATTTTGTGGAGGTAACTTCATATAAACGTTACTCCCATTGAGCACGAGCAATTACTTTGGACCGATCGGTGTAAAGTATCGACGTAGCACACGTAAAATCCCCGGTCTGGTTCCGGATAACTGTAAAAACTCATTGTGCTACAATTTAAATGAAAGATTAATTTTTTTAATTAATTAAAATGTTAATAAACATCTTTCGAGGAACTTCTCTTTCCATCTATCCAAGGACATTGTTGCGACGTATACCTACTGAGTTATTGAAGTGCGAAAATTTTCCTTCCTACTCTATCGAATCCATTACTTAGTGTATTACTTAGGGTATTTTTCGGGAATCTGCGATTAAGATGCGATTTAAATCCTCAAATTGTAATTTATATAGTGCTGAATTGTTTTAAATGAAAAACAATTTCGAAGGACAGAAACCCCGGACGATTGTTGTTTTTAATTTTTTACGATGTCGCTACAAACTTTAAATGGCTGCCCGGAATAAAAAAATAATTGGAAATTGTCTTTTGCCACTTCTGCGTACTAAGGCATAACGGTTTGGTTAATTAACGTCGCACTAGAGCTGCACGGTGGGCTATTGGCGACGGTTTGGAGCCTCTCGAAGGAAAGACCTGGGAACGATGCCTCGTATTTTTGAACCATGGTCAGTTGGCACCCGACGCGACCTTAATAGGCGTCAGGTTGGTTGGTTGGCTTGTTAATTAACGTCGCACTAGAGCTGCATAGTGGGTTATTGGCGACGGTTCGGGGTCAATCTCGAAGGAAAGACCCGGGAACACATACACATTCACACACACATTCATACATGCATGCACCTCGTTATTTTAGAACCATGGTCAGATGACGAGGAAACACCTGAACTGGCACCCAACTCCTTGAATAGACGTCGGGACTTTGGACCCCGATCAGATTTATCGAGCACCAGTCCCGTATACACGTCAGTATAATTTGTTGGATATTCTGGACGACTAATAGGCGTCAGGACATTGGATCCTAATCAGAATTATCGTGCAGCAGTCCCGTATACACGCCAGTATAATTTGTTGGATGTTTTTGACAACTTTTTTAGTATTTTGTAGCGAAGCTGGTAACCCTCCGATCGCAAGATTACTACTTTTTTACTTTTCTTTGTTAAGTCCGTACGGTTCGAACTAGAAATCCTCTGATTACTATCTGTACGCCTTTATCCACTGGTACTAAGGAATAACGAAATAATCAAATTGAAAAAACTCCAGAAATTCATTTCCAATATGGATAATTTTGAATAACTCATTTATAGTTGGTTGGTTAAATAACGCCGTACTAGAGCTGCACAGTGGGCTATTGGCAACGGTTCGGGGCCTATCTCGAAGGAAAGACCCGGGAACGATGCCTCGTATTTTTGAACCATAGTCAGATGACGAGGACAACACCTGAGCTCATTTATAGTTGGTTATAGTGTTGTGTTTTCTAAAGTACGAGAGTTGTATTTTCAATCTCATTGTCATTAAAGTCATTTAAAGAGTTAAGTTGACCTTTTTAGACCCAACTTTTTTGTTTTAGTGAAAAACATTTTTTCTTTTAAATTGTGTGTCCTGGGTATCTGAATGTGACACCTAATTTTTTTTACAGAATTTTTGAATAACACAATTAGAAAAATAAGAGTATCAATGGAGCGTCAAAAAGGATCAATAGAGCAATCTTTAAAGTATCCGATTTCCATTTTGAAGTTTCAGGCTTAATTAAGACTAAAAATATTTTTTAAAAATTAGTCAAATATAGACATATTTTAACAAAAATCACAATAATAATAATAAAAAAAAAACTTATTTCTTTGCATAGTTCTCTGTGAAACTGACTCTAATTTTTCATTGTTATTTACCAATTAACCTAAAATTGTCGCTATTCGCCAAGAAATTTCGCTCTATACTTCATATTCACGCATGTGGTTACCATAGAAACCACTTGGTCACATCCTACAAATTTGTAAATAGGTGGTTTTAGTGTGAGACCACTAAAAGCGATAGGGTTAATCGATATTAGCATGTTAAAATATCTGAATCATTTTGTGCTTTAAATGTTTTCCATTTTGAAGTGTAAAAAGATAGTTAGATGCAAACTAGTGTACCTTTTGACAGCATCCAAAGCAGCATCGTCATCGTCCTCCGGCGGCAAGTTGTTCCAGAGCTCGCCGGACGATGGTTCACCGTCTGAAAAAGAATAGTTTTTGTTACATAAGATCCTCGAAAACGATCGTAAACAGGACCAGTTAGAGATGGTCGCTACAACGAAAGGTCGCTAAAACGAGTAAAAAATGATTACGTAGGAACTAATCAACCAATTGGGATTTTCAGTGGCGATCGTTATAAGGAAAGGGGTTACGCTATATCGCGGAATCGTTGTATAAGAATCCTATCGTATACTTTAATAAGCTGTTGGGACTTCTTCTATACAAAAGAATGAATGAAAATAAATCTTTGATTGCGACAATATGCAATATATAAACAGAATTAATGATGGCCAATTACAGGCTCAAATCAGGGCCTTTTCTAAGGGGCCCCATTAGAAGGGGAGGCTCCCCTACCAAAGTTGGTAAATTCCCTTGTACTTGGCAAAATCAAAAACCTAGTTAGCAAACTTGTGAAACATTTGGCTTTTTTTTTTAAATGAAACTTAAAAGTTTCACTTTAAAAAAATCCAAATGTTTTATAAGTTTGCCAACTAGGTTTGTGATTTCGCCAAGGTTAGTACTACTCGTTAGTTGGTTCAATTAACGTCGCACAAGACCTAAACAATGAGTTTTGGCGACGTTTTGGGATCTATCCCGAAGGAAAGATTCGTGAACACTGCACTGAAATTGTTGTGAACTATGGTCAGATGACGAGTACAACATCCGAGATGGTTCCTTACGCACCTAAAGGAATCTATTGAGTTGGGAGTTTTAGTTCGGCCAATCACAGACTCATCGTGCGGAAAGGACTGGTGCACGTTAAATATGTTAATTTGTAAGTGACCTCTTGTTGGTCATGGTGAGGAAAATCCGACTATCCGGCAAAATATCCTATTTATTTCCGGCATTTAATTATCCGGAAATCTTAATTAATTGAACCGTTTGACAAAAATAGTCCTATTTAAAAAAAAAAAAATTGTTAAGTAGCAAAAAATCCACTTTTGCAATTTTTTTTTTAAAAAAGTCGGTTATTATATAACCGTAAATATCGATTAACAGAACTTTTTTTAACAATTTCTCCGATTTCAAAATATTTTCATTGTTGAATAAAAATTGTACAACAATGACATTTCGTTCACCCCGCAGGTAACGGATTATTTTACAATATGCAATGTTGAGACAATATAAGATTTCTTT
The DNA here is from genome assembly GCA_963932185.1 of Troglohyphantes excavatus. NCBI lineage: Eukaryota > Metazoa > Arthropoda > Arachnida > Araneae > Linyphiidae > Troglohyphantes > Troglohyphantes excavatus. The sequence continues at coordinate 39,695,767 of OZ010677.1, forward strand.
ATCCGGTATTTATTTAATAATAAAATAATTCAGTTTTTTAAACTTGTTCGTAAAATTAAAAATTATTTTTCTTTTTAGCGCAATTTTCTTAAAGTCTGTTTTCCTTTAAAAAAAAAAAACGATTATTTTATTCATAAGAGAAAACAAGTGACCCGCTGATTGCATTTTTTAACATTGAATCATTCCACCACAGCAACCTACAAAAAGAACGAATATTAGAACAAACCAACCCTACATTCCAACACTATTCTCAATACAAATTATTCGCTATCCCATCGAGACGACTTCCAGACAAGAGTTTTATTTTCGATTCCATTCACCAAAGCGTAACGAAAAAAAATAGGATTAACAGTTGAAGATTTAACAGTTGAAATGTCTGAGAAGAGTCTTCAGACGAACGGATAATGTTTCCTAAACGAGACGATTTGTTCGATAGATTTTTTCAAAGAGTTTTTTTTTTATTTAAACGTATACTTCACAATATTCTTATACCATCAATATCCAATATCGGTGGATTAAATTAAACTTGTTACGTTAAGCGTGTTTTTTTTATTTGTATTTTCGTATTTTATTTTTTATGTTTGAAAATAGTTTTGCAATTGAACAATCAATCGTTTGAAAATACTTGTGTGACTGGAATTGACGATGCGATTAATTGAATTGATATAATGTTTAATCAATCGTATTTTCTCAATGATTCTAAGATGTGTCAATTTATCATTATTTTATCTTCTTTGTAATTTTTCATAGATAAATATTGTTTAAAATCTTTATTTCACTTTAAATATTTAAACAATCAGAAAATCGACGATTTTTTTTTCAAAATTCAAATTTTTTCCCCTGAAGTTTTCCTGCATTCCCTATCGTTAGTGTGCCAGATAAGAAAAAAAATTGATGTTAATAGTTTATTAATCGTTAAGCAATTATTTCTACAACTTTCAGTTGAATTATTTAAAGGTATTTTTTAAAAAGGTATTTGTACCGATATGTTTGACTAATCACTTGTCAATGATAGTAAATACAAGAGATTAATTTTAAATTTCCAGTGTACAAATAACTTTTTAAGGATTGTTTATGTGAGCAATAAATATCAAAGTTTGCAAGCACGGAAAAATATTTGATTTTTAAATTAAATCGTATTATTTAATCATTTTATCTTAAGAATAATTAATGGTAGTTGCTTGTCAGTTTGAAGTACATTTTTGCATTTTGTAAAAATTAAATTAGCTAAATTCGTCCTAAATAAATTTCAGAAACATATATATTTTTTACGGAAAGAAGATTTGCAATGAAAAAAATCAGCGAAAATGCGAATATTGAAAATTTTCTGCATTCTGCACTTCTTAACGACTGAAAAGAGCGCCAACCAAAACCGCTAAAACTTGCAGGGGAAGGAAGTTATCATTTCGACTGTATGTATTTTTTTATCAATAGAATATTATAAAATAAGTGTTTCTATTGAAATACAAAAAATGCACTTGAAACGAAGAGTGTAAATAAAAAAAAGTAAACAATTCTCAAAATGTTCCGCAAATTATTATAGGAATCATACTTTAAAATAAACTCGCAAAGTAATATTCTAATAATAGTTCAACATTCTAGTAATAGATTTGGTAGGCATAATATCCACTGTACCGCAAGGTTTGGTTCGTAAATATACTACGTCTTGCGGTCTAGACCTCACCGCAATTATTATAAGTTAAGATTTATTGGTATCATTTTGTTCGACTTGAATTTCTCTTTCAATCGGTTTACGCTTCTTATGCCGTAATTGAACTTTAGTGTGATATTTTGCGTCCATAGTGAAAATTTTGAAAAATTTTCACTTGACGCCCCACGCAATTTTCACACAAATAGTTTAAACTATCAACTAGTCAAATGAAATCGCAGAGATGTCGGTTTCTTCAAACTGCAGACACACAAGTTAAACAGATCAGAGTATGTCCGTTATATAACTAATTTCCACCGACATGCATTACAAAGGTCAGAGGGGGGATAATGATTAATGACCAACTAGTTAAGGCTACCTTTCTCTACACGGTGGTAGGCCATTTATCATCCTCGTAATCTGATCCCCCCTGGAGTTATAAGAGCTTAGAAATATCAGCACTTTTTCTGTCACTCAGGTTTTTGCCGATGACCGCTGTATCCGGACAGATATTAAAAACATTCACATAAAAAAACCAAAGCGTTTTTTAAAATTATTTTAAAATTTATGTTATTGAAAGTCATGCTAGTTATGACACCAATGTGCGTTATTCATATTCGTGTTTCATAAAACTTTCATTTATTTTTTTCGGACAAATGTTTACGAAATCAAGTTGCTTCGCGCATTCGACAATTTGGCGTTGACACTGCTGTCTTTGTGTGTGAGAGCTTACTCGGTATCCTTATTAGGTTTGGCGAAAAATGATTGACCGTCATAAAATTAAGGACTTCCGCGTTTTGGATATCCATTTCACACTTGTTTATCAAAGATATTCTGAAGATGAAACAAATTGTGCGAAAACAGATCGGTGAAAGTGGTTCTTAACACTGAAAATCTAACTGTAAATTCTGAATTGGGCAAGACATTTTGTTGACCTGAAGTCAACTGAAAGGGTAACAACTGTACCCCATTTTCATAGCTACCGCAATATTTCGTATATATTTCATGTTAAAATTAACCGACATGTATTGCTTTTGGCTGAGGCTACCTGATTCTTCGAGTATGGATCCTTTATAGTAGAGGATTCATGACGTCACTCTCGCTAACATCAAAGTGAAGCCAACATGTATGGCCTCAGACACGTGGTTAATTTCGTAATTCCATTCATAAATTTTCATTGTTACACATTTCCCAATTCATCAGCTAATCGCGGGTATATTTTTAATTCATAATTTTGAAAAGAAGTCACGTGTCTGAGGCCATTCGGTCTGAGATGTTGGTTTCGCGATGATGACGTCATATTCGCTCTACTACAGTCCATTCATGCTCGAAGCGTAGATGTGACCATTGAGGTCTAGAATGGGCCAAAATTAAGTAACGATATTTCAAACCCTCAATCAAAGGCGAGTCGTCTATATTGCTCGTACATAATATATTATTTCAACTTTTTAATTTTCTTTTGTGTAAATCTACGAGCTTCCATGAAAAATGTTACTTAAAAAAGAAGTGAATAACATTTTGTTTGAGTCTGTTTGTTCAACAATCGCGTAACAACAACAAAACAGATTTTAATGGGGTGGAGGGAGGGTTTCACTAGTGGACATCTTAGAGGTAAACTTAAAGCAAAAGCGTGCCATAGAATTCTTGAAAAAAGGTTGTTCGCAAATTATTGGGCAATGGTCATTGTTTGGTTGTATCAGATTAAGCTGTATTGCATAATAACACATTATTTTCGCCCAATTACTTTCCATATATTTTAAACAAGTCTCTTAGCTTTAGTATCAACAAACAAAGTAGTAAAAACATACTAAAAACAATGTTATATAATGTGTAATTGAACAGCGAAACAATGATCATCGACCAAAGACATGTGACAACCCTCTCTGTATTTCCGAGTTAAACTTAACAAAACCTTAAAAACACATGTAACTGAACTAGTATCGAACCGGTTTGTTTTTTATAACATTTAATAATAATAATAATAATAAACAATTAATGAAGATCAGAAATCGTACATCATACACATTTCTCATGAAGGACCTGATAGAAAAATTACTAAAATTGCTGCAAAATTGAGCCAGGAATTATCTTATATCCATTCGATATTATCCGCCCAAGTCCGGGAAGGCTGATTCTCTCAAGGGCGCTTGGTTGCCAGGCAACCATAGATCGGTACAACTTAAATAAAAGTAGCTTTGCAGCGGAATGTCACAATGTCTAGGGGGACTAATGGTTTGATGTCTGGTAAGCGAAATAGGTTATTGTTTTGATTTTTGTTCTTTTTGTTGGCTATTTTTAGGGGTTGGATTGTACTTATGCTCTTTGGCGTTATACGAATCACTCCGGAATCTGATCCTTAACAGATGTTGGCTTCGGATAAAAGCATTCCAATCAATGGTGAATAGTATACTATGTCTATAATGGCAATGAGAGTCTATTGCAGTCATCGTATGGTTCGTATTTAACACTTGATATGTTGGGGTTATTAAATAAAATGAAGATATAATTGATGAAAATGAAAAAAAAAATTAAAACTCCGTTTTTCACGTTGTGTCAAATAAGCAATGCTTTTTAATGTGGTAAATATAAAAAAGTGCCTGGTCTGTATACTGAATGAGATGTTTAATTTTTCACACGCTGAGCAAAATTACTGCATGTGATAATATTACATATAATTGTTACCGTGAAAGACCGAAATTGGAGAATGTCGACTTTCACCGGTGAATCTCAGCACATACCAAATACGTCGGTGAAAGATCGAATATTTCATTACATTATTGCACATTCGGACCCTCACCGGTGTATGTCGACAATCACAGAAATGCTCTGGTGGAGGTCGAAAAGAGGTTCAATTTACCAAGAGCACTACATACCACGAAGGAATAAGCCAAAGTCCTTATGAAGCCGAGCCCCAGTTGCTCAGTTGGTAAGGCGTTCAGCTACTAATAAGAGGATTGGTGGTTCGAATCCGTGAAATGGACTTGACATAGAAAAGTAAAAAAGTAGTGATCTTGCGATCGGAGGGTTGCCAGTTTCGCTACAAAAATACTAGAAAGTCGTCCAGAATATCCAACAAATTATACTGGCGTGTATACGGGACTGGTGCACGATAAATCTGATCGGGGTCCAAAGTCCCGACGTCTATTGAAGGAGTTGGGTGCCAGTTCAGGTGTTTCCCCGTCATCTGACCATGGTTCTAAAATAACGAGGTGCATGTATGAATGTGTATGCGTTCCCGGGTCTTTCCTTCGAGATTGACCCCGAACCGTCGCCAATAGCCCACTGTGCAGCTCTAATGCGACGTTTATTAACAAACCAACCAACCAACCTCATGAAGCCATGTTTGGCGTTAAAGCAAAAAGAGGCATAGCATCGTCTTTTTTGCCTAGCGAACAAATAACAAATATTGAAACCAAAAAACAACTCGAAGAAATTGCCAATACTTTTAAAAATACTTTGCCAATACTTTGAAACCGAAGAACAGCTTGAAGAAACTGTTCATACTTCTGAAAAAAATGTGAGCGGTGGTCATACCGAAAACCATATTCCAAAGAAAAATATTGAAGAGGACCTGCAATCTACCACATCTTCACATCAACTTCTGACTGAAAAACACGAGTTAATTTCTATAAAAAGAACGGACGCGAAAGAGAATCTTCTACTGCAAGCAACAAAAATGTTACGAACTTCACAAAAACAATTTCCTTCTGCTCAAATTGGTGATACTGTACGAATACAAGTCCCTGATGTCGACCGTGGTCGTACAGATAGCCAAAATGTGTTAGCGGTTGTTGTTGGAATAGAAGACTCCGACTTCTATAAACTGGCAAATAAAAATGGTACACTTAAGCAGCTTTACACACGTAATCAGTTCGTAATTTGTAAAGAAAAGTTACTTTCCATAGATGAGATTTCTTTTTAAGAAATGTCGCTGAGAGAAGCAGCTGCAGCTAATTCGAGAAGCGGGGGGCAAGGTTATACACGCTGTCATTACAAAAGGAAGTGTTCCACAAATAAATGCAGTTGTAAAAGCAAGGGACTCTTGTTTAATTCAAAGTGTCATAATAGTTTAAGTTGTTGCAATAAATAAGATTTGAATCAAATAATTAAGTAAGTTTTTTATTACTATTATTTTCTTTTCTCATTTAGAATGTACTGTTTGTTTTAAGTTCTTGGTCACTCCTCTCAGAAAGAGAGGCGAAAAAGTCACGTCACCCTTGTAATGTTTTATCGCGACTGAAATACGAAGAAAATATAAATCTCCGACATGTTCAACATTCACCATTAGTGCATGGTGGATGTCGACATTTGCCGGTCTAAGTCAGAAATAAGGGTATTTAGCAAATATTTCGGACATACACCAAGCGACTATGTGAATGTTGACATTCACCGGTGAAAGTCGACATTCTCCAGATTTCGGTCTTTCACTGTAACATAATCATACCACATATAAACATGATGTGTGTAAGTTTAAATGGAACATAAAAAGAATATTCTATTTTTACGCACATTTTTTGCTTAACTTTTAGGCTTTGTCGTGTACTGTCCTACCACCCCGAGAAAACCCGTAGACGGAATTCTGTTTCAAGGCGGCTGCTATAGAAACGGACGATTTCACTCAAATTCAAGTGGCGAGGATGGAAAATACGCGATGAATTCAAGTTGACTGACAGTAGAAAACTATTTTTAATCTAAACCCTCCATTCCATTTACAACGTTAAGTGATAGAAATCCTGTCCACGGGCTTTCTCGAGACGGTCTGACAGTATTGATGTTAACGACGCGCAGGTGCCAGTTACTCACCGACCGCGTCCTTCCTGTTGGCCGCCGCAATGATCCCCATGGAAGCCGACTTCCTGGCCGTGGATCCGGGACTCTCCCCTGGAGGTCTCGGCCAGGCCACGAACTGCGACCGGTACTCGGTGGTCTTCTTGAGTCGGTGGTCTTCGCCGCCGCCCTCTTCAGGGGCGGCACCCGGGGTGCCCGGGTGGCCCCGAGGGGTGGCGGTGCCCGCGGGAGGACAATCCATCAGCTGAAAACGACATTTATATATAGTCCGACTACATATGGTCCGACTACGAAAAGATCAGCTTTGGCTCTCATTAATAAATGCATATTTAGATATTTATACACTCAAACCTGTTTTGTGCGGTCTTTTTTTGTGCAATTTTTTTTGTGCGACTTTTTTTATGCGATTTTTTTTGTGCGGTATATGAAAATTTCAATCAAATTGGAACATAATTGATTATATGGCTACCGAGACATATACAAGCGTCTAGTACAAACTGATCACTGACCATGGTAACTGAAAAAAAGTCAACTCTAAACGAGTGCGAGGTAGTATCTGCAAGTGACGAAAGCGATTTTGAACCAAGTTCGTGTATTGTCAGACTACGTAGGATAATGATTATACGTTTTGAAAAGTTTGTATGTGTAAAATAAGGACATATGTAAATAAAATATTTAAAAATATTCGCATGTGTATTTTCTAAATCAGATTCCAAAAGGTTTGGCGAGATTCCAAGAAGCTGTCAAGCCACGTGTCTTGATTTCGTTTAAAAAAGCAATTCCCAGTTATTTCGTAAGGTTTTGAGTTATTTTCTATGTGAGACTTTTTTTATGCGGTCCCTATCCACCACATAAAAAAAAATTGTGTTGCGAAAACTATTTTTTATAGCTACTCGTAAAGTTTTGTGCGAATTTTTTTATCCTTTTTTTTATGCGGTCCCAATCCACCGCACAAAAACAGGTTTGAGTGTACAGGCTGCCCATTAAAGTAATTTTTAAAAACTTTTTATAGCAGATAGCTTCACTGTTAAAAATGGATATTTGAAAATAAGTATATTTTACTCATTTTTTATCACATTCAATGATTATCATAAATCCGAATAAATGAGTTTCAACTTTAAAAAAAGACATGTACTCAAAAATGAGTAGATGCTTGCCTACATAAGCTGCCTTTATAAGTCACTTTAAATACATATCAACAATTGCAACCAAGTTTAATCGAGAATCGAACCCAGATCCTCAGCAGAACAGTCCAATGCCTTATCCGTTAAACAATTAGGAGGACGTTAAGAAGTTATAAACCGAAGAAATTTTTAAAAATGTGTTCCAAAAGAATGCGAAGTAATATAATTGAGTAGTAATAACTCAGTTTATATTTAACCAATATACATAAAATAATGTAGAAAACCATCTTCTGGACTACTATTTTAGGTAAGTCAGGTTTCATTAAGATTAGCAATATTAAATCACATTGCAAGTTTTTGAGAAAGTACGGTTACCTGCATTTGAGTATGCTATACGCCTGTTTACGATGTAATTAAAAAAAAAACGAGTAGGTTTAGGTACTCATTAAGTACCTCTTTTTACAGTATAGTCATAAAAGTGGTGTCTGGCTATGTGCTATACGATGCAATCATTTACAGCACCCCATAATGGCAAACTCAGGAGTTTAACATGCATATCTCTAAAATTATACAATATACATGAAAATGACCAATTACAAAGTTGTTCGTTTTATCACATTTTCCCCAGAAACGCGACACAAGGAAGGAGTGTCCGCATTTGTCATGTATAAAAAAGTTTAGGGTCTAACCCGGACTTCCCTTTCTAAGAGTAAAAAGTTCGTAAAAATTCTTATCGATCATTTTATGTTTGGCGCCAATTGCATTAGATTAGATGAAAGGATAAAGGTGCTCCGCGCCGTCACCTTGGTGTATTCCCAGTGACGAAGTGTCCAGTCATCGGTAGATTCCCCAATGACCACGCAATAATTAAAAAAAAAACATTTTTAAAAAATTAATTAAATTTTTTTTTAAAAAATCGATATTTTATCAATTAAAAAAGTTTTAAATGCATTTGTTTACTTAATTTAATTTTTCTTTTCTTTAAACGTTTAATACGTCCCAAAAAGTGAAGCCATTAAATCAATTTAAACAGAAAACGCTCGGAAACAAAACGCGCACTTTCTAATCGTGCCAAGAATCAAGAATCTGGCGATTAAAACATCTAAAACTTCGCCAACTCATCTGTAACGCAGACCGAATCACTTTTATGAGTGTCAACCAATCATATTCGTGCTCAAAATATTCCCTTCAGCCAGGTCCGAATTGAGACAAGCTGATTTGGCAAGTCTCTAAGCTGATTTGGCCTGCTAGTCATCTGTGGATTTCATCTGTGGACTACAACAACAGTTGACGGTCGTAAAGCTATTACCTCGGTGTGGGGGCACATGCCGCTCGGGGCGATGATCATCGCAAAAAGTCACGCCTCGCCACTGTGTATTCCATATTAAAGCATTACATCAAATCAAATAAGCAAACGAGCATTGTACGCGTTCTCTTCATAGGATTTATTTACGCAAAATTGTCTTTTCGTACTAAATTGATGCTGCTCTACAACTTGGTATTCGACTATTTTATGTCGTATAATTTTAGAGATAGAGACCTAGTTCCTGATTTTGCCGATAGGGAGTGGTCTAGTAGGGAGTGTTTGCTCCTCAACTTTTTTGGAAACAATTAAATTTTAAATTGTTCTATACTATTAACTAATAGTATACCGCAGTTTAAATTTTAATTGTTTCCAAACAAGTTGAGAAGCAAACATCCACAATATGTTTTTCCCCGTTAATGGGATTCGTGGGAAAAAACAAATAACCTTTAGCAAATAAATTGACTTTTGTACAGATTCCAATCTTTGCAAGGTAATTTCAATGGACAAAACGAGGTTTGAACGAATAAAGTCATTTATTTTGATAGAACATTCGGAGGCGAATTCAGTTCAGTTCAGACAATTTCACGTAACCCTCGCAAAAATAATTTTTAGTGGTTGCAGTTATGGCTTCTTCTAGTTTTTTAGAATTATAAAGCCCTTTCTTATTTTAATAATTATCCTTTAATACAAATTATGAATTGTAGAAAATCATCCATTTTTTTATATTTATAATCAATACTTTTTAGCATAAAAACGTTCTCAATATAAGTAAAAGTCAAAATACAAATTGATGTTTCTAAAAGTTCTTTTTTACAGTACAATTACTAATTTTTTTTATTTTAACATTAATGGAATTTAAATTAGGTTTTTAAAAGACATCAATTGACAAAAGAATAATAAACACGAAATAAATAGAAATCAAACTATAATTTACTTATTCTCGATTTCCCTGAAATTAATAATCAGTATCCAAGCTAAATCCTATATATAACTTTCCTTACAAAACTGTATTTTTACTATTTTTTTAATAAAAACAATTTTGTTAAATTACTGAATATGGTAAATAGCAAATTGAAAGTTAAATTCCTAGCTATTCTTCTTACATGTTGTTTTTCCTCCGGTTTTCTGGAGTCAGCTTCATCAGGCATTTTAGAAGATGATCTGGAATCTTCATCTGGAACCTGCAAAACATTTGTTTTTCATCATAAAAACAGCAGTTCCAATGACATACTAATAGAGAGAAAATACAGAACTATGTTACTTTAATACATTTGTGCACTAAAATTACAGTTTAAATGTTTAACCCTCTGACAGAGCTAAATGACCTAAGTTGGTTAAATCTAAAGCGTTGGAGAGCTTCTTGAAAGTGTATCTATTAAAACAATAAAATTGAATATATATATATATATATATATATAACATATATATATATATATATATATATATATATATATATATATATATATATATATATATATATATATATATATATATATATATATATATATATAAATATATATATATATATATATATATATATATATATATATATATATATATATATATATATATAAATATATATATATATATATATATATATATATATATATAAATATATATATATATATATATATATATATAACATATATATATATATATATAACATATATATATATATATAACATATATATATATATATAACATATATATATATATATATATATATATATATATAATGAACTACTAATTACGAATTAGTAGCTAATTTGCGTTTATTTTCATGTTTGTAAACATTTTGCGAATTGACTTAGTTGGGCACTTAGTAAAGTAGTTCGAATGTGAATTTCATGCATTTTATTATTCATGATCCGATTGTAGTCATGCATAATTTGGTTTCCTTTGTCACTATGCAATAAAATATTCTTCAGCCCATGAGTATCACTCTTATTTTCTTAATAGCAGCGTTTTAGAATATTTTAAGTTGGGTTAGTGGAATGGTCATCAGACGTAACAGCTTGAGTATATTCCTTCTGCTGCCGAGGTTCGCGTTGGTGACTAATTGCATTTTTATAATCTTCTTAAAAGAAGTTTTACTTAAAATCAGTATGGGCATGCTCCAACATAACCTTACCCGATTTCATGTTTATTCGTCACGACATAAAAAAAAGTTACGAAATAATCGATATCATGGATCTCTCTTGTCATCTAGTCCCATAAAACTTCACAAGATCGATCACCGAAAAATTCCTTAATCAGGTAAAAGATCTCCCATTGTCCACGACCATGCAGACATGATGACACTGGAAAAGCATTGTTTAGCATCTATCTTTGAAGACAAAAAATTGATAGTCCTTTTTGATATACTAGAATTTAGGCATTAACGGCAACTAACTTTGGAGTGTTCATATATATATATATATTCCAAACAAGTTGAGAAGCAAACCTTCTGCACTGTTAAAAATAGGTATTTAAAAATAAATAAAATGTACTCATTTTTGATTACATTCGATGCTTATCACAGCTCCGAATACAGAAGTTTCATTTATGAAAAAGATATGTTCTCGAAAATGAGTACAAAGAATAAAAAGAGCTGTTGCTTACCTACATAAGCTGCCTTCATAAATCATTTTCAAGCAATATCGACATTTACAATCAAGACTTACCGGGATTCGAACCCAGGTCCCACCGCAGTCCAGTGCCTCATATATTAAACTACTATGACGACTTGAAGAAGTTTTAAACGGAAGATTTTTTAAAAAAAAAAGGTGTGCCAAAAGAATGGGAGGCAAGATGATTGAGTTGAAATAACCCAGTTTCCATTTCAGCAATCGATATCAAATAACGTGGCAAACCATCTTTTGAACAACTATTTTAAGTTTCTCAAGTCGCTTTCTTAAGATGGCTTGAACAGAAGCTGAGATTAGCAATATTAAACCATACAACACATTTTTGAGAAAGTACGTTTACTTAAATTTGAGTACGTCATCGCTCATTTATGATGCAGTTGTACTCAAAGAAAAACGAGTATGTTTAGGTACTAATGTTTAAGGACTTTTTTTTACAATGTGGAGGCAATGAGTCAAATGTGAGCATACTCTGAACTGTTTAACCACTGTAACTTCAGTTCTAATCAACGGTTAGTGGCAAGTGCGTTCTTAAATTGAAGAGAACGACGGGTTGCACAAATGTACTTAAAAATGAGTTCCTAAACCTACTTATTTTCTTTGAATACAATTGCATCGTAAATGAGCGATGACTTTCTCAAACTTAAGTAAGCGTACTTTCTCAAAACTGAGCAGTGTCATTTAATATTGTTAATATCAGCTTCTGTTCAAGCCATCTTAACAAAGCAAGCGACCTGATAAACTTAAAACAGTTGTTCAGAAGATAGTTTTCTACATTATATGATGTCAATTGCTTGAATGGAAACTAAGTTTTTATAACTTAATTATTTTACTTCTCATTCTTTTGGCATACCTTTTTAACATTTCTTGTTTATAACATCTTCTCGTTGCTCTGGTAGAACAACGAATAAGAAATTGCGCTGCGATCCCTAAGGACCTGGGTTCGATTCCCAATAAGTCTTGGTTGTAATTGGTCGGTATTTATTGAAAGTGATTTATGAAGGCAGCCTCTGTATGCATCTGCACTTTTTATTCAGTTTTTCCCATTGTACTTATTTTTGAGTACACCTCTTTTTCAAAATTGAAACTTATGTATTCGGAGTTATGATAAGCATCGAATGTACTCGAAAATGAGTACATTTTACTTATTTTTAAATACCTATTTTTAACAGTGTATGAAGCCAAAATATCCCACAACTGTTCAATTGCAGTAAGGAAACTTAAACGAGTTGAAAAAGGAGTTCATCAAGACGAGCCAAGTAGTATAACATTATGACAAGTTCAGAGATATCTAGAGCTTATCCAAGGCAAAAGAAAGAGCAAGCTGAACAAGGTATTCACGAAACTAACCTTACGTTACAGTAAGGTCTATGGGTACCCGATTTGTTTGGACTCAGAAGACCGCAAATTTTTTAAGATATGTCAAATATACGCAAATTTTTTAAGATACGAAATAAAAACTGTAATCCTAAAACAAGGAGTTTTTTACTCTGTACTTCAAAGAAGTAGATATTCTTATAAACGACGCCATTTTGATCTACCTGGATAAAAAATAATGTCATTGGGTTGTTTATCGATGTCTGAAATGCCGGATGTAAAGCTTGAAAAAGCCCATGACGAAGCGTATTAAACTACAGCGATAAAAAAACAGTTCTTTAGGAAGAAAATACAATTATATATATAAAAAAAAGTGTACGCTGATCTATTTTGACTCACCGGTTTTGTCTTTAAATAAACGTATTTGTATGAAAAAGATTCGTCTAAATATCAGGATGTTGTTTAATGGAATACCACAAACAATTTTCGATAGATAAAATGAGATTGATCTGTACAAAGAAGTTCGAGTCCAGTAAAAACACACGCTTTATAGTAAAATCTAACCTTCAATATGGAAGATAAAGTAAACCGGGATGTTATTCGAATTGTATTTTACTCACCAATAAAATAAATTTGAATGAAACAAACTCGCATATTTTGTACTTTTCTGGGCGTCTGCATTCGTTAAATAATACATAATATATTTTTTCAAAGAGAATTTTATTCCTACTTAGCAAACAATTCGAATACTATATCACATGTCTTGTATTAGTAAAATGTTGTAATACTACATTTTCTGTTTAGCAATTTCTCTTTTACAAAATATTCTCCATTGTTTACATATAATTTGGACCTTTTCAAATTTCTACCAATCACAGAGGTATCTTTGAAATACCTGCGTTCGTTTATCCATAAGCATTTTAACCTCGTACCAGATCATGCATAGTGTCCATCGAAATTATATTTTTATATTATTTCCTGCATATAAAGTGACGATGTTTATGCGATTTGAATTTGAAGATTTGTCAAAAACGTTTTGACCGATATAATATGAATGGACTTTATGCATGACCTGATGACGAGATTAAATGATTAAGGATTTAAAAATAAACACTTATCGGAGATGCATCTGTTATAGGCGAATAAAAACCACGTGGTTTTTATTTACCATTCATAGATGTTTTAACCCTCAAGCATTTTAATTTCGACAGCAGATCATCCAAAACTCCTTGTTTAAAAGTTTAGTGTAGTATTGGAATGTATGTACGGAAAAGTTTGATTGCGACTAAATTAGAACAATCATTTTTTATTGCGAATTTTAACGTTGTATTTGTATTTTAAAATCCTTAACGCAATGTTCTGTAGGACGAGTTTTTATCTTATAGAACAATCATGTTTAAAAAATAAATGTGTAATTTTAGATCTGAAGTACAGGAAATGAATTTTCAAAGTAAAAAATATTATACAACCAAAAATTTTTTCTTTATAAAAATATCATTTCACTAAGATTTTGTATATTTATCGATTGTGAAACTTGGTTTTACAGGTATACTGAATAATGGCGGCAATGTTAATGCTAAAAATAAAATGTATTCTAAATTGGTAAACTTATTATAAAAATTTAGAAAGCATTGTTTTTTTAGATTAGAATATTTCGATTTAACAAAGTGGTTTAAAATAACTGCCTTTATGGCCCAGTTGAGTAGTTTATTTTAAAAGAAGTTAAATATACTTTTATAAAAATAAAATTTTATTCTTTTTAAATAAATACTTTTGTTGCCTTACAAGTTTTTTATAGTCTGCACCATATTTTTGCGATCTATTATAACTTTAATTCGCAATCCTATTTACAAATCTATACAATTCCGAATTTAATAAGTTAAAGTTTTTAACACGTTCGCTGCCGGTCACGCACAGACGCTTGATGCGGTCTTTAAAATAACACGTAAAATGTAATAGTCGACTTGTATCCTTTCTGACACCGACAGTGAGCGTGTTATTTGACTGGTTGAAATTATGTAACACTAGACCTACGAAGTGGGCTATTAGCGATGGGTTGATGACCTATATTTTAAGATAAGGTCTATATAAAAATATTCCAAAAACATTACATTTAGTACTTTCTCATTTTGCTATTTTTAAGATCTTTCATAAAAGTCGAGAATATGAAGGTTTTTATAAAGGTAGTCCGAACAACAAGCATTTTTTCCTGTAATTAAAATACAAGCTCAGCGTTAAAAATACGCAATTAAAATACATGAAATGCATAATGTTTCAAGAGATACGTCTCCCTTCACCAGCAAAAATGAAAAAGTCTAATGCTATGCACAACAAAATGAAAATAAATCCAGAATTGAAGTTTATTTTTCCCAACCTACCTTTAATTTTCAAACCCAAATCTCCAGTCGAACTCGACATCCTGAAGACTTTTCACATTTTTAGAAATACTGATTCATAGTTAATGAGGCCTTTGATGTTCAAATTTTTCAAGCTTACAGGCACAAAGCATTCAACTCCAATAAATTGAGATAGTTTTCCTTCTTTGGCAACACTTTCAATTCGAAATTTATTTTCATTTTGTTGTGCACATACAAGGATAGTGAAGACTATATATAGAAGGTGCGCTCGTTTTTCGCTTTTTGAAAGTGGGCAAAGAAAGCACATTTTTGCTCCGCCTTACTATCGGTTTTTGATCATTCTCATTGGCTGTGTGTTTCAAGCATTGCTACTTAGGTTCGATCCCCGGTTGGGTAACAACTGGTGATTTAATTTTTAATTAGCAAAATAATGTAAATAATTGTGTTCAGGTAGCTTCACTACTAATCCGTCCTTGTTTTGTTATGTCCCCGTATTTTACTTGATTAAAATTGTAACTCATTTAATATGTCCAATACAAATGCATTGACCTGATGTTTCCCAACTCCATTTTACTGTTTCAAAATTCATGGATATGCTCTCGTGGCAGCTAATATTATTTTAATACGCTTAATTTATTAAACAACTCTTTTGCAATTTTTACATACTAAATACAATCCTTAAAATATATATTAAACGCTTAAAATTTAGCGAATTCTAAATAAAATTAGTGAATATCACTTTTAAATAGTTCACAAAAAAACGATTAGATTATGACTTATGACTGCAGTCCTAGGCCCCCGATCTATACCGAAGGTTAACAGGTATTGGCCCAAGACTGCTGCGCAGTCTGATTTGGGACAATTATTAACATACATTAAAAAAAATTAGTTATTCTCCTTGGTTAAACAATAAAACGATTAGATGGCAGCACCTCACAAACGAGAGCATTAGACACGCCTACAGAAAGCGCGAGGTAGGCGTCACTATGACGTCAAAAATGTGCTTTCCCCGCCTTCCGTCAAACAGCGCGAGAACGAGCACACCTTATATATATATATATATATTAGTCCGGGGCTGGACTCCTGGTATTTTCCGGGAGTCCAGCCCCGGATCGTGTTTCGTTATCCAGGATTAGGATTTCGGCGGCAAAGGGAAAACATCGCCAAACGGGGTCGTATAAACAAGATGCTCTAAATATATATATTATTCTAAACAAGGATTCTCAAATTTAAATTTATAATTAAAAATCAAAATTTTATTTTATAATTAGGCAGTGGTATATACTAATTTTAAAAATAGGTATCGAATGATATTGGTAACGATTTCATAAAAAATAAATGATAACTTTTGCTGTTACGATATTTATCTGCCAACGTATTTCTGTTTACTAAAATAAAAATTAATATTTTTTTAAGGGGGGGGGGGGAGGGTTGTCGATCTTGGAGGAGGATCCACACACCCCTAACTCTGGTTGAGGGATACCTAAGAAATACGTTGTTTAATCACTGAACCCCGCCCATGAAAAATCTATACCTACGTGCCTGCTCGTAACTATCAAATAACTGAAATGACGGAGACATTTTAATTGTGTACTGAGAGAAGACTCGGTAACTTCCCGATTGCGCCCCAACGGCCGCAATCGGTATGAGACTCACCCTGGATCTGGAGTTGTCGTGGTGTGAGGAGGATGCAGCGGCGACGTCCAGCGAGTCAGACGAAGACTCCGCCCCCTCGTCCCCGCCCTTCTCGTACAGCAGGTGGTCCTTGGCAGGCTGGCCCGGGTATTTCTTCTTGCGGGACAGCGAGGGCTCGCTCGACACGGACGACACTGCGGAAAACACAATCACTCAGTTATGCTGCTCGCAAATACAGTCTCACTTTGTTACAGAACCACTGAGCTCAATTGAGGGCCTGACATATAAAAGACAGTAAGTCACAAATTTCGAGTTTTTCGTTTTTTTCGTGGAAAAAACAGTAAACGCTCAAGCCAATGGCACGGAATAAACAGTAAGTCAATCGGCAAAATGGTTTAGTTTCTACGAGCGACAGAAAGTGGCACTTGCATGTAGTCCACGTAGTTGTAAAACCCGTTTTTTGCTTCCCCTGTAAAATTTACTTTTTGTGACTTACTGTCTTCCCCATGTCAGCCCCTCAATTAACCAATGAAGTGATGACTCCCATACAGGGAATTTACTTTACCGTGGCGCGCGGATGAATACTGTTCGGAAGACAAGGTGGATAAAGCATTCTATCTGGGCTTTTACAACGTTAGTCGTGCTTCGTCGGTCTTCAAAATTTGATTAATTATTCTTGTTTTCTTGTAAGTATTAAAGCAAGTATGGCAAAACATTAAATGTGTAAAATTTAATGTATTTTTAAAAGCCAGAAATGTGGTCTTAAAACTAGGATGTCTGCATTTCATCCAATGCCAAACACCATGCGAAAGGAATATATTTTTCTACCTTGGCGCAAAAAGGGTGTGTCGCCCACTCATAGTCTTCCCTCCAGTGATTATTTAATCTTAGTTTACAGAACTAGCCAAAATATAGTGCGACTCTGGTTAAATGGCGATTGCGACGTCAGATTTTTTACACGGTTTCGATGCGATTGTTCAACGTGTTCAGACACGTTTTTTTTGTGTGTGAAAACCAGTTGTGGGGCGTTATCCGACGACCAATTTATAGAAGCCCCACTAGGGTCCTTTATTTTAATTTCATTTTCCCAAGTACGTTGGGACAGGGACAATTTCTGATCACGGGCAGTAAAATGAATTTATATATACAACTAGTAAAACACACGTTCTTTATACAGGATTAATTAAATAAAACATCTTATCATCAAAATAAATAAAATACGTTTTCTCTCCTAAGGGTCTAATAATATCGCTTCTATCAGTTGAAACTTTCAATGTTTGAGTTTCGTTAAGTATTTTGAAATTAAATTTTAACCACCCTTGTTTTCTCATAAAATATACATTTTATTATATTACTATCGGTTTTGTGTAAGTGTTTTATATTAGGAGAAATATATTAATAAGTAAAAACCCAGCCATATTTTGCCAAAAAAACACCAATTATTAAATATTTTAATTTCTAAAAATGAATTGTTTTTAATATTTTCCTAATTTAATACCTAATTTTATGTTATGTACTTTTACGTCCATATAAAAAAACATGCTGATTCGCAAATATTTGTCTGAGTTTCAGGATTTTAAGTAGCTGTATGTTCATAAAAAAAATTGCAAACTGAGAGATAAATAAATTTTAAATAAAAATTTAATTTATTTCTGAGAGATAGATAAATAAAAAAAAATCAGAGTATTGAATATTTATCGGGATTTAATTCGATTTCAAAATAGCGGAATGTATAAAATACAAACTTTAACGTTAGTAGTATCTAGAAAAATGCATAGTTATATTTTTATATTACGGCATTTACAAATGACATTTTTAAATAGTTATTATTCTTGTATGTTATTCATCTCATTAAATGGGCAAAGTAGAAATAAATTAAATTGAAAATGTTGGCAGTTCAAAGCATAATATTTCGTTTATCAACGTTTACATTTCAGCAAATAAAAATATTACTAAACAGAGACCTACCAAATTTCGGCAATATAACTTTTTCCAACTAGGAAGCAATAATTCTAACGGGTCTAGTTCGGTCATTAACACAAATGTGCTTGTGTTACTACATGAATAATAATGACCAGGTAATCAATCAAATGGAAATTGGATAATTTGATCAGAACAAGAGTTAAAACAGTTTTAGGGCTTGTTAGTATGAAAGTTTTTCTGCTCTGATGATTCTAAAAAGCAAATTTAGGTAGCAGAAAAAAGCGTAGAGAGATTCGCAATGAAAAATGTAGGTACCTATGATAAAGATACTGAAAATAACTATCAATAACTAACTCATCTGTAAAAGTCACGAAAACCTAATAACAAAACTGATTATACATGCTTTTGGAAGGTTTTTCAGCAAATTGAGATATGGTGATTTCCTGAATTTTTTTTAAAAAAATTTTTAAAGGAAGGTAAAGGATATTATTTAACAAACTATGCAATATTTAAATGTTTTTGATGATTTTTTTTAGCTGTGAATGGTTATTTTTAGACTGCTTTCTACGAGTGTTTTTTAAATAAGGATTTTATTTGACATTATGTGTTATAAAGAACTGCTGTATTCTTTCAAAGTTTTATTTTTTAGAATTTTAACTTTAATGTTTAAAGATTTTCTTAAACATAGAAGTTTGTCAGATGTGAAGCTTATAATTTATATTTGTCGAATGTAAACTCATAAAAAAATTAGAGATTGACTCTGAAATATTTTAAACAATAGCTTATTTAATAATCCGAATAAAATTTTAGATATAATAATTTATTGTATAATTTTTCTGATATTTTATATAATCGATACAGTCAAGGATAGAGCCATTATTTTATATTTCTCAACTTTAATAAAGTGTGTGAGTAAATTGTAGTGCAGCTGAAATTATGTTCTGTGATATATATTGACAAATATATTCTGTGATAACTAAAGATTCCGATAACCTATCATTTTTTTAATGTAGACCTGTTTAATAATATTATTTATTTTCCTTTGTGGAGTAAAGTAGGAAGTGGGATAGGATTCTTTACTATAATGTCAGAAAATTACTTTTTTCAATAGTAAAGCTTGGTTTGAGAAAATTAAAACCATTTAGTTCTTATTAAGCTCCACTCAAAATGTTCTATTTTTGCTGTCTAAAAAAATCAATTATAGCTACCAATCAAATCTACCAATAAAATCCTTTTAAAAAATCATAATTTCCATTAATGTTTTTTCATAACAATGGGCGAATTTGGATTGATTTGTTGGTCCAATTTTCGCTCACATACTTCATTGGGAGTAAATAAAAATACGTGACATATAAATTAATACAAAACTCAAAATATATTTAAAAGAATAATCAAATTTTACTACAAATTCTTCTATTATGGCAAAACATGCCACAACACAGCGAACATCTTATAAGACAGGTAACTTAAAGTTCTCTGTTCGACTAGTAAATATAAAGAACGTTAAGGTTCCTACTAAAGTTCACTTTAATTTAACACTTTTCAAGTATGAAACTTTTTCAAAAGGTGGAGTAAAGTTACACCGTTTACGGTACACCTCCTTTACTTAACTTTAGAATCAGCAGCAGACATTTGCGATAAATATTGCGCAGTTACTACAAAACTCATTCAATTTCATCTCAAATAATATTCTAATGTTTCCAACGCGTTCTAACCATATTTCAATCTTCAATTTTCCCCAACCATTCAACTATTCTAATTTATACAGAAGCACAATTCAAGGTCTTCCATTTTGGAATTGGCGGCCATTGTTTTCTCGATGCTTCGATATCTTCCCCCATTGTATTCGGTAACGCGAAACCGTAGTGTTGTTTCAGGATACGTCGAATTGACATATTGTGAAACTTTTATTATACGAATCCCAGTCTTTAGTGAATAGACGAAGAGAAACTTGGGCTGCCATGTGTTGGAACATGACACAGCGAAGAATGTAATTAGGAATTGTATGCAAATAGGGTAATTAATACAACGAAGATAAACACGTTCTACATTAAACAGTTCGATGGATTTTGAACACTGGGGATGCCAAAAGTCATCTCCAGAAGAATTGTATTTTTTATCAACAAACGTAAGAATAGAAATGCTTTAACAAAAGTTCCAAAGTATCTATATTTTCAATAATAAAGAGGAAAACTGATTGATTTGTAAACATTGATTTGTAAACAATCCAGTTCTGAAACTTAAGTTTAATGCCCATTCTACACGGAAGAGATAAACACGCGCGAGCTTTTGTAGATAGCTCTGCGATTGGAGCATATAAACCGCGAAGAGCCATCTGCAAAGGCTCGCAAGCGTTTATCTAGTCCCTATAGAATGGGCCTAAGGTACATCTTTGTGCTTACTTAAACTACAGAACAAATTCTAATAATAAAATACCGATGTATCGGAAATATAGATATATCGGAAATCTCGATACATCGGAAATCTCGATACATCGGAAATCTCGATACATCAGAAATTCCGATACATCGGAAATATCGATATATCGGAAATATCGATATATCGGAAATGTCGATATATCGAAAATGTCGATACATCGAAAATCTCGATATATTGGAAATATCAGAAATGTAGATATATCGGAAATATCGATACATCGGAAATGTCGATATATCGGAAATGTCGATATAAAGGAAATATCGATACATCGGAGATCTCGATATATCGGAAATGTCGATATATCGGAAACATTAATTTATCAACAATATGTATGTATTGAAAATATTGATATATTATAAATATATATTAATCGGGAATGCCCTTTAAACGGAAAATATCGAGTATTGGTTGGCGATTCATCGCAATTGCAAAATGTCATCATCGTCCAAGCCTATTCCAAAAGAATGACCCGAGGATGGCGCCCCATAAATTTAAACAATGGTCAAATATGGAAGTCAAACCCTGGCATGTGACTCGTACTCTACAAACTTCCGAACCACGACTAACGTGAGGATCTCGGTAGATTTAATGCGCACCAACTCCATCTACACAGGAATTCTTTGGTTGGATGGTAAAAAATCAAACATGTCATTCTCTGATCATGAGTGCACCACTCTTTCAACCCGGCACTCGCGAACTGGCAGTTAAGTTTAAGCTACATTTCCAATGGATAGCGTTACTAAGAAATCGGATTTTTTAAAAATATTTTTGTTAATTGAGATATCTTCGAAGATTTATCTCTAGTCCCTAAAGCCTTAAATATATATGAAGTATGAAAAAAGACGTTACAATTCCACTATTGACGATAAAATAAAAGTGCTACTTCTAGACTATTAAATTTTTTTATTTCAAATGAAAAAAATATACAATACCTGTGGTGTTTTTTAAGAGAAAGGAAAACAAGAGGGTAAATAAACATTATTGAAATATATTTAAACTTTAGGTTCAAACTAAGATAATATTTAAAGATAGGAACACTTAAGTGGGCGCCTACAGTGTTGACCCACTGGGACGACACAGGACTGATCACATGAAGATTTTCAACATGAATAGAATGTTGCCACCACTAAGTTACAGGTGTATATGCATGGGTTGTTCTATTACAAACAAGCGGGGGTGATGGGAAAATGGGCATTGATTTCCAACAATAACATTACTGTCAGATCGCCTTTCTACAATTTTCTGGTTTGTAGGTTTGATATATACTCGAAATCTGCTTACAGTTTACGATGCAGATGCAACACTAATGAATAAACTTAATACCAACTGACGCTTAAGAGATTTTTACAATTGTCAATAAACAAATATTTAAATACAAATAAAAAAGCTTTCCATTCTAAAAAATGATTGACATCTTTGGTTTCAGTTGTTTCTAATTGAATAACTGCCATTGACACTCCTACACAACTCTGACGGTGAGTAATGCAGTTTTGAAAGATCATCCATTAAAGATATGGAAGATAACTTTCTTCAGAGAATTATCAAATAATCCTATCTTTCCACAACAAGCGCTGCGATGCGTCACAGGTAAGGATGTGTCAGTTTCTTTTTAAAGTTACATTGTGGTGGTTTCCCAGGTTCTTTCACACATCATAGTTCAGTAATTGATTCTATTATTCAAGTATAGACTGGGAAATTATTTTTTTTACCTTTGTAGGGATATAAATATTAGGCATTAGAGATTTTGTAGATTACATATAATCTTATTTTTTATTTTTAATTGAAATTTTTATTAAAATCTATTCACCCCAATTTTACAATTGTAAAGTAATTTTCCCTGTCAATGAAATTTAAATATATTTTTGTGTGTATGTTTTCTTATTAATTTTTTTAACAGATAAATTAATTGTAAACAGATTGCTTTCAAGTTGTACCTCAAACCATAAAATTAGAAACATATTGGTAAGTATTAAAAATCTATCTGTTTTTGAAACCAAGCTATGGGATATATCTGGTTTTGCAAATGATTACTGAGCTGTAATTGGTGCATCCGCATCTTAGTCTATCTACATTTGAAACTTATTTCCTTACTTATCTGGTTTTCAACTAACTGCGACTTTCACAAAGTAAAATAAATTATATCTAGCTGCTTTGGAATGTTATCACTTCGCCTACTGATAGATCTGTAGGAAAACTAAAAATAAATGTCAGAATATGAAAATCGAAAAAAAGTTATCTATATGGGTTTCACACTAGGGGGCTCAATTATTTGACCAGGGAAACTTAGAATGATGGAAACTATACCTTAAATTTGCTCACCTAAAGAACTGAGCAAGGTGCAAGAAAACACTTTGACGAAACTTGGACAGCTTTTTACAGGTAAATTCAACAAAAATATGTAGAAAAATAGTCTAAAACGAGTTAACAATAACGTTAACTAAAATGTTCTGAAAATTTTTGCTAATTCTAAACATTCATATTCAGTAAATTTAATTTATTTAAGATTCGTAAATAAATAAATTTCGTGTCACTAATGATAAATTATTCAAAACCATCTCTTTAAATAATTGAAGTTTTTAATATTAATATTCAGTTTATGCTAATTAAAATATTCAAATGTCAGAGACCTCAGCGCCAGATGATTACATGTCAAAATCGTTTTGATTATTCAAGATAAACTCAGTACAAACCAATGTAACTAGAGTGAAAATATAAATTCGTCTCTATCCCATCCGTTTCTCAAACCTCAAACAGCAGGGTCCTAGGATTTAGACATAAGCTGCAACCTATAAGCCCGCACCATACACAAAAAAGCCCACAGAGTCAAATTGCAGAAAAAAATGATTTGGAAAGATGATAATCCAAGTCCTAATGAAAATAGTATACAACAATCTTTTTATGATGGAGAAAAATTCTATTTTTCTTAACAGACATTTGTACAATGTAAATATACCCAATTACAATCATGTTCTTTAAAAAAATATGTTTCATTTGTGATAATTACAATTGCATTGCTTTGCTTATTTTTGGAAAACAGTTGTTTTTATTTTCTTGCATATTTATTTTGCTCAGAGCCATTTGAGGATAATACAAAGACGAGTGCAATGTTTTATTATCATTTTCATAGATTCCAGAATGCCCTTACACCTTATAGTTCCTTAAAACTTAAAATTATATGACAAAATATAGGAAATTTACATAAGAACAGTGTATCCCAATTTCATTTGTACACTTAAATTGATTTAAATGGAATTTCTGGAATATATATTTTTTCAAAACATTCCCGACCCCCTTCCGCGCCTTGTTTTTCCATACCCCCCCCCCCCCTAAGGGCTTACTAACTCTACATCCGATTATGGTCATGTGCGGTGGTACTTGTCTCACACCCCTAAGCAGAAGACAATATAAACCACAAGAAAACACAAAACCTATAAAAATCCATAATCCAACTCTGGTATCTTCGACGACAGCTATTGCAACATAAAGCCTAACCGATGGGACTGGATCCCACGCTCCAATGGCCGCAGACAAACATCGACATTGTAGTTCACACTCACCTGAGCACATCCATTCGTGTCTTCCGCGTAAGAACTACTTACATATTTTCGACATCACTCACAAACATTGCCCCTCGGCCTGCATAAACGGTAACACATCCATTTATGATGTTTCCCGTGCGTGCCCACTTCTTCGGAAACGAATAGCGCATTCATATAAAGGGAACTTGTTAAATTTTGGAGAGCACGGCTATATAGCTTCTAACGTTTATAAAAATTATGGATTTTGTTTTCTGTTATTATAATTATCTTTTATTTCTGTTTAAAAATTTACACATTATATTTATAAACAACAGAAAAACGTTTATAATTATCATTGCAGTGGCGGCCTGTTGTCGAAAATGTTAGTGCAGCCGAAATCATGTGACCCCTCCCCCCCCCCCTATTTTCCACAAACCATACATGAACGGAAATTCTTTATTATTTACTACTCAAATCAAAGTTTCCTTTCAATTTTTACGAAAGGATAACATGCGAAAAAAATAGAAAACACTTACTTATTTTTTGAAAATTAAAGCAATCCTCCTTTCTTATAAAAATGCGAATCGGTCAATTTTAATATTAACTTAAATAACGAAACAACAGCATGCCCATGTCCTGAAACAACAGCACACAGTAAATGTATCACGAAAACCATTTTCGTTTGGAGATATTCTCGTAAGTTCTCTTTTCACCCACCCATCCCCGCGTTCTATGCACGAGCCAATCAGCATATCGAATCTCAAGTGCAGCTAAAACAAGAAATTTCATTTCGGTTGTACCTTCTCCCAAAGGCAGTGCATTATCGTGGGGGAAATCTCCATACTACGTAGAGGTTGCCATGGCAACGATGCAGCCGAATTCGAATTTCGCTTTTTGGCTGCAGTTTTGATTGAATGGAGTTTTTACCCCTCCTGAATTGTGCATTACGGCAACAGGCTTGCTATTTATCGGAGATTTTGTTTACTACCGTAGAAATTTCATTTTCAATTCTAATCTTTATTTAAGAAAATTAGTAAAATATCTGATTTTAGTTTAAAAATACACTAATGAATTTCGGTGCAGCCCGGTTGTACTTGCTGTAGTGGACGAGCATCCACTGTATCCTCCTTGTATAGTTTTCTACACTGTTATAGACAATATTTGAACCCACAACCCACCGATTATGAGCCCAATACTTTACCGCGAGATTATTATAGAAAAAAAAGATCAGATCGCAGTCAATAAGTATGAATTTATTCTCAAATGTATCCTTTAAGAGTGTATCGGAATTTTTCTTAATATTAACCTTCGTAAAACATAAATAGGCGAGACATTTATTTTGATAGCCTATGTTTGTAATTCCATTATATTACTAATCCCATAATGCGTTAAATATTCATAAACATGTTTGCCGTCCCCACCCAAAAATAGTCTCTAAGAGAAGTTGCTACACATATTGTGGCTCACAAGACATAGTTTTGATCGCTGAGCGTGATGGTATGCTTAATTCTTAAAAAATATTACATATTAAGTTTACTATATATATCTAAAAAACAATTCTATAATTACATTATTATATAAGTTAGTATAAATAAATTGCTATAAAAATAAGAATTTTACACAAGGATCTTATCTTTAGAATAACGTATGTCATATTAGGGATAAGTTAGTATGGATGAGTTATATTATGCTACAAGGCAATTAATGTGAAATAAAGTAATATTTGGGGCCCTGAACACAGTGGGGCCCTTGTGCCTCAGCCTAATGTGCCCGATGAATAACTTGACTCTGCATATAGACGTATCTACATTTCTCTAACTTTTCCGGACAGATAATTTAAGATTTCTGTTTATTTTCCCGCATTAATAGATTTGCATAAAATAACCCACCTATACACATCCCAATATTAACAAAATAAATATTATTCTACAAAAAATTCAAGATAATCATTTTGTTGGTTACTACAATGAATAACAGTGCCGTCACACAATTTTTTTTCGGGGGGAGGGGGGGGGGGGAAATAAGAAATTTCCCAACTTAAAATTTAAAATTCCAAACTCAACAGTGCTGAAAATTCCCAGCTCCAACTTTTTCGCCATTTTTCATCTTTTTTTTTTATATATATTAGGTAATATTAAACAGTTTTCTCACCACAAGCCTTGATTTGTTGCACGCATGTTCCGTAGCAGTATTCGTTTTGAGGTCTAATATAAATGTAATCTTATAAGTTAGGCGATTTCTAATCTGCCCTCGCTTTCATTTGCTAATAATATTCATTTTCTTTAATCATAAATTTTCAGAACTCGGGGGATTTTAAAACCTGTATTTCCCAACTTTTAGGGTTTCCAGATTATTGGGGTCATTTTCACCCCACCCACCCTCCTTCGCCGAAGCGACGCGCCTGATTAACATACCTCGTACACAAAGTCATAAATTTACGTCTTGTGCACGACGATATATTTCCCTATCATCCACGTAAGAGTAATTCTTTGGCGATTGAAAATCCTAAATAAAGGTGGAAAAGTACATGTTTAGTTAAAGTACTTTTAACGGATATAGTTAATGCAAACAGAAGGTTAATCGAATATAATTGATTCGAATATATTCAAAGGTCACGAGCCCCTCCCTCTTTCCATAGTGCCGACGAAAGGGTGTGGCATTTGGGAAATTTTTGCATTGGCACGCACCCTCCTCCTCCCAAGGCCTTCATCTATCAAATTTACCAGAAGAGTAATTTTTGTTGACGCCTCTCCCAAGTGTCTTCATCCTCTTTTAACTCCGGATATTTTTGGAAGGGGCTTAGGACATTTTGGAACGCTTGGGAATTTAATTATTATATAGTCAAATTTTTAGGGAATAAATTTCAAGACTTAAAAAAGTATCTAATAATGAATATCTGGAAATACTCATTTTTCTTTGAGTACAATTGCATCGTAAATGAGCGATGACGTACTCAAATTAAAGTAATCGCACTTTCTCAAAAATGGACAGTGTGATTTCATATCGCTAATCCCAGCTTCTGTTCCAGTGATCTAAACAAAGCGACCTGACAAACTTAAAATGGTTGCTCAGAAGATGGTTTTCCATATTATTTGATGTCAATTGCTAAAATGGAAACAATTATTACCAACCTTACTACCTATTCTTTTGGCACGCCTTTTTAACATTTATTCTGTTTATAACTTCTTCACGTCGCCCTGGTAAAACATAGGATAAGGCACTGGACTGCGGTGGCTTAGGATATGAGTTCGATTCCCGGCAAGTTTTGGTTGTAATTGTTTTTTATTTATTGGAAATGATTTATGAAGGCAGCCTTTGTACGCAAGCAACTTCTCTTTTTATTTATTTTTACTAATTTTTGAATACATATCTTTCGCAAAAATGAAACATGTGTATTCGGAGCTATGATAAAAACGTCGAATATACTCAAAAATCAGTACATTTTTACTTATCTTTGAGTATCTATTTTTAAAATTGTACTTATTCTACCATATAAGAGTAACTTGTAGTGCTATAACCGGGACACCTTTGGTACCAGAACTGCGTAGTTCTGGTACCAAATTTTTCAAATTTGATTTGAATAATACGCAAAAGTCAATTTCAAAAGATATGTCTACATATCAACAAAATAAAAAGCGAGTAAAAAACACCATTCTACGACACCTACTGACAGTGGCGGCGATTCGGGGGGGCAAGGGGGGGCGGTTGCCCCCGCACTTTTTTTGGATGTTGCCCCCGCACTTTTTTAATATTGCACTTTTTAAAACTAAGTTAAAAGTCAATTGTTTTACTGCATTGTCGAACAAAGGAAACATTTGGAACCCCAACTTCCTCCCACTACCACAGGCACGTATAAGTAGGGGGGGGGGGGGTCAAACTCCTCCCATTGCAGGTAAAATAAAAACAAATTAAAAACCGAATCATAAAAATAGAGATTTTTTTTTGGGGGGGGGAGGATATTCTGTCTTGATACCCCCTCTGTGAGCATGGGTTATTAATTCTTTTGTTCTAAAACCCGATGACGTCATGTTAGGTTTAATTTGAAATAGAAATAAAGATAACAAAGGGAAAAGATCGTCAAACGGGGTCGTATAAACAAGATGCTCCAAAACATGCTATGGCAACCATGTTCGAGCAAAAACCACATAATTTCGTTAACCTTAAAATACTTCATTATAAGTTGCCAGTTTAATCTAAAGCAAAATCATCTCCCATGTTTTCTATAATAGTTTTAAATTTATTGGCCCGCGAAAACACTCAGCAACTGCTCTTTGATTATTATCTAACTTTGTAATTTTTTTTTTTTTACTTTTTGTAATTTCCTCTTTGACTTAAATCCAGGACCATAGAATCAACCCAGACAAGTCGGCTAATATCTTCTTTTTTTATTTAGTTCTAAATATAGTTCAAGATCAGACACCCTTTTTTTTATCAAGCGACTGTATGAAACTTCTTACATTAAAATGTAGTATTGCGCAATCTATAGGCGCCGAACGTTTGAGCATTTGACGTTATAAGGGTAATAATTCTTGTTTTATTACTGTTTGTGCATGTGATTTGCGGTTTTCCCTTCCCCCCTCCCTCCTTCCCAACTAATCTGGAATCCTTAAAAGTTGGGAATTTCGTCATCCGTCATTTAAAAATCCCTGATTTATGAAAATGTAAGCCCAAAGAAATAGCAAAAGAAAGCAAGGGAAGGATAGATCACCCAAATTGCCTTAAACTTAAAATAGACCTCTGAACGGACCTCTCATTGGACGTCGCCGCAGTACAGCATATTGGACTATTGGCGACGGTTCGGGGCCCATCTTGAAGGAAAGACCCGTGAACAATGCCTCATATATTTGAACCATGGTCAGATAACGAGGACAACACCTGGCGCCGTTAAGTTAGTAAACTTCTTGTTTCTTTTAGATCTTTGAATTAAAATTACCTTTATAATTTAAATTTAATTAATGGAAGTTAATATTTATTGGTATTAAGTAAATAATTTCTTTTGAATTAAATTATGTATATTTTACGTTTAATTTAAAATCAGCAGTGTCGATTGTGTTGCACAATACCATGCAAGTCAAGTCTTTTGACTCCCACATTTCTTTAGCTCATGTAGCCTTTATATTATTCTTTACATTTTTGATCAACTAAAACGCTTATTACATCTTTAAATTACCATAACTATAAATTATCTAACTAATCGTTCCCACGCATATATATTATAAGGATTCTCAAACTTTAAATTTGTTCTCTAAATTTATTTCGGAATTAGGGGTGATTTATTAATTTTAAAAATACATAGTTATTGACAACTATTAAAAGTAGTTAATGACAGTGACAACTGTTGCTTCCTCGATATTCAAATGCCAACGTATTCCTTTTTACTAATGAAAATTAATACTTTTTTTGAGAATTTACAGTTTGAAACTGTAATTATTTTTCTCAGGGTTCCGAAAGCCGCACCACAAATGCAGAATTGCAAATACTGCAGGAAATTTTCTGGGAATTGGAAGGGTGAGAAGACAAAATGTTCCTCATTTCTTTTTCAACACTGACAGAAATGGAAAGGATACCTATCCCTTTGTAGGTCGGTCAACAAGTATATTAATTAGATTTTGTGTAACAGTCCATATCCTTCCATAAAAAAAATGGGGGGGGAAGGAAATAATCGTAAAAGGGTTAGTTAATAATCGACCTGGGCGTCTCGTACCTATTTTAAGATAGTATCCTTTCCTTAAATAATTCAAAACAACAGTAAATATAAATATGCAATATTCATTGTTTTGGTGGTCAATATTTTTATTACACCCCCCCCCCCCCCCCCGCGCTCCACACACACTTGTTTCATCTTGATCTTGCCCCCCCACTTTTACCACCCAATCGCCGCCACTGCCTACTGATGTGATGTTCGTTGTGAGGGACAAAACGTTCTTATAACTTAAGAATTCAATATTCACGGAGCTATGAAAATGTCGTCATTCGAATAGAAAGTCAATACCGTATTCCCTTGTCGCCTATTTCTACCATCTTTAGGCGGTTGCCATACCAACCAATGAAGAGGTCGTAAACCTGTCCTGCCTTTTAACACGCGAGATTGCCAACTCCATTTTACTTCCGCTGATGATATTCGAAAAAATACCGGACAGCTCAAGTTGAATTAATAAAATGGTGGATGAAAGGAAATCATTAGCAGGAAATGGAATTTGGTATCTTATTGTTGAATAATTATAATTATGTGCATGAAATATTTATTTTTAATGCTAAATTTAAAATTGTACACCTACCGATTGTACAGCGCAGACGATTAATTTTAAATCTAATATAGGTCTTGAAAATTTTTTAAATTTTAAATGGCCGTAGATCACATAGTCGAAAACTGGTCAAGACACGGAATAAACTAGATTTTAATAGAACAATAAAAAAATGCATTTACTTTCAGACATTTCATAATAAGTTTATGTATAAGCTGAAACTTTGTAAGAAATGAACTTATTTTAGTTACTTTGCGTATGAACAACGAGCAAAAATGTTCCAAAGCATTAAGTTTGTATTCTTTCATAACAAAATCATTGTTTTTTTTATTTAGAATTTGTTTTACTGTAAAAAGAATACCGAGTGGTACAAATTGTTAGGCTATGGTCAAAGTTTGGATGTTTAACTGCACTTTATCATTCTTTTAGCCGCACTTAATAAATCATTCTTTTTTATATACTTTGCTAACAGTACTTTTACTTTTTATACTTTGTTGCCAATAACGCTAAGTTAACTTTTTAAAATATATAATCGAAATAGTTGGGAACATTTATATTTGTTTGATAAAAGTAAAACAATATTTTAGCAACACCAAAATTGTTTCAAGGAACACTTCCAAGTCAACGAGATGATGTAAACATTAAATTCTTGATGATATACCACTTCAGACAATATTTTTTAAAATCAAGTGTTAAGTTAAAATAGTTGAATATATATATATATATATATATATATATATATATATATATATATATATATATATATATATATATATATATATATATATATATATTGTGAAGTGAATTGCCCTCAATCTATTGTTTCTTATGTGTTCCCGCTTGTAAAATATATGTACCCTTTGCGTATGGGTTTATTGTACTATCACAAAACGATACTTTAAATTTTATATTTATAAAGTAACTTTAATAATTATTAATCAGAATAACATAAAATATAAGAATTCTGGAAATATAATAACTCGTCCTACAACTTAAATGATCGGCATTATACCAATTAAAGTTGTCATGGTGCACCCTCAAACATAATACGGTGTACCCTCATGGGGTGCGTGTATCCCAAATTAACAACTTCCGTAGTGTGTTAACTATTTAACACTAATTAATTATACATTTTTAACATACATAAAATTAAGAAACTTGTCGTCTTTTTAAAACTGTCCATAAACAAGTTGTAAAAATCCCCCCCCTTGTCGTAATATCTGTTTGTTCAATATAGAAGAAAAGGAATTGTCATTATTTTTTTTCCAATTTTCTCACATAATAAACATATGAAACCACAGTCTCTAGAGTCATTAAGGATATTAGATGGATATCCTGTTGTAGAGAGCACACCTTCTCAGAACTGTTTTGTCGCAATGTTTGCATTTCGTAATGAGATTTTGAGTCATCCATCAGCTTATTGAAGTGCTATTCTTGAACATTGTATGTTATGTTAGCATCACATTCTACATTATAATTTATCATGCTCTTTCTGTAAAAAACTATAAACGGATTGCTGTTAAATTAGGCTTTGAAATATCAAAGCCGATTTTTTTTTTTTAGAAATGCAAAAAATAACACTCTTAATTATTTGTTTTGATTAGGAGAGATAATTGGAAATTTATAACTAAATATTAGCTCATAAAGAATGATAATGGTAAATCAAGGAAATGTGTTATAACATTATAACTTTTAATATTGAATTTTTTTTTCAAAACCAGTGTTTAAAACAGTGCTAAATTTAAAACAAGTGTATTTCATTTCTCTACCAAGCGTAAAAATCAATGTAATATCTAACATCAGAAGCTTTTGTCCTAAAATTCAATAAAAGTGGATAATATTCTAACGAAAATATATCGAATTTGGAACTACTATATACGGTATTTCTAAAAAATAGCATGATCGTGTATAAATGAAAAAATAACTATTGTAAACCTACTATGTCCAATTACAAAACTTTTTTTATACATCAACATGAATTTTCGGGAAGTTTTAGCGCATTCGTAGTTATTTATATATTAGTATTTCATATGTTTAACATATATTTTCATATATTTAACATATACTTTCATATATTTAGTATATATAACACATATTTTGATATAACTTTTAATCGTGCTTCTGTTTAGTTTTCCCGTTTATAACGGTTCTAGAAGCTATCTTTTTAAATTGTCTTTTAAAAATATATATAACGATCGAATTGATAACCTCTCGACTTGGCGCGCGTTGGCGGTTTTAATTTGAAAGTTTCTGGCGGTTATATTTTGGAGTTTTGAATGGTGCGCTGTTCAGTCGGTTAAAAATAATAGTAACTACGTTCTTGTAAAATTACATTGTTATAAAATCATACGGTCTTGACAACAGTGAAATAATTTAAAATAATTAAATAATTTAATATATATTTTTTGTTTTAAGGGGGTCCGATACCTTCGACATTTTTTTCTTTATTTTTATACTTGTACAATCCAATTTTTTTTCTCTTTATAAATATGCATAAAAAACCATTTTAAGACGCTCCATTTTTTTTTTAAATTGCACATTTATTTTTAAATTAAAATTTTAGTACATTTTTTAACAATTTTAAAATTTCTACTCCTTTTTTGTTTTTCAATATTTTGAAGCAATTTTTTTTATTTAAGATCTTGAATAATATGTAAATAGATGTATGCATTCAAATTTTGATTAAGATACATCACTTTAAAAAAATAAAATATATTAGAAATTTTGGAAAAAAAATTGACGAAAAAAAATAAAATTCCATTTTAAGTGGTTTTAAAAAAACAAATTATGGTAAAAATAGGAAATCTGAATGCATACATCTATTTAAAATATATTTATCTTGCTATACACACAAAAATTATGATTTTAAGTATAATAGTAAAAAAGCCTTAGCATTTTTAGTGTTCATTAAATTTCAAAACCACGAACAGAGATATTTGCTTCTAAAGTTTACATATGATACAACTATGTTACAGGAACACATCATTAAAACATTCATAACTAAAAAAGTAATAGGAATATTTTGAAGCAGTTTTTTGTGAGTTATTAAGATAAGTTTGAATATTATTTTTTAAATATAAAAAAAAATGACTTTTTTTGCGAATTTTGGGTATCGGACCCCCTTAAACAATTGAAAGTTGGCGATCAAAAATTGCTTTGGAGAAATAACCCTTTCTGACGATTACGCTTCTAAAACTAACGGAAAAGCTCATATTCGAAGATGTCTGAAGAATAGACCAGTTATTTTGCCTAAGATAAAATGCCTAAATAGCAAAAGAGAAGGAATAAAAGGGAGAGAACGAACCTCAATAGAGTAAAAAAATATTAACGGGTGTGAAACTAAATTTTAAAATGGATTAAAAATCCATTTAAAAATTCTAGTCTCTCTGAGCGCTCTAATGCTTTAGTTGTTTTACCATATTATCCCCAGATCAGCCATCAAATTTCTAAAATTCTCGGTAGGTTCGACAGACGTTCCATTTTTTCACCTATCAATAAGATCACGTTCACACAACTTAAAGACCCTATTGACGATCTTAATAACTGGGGCATATACAGTATTTCATGTCAATGTGGCATGTCATATATTGGTCAAACAAAGAGAGCATTAAGATTTCGTATCAAGGAGCACCAAACACATACTGTTAAACAAGAAATAAAGAAGTCCTCCATTGCCAAGCACTCTTAGAAACATGGTCATATATTTAATTTTTCTAACTCACATTTAATTTGCAAACCTAAATCTCCAGTTGAACTTGACTTCCTGGAGGCGTTTCATATTTTTAGTAATATTGATTCGGTTGTCAATGAAACGTTTGCGGTCCCAGTATTTCCCGCTTGTTGGCACACAATAGTTAACTCCAACCGATTGTAATAGTTTTTTTAGTTTTTTGGTCTTTGGCAACATTTTAGATTTCTTGGGTTTATATATATTTAAATACACACAGACTTTGCATTTTCCGCTGATGAAGGGTGATGTATGTCCCGAAACATGTCCGGATTATACGGACTTTTATTGCGTATTTTAACGTTGCATTTGTATTTTAATAAAACCCACCCTATGCTGGAAATTAATGCAAGATAATGTTGTACCACAAAATCAATTCAAATTCAAAACCAACCAGACATTTAAGAACATGCAGACCAATATACTCAGCCTTGTTAAACAGAAAAAATCAAAGTAAAACTCACCTAAACGCTAAAGCGCCTATGATAAATGATTGCGGCAAGCTACAGAATAAAAGTTTCCCCTTTATAAAATAAGCCGGTACGAAGAGAGATTGGCTGAGGGCCAGACAAGAAAATGACAACGTGTGTATGTGAGGATATATCATACCTGTACGGAAACAATAGGCTGTAACAGCCAAGGAAAGGCGACGTCCCTAGACACGAATACAGATGAAGTTCCTCAAGGATATAAAGTGTTATGTCACTTGAAATATCTCCACGGAATCTTAGTACCGTAAATTGTAGTTTAGAGTTTTGGAAATATCGTTGCTTGGAAACCCGGAACAGGGGCTTGTGCTACGTGAGTTATGTTTTAACGCCTTTTGGGTTTTTAGGAAGTCATATGTTTTAAAGATTTAGTCACATATATAGTTTATTGTATACACAGGGTGGTCACAATTTTTTGGGTGAAGGTCATTGTATGGCTGTATCACATTGTGACGTAATGAAATATTATTTTTGTCCAACTATTTTGCTTAGTTGAAACCAGAGAGTTAAATAGAGAGTGCCTTCAATACCAGACTTTCATAACACCGCGGTGTCAACATTGAAAAGAAAAACTCACATCACGTGGTTATAGCGCTGCCACATTTGGCGTTCAGACATCTGCAGGAGTTCCAAATTTGGCGCACTTTCTTCTCTTTTGGTGATAAGGAGTTCTGTCCGTATTCAACTTTTTAACATATAAGTACGCATTTACTTATTTTCAAACAATATGCGCTAAATATTTCCTCTTCATTAACGAAACGAAAATATTTTATTTGCGTTCAATACTCGAAGCAGCGAAACTCTTTATATTTCTCAGGTTTTATTGTTCATATTTTCTTATTGAAGTATACAAAATAACAATTGAAAGAACTTCGCTTATGGTAATTTTTTTACATAAAAACGTAATGCAATTATTTCAAAACTACAAACTAAGAAAAATCTCCTTAATATATCTGTTCAACTCCCTTAAATTGTGCCACTCGTTCAAAAAAAAAAAACTATATTTAAATACAAAATTAAACACAAAACCATATTACAATACTTCTATCTCGTTTAGTTCTTAAAGTGCCAAGGCCAGCCAAGTAATATTGGCGCATGAATGAATTGGCATTTCCACATATCACGTGGTTTCAATGATGGACACACGGAAATCAGCATTTTTATTCCTCTATTTGTATCATTACTCTATGGTTGAAACTAGTCGCTTTGTTTCAGTAGCTACAAATACAGTAGTTAAAGAATAGCAAAATGGTTGATTTATTATGTGTAGTTAAACATCCAAACAATGATCACCGTCCATTGATTTGTGATCACCCTGTATGATACATTTCGAGCAATGTATAGTGTTTACATTGCTATTTTTAAAGCATTTACATTGAAGCTTCGGTTTTTAAAGTTCAATTTTTTTACTTTAAAATCGGTTCCAGTTAGGTATATACACTTGCAGTGAAGTGGACCGTGAAGAAAAAATGAGCCACGAAGCAGTGTTGGTGCGGTCGCATTTATTTTACTCTCGTCCCACACTAATCTAGAAACGAGGAGCAACGTAGAAAGCGTTCACTTATTTGTTCCGGAATCCTAAAAAGTGCCACTATCTTTAGTTTGATTTTATAACCTTAAACCCTGCCGATCATTTCGATAGACACCGCCTACCAAATGTTGATGTTTAATACAGATATGATGCAGTCCATAGGGAAGTGGTTCCTAACTCGTGGTCCTGGGACCACTGGTGGTCCGTCCGTGACCAGGTCATTAGGTGACCAGGTCACTTTTCATCCTATTTATTATTTTATCCAAAAATAGCAAAGCTTTTCCCGAAACTCTCATATCCCATTGTCTTTTCGAGCGAAGGTGGCAAAAAGCGCACGCTTAGTCTTCACTCCAGGGTTTATATTACTTTAGCTCAGTGCTTTTTATATGAGAAAACTGGCAGCAGATTGCAACGTTTGTTTCCGAGTACAACAAATGCAACAAGTGAACGTCCAGCCTTAAACTTTAAAGTTTACAAAAACATTTCCGCTTGCCTGGCCATTCCAAATAAGGAAGCAATTTCGAAGTAAACACCGATGGGCGGCGTGTAGACCATTACTTAAAAGAAACTCTTAAGAGAATGGCCAATAAAAACAAATCAGGTGTGGAACGAAAAAAAAACTTTGACTCATCATTCTGAGAAAACAAACAGACTTCCTGGTTTGTTAGAGAACTCGTTTTTTTTTAGTCGTATGTAAATTATTTGGAGGTTTTTAAAATGTAATTTTTAAAATCTAATCAGAAATCTAATTTATTGTGAATGGTAATAAAAAATGCTGTATTTGTAATCGTGGTTTGGTAATAGAAAGTTTTATTTACAAACAGCATTCCGATTTGTTGCGTTTGTAATGGCAACTTTTGATGCTTGCGTTATTTTTTTAAAGACTTTCTTTTGCTAAATAAAAGCTATTTATTGTAAAAAGTAAGATAATCTGAGATAAAATTGAGAAATGTACTCTTGTTTTTCTCAAAGAAAAGTAAAATAATACAGTAACCCTTTTTTTGCGAATTGATTTTTGGAAATAAGTTTTATGTGATACAAACATAGCTTAGTTTTTATTTAGATTCCAAAAATAAAGAATGTGTGTGGATAATTATAAAATTATAAATATTTTTTTAGAGGAGTATTAAGGAAAGAAATCAATAATTCATTTTTCATGTCAATATACATTTTTGTTAAATATTTGTATTAAATATTTATTTGTATTAAATATTTATTTTTATTAAAAATTTTCTACATTTACATTTTTACATGACCAAAAATATATTTAGTCAAAGAACTTAGATACTTCAATAACCATTGTCAACGAAGCTATAATGAGCAGGGGACCCGAGATGTATTAAATCACTATTGCTATTTTTATGCATTACTATCTATAAAATTTCTCAATGTAAAATAAAATTCAGCGTCTATTTACATGGTCAAATATACCTTGTAATTGCTATGATGCATTTCAAATATGTACTATCTTACAATGAGCGAAGCTAGCATTAGTTTGCGAAGCTATTTACATGGTCAAAAATACCTTGTAATTGCTATGATGCATTTAAAATAGGTACTATCTTACAATGAGCAAAGCTAGCATTTTTGCAAAGCTATTTACATGGTCAAAAATACCTTGTAATTGCTATGATGCATTTCAAAAATGTACTATCTTACAATGAGCGAAGCTAGCATTAGTTTGCGAAGCTATTCGTTTTGTAGAAATCCTGTATGGGTCGACGAGAGTTAGTGGACCTGAAGTGGAAGTCATTAGTTTGAAATAATGATTGCCGTATTCTGATAAATAACTTCAACGTCAGTTAAACCTAATATATTGTCTCACCTAATAGTATTCAACAAAATATTTTATGTGTAAAGCATTTAAAGAAAAGATCTTTAAGTTATTTTTTTTATTTAACTCTAAATTTTAACCCACGATGCTACACTAACATTGAAATTTAACATTTTAGAAAAAAATACTAAATACGTGTTATTCATAACAAATCATACGCCTCTGTGGTATTCAACACACGAACGTAGTCTATTGGGTTATTTTATATTTCATTTTAATACAAAAAACCGTGATAATTTTTTAACTTGGATTCGGTTAAAACTGTGCTATAATTCTATATGTTTGATTTTTTTTAATTTCATCCAATCTTAAGGACACGCAGATTAGTAATTTAATAGTTATGCAATTTTACCACTTTGATGGTAGTTACAATTAACCATTTCACTATAACTACACATCTGAGTAGTCTACAAAGTAGCGATAATCCGCAGTAATTTCGAGCACGGGGCACTCCACGAATCCTATTTGTTGCCTGTGCCCGCAGATGAAATGAATCACATAAAAAAATAGGGATATATATATATATATATTATGAGTCCATCTAATTTTAATAAGTTACGATTTTCATACTATTATAATAATATATACCTACTCATTTTGAGTATACACGATACCGTACGAATAAGAACATGCTATGCATTTATTAACGTTACAAACACTGACCAATACACAAACTGTATATCACGTAACAGGTTTGAAGTTTA
Source organism: Troglohyphantes excavatus (assembly GCA_963932185.1). Lineage (NCBI taxonomy): Eukaryota > Metazoa > Arthropoda > Arachnida > Araneae > Linyphiidae > Troglohyphantes > Troglohyphantes excavatus. The sequence continues at coordinate 39,734,975 of OZ010677.1, forward strand.
CCGGATTTCAACGCTACTATTAATGACCCCAAAAGCTCTTGAAAAAGAGTTAAAATATTGCTTGGTTGGCTTCAAACTTCTTAAAGCTAATCAAAGATTAATTCATTGATAAAAATCAAATTCATATTGATGTATTAATAACAATTCATGATGTTTGCAAAAATTTTGAGCAATTTTAAAATTTATACCGCCAAAATGGCAACATATCATAGCATTAAAATCCCTATACTTGGGGGTTTCTAATCGTTGTTTTAAATTTGCGCAAGTAAAATATATTTGAAAACTATTTATGCTATATTCAGTTCATGCCAAAGGAAAGGACATATGTTCTTATTTTTGAACAATTTTTTTAAATGTGCACAAATAACCCATCTTCCAAACAAATGTTCTGTATAGTTGCAAAACTAAGCATCTCCAAAACAAACGTTTCTTCGAAAAAAAATCTATACATCTATACAAAATAAATATATATTGCCATAGTTTTATTTTGTGTTTGTAATGCTTGTTTCAACGAAATTCCATTTTTAGCAGCTATAGATTTACCCCATTTTCTGGAACTGTTTCTAAAAATCGAAAAATTCTATAAGCTAAAACCATTAAATAGAAAGAAAAAAAAACATGGAGATATCTACTTATGCAACTACACCTCTCAAACATAAACACTACTTGCCTGTACCACCATCCAGTCCTCTGTTGAGTATGTGACAAACAGAACACAACATGGCCGATCATGGGGGAAAAAGAAGAATAAAAAGTAAAAACGTCGAACACAACGCACCACACCGAAAAAGCGGAGCAAACGATAATACAAAAAATATTGAATAAATCCCAAGCTGTGTGAATAAAGAGAGAGAACGGGAACTCGATGTTCTCCCAGCGCTGATCGTTCTGAGAGTGGAGATTGGTGACTGGGGTCTCTCTCTTTCTCTTCCTTCCCCCCCCCCCCCCCCCACTCCCGCTTCTCATGCAAACCACCTGCTTGCATGAGCGCGTGCACGCCCACGTCCCAGCTGGGGTTTTTTGCGAAAAGGGGAAATGGTCGGGAACGGATGGGTTAGGCGGCTTTTTTAAGGAAGCGGTCAGCTGAAGCACTAATGAGGCTTTGAGGCCTGGTAAAAAAAAGGTTTTTTTTTTTGTGTGTGTATGTGATTGAAATGCTATGCTATTTGTTTCGTTGTTGGATTTTATTTAATCGATGCTAATAATATATTTTGGTTAAGGGGGACCCGACATAGAGTAATGATACAAATAGAGGAATAAAAATGCTGATTTCCGTGTGTCCATCATTGAAACCACGTGATATGTGGAAATGCCAATTCACTCAAGCGCCAATATTACTTGGCAGGCCTTGGCGACTTTCAGAACTAAGCGAGATCGAAGTATTGTAATATGGTTTTGTGTTTAATTTTGTATTTAAATATCGGTTTTTTGAACGAGTGGCACAATTTAAGGGAGTTTGACAGATATATTAAGGAGATTTTTCTTACTTTGTAGTTTTGAAATGATTGCATTACGTTTTTATGTAAAAAATTTACCATAAGCGAAGTTCTTTCAATTGTTATTTTGTATACTTCAATAAGAAAATATGAACAATAAAACCTGAGAAATATAAAGAGTTTCGCTTCTTCGAGTATTGAACACAAATAAAATATTTTCGTTTCGTTAATGAAGCGGAAATAGTTAGCGCATATTGTTTGAAAATAAGTAAATACGTACATATATGTTAAGAAGTTGAATACGGACAGAACTCCTTATCACCAAAAAAGAAGAAAGTGCGCCAAAAATGAAACTCCTGCAGATGTCTGAACGCCAAATGTGGCAGCGCTATAACCACGGGATGTTGGTTTTTCTTTTCAATATTGATACCGCGGCCTTATGAGAGTCTGGTATTGAAGGTGCTCTCTATTTAAGATTACAACTCTCTGGGACCCGAGCCCCAAAATCCGTAAAAAATTGCTATTTTTTCTTCTTCATAAAACGATGCTAACCGTTCTTAAGAAGGTGTGTATAAAATTTCAAAACTCTAAAAGAAACGGAACATATGTTTTTTTGGATGTTTATATACCATTTATCACCTTTCTACATACTTTTCGTCTGCCACAATCGTCATTTACTCATAACATTACTTTTTTTCAATTTTGGTTTTAACTTAACTTACAACTTAACTTACAACTAAACTGTTAACAGTTTTTGAAGCTCTAATATTTGTTTTATAAACGTATATATAGCTTTTTTAAATTAAGTTATATATTTTGTTTTTAATTATTAAACTTAAAAATTTGAATATTTTTTGGGTTGTGAACTTAAAATAAGTTTTTGAAGACAATTAAAACACAAATATGCAAATGTATATTAATACGTTTGAAGTATATACTTTAACGTTATTTAATCAATTAAATTTTTTTTAAAAATTTAAAAATTGAAAGAGGAGTAGTGTTTTTTAAAAAAAAGTCTTTTTAAGCTTAAAAAACGCAAAAAATAACAAAGATAAATTTTAAAAATATATTTTTGTTTTTGATTATTGTTCAGAAAAAGTAAAACTAATAATATAAAAAAAAAATGGTATTTCTGAATTCATTAATAAACAAATTAGGATTTGGGGCTCGGGTCTCCCTTAAAGTTGATGGTAATGGTTGGTGCCTTGGAAAAGTTTGGTAAAGCATTTTGTACATTCATTTGTGTGTAATTCAGTAAAATAAATCGGGTGAAGCTCAGTCGGAGAAAGTTTTACTTGAAAGGTCATTTCAGCAGATTATACGAATAGGGGTTGGTCGCCAACAGAAGATAGATAAACCTCCCCAATAGAAGTAAAATAAACAATCTGCTCTCTCTCTCTATGTGACTCCTTGGGCCTTTATCCACGCCCTATACGTGCTTTGCTTTATTCCTCGCATGCAGTGGCTGGCTCGTGCGTATGAAAAGTGAGAGGGCCGATAATTCAAACCTAACAGTGTAAAAATTATTATGAACAAACTATGGTAACAATTATAAGTCTGTCTTGTAAATATACGAACACAAATAAAGCTGAGAATTAATCCAATTTTAGACAAATATTTGAAAATAAAAATCTTTATATATAATTCTCTTACGCGATAATTGAAAAACGCTGTTTTACTCTATGCGGAATGGCAACAGTTACTTTGTTAACAAAATTCTGTTGTGCCCGCATTTTTATTGGAGTTGGCGAAGCGGTTGGCGGAGCGTTAGCGGAACGTTAGCGGAGCCTTCTAGTATTAAATATTAGACTAAAGGAAGAATAATGAACAAAAAATTAAATTGACAATGATGGTCAGCATATAAAAGTCATTGAAAAATATAAAGAAAATGTTAAAGTTAACTAGGTGTGGTGTCAGGGGGATCCAAAATTAAATATATATTCATTAGAAACTTTTTAAATTTTAATTCTTTTAAAACTTAAAAAGTACGAAATGTAGATTATCTAAACAATTACAGAGAAGAAGACTAGCTTTATATTTTAAATAAACGTTTAAAAGCGGGTTTTATTGGTATTTTTAAACTGTAGTTTCATGCTAACTTGACTACTCTTTGTAAATGTATATATAAACACTTTCCAATATAAATACATTGCCAGATGAAAGTACTTTATGTTTAAATTAATTTTTTTATAACGAAAATTAATAAAAATTGAAGTTTTGGTTATGTTATTTTACTTAAATGTTCAATGTAGCACAAGGGGCAAACACACTAATTTTATAAACGTGAAATTTAATTAACAAAATATATAGGCATAAATCTTTTTAAGGTAATTAATTATTTTCAGTTTAAAATAAAGTTTTATATTTATAGAATTCTAAAGAAATCGAATATAGAAATAATGGTACTGTTACAATAATTTATGTGTGCATTTTGTGAAACAAACATTAATAAAAATAGAATTTTTGATTATTCTACTTAAACGTAGAATGCGGCACAATGATCAAACATTCTAATTTTATCCGCACGAAATTTAATTAAAAAATTATCGGCATAATCCTTTTCAAGCAATTTCAACATTTTGATTAAAATAAAGTTTTATATTTATAGAATTCTAAAGAAATCGAATACAGAAATAATGGTACTATTACAATATTTTATGTGTGCATGTTTTGTAACAAACATTAATAAAAATAGAATTTTTGAGTATTCTACTTGAACGTAGAATGCGGCACAAAGGTCAAACATTCTAATTTTATCCGCGCGAAATTTAATTAAAAAATTATCGGCATAATCCTTTTCAAGCAATTTCAACATTTTGATTAAAATAAAGTTTTATATTTATAGAATTCTAAAGAAATCGAATACAGAAATAATGGTACTATTACAATATTTTATGTGTGCATGTTTTGTAACAAACATTAATAAAAATAGAATTTTTGAGTATTCTACTTGAACGTAGAATGCGGCACAAGGGTCAAACATTCTAATTTTATCCGCGCAAAATTTAATTAAAAAAAATATCGGCATAAATCTTTTCAAGCTATTTCAAAATTTTGATTAAAATATAGTTTTATATTTATAGAATTCTAAAGAAATCGAATATATAAATAATGGTACTATTGCAATATTTTCTATTTACATTTTTTGGTAACGAACATTGATAAAAATGGAAGTTATGATTATTTTATTTAAATGAAGGATGTGTGGCGCAAGCGGTAACCACACTCATTTTAATCTGCTTGTATTTAACAAAATAAAGGCATGTCAGCATTTTTAATTTAAAAAAAAGTTTTATCTTTATAAAATTCTAAAGGAATCAAATGTTGAAATAATGGTACTTTCATAATATTCGAAAGAAAAATTTATGTGTTTAATATTGAAAATTTTCCTTTTAAATTAGAAAACAAATAATTTTATTTAGAGCCTTTTGTATGTCAAAACGACCAACTTTTGCAATCGTTTTTAGCATAGTATAAATACTTTTTAAAGTATTTACGTGTTGTTGAACAATATATATCATGAAAATTAATGCAGTTTACTATTTCTATAATTAATCGTTTGGTTAATATCAGAATGTAAGGCTTAGTACTCGTTAATGCACACATGATTGGCACATTTGCGAAATAGCTTAATCGTATTTATAACTAGATGTTACCTGCGGTTTCACAGGCGTTAAAAAAATTTTTAGCTCATGGATCGTTCTCTCCATTTTTCCCTTCTCTTTTATTTTCTCGAAGACGAAATAACGGGTATATTGTTCAGGCATCTCCGAATCTTAGCTTTTCCGTTAGTTTTTCCCATTGTAGCATAAATATCAGAAAGTTATTTTGTCAAAACAATTTTTGATCACCTACTTTCAGTTATTTAAAAAATATATATACATATTTATTTGAAATTTTTTCATTGTTGTCAAGATTTTATGATTTTATAACAATGTGGTTATAATGTTTTTTTTTAAATTGGCGATTAAAAATTGTAACTTCTAAAACAATTATAAACGAAAAACTAAACAGAATTTAAAAATTACAAGCCTCATTGTACAATTAGAGGTTGAATAGATCTTTCTTTCACATCTTTCTATCAGTGGAAGTTAGCGTTTTGCGTGCCCCAGACCCACACACAGAGACCGATTCTTTCTTTTATTATTAAAGATAACTTACACAACTGTTGTGTTTTTGTTATGCCTACTCTGTGGATTATTTTCTATTTTTAATGAGACAAAAAATATCCAACGGTAACGACCACTAACTGTATTTAATTAATGATATACTATTAAGATTATATACTATTCAGGATTTTCAAAATTTTTGGATGCAATATTATATTTTAAGTCTTTGGATACATTTCTTTTTTAAATTACCATTACACAGATAGTATTTATACAATTTAAATCGTCTGTCTATGGAATTTACATCAGAAATTAAAAACTTTCTGAAACGAGTATTGCTTGGAAGCTCTAAGATGAATCAACAGAAAGTATAACTTTGCATAAAGAATCATGAAAGCGTATAATAAAAAGAATGAATGAAATATGAATAAGAAACCCGTTGGGACAATGGTGATAAAAATGTCACATATTTAGACACTGGTGATAAAAATGTTTGTCACGAAAAGAAGATGAGAAATAATGCCTCTAAGACATGTTTATTTTCGTTTTTTCTTTTCAAAATTGACAAGAAAGAAACACAATTTAACATTGCAAAACTTATTATTATTCTCAAACTGAACCATGCGCCAAATATACCCTTACACTATAATGATCCGACGATAGAACTTTTCGAACGTTGTTCGTTTCCTCCATTTCCTTATAATCGATTTAACTTAAACTTAATATTTTTTTTTATATATGAAGAAGACATTCAAATGCAATGTGGAATAACAAATTAAGTTAAATTTATTTGTTTAAAAGGAGGAGGGGTTTGAAAATTTTCTAAATTTTAAAGCCCAATCAAAAACCCTACATAGATCACATTAATTTCAATCTATACCCCAAACAGCATACCAAATGTAAAAAAAAATTACATTTCTCATCACCAAAATATTTAAATAGAGCAATTACATTCATTTTTATATGCTGGATATATCTAGAGCTCTTAAAATTCTTCATGACATTTTAAGTATATTACTAATCTGTCTTTCATCTATACATCAGTAACCATGGCTATATCTATACATACTCTATTGATTGGAAAACATATTCTGACACACACCAACTTATTAAGCAAATGAATCGGTGGCTGTTAAAAGTCTACAAAGAGTGATACCCTTACTTCGAGAATCAATAAAAGAATTATTTTTCTTTACTTAATTCTCATAAGAGTTAGTCTTCCTTACACAGTTTTTAACGGATCTGTAGTTTAAAGAACGTAATCACTTAATCCTTATTTATACTTGAAAACAGACGCGAAACAAGCTTTTGGAAACTAGACTCGGGTTTAAACAGATTCAGTTTAGTAACACGGTAAATGTGTGACTTAATCAAAACTACATTACAAAGATTTCTTAAAGATTATTATGTATAAATTTTAGTTTTTTTTTGTATAGTATCTTTTTTTGTGACACTCTTACCTAAACTTTTGATAGCGTAACACTATTTTGTTAGAAGAAGGTAAAAATCTTTTCTAAGTATTCGAACTTTACGAATCTCGTTCTCCTTAAGAGTGTTCATTCATTAAAACACGCTATTTTTTTATTCTTTTCAGCCCCCTTCATGTCACGCAATACCACGTTGGCCTTCTCCCCCCCCCCCCCCCCCCCCTGTCACGTAACGATAATTTTTTGCAGTTATAAAACTGACATTAAAACTTCCGTTCTGTGTGTTTTACTAAACATCGCATTATAAAGATTGGAAGTTCGATAAATAGTGCTCATACCAATGTTTGTGTGTGCGGCGTATTCCAGCATTTTATAACATTTAAGATTTCTGCTACGTCGCACAACCACTGGGTTCCCTCTACACGGTACAGTAACGCGTAATAGATACTGTTTATCCATTTTCTGGATCATGACTAGTGTCCCTTATGGAATGCCTAATTATCTTTGTTTCTCGAAAAGCAAACTAATGTCTATGCCAATAATTTCCAAAAATGTTACATATTTATTATTTATAATTTATTATTTATAATTTATTATTTATAATTTATTATTTATAATGTATTATTTATAATTTATTATTTATAATTTATTATTTATAATTTATTATTTATAATTTATTATTTATTATTTATTATTTATTATTTATAATTTATTATTTATAATTTATTATTTATAATTTATTATTTATAATTTATTATTTATATATTATTATTTATATATTATTATTTATAATTTATTATTTATTGTTTATAATTTATTGTTTATAATTTATTATTTTAAATTTATTATTTTAAATTTAATATTTTAAATTTATTATTTATAATTTATTATTTATAATTTATTATTTATACTTTATTGTTTATAATTTATTATTTTAAATTTATTATTTATAATTTATAATTTATTATTTATAATTTATTATTTATAATTTATTATTTATAATTTATTATTTATAATTTATTATTTATTATTTATTATTTATAATTTATTATTTATAATTTATTATTTATAATTTATTATTTATAATTTATTATTTATAATTTATTATTTATAATTTATTATTTATAATTTATTATTTATATATTATTATTTATATATTATTATTTATAATTTATTATTTATTGTTTATAATTTATTGTTTATAATTTATTATTTTAAATTTATTATTTTAAATTTATTATTTATAATTTATAATTTATTATTTATAATTTATTATTTATAATTTATTATTTATAATTTATTATTTATAATTTATTATTTATAATCCTTCAGTATGAATTGAAGTGAGTTTTAAATGAAAATAAAATGTCCTATTATTTATTTACAATCGGATAATTAACTCCCATTCGTGCAATTTTGATCATATATCGTCGCCTCGGAACAACAGTTAAGACATAAAAAAAAACGAAAATGAGTTTTCGGTCTTGCTAATATTACCAAATGTGCCGTTATTTAGTGGAACAGTCGGACATTTTTATGTCTTCTTTGAAATCCCTGAACTACAACGTTAGATATTCAGCATTGAAAAAACAGCACATTTTAAAATCAATTTTATAGGCAACTCTGTATTTGCTCATATCCTACTGTTGCTCTAAGGGGACGATATGATGTGTTTATTATTTTTTATAAACTTTTTAGCGAGAAATAGAAAGGTTTACGCAAAAAAAATGAATTTTAGGCTAAGCATTAAAAATGTAAATCATATGGAACGGTATATTTATCATTCAAGTCCTTTGACTTTCCTCCTCTTGATTCATATAATATTTAGCAAGTTGGTCAAATCGTATTGATTTTCAAATATATAACTTAACAAAACTTTTTATGAGAAAGCAAATAAACTTAGAGTTTTAAGGTCTCAATGTATTATGCATAATATATTGCCGAAAAAATTGAGCATAGGAGGAAAGGGGACGCCAAAATCACGTTTACCTGTGCTAGTAAAGTTAATTGCTCCTCCACCTGGTGAAGTATCAAAATATAGATCATTTTGAAAATTTTAGTCTTAAAAAATTGTTCTAAACAAGTTTATTGTGTTTTACCGAAACGGATTTTCTTAATCGACGTTTTTCAATGAACAAAAACATAAAAATTCATTAATTTTTTTTTTAATTAATGTTAAATAAAAATCTTTTGGAAAAAATATTTACATTTTACCGTGTTTTCTTTTCTTGTTTTACGTACTTTATAAAGTAAAAAATAATCCCCAAGTGTATTAATAGTGTTAGACAATCAACAGTAGATGGCAGCACCAGGCATACATTCTTAAAATAATTTTAATAGCTTTCAAATAAATGAGATTATATTTAATTTTCCTGTATTAATTTTTACATATTCTTCCCTCTTATTTTTTTTTAAAAAATAAATGGTAAATTTACAATAAATTGTAACGCAGTCGGTAAAGAAGGGCGAAAACAGATTCTCATATCGTACTAGTATTAAGAATCCTTAATAGTATTTACGTTATTATTTTAGATTACAGATGTTTTCCAACTTGTTCAGTTTAATTAATTATTTTTAAATGTCAAATAATAATCAATAAACAAATAAATTAACTTATAATCAATAAAATAATAATAAATTGTTAATCCCTATTATAATTAAAAAGTAATTACATTATTTATCAAAGTTAAATGGAATAATCCGATTTAGTATAATAATTTTTCTAAAAAAATTTTGTTGCTTTTATTATTTTAATGCCATTCCAATATAAAATTTAACAAATTATTCCAAAGAAATTAGAATATAATTTATTTTATTAACGAGTAAATTATTTATTTTAAATATATAAGTTAATGCCAATATATTTAATATAAAATAATCGTTCTAAAAAAAAGGAAAACTGATTTTAAGTAAAATGCGCTAAAAAGTAAAAAATAAATTTTAATTTTACAAACGAGTATGAAAAAATTTAATTATTTAATATCAATTTTATACTTATTAGAACTTTTTGAAATCGGCGCCGAAATTCAGGTACGATTTTTGTAAATTGGCACCAACTTCAAAAAGTTCTAATAAATATAAAATTTATATTAAATAATTAAATTTTTTCCAACTCGTTCGTAAAATTAAAAATTACTTTTTGCTTTTTAGCGCATTTTACTTAAGTTCGGTTTTCCTTTTATTTAGAGAAATATTATTTTAGTTTTCCCTTTTTAGTTTTTAATTTAGCGGGGCGGCGGGGGAGGTTCGCCCCTTGCTATTATTCACCAAGAAATTCAAGTAACAACTTGTGCTTACATTTTGTCTCAACAACGTATATCATAAAACAATTCCTATGCATGGCAATAAATGCTGGGTAAACGAAATGTCATTGTTGTACAACTTCTGTTAAACAATAAAAACATTTTGGACGGATAAATTGTTTAAAAATATCCTGCGGTTAATCGACATTCCCGGGTATGTAACAGCCGGATAACCGATTTTTTTTTTAAAGATTTTGTTTAAGCGGATTTTTCTCTATCCAACAACAAAGGAATTTTCGAAATTGGACAAAAAAAAATTCAAACCTAATATTTAATAATTTAATAATTAAGATAATATTTAATAATTAAGATAACCTAATATTTTTTTCAATTGCTCCCAAGTGAAACATCCCCTATCCAACAAAAAAAAATTGTCCTAATATTTGAAGTAGAACCGAAATCCCGCGCGAACATACATAAAAAAAATACATAACAGACGAATTGATAACCTCTCGAATTGGCGCGCGTTGGCGGTTTGAATTTAATGTTTCTGGCGGTTTAATTTTGAAGTTTTGGTGGGCGTGCTTAGCAGTCGGTTAAAAATGTATAATTCATCCTGTATAAAAATTCCCACTCCGTTCGCTTAGAAGTTTAAAATTTTACTACATTACCTTTTGAGAATATAACGGTGTGTTGAAGTTGAAGAGATAAATTTATAACGTTAAAATAAAAAAAATTAAACGTCATTTTAGCTACAGTAACTGTAAATAACAATTAATATGGCAATAGTAATGCTGAAAATTATTATATCGTTTTTGGATTTTATGTAACTACTCGCTAAAACGGCGAATTTCATTTGAAAATGGTATCCCTGTAGTTCGTTCTCTCAGAGTTTCCCACAAAAATATAGAACTGCTGAACTCGACAACTTAAGTAAATCGTAAAAACAAGAATGCTCAATAGAAAATGTTAATACACTAGTTCTTAGGCCCATTCTACAAGAACGAGTAAAATGTTCGTGATTCGATAATTCATACCACGTGGTATGAATTCTCCAATCACGAAGAAGTTCCAACTCGTTATTTCCGTTCGTGTAAAATGGGCTTTAAGGATTGCATTTAACTGGATTCTATTGTAGTTATTTACAAGTGCCACATTACAAAAATAAAAGTAAAACAAATAAAATAAATGGCTACTGTAAACCCTTGCCAGTTTCCCTTTCTCTGTCTCTCACACATAACGGCTATGATTAAATTCCAAACTAAAATTTTAATTTTTTTTTTATGCAAAACGATTTAAATATACTTTGCAGAAGTTTAAGATAAGTATATTTAAAACATGACAAACCTTTTCTCTGAAATATTGTAATTTAATTTTTTGTTACAGCATTTCTAAGTTCTTTTAGTGAAGTTATTAAAGGTAATGCTGCCATTTTTTTTAAAGATTACATCTAATCATTGGCAAATTGTCAGTTTTTTACGAACCAAATGTTGAAATAACGCTTATCTACCGATTTTTTTAAGGTTACATTTTATTACAAATCGAGGGCGATTTGAATTATAGTTTATAATATTTATTGAAACATCTCATAAGTCAGTCAGAGTGAATTACACAATGTTTAGATCTAGAAGAATATTATACGTGTTTTATTAATTTCTAGAATGGGCCGTTTTAATTGAACCCGTGTGAAGAATGCGTAATTGTGCTAGTATTTAATAAACCCTACAACTTCAATATAGTAAAGTATTGTCACAGTCAAACCAAGGGCCATCGTATTTTCAAAATTTATAGGTCGGATTCATCAATTACCGACCAGCTAAGACCAATTTCTGACCATTGTCAAACGTGTGACTATTAAAATCACTTTAGACTGTAAATTTAAATTTATCTAAATTTTAAAAACCTTTGAGTAAAATTGTTTGAAGGGACTTTTAAAAACATAATGATATACTGTTAGTTTTAAATATGTTTTTTAAAATGTTCGTTAACTGGTAGGTGGTCGGCAACTGATGCATTTTTTTAAAATTTAATTATAGGTTTGGTTTGGGTTTGGTTAATTAACGTTGTACTAGAGCTGCACAGTGGGCTATTGGCGACGGTTCGGGGTCTATCTCGAAGGAAAGACCCGGAAACACATACACATTCACCTCGTTATTTTAGAACAATGGTCAGATGACGAAGAAACTCCTTAACTGGCACCCAACGCCTTCAATAGACGTCGGGACTTTGGACCCCGATCAAATTTATAGTGCACCAGTCCCGTATAGACGCCGTTAAATTTTGCGGATGTTCCGGACACCTTTTCTAGTATTTTGTAGCGAAGCTGGCAACCCTCCGATCACAAGATCACTGCTAATTTAATAATAGATTAAAATTGGTAGAGTTTATTGTATATTGCACAATGCATTTTAAAAGCTATTATGATATATTGAGAAACTTTAAAACCCAATTAGAATAATCTAATAGAATTCTTTAACCAAGGAATTAAATTATGGTAACATAGAAAGTATAATTCAAAGGAATAAAATTCAGGACAAAAAAAAACTACAAACCAAACATACAAGACACGTTTTTTTAAATAATTGAATTCTTATAGTTACGTGACCTTTTCACAGCATCGAGAAGATAAAAAATCTCCTCTATTCACGTAATTCCATTTACTTTTTTTATCTTTATGAAAGCTGCACCCCCTCTTTGTGATAGGTCTAGGGAAAAGGAAAGTGTTTAAATTTACCCGAGAAAGGTAAGAGTACTGACATGCATGTATTATGAACGGACCTCGCATTCTAAAGTAAGAGTAATCGATTTATTACTTGAACTGTGGCCAAAAAGAAAGATTGGGATGGAAGAAGAAAAAAAATGAGAAATGCTCTCGTTGGAATTCCTATTTATTTATACGGAAAAGTTCAGGGGCGAACAGAAGAAAGATAATGTTTGTGTCGACTAAATTTCCACTAATAATTTGCTTTGTTTTGAATCTTTTTTTTTTTTTTTGAAAGAATAAATGATTTAGAAATATTTTTTGTGGGAGGAATAAATAAACGAGGTCTAGGAATATGAATTGATTGCGTACTTTAGGAAATGGGATTGTTTTTTTGGAAAATAATTGGGTAATTTTCTAAATACGCTTACATAAAACTTCTGTGGATATTCATTAGTTTAATGAGCATTATTATGTTAATGTATTTAAATATTTTTTTGTTTATTCTTTAATTTTTATTTATTATTTTTTTGTTTATTCTTTAATTTTTATTTATTATTTTTTTGTTTATTCTTTAATTTTTATTTATTATTTTTTTGTTTATTCTTTAAATTTTTTTACGCGATATCGTACACTGTAAAAAAAAAGGAACTTAAAAATGAGCACCTGAATCTATTCGTTTTTCTTTAAGTACAATTGTACAATGAGCGATGACGTACCCAAATTTAAGTAATCGTACTTTCTCAAAACTAAGCAATGTGATTTAATATTGTTAATCTCAGCTTCTGTTCAAGCTATGTTAACAAAGGGCCTGATAAACTTGAAATAGTTGTCCAGAAGATGGTTTTACGTATTATTTGATATCGATTGCTTAAATGGAAACCGAGATATTACAACTCAATTATCTTACTTTCCATTCGTTTGCCACACCTATTTAACATTTCTTGTGTTTATAAACTTCTTCCCGTCGCCCTGATAGTACAACGGATAAGACAATGGACAGCGGTGCCCTTAGGACTTAGGTTCGATTCCTGGTAAATTTTGGTTGTTATTGTTGATATTTATTCAAAGTGATTTATGAAGGCATCCTATGTAGGCAAGCAACTGCTTTTTTTATTCATTTTTATTCATTTACACATTTTGGAGTACGTCTTTTTCGAAAATGAAACTTATGTATTCGGAGCTATGATAAGCATCGAATATACTCAAAAATTAGTACATTTTACTTATTTTTGGGCACCAATTTTTAACAGTGTATTTATATAGATACTTATTTCACCAGTTCAAATTCTCATGGAAGTGTTCTTTTCTTTCACAGTTGTATGTTCTTATGTTTCTTAAAACATTTAGTCTTCCTTTAAATAAGCATTTTGAGTCAAAAAGCAGAATTTCGTGTTCAGAGCTTTTCAAGTTTGCAACCAACTCGCCTTGACTATAATATTAAGTGGAATGATATCAACTTATTACTGGGTAATCTATTAAGATAGTACCCACACCACTTAGCCAAGTATTAGATCTAGCTTCTTAGTCATAGGAAACGATGTTATTTCAATTTCGGATTTTTGTGATTTTTTTCCACATGGCAGCCAAGCTACCCATATATGTTTATAAAGAACCCGCAAGTGAAATAAATTCAACATCTTTAACGATTCATCGTATTGGTTGTTTACGTAAAAATGGTCAAAATTATATAAACTATTATGTAATTAGTATTGTTATTTATTTCAGTTATTATATTAAAAATAAAGTAAGAAAAAAAAATATTAAAAAAAAATATTTTTGTGTTCATGAGCAATTTTCAAAAACATTACTTTTAAATAATGGAAAGTTTTGGGTATTCTTGACCTTATAAAAGTTCATATTCTATAGTTGTTCGTGGATCGCCAGTTTTATCAGGAATGTCCATACATTTAAATTCATAAAGATACTCCATGTTTGAAACATTTCCCAAATTTAAGTTTAATTTGCAAAAAACTGCGTCTTTTAAAGTAATTACACTTATTTTCAATACACTTGTATTGGATAAGAAACAGAAATAGAAATGAAACTAGTTTGTAGTTAAAACTTTTAAAGTCCGATATTTTCTTTGCCATGAAGAGAGACACAGAATTCGTCGAAATTTCCGAAGTAGCCTCTTTGTCTTTAAAAAAAAAAGCTTTATTAGATACAGTTAACCCCAATTGTCCATTTTTTTTAAGTCCAAAACATCTATAGAATTGTCGTGGATTTCATACAAAATCATTTTTCAACATTCCAAAACCAGAAAAATTCACATTTCAAGTCTTTCGAAGAACATTCGAACGCACAGAATCCATCAGGTATTCTACATGCATTCCTCAAGACAAAATGGCGTGCGTTCACACACAGAGAAGAACAAAATAAAAATCTATTCTTCGAGAACTTCCACAAAACTTCCGGCACCTAAGAACACACGCTAAAGAAGAATACGATAAACGCGGGGGCGTGGAACGATGAAAACGATTAAAGAATCGATTAAGGGTGAATACGATGCGGTATTTTACGTGAAAAGGAGGAATATTTTCTTTCGAAAGCCCCGGATGTGTGTTGAGAACTAGTCAAACATGGCTTTTGTTGGATCATAATGAATGGATAAATTTGATGAGGTTGGTTAGAGCATTGTTTACTAATGGGGGTTGGATAATGGATTAGTGTAGAGATAGTTTAATGCAGCAGTTCTCAATTAGCATAAAAAGCGGAAACCTAGAAAAAACTCAAATGTAAACGGGAACCCTTCTTTAATATATGCTCATGGAAGTTTCTTGTTTCCTGGATATGTATATGTTACAATTTTGTTTGAACAAGAAAACAAAGGGAAGAAAAAAAATCTTAAATTAATTTTTTTTACAATAATTTCTTTTCACAGTTTTTACACAGTAGTCCCATTTAATTGTTTGAACATAAAAATAAAGGAAAGGGAAATTCCGAAAATAATTTTACAATAATTTCTTTTCATTCATTTTACACAGTATAGTCCCTTTTAATTGTTTGAACATAAAAATAAAGAGAAGGAAAATTCCGAAATTAATTTTACAATAATTTATTTTCATTTTACACAGTTTTTACACAGTATAGTCCCTTTTAATTGTTTGAACATGAAAATAAAGGGAAGGAAAATTCCGAAAATAATTTTACAATAATTTCTTTTCATTTTACACAGTATAGTTCCTTTTAATTGTTTGAACATGAAAATAAAGGAAAGGAAAATTCCTAAATTAATTTTACAATAATTTATTTTCATTTTACACAGTTTTTACACAGTATAGTCCCTTTTAATTGTTTGAACATGAAAATAAAGGAAAGGAAAATTCCGAAATTAATTTTACAATAATTTATTTTCATTTTACACAGTTTTTACACAGTATAGTCCCTTTTAATTGTTTGAACATGAAAATAAAGGGAAGGAAAATTCCGAAAATAATTTTACAATAATTTCTTTTCATTTTACACAGTATAGTTCCTTTTAATTGTTTGAACATGAAAATAAAGGAAAGGAAAATTCCTAAATTAATTTTACAATAATTTATTTTCATTCATTTTACACAGTATAGTCCCTTTTAATTGTTTGAACATGAAAATAAAGGAAAGGAAAATTCCTAAATTAATTTTACAATAATTTATTTTCATTCATTTTACACAGTATAGTCCCTTTTAATTGTTTGAACATGAAAATAAAGGAAAGGAAAATTCCGAAAATAATTTTACAATAATTTCTTTTCATTTTACACAGTTTTCACTATGTAAAATTGAGAAAAGAGGAAATAGGGTCACAATTTTACGCAACAAATTTACACAGTAAATATAACACCACACTCCAGAAGTTAAATTACTTTTAGTTTCTTACACACACATTCAACATTCATGTAATTGCATAGTCACTTAAATTAGTTATTGCACAGATTGTAATAGTCACTTAAATTAGTTATTGCACAGATTTTCCAGTGGGATGAGTGAAATTTTCCTTTTGGTCCATAATCTCGTTCAAATTTAGCTGCTAGCTTGATATTTACACTCTTAAATTAGCATAAATATTGTCCATTACGATATTTGTGTTTCAGAATATAGAAAAGGCTTGTTTACGTCTATCAGTTGTGCAAAAAGAGTTCAAATAACCCAAAGCTTTCTCGGCTAGTTGTTTGGTCACTTTGGACAGTTAATCAAAATTCAATTAGAACCCATTTAGAATGCATTTGAACCATTTTTTTTTCTTTAGACCCCACGAACCACTATTTTGGGAACAACTGATTTAATAAATGGTTTAATAGGTTAATAGTAATTTTTTTGGTTACCTTTCAATAGGCTCGATGAAACAAGGGATCGTTATTTTTTTTTATAGAAAAAATATTTATAGAGACTTTTTAAGGATCAAAAAAACATTTTTTATCCGTTAATGATTTGAGATATTTATTACTAGAAACGATACTTTTCAAGTTGTAAGTAAAGGTTTATTAATCTCCTCACGCCCGATACTAAATATACCTTCGAGCATGGATCCTTCATAGTAGGGAAAACATAATGTTATGATATCGCTAACATCAAAGTGAGGCCAACATGTATGACCTCAGACACGTGGTTAATTACGTCATTCCATTCATAAATTTTCACTGTTACACATTTCCCAATCGCCAATCGCAAGTATTTTTTAATTCATAATTTTGAAAAGAAGTCAGTGTCTGAAGCCATTCGGTCTGAAATGTTGGTTTCACGATTATGACGTCATATTCGCTCTACTACAGTCCATTCATGCTCAAAGAAGTATACAGTGTGGTCACAAAGTGTTGGACGATGGTCATTATTTTGCTTCTTAACTGCACATAATAAACTTTTTTTGCTATTCTTTAACTACTATGTTTATTGACACTAAATCTCAGCTACTTGGTTAAAATAAAAGCGAAATAGTTGAGAAAAAATATTATGGCAGTACAGCTAAATGTAATACAGCCAAACAGTGAGCGTAGCCCAAGAAATTGTGCATATTGTTTTTAATTTGTGTAAATTGATGGACTAGTTTTATGTTTAGATATTCTAAAATAAGCATTTTTGTTATTTAGTTAAAAGAGTTAGAATTTAATTCCACTCATAAGTACCTTATAAATCAAATGAAAAAAATTAATCAATTAATTAGTTCTAATAGACTTTTAAAAACTCAGAAAAAAAAAGTAAATTTGTTCTGTTTTTAACCCAAAAGATTTTCATAAATTAAACTTATCACTAAACCAAATCTTAATCTACATAACGAATATTTAAATCAACATCATATAAATCCAAATTGACGCGTAACTTCTATTTTAAATAGGTCGGCAGTAGATAGCGAAATGAATTACACAGTTTCGAGTTTCCTTGCTGAGTAATGCACCTTGCGCAAAAGAACGTTTTACAGAATTTCAACCAGTGTTTCCAGAATCGTAGATTTCGAGTATATTTTGAGTATATTTAAGTGATAATGAATACATTGAGTATATACGAGTTATATTAAATATATTGAGTATAATTGGTTATATTGAATACACTGAGTATATATGAGTTATATTGAATACACTGAGTATATATGAGTTATATTGAATACACTGAGTATATATGAGTTATATTGAATATATTATAATTATATTAGATATATTATAATTATATTGAATATATTATAATTATATTGAATATATTTGAGTTATATTGTGTATATTTGAGTTATAATGAATATATTGAGTATCTTTGGTTATATTGAATACATTGAGTATATACGAGTTATATAGAACATATTGAGTATAATTGGTTATATTATATACATTGAGTATTTACGAGTTATATTGAGTATATATGAATTATATTCGATATATATGAGTTATATTGAATTTATTTGAGTTATATTGAATTTATTTGAGTTATATTGAATATATTGTGCATATTTGAGTTATAATGAATATATTGAGTATCTTTGGTTATATTGAATACATTGAGTATATACGAGTTATATTGAATAGATTTAGTATAACTGGTTATATTGAATACATTGAGTATTTTGCGAGTTATATTGAATATATATGAATTATATTCAATATATGTGATTATATTGCATTTATTTGTTTTATATTGAATATATTGTGTATATTTGAGTTATATTGAATATAGTGAGTATACTGTAATTCGAGTACACAACATACTTCCAATTATTTCGGAATATTGTTAGATCGCATTTAATTACAAGTTTATTTAATGTCGTTCTAATTCATCTAGGTATAAAATAGTACTATTACAAACTAGATATCTCAGCAAACCATATATCCAATCTGAAAATCCCGAGTTATTTAACTAAATTTTAAAATTAGTATTTGTCACAAGCCAATTAGTAAAAGGAGAAAAGACAGTTTAACTTTACTATAAAAAAATAACATTGCCTTTTTCCATGTTAAAACCTCTAATTATAACTTTTTATGCAAAATGATGAGAAGTGCAAAAAAGTTAAATGCATTCAACGAGTTTATATTCTAGGTGGTTCCCTATATTCAGTCGTAACGGCCCAACGTGTTAGAAGTTAGACAATTCGCGGACAGTTTTGTTAGACATTACAACATTTTCTAATACTAAATATATATATATATATATATATATATATATATATATATATATATATATAATTCAGATACTAAATTTAATTCAGACGGTAAATATTAATACAATTTCAATACATTTATCTAACTATTTAGTTTTTTTTTCTCATAAGATAAGTTAGCTTTTAAAATTAATAAAATCATACGTATTTATTTTGATTTTCGAATAATAATGAAGATTTTCCAAAATGCGTCGTTTCCCCAACTACAATATTCTCAGGCAATACAGCATACTTGTAAATATGTGGGAAAACATTAAAATGTCAAACTTTCTAAGCTACAATAATAAGGACTCCAATTAAATATTTCTTTCCGAACATACACGTTTTAACCATATATTATCACATTACACAACGGCATCATCAGAAAAATATAACATCTTTAACAATATATGAAAAATAATTTCTGGTTAAAATCTATAAAAATGAAGGCAAAGGAGTAAACATAAAAATGAATGCCAAATTACAAAATTTTATAAAAGAAGCATCAAATAATGTGGAAAACCGCCTTCTGAACACCTATTTTAAGCTTGTCAGGTCGTTTTGTTAAGATGGCTTGAACAGAAGCTGATATTAGCAATATTAAATCACACTGCTCATTTTTGTGAAAGTACGATTACTTAAAAATGAGTACGTCATCGCTCATTTACGATGCAATTGTACTTCAAAGAAAAACAAGTAGGTTCAGACACTTATTTTTAAGTAAAAACGAGTAATTACAGATACTCAATTTTAAGTAGTCATAGAAAACGAGTATGGTTAGGTATTAATTTCTAAGTACCTTTTTTTTACAAAGTATTTAAGGATGATATAGCATCACATACAATTCAAAATGATCATTCATGGATACATCTACGTTTTGGAAATTTATATGCACTGATTTCTACTAAAAAATTAACTACTCAGAGGTAAAGTTTTCATCTCAAAATAGATCGAAAACCGTTAGTGAATCGATTTTTTAAGTGAAAACGGTGAACGGTGTCACGCGTTACGGTCTAGACGATTCGTCTGGCAGTTTCAGTTACGTCTAGGGAAAATCAATGGGCAAGTCCCATCCCCCCAGGGAAGACAAACAATATCGTACAATATCGGTCGATTCAAGCTTTTTGATTCCTAACTATTGGAAAATACAGTTTTTCCGGCAATATTTTGATTTAAATTTATTTTCAAATATGATTTCAATCTGGTATTTGTAAGCTTTAGTTGAAAATATTAGTCATTCCTAAAAACGCTGAAGGTAAAAACTATATTGATGCATCTTTACCATTTTCTCACAAAGATAAATTAATTTTTTTTATAAAAGCCCAAAAATATGTGTAACGAATATGCGACAAATTTTGATGCCATCACTTATTATTTCAAATTATTTTCTATATCCAGTTATTTAGTGTTACACTAAGAAGAACATTCAGATATATAGTGATACCTATATTTACTAAATATTATAAATACTATAATTACTAATACTATACAAAGACAAGTGTATGCGTGTTTGTTTTTCATACAAATCTATAGTTTTATTCCGATCTTGATGAAATTTTGCACACTTGACCTTCGAAGCCAGAGGAAGGTCATTGTCTACATGAGATTTCGAACAACCAACCTCCCTCCTTCTTTCCCACCCCTTAGCTTGCTTAAGCCCATTGATTTCTTACTAAAACCTAATTATAATTACTGTAACAACGTAATATTTCAATTATGGTGATATACAATTCAATCAACTATGATGATGGATGAACGATGCATTATGATTGACTGATGAGGAAATATTGCCAATATATCGCCAAAATGTCACCAAATAAATATAAATATCGCCAAATGAATAAAGAATGTTGCCAAATGAATAAATAGAAATTGACAAATCAATACAAATTTCACCAAATGAATGAAAATGTCGCCATATGAATAAAAACATTTCCAAATGAATAAAAATATTTCCAAATGAATAAAAATATTTCCAAATGAATAAAAACATTTCCAAATGGATAAATATATCGCCAAATGAACTAGAATATAAAGTTAGGTAATATCATTTTACACACTTGATCTTCAAAACAAGAGGAAGATGCGTTATGATTGGCTGATGAGGAAATATCGCCAATATACCGCCAAAATGTCACCAAATAAATATAAATATCGCCAAATGAATAAAGAAAGAGATGATATTTAAAATATCCGTCTCATCCCCTTTCCCTCTCCTTAAAGCAGAAATTATTACTAATACCGCCAAATATGGCATGGTGCCACTGTGTAGAAATCGGACAACACTCGTAAAGTTATATACATATAAAGAAGAGCGTCTGAGTTTGTTTTTTATACAAATTTTCATTTTGACGCATCAGTTTTTTCCGGGCTAGTTACCTATAAAATAATATTAAATATTCAAAAAATATCTTTAATATTTTTTTATTACTACTTTGAAAATATACTGCTGATATTAACTTTAGTAAGAATTGAAATTAATTTATAATCTCAATGTGTTTCCTATCAAAGTTTATTCAGTATTTCTGGAAATTCTTCTAATAATAGCAATGTCCGATACAAACAACATTCCTTTTCCAATAGCAAATTCCTTTTCCGATTTCAGCTTCCCGCCAAATACATTCACCATTACGAATCAGCCAATGCAGTCAAAACAATTTACGGGGGGCATAAAACTCAATCGTTCTTTCTTATCACAACAGCGCAAACGATAAACCGACTCATTGCCAAAATGCGGAAGATAAATTTGCACAGTAAACAGCGGCAGATTTCCCGAGCATGTTTGTTCTCGTAGAATAGTAATAGTCGTCTGCAACTGGTTTGGGTAGAATGCAAACAATTCCGAGGGTTTGTTAAAGTAGTTATGGCGTGGCAGAGAGAATGGCTGAATACCTTAATTTAATGGAGATTGTCTGTTTGTAGAAGTATTCGAATCTGGAAATAAGAACATTTTGTTTAAAACGAGTTTGGAATGAGGGGACATTTCATTTTACAGTGTTTAATGAATTAAATATTTAAGCAGAGTTTACAGAGATAATTGTGAAACGCAACAATTAGGATGGTTGAACTGAAGTCGTACTAGAGCTACATAAACGGACATTGGCGATGCTGTGGGTTGATTGGCTCAATTAACATCGCACTAGAGAGCTACACAATAGAATATTGGGGACAGTTCACGATTTATTCTCAAAAGAAAGGCACGCGAACACAGTTTTCTAATTTTGAACTATGGTCAGATGATGTGGACAACACCTAAGCTACTATCCCACGCACATTACGCGTGAGGAAATTTGTGCCGCAGTCGATTCAGCGTGTACCAGTCCCCAATACACGGCGGACGACGAGGAAAGAAACTGGTAATCTTCTGATCACGAGCTCGCTTCAGTCTCAAAGTCGATATTTTGACCCAAAATTCTCCGATTTTGACTAGAATATTCTTCTGGTGTTCCATTCACTATTTGGAGAATTATGAAACGCTACAATTATATTGGTGTGAATTCTGCTGAACCATGCGCAATGGGGTTTTGGTGTCATTTCAAAAACTTCTACTCTATAACCAAAGTGAGAACATTTGAACCCTCTAGTATTAAAACAATATAAATCCCTATTTTTTAAGATTTTGACATTTATTTTTAGTTTTTTTACAGATCTATCAGTAGACGAAGTCATGACATTCCAAAGCGGCTGGATAATATTCATTTTATGGTATGAAAGTAGCAGTTGGTTGCAAAACCAAATAAGTAAATAAATCCGTTTTAAAAGCAGATAGATCAAGATGGAAGTAGGCTACTGCACACCAATCGCAGCCCAGTATTCAGTTTGCAAAAACAAATACATCCCATAGCTTGATTTCGAAATCAGATAGATCCCATATAAAAAAATTATACCTCAAAACAATATTTACACATAGCTAAAATTTAGTAAGACCTGCGAATATCTAATCCCAATTTGTAAAAAAAGATAAAATTTTCCATAAATAATGCAATTAATTAATCGTTTCTCTTAAAAAATGTGCCAAAAGGGATCTGTCTAGTTTTGAAATTCCAAAGAGCTCCAAAGTATTCCAAAGAGCTTTTCTGACACCGTCGTAAGCGCGCGTGACTTCGGACCAAGAGATCCGTGGTTTGTGTCGAGCCGTCAATTTTTATTTGAAATCGTCCTCATTTTGGACGAAATAAATTTCGTTAGAAAAAAAACGACAAAATGTATTTCTTCAGTTTTACGAAATATTTATCGGAGCATTTAACAAGCATCTGTGTTTTTTTCAAAAATGAACGTACATTTTTAGCTGTGAAGGCTATCCTCCTAAGATGCACTATTTAATCACAATGACCAAATAAAATGTTAAAATGGACACTTTCGAATGGACACTTCGCAAGACAAAACTGGCTGTCCAGATTAAAAAAGAATAGATAAACAATCGATTTTACAATGAAGAAAAAGAACATGTTTATCAATTTAGTAGACGATAATTTTTATATGTTTAAAGATACGGAATAAAAACCACAGGCTTTATATGCATAGAGTCCATTGTTAAACCTCTTTCCGCTGAATGAGAGTTTATTTTTTTAATATATACGTCTATTTTTTAATTAAATGTTTTTATAATTATATTAATTTTTGTAAGCGTAATTGTTTTGTTTATATTGTTTTTGTAAACGTATTTTTTTGTAATAATGTAAAAAGACAACGATATGTATCAAAACCATATATTTGAATAACATTGAAAAACAATGTATTTTAATGCATTTTAAAGTTGAATGCACGTTAAGAAATTTGAAGATATCCACGATATATCATTTGTGTGACTGCTATTGCACAACTGGTCGTGGGTAGTAAAATGCTTGCCGAAATTCATAAATCTCTGTATAAAAAAAATTAAAATAAACCTTCTAATAACGTCATGTACGTGTTTTTTATGAAGTATACACACCTTATTAATTTTATATATCCATTTATATTCCTTTAAAAAACCCATTACAATATCCCTTATATACCTCTTTAAATAATCCATTACAATATCCCTTATATACCTTTTTAAATAATCCATTACAATATCCCTTATATACCTTTTTAAATAATCCATTACAATATCCCTTATATACCTTTTTAAATAATCCATTACAATATCACTTATATACCTTTTTAAATAATCCATTACAATATCGCTCATATACCTTTTTAAATAATCCATTACAATATCCCTTATATACCTTTTTAAATAATCCATTACAATATCACTTATATACCTTTTTAAATAATCCATTACAATATCGCTCATATACCTTTTTAAATAATCCATTACAATATCCCTTATATGCCTTTTTAAATAATCCATTACAATATCCCTTATATACTTTTTAAATAATCCATTACAATATCCCTTATATGCCTTTTTAAATAATCCATTACAATATCCCTTATATACTTTTTAAATAATCCATTACAATATTCCTTATACCTTTTTAAATAATCCGTTACAATATCCCTTATATACTTTTTAAATAATCCATTACAATATCCCTTATATGCCTTTTTAAATAATCCATTACAATATCCCTTATATACTTTTTAAATAATCCATTACAATATCCCTTATATACCTTTTTAAATAATCCGTTACAATATCCCTTATATACCTTTTTAAATAATCCATTACAATATTCCGTATATACCTTTTTAAATAATCCATTACAATATCCCTTATATACTTTTTAAATAATCCATTACAATATTCCTTATACCTTTTTAAATAATCCGTTACAATATCCCTTATATACCTTTTTAAATAATCCGTTACAATATCCCTTATATACCTTTTTAAATAATCCGTTACAATATCCCTTATATACCTTTTTAAATAATCCATTACAATATCCCTTATATACCTTTTTAAATAATCCATTACAATATTCCGTATATACCTTTTTAAATAATCCATTACAATATCCCTGATATACCTTTTTAAATAATCCATTACAATATCCCTTATATACCTTTTTAAATAATCCATAGGTCCATAGAAAACACTCACATTTTATCATCTGTTCTGAAAATTTATAAAATGCAGGTACGCTCATACGGCTGATAAGCGATAAAATTCCATTTATTTTCTTGATTTTCCATTTACTTTCTCTATTTCCATGTATTTATTTTCTTTTAAACAAGAATGAAAACTCTATTAGTCATTTTATTTTTCCCAACAATCCTCCTTAAGTAACCTAAAAAAAAAGCAACGAAACTTTAAAAGCGCACAGAAAACATTAACATTAAATAGTTCAGTATACAATAAATGGAGCTTCAATCCATTAAATCCCATAGATATAGGGATTTTTTTTCATTAGGCCTTTAGCCAATTTTCAGATATCTTGTTTCTCTCAAGTGGAAAAAGCTCAAATGAGCGAAAGAAAAATCTTGACCCTTTTCACTTCGTATTTATACCCTTTTCCTCTTTTACACAGATAAAAAAGAAGAGCCAAATGCACTCAAATCTCTTGGACTTAGATTCTTTTTACGTTCTTTATTTTTTATGACCCAAATATGAATGGATGGAATTTTTATTATACAACTTTTCTCTAGATCTTAGGAAACTTGAGGATACATTTGCACTGTTGGCGTCAGTGGTAGCCAAGCAGTTAGGGTTTATGTTTATAGTTAGGGTACGGTGGGGAAAAATGGGTAGTGCTGTAAAATGAGTAAATATTTGATTTCTATACAAAAAAAGTTTTATTATAAAAGGATATTTTATTTTTTGCATATATTTTTAGACATTAGTTGTCCACATTTATTAAAAGTTTACGTGTTGCATTTGGCAACATGGCATTAGCCAATTCATGTTTAGTGGCAGCATCAGAGCCGGATTTAGAGTTGGTGGACTGCTAAGATGACAATGCGGTGCACCCGCCCCCTCAATTTCAAAGGGAGGGGGACGGTATATTTAACGTAGTAAAACAAAAGGGGGGGGGGCGGATTTTTTTTAATATATATTCTAGAACTGCAAATTAAATCATTTTAAGTGTACAAGTGAAATTGGAATACACTGTTTTTTATAAATTGCCAATGCTATGTTACAAAATTTGGACGGTTTCAAGGAATCTCAAGGTACAATGGCATTCCGGAATGTATGAAAATAATTATAAAATATTGTACTCTTCTTTGTATTACCCTCAAATAGCTCTAATCAAAATAAAAACAAATGATTTTCAAAAAAAAACAACAACAAAATTATATCATATAACTAAAACATTTTTTAAAGAACATAAAGGTATAAGGGTATATTTACTTTGCACAAATCTGCTAGGAAGGTAAAAATGTTCTCTATCATTAAAAAATAGTATACTATTTTCATTAGTAAGAGGATTATCTACCTTCCAAATAATTTTTTCCGCAAGTTGACTTTTTTTTGCGTAAGGGACTCTTTGTGGTGCAGGCCCTAGACTGCATCCTAGGGCCTGCACCACAAAGGGCCTATGTCTAAAGCCTATGCCTAAAGGGCCTATGTCTATGTCTACGTAGCCTAATGGCCTATGTCTATATAGCCTAAGGGCTTATGTCTATGTAGAGAATGCCTAAATCTGGCAGTGAGCAGCATGCTGTTTTTTGTGGCACCTAAAAACTTTTAAAAAGATAAAACATTACTGAACATTTAAAAAGTCCTGTGTTTATTTTCAATTGAAAAAGGTTCTGAACAACTTTTTGCCACAAACAGGTAAGGATTTTTTAAAATTCCTTTGTATATTCATGATTTAGTGTGGTGGGGAAAAATGGGTATCTCAATGGGCATTAGCAATTTTGAATGTGAAGAAAGAAAAATAATTAATTCAACAGCACATGAGCATTTCATATCACTCGAAACTCTCCGAAGTTGGGTTGTTTACACCACAGCCCATAAAAGATATGGATGTTATACTGCACTTACTATGAAAGAGGATAATTGTATAGTACAAACTCTAATATTTTTTTTATATCAATGTGATTATCCATTTGATTATCAAGATCTGATTAATGTAGCTTAAAAATATTTTTCGACCAATAAGAAAACTAACCATAAAACTCTTTTTTTATAGAATGGACCAGAGTGAATGGACCAAAGTGGAAAAATCAACAGACAAAAAGAAAACCGAAATTGCTGTCGAAACCAAGTATTTTTTTTAGTAATTGACATGAGTACATTATAAAAAGTTGGTAATTTATCGTTATGTTAATAAACAAATAAGATTTGATTAAAGTTTGTATTTATTGTCTTTTAAATCCATTACAACTTTTATATTACCTGCTGCCCATTTCACCCCACTTTTTGTTGAAAGGGACATAAAACAACTTGACAATTTAACAATTTTAAAGTTTTAAAAATTATTATACATATTTAAAGATTTTAAGGAACCATTGCATAAATACATCAAAAAAAATTATATTAATAAACTTTTTTAAATGAAAAATAGCTTCGAATGAAAAATTTACATTTTTTCTACCCATTTTACCCCACCTTACACTATATTCAGAATGGTCACAAATTGTTGGGAGATGATCATTGTTTAGCTGCTTATAATGAACCATTATTATTGCTATGCTTTAACAACTTTGTTTTCTGCTAATAAAACTAAGACTGTTTAAAATATAAACGAAATAGTTGGGCAAAAATAATGATTTATTATGCTAATAGAGCTAAATGTGATACATACAGCAATGACCATCGCCCCACAATTTGTGACCACCCTATATATAATATTTAAATAGGGAACAATGTAAAACTTTAGATAATTAAAAACGATTAATACTGTAATAATTTTAGTTTATCAGAAATTATTATATTACTTTGAATAAATGTAGTATTGCACTAAATGATAATTATTAAAGTTGATTACTATAAAAAAAATTGTTTCTTCGCGATGCATTAATAAAAACGTTACACTACTTAAATAAATAAAGCTATACTCAATTAAATATAAACGACCAAAATAGTATTAATAGATTATTTTATCATTTTGTCAATTTTTTTTTTTTAATTTTGGGATGTTTTGTTTTTGAAAATCTATGGATTGGTCTTTTATAGTCGTCTATCATTTAAAAATATATAAAAATAGGTTCACACAGAAAAAATTACGTCCAGAAAACAAGAAAATGACGAGCCCAAATAAACGAAATTAAGGTAAATGAGTTGTAATATCTCAGTTGCTTTTTAACATATCTACATAAAATAAAATAATTTAAGTACAAATTGGAATTGTTTGTTTAAAACCTATAAATCTTAGGGCATATTTATCAACACCATTTTGATAATTATATTAAATTGTAATATTCTTTGAGAATGTCGGACGAGATCAAAGGTATTTTGTTAGTAGCACGGCTTCACATCTTGCCGCTATTCAATTTTCTTTATATAAGTAGAAACTGAATTATTAATTTTTTAATTAATTATTATTAATTACCTAAAAAACCTCTTTATCAATTCTAAAATAAATTGTTACTAATTAACTTAAAAATTATTTATAATTAACTTTAAAAATATTAATTATTAACTTTAAAAATATTAATTATTAACTTTAAAAATATTAGTTATTAACTTTAAAAATATTAATTATAAACTTCAAAAATATGAATTATTAACTTTAAAAATATTAAATATTTTATTTACTTTAAAATATTAAATATTAATTAAAAAAATGAACTATTAATTTAAAATTAAATTTTTAATTAAAATATAAATTATTAGTTAAAACAAATCATTAATTTTAAAATAAATTATTATTAATTAACGTAAAAAATATATTAGTTATTAAATGTTAAGTAAATTATTAAATTTAAAGTAAATTATTAATTTTTAAGTAAATTACCAATTTTTAAATAAATTTGTAATTTTAAAATAAATTATTAATTTTAAAATAAATTATTAATTTTAAAATAAATTATTAATTTTTAAAACAAATTATTAACTTTTAAAATAAATTATTAATTTTGAAAATAAATTATTAATTTTGAAAATAAATTATTAATTTTGAAAATAAATTATTAATTTTGAAAATAAATTATTAATTTTTAAAATACTAGGGGGCTCCGCCCCCTGCTCCGCTAACGCTTCGCCAACCCCCGGAAGATTGCTACGCAATCCTCTTTAGTTTTGCTTCGCAAACAATACTGGCTTCATACACTGTAGACAATGACAATGTGTCCTAACAACAATACTTTTTTTAGTTATATAAATTATTACTGGCAGTGCCGTCACACAAATTTATTTTTGGGATGCTGAGACAAGAAATTTCTCAACTTAACGATCCGAAATTCCGAACGTGAACGATTCAAAATTCCCAACTTAAGGACGTCGGGTACCAACTCTAGTGTTGTCCTCGTTATCTGACCATTGTTAAAAATATGAGACATTGTTCCCGGGTCTATTTTTCAAGAAAGGCCTCGAACCAAAGCGTCCTTGATGTAGTAAGTAAATACGTACCAATAACCAATCAAGGGCGCTTTGTTCGAACCAACGCCAGTAGTTCAATGTGCAGCTCTAGTGCGACGTTAATTAACCAGACCACACTTAACGATTCGAAATTCACAACGCAACAGTGCTAAAAAAATCACAGTTCCAACTTATAGACATTTGTCAGCTTTTTTATAGGTAATATTAAACAGTTCTCTCGAAAGTATTGATTTGTTGTACGCATGTTCCAATGCAGTGTTCCGTTTTGAGATCTAATTTAAGTTTCATCTTAATACAAGCTGGGCAATTTCTAGTCTTCCGTTGCTTTCATTTGCTAATAATATTAATTTTCCTGAGGCATAAATTTTCCCAACTCAGATATTTTTAAAATTCAAAAACCCCAACTTTTAAGGTTTCAAGTTTACAGGGGGGGGGGGGGGGAGGGGGGCCCCCACACACAAACGTTGCCGCCGTTGTGGTGGGTCTGATAACTGGAAAAGCTCAACTGCAGAACTGCTTCAACGCAATTGTTTCTACTCATTGAAAAGCGAAACGTGTAAACAAACAACAGCATAAAACGCGCCAAGCAAACATAAGCCTAATTCGCCAACTTTTATTTATATAAAGTAAGATTATTGAGAATTGGCGCTAATAATAATTCCCCATTAAAATATATATTAAGCTACGGAATTTGGATTTACATACATGTTGGCATTTTGCCAACGTTGGCATTTTGCTCCGAAATATCTTTTAATAATAATTATAGTACTTCACATAAATAGTTACATCTAATTTATTTTTTAAGATAGAAATTCAGTATTGATACCATTCAAGAAAGGAAGATTTTACGAATATAACTATATTTTTTTAACGGGAAAAAAGTATATTTTTGAACTACTTAGAGCAGTTTTAATTTATCCCTTAAAATTTTACGCGTAAAATTGACGATTATTTCAGACATTTCGTCAATTATTTAAAAATTTATAACTACAAAACTAAATCGAAATTTCACAAACGCTCTGGATCATTTGTAGCCAATAGTTTAATCTATACCCCTAATTTTTTATTTATTTTTTGTTGAAAATTGAATGACAAGTATACAAAAATGTATGAATTGTTTTCAAAATTTTCTAAAATCATGACTTTAACATAAAATAACGTCTAATATAATGATCGTATTGAAAAACAAATATATTCATCTTATTACCTAAACATTTCTTAATAAACTGGCATAATTTCATAATTTTAGGACATTTACTTTCTGAGATGCAAGCGGAACAATGAGACAAAAAGTCGCAAATTAAAATTTTCTCGAAATATCCGACATTTTTTTCCTTCTTCGCTACTTTTTATACCTATTTTAATTGACTATATCTAATTTAATTGTAAAGACAGGAATATAATCTTTATAACATCAGAAAGAGGAAGTTTTAGCGAACATTAATATATTTTTTTGAATAAGAGAA
Organism: Troglohyphantes excavatus; assembly: GCA_963932185.1. Classification (NCBI taxonomy): domain Eukaryota; kingdom Metazoa; phylum Arthropoda; class Arachnida; order Araneae; family Linyphiidae; genus Troglohyphantes; species Troglohyphantes excavatus. The sequence goes on from OZ010677.1 coordinate 39,766,374, forward strand.
TATGTAATTTTAAATGACTTATAGCAATTTAGAAATCACGTTTCAAAAATGAGGGTGAAAAAACTTCAAAAAGTGGAGTGTGTTTAAATGTTTAAAAAACTTATAAATCCAAAACTAATTCGAATTTAAAAAAATGCTTACTTGGATTTCCAGTTCAAACCTATTTGTACACTCCCTAAAAAAATTGGATCTCTCCTCTTAATAGTGTTTCAGAAACTCGACGGACAAAATTACTTGTAAGCGAAATTTTATCAACGACGACTTTAATATTAAATAACTTATAAACTAATAACAGTATTGAAACAAAAATATATTCTTCTTATTTATCAAACATTTCTTAACAAATTCACTTAATTTCATAATTTTAGGACTGTTACATTTTGAAATGCGATCTGAATAACATTGAAAGAACTGAAAATTCCCCCTAGGACTTACTTTTTCCCCCTAGGGCTTACTTTTTTTTAAAATAGAGAGAAACTATTAATTATTATTACTAAATATCGTAATATTGCACTTGTTTGTACTTGCTAATACCCACATTCATCACAAATCACTATCACTTAATCATACATATTTAACGTATAATTTATACTTGTTCAGTATACAAATGAAAAATTAAAAATAAATGGGAAAACTATATATAACTGCAGTAACATTTGTTAAATTGAACGGATGGTCTTAAGAAAAGAAGTTCCAAACACTTATCTGCAAACATTAAATTTGCATAACACAAATTTTAAACTTAAGAGACAGAACGAATGCTTTAAATTTCTTAACGTGCTATTAATTCATTCAATAAAAATAAAACACTCATTTAATTCTTTAAAAAAATCGCAATTGACTAATTAATGTATTATATTTTTACTTTCCATTCTCTCAATTCGAGTAAGTTTATTTTTCTTTAGATCGGCCCCGAATGTAGTTCGTTGACTTCTTTTTTGCAGAAGAAAAAAGCTAAATAATACCATTAAAGCAGGGAAAAAGCCGTGCAGACATAAAATAAGTATTGGTATCAAATATTTAGTTTGAATGTCAATAAAAAGGCGGTTCAGCCATTAATGGCTGCTTGAACGTAAGTAAATAATTCCATCAGGTTAAGTATGCCTTTTCTCTTAGATTAATTGAACAAAATAGGTTTTAGTGAAAGTTTGACCCTTCAGAAATTTTGCTTCGAAAGTCAAGGTGAATCGAATTGGAGACGAGAGATGAATCGAAAGTATTCTTACTGGAATGACATCACTTACTATTAGAGAACGTCACTTATTACGTCCCAGATGCTCGCAAGAACTAACAAATGATCTATTCGACCAGACGATTTTGCTTAAAGGGCGAAAAGAAGTTTGAGTGTTTGTTGTTATATTTTCTTTAATGTTATTGTATCGCTCTGGAGAAAGAATGGTTTTACTTTTAGTGAGAATATATATGAAAATTATACAATAGCGTTTTACTTTGCAATATGTAAATATATTTACGTGTTAAGATGATCGTTTCTTATTGTACTCTAGTCAAATGTGTGCTGGTCCTTGGTAGGGTATAACAAAAAAAAACCAAAGGCGGATCCAATCGCGATCTGTGATGCATAAGTGAAAACCCATTAAAAGAATACGCTGTCCCAGTCCTTATTTTTCCAATTTCGTCCCACCTCCAATTTGATTCACCTTGGATTGTGTCTTAAATAATATAATAATTCAATATCGACGAGCTGACTAAAACCGCGAACCTCTCGTTCCAGAGTACAACGCTCTATCCACTGGATCAATAAGGCTCGTTTGAATTCTGACAATATACGTATAAGACCCAAACAGGAGCTGATGACCCAGAAAAGGGTCGAAAAAGAGTTTGAGTAAACGACTTTCGATCAAAATTTGAGGATTCTTGTCACGTAATTAAACGACGAAACGATATTGTCAAATATAACGAAAGTCGTCTTGGCAATTGTAGAATTCTCAAAAATTAGAGTTTATTTCTAAGAGTGTTGTAATGAAAGTAAGAAAAAAGGGGAAAGAAAAGTGTTCAGTTTAGTAAAGGACAACCGAAGAACAACAGTGCAGCAAATTGTAATCATGGATCCTCTCAAAGGATCTCTATACACACTATTCAGTGTATTGGATATGGAAGGGTATGGTCATCATAATCATGGCTCGAAATCAGCCAAAGCAGCCGAATGCATCGCCAATTCTTCCTTAACACGCCAAATATTGCTGAGAGTATTTACAATCTGAATTTTTTGCTTCCAAATAATTTTTTGTTTCCAATCTCGAATGCAGTAGCCGAATTTTCGAATTAAAACATTAATTTTTTGTATAGCATGAATTTTTGCGTTTCCTGCAAATTATATATTCCATAAACTATTAATCAATTTTTTTTCCATTATTTATTTGTTGGATTGCTTTAAAATTCATAAAAAAATGAACTGGTTATTACAGATCGCAGATTCGGCGTTATTTTGAATTTTGCCATGAATTCGATAGTTTTTGCTGAGATCCTATAGAAGCCCGCAGCAGTGTTTACTGCCAGGTACAAAAATCTATTTCAAACTTTGGTCATAATATTTTGGCCACTCAGTGTATTAACCATAATGCAAAAAATGTGTTAAACAGGTATTGGAGAGTATCAGCTCAGGTAATCAACAGCCCAGATTTAGGCATAATGTATAGACGTATGTACCCGACATCTCCCGAAGGATATACGGGTATGTGGAACCGCAGGTTCGGCCAGCAGAGCAAAGCCACCCCCCACGGAACCACCACCAAACGCCAACTTTATTATTTTCCATAATATGCATGCTTTACAGAATTTTACAGTTTGTGTGAGTTTACAGTAGAATTTTCTTCATACATTTTGTACTTCTTATTATCTGACAGAATAATAATTTTTTGAGCACCACACTCAGAGGTTTAGACAAATTTTGAGATGTTACAATATACAAGTGTTTTCTCTATATGGGGAACATTCCCCTCACAAATGATGAAAAAGCAAAAATTAATAAGTAAATAAATAAAAGAAAGATATAAAAATTAAAAAAAAATAATAGCAAAAAACCCATGGCAGATAGTTGAAACACAATCGTTGAGGTAGGCTTTCTGTAGCGTTCATATCTCATCATGGGCATTTGGCGTACCAATAACTGCCGGGTGATCCAGTGAACTACGCAACGTTAATTGTCTGAGGATCAAAAAGTTCGTGACCTCTACGAAATGTTGAAGTTCCTAGAGCTAAGTTTACTTTAGATACCCATCTTGTCTAAGAGAGATGTTATGATGTGCTGCAGGAAAGTTATATGTTCTTTTGTGAGTAAAAGTTTAGAAAGCGGGACTGCTGGAAAGTTAAGTGGGAAGGTGTTAAATCTAATGTGTTCAAACTCTGCACAGTTGTAAATGTAGTGTGTTATTGAGCCTTCGTCATCATCATACGGACACGTTGGACATCCTTGAAAAAGCCTGGCCTGGTGGACAGGGAAAACGCCATGGCTCGTGAGAAACTGATTAAGGTAGAAATTTGATTTAGGCATAGGCTACGTAGGTTGCAGTCTAGGTGCCCGCATCACACACATGCACAAAAATGTCTACTTCAGGAAAAAATTATTTGAAAGGATGCTAATCCCAATCCTAAAGAAAATAGTATACTACAAGGTGGTGCAAAAGGAACGTTATGGTTTAAATGCTTTATATATTTTTTTATTTTTGAATAAATTGTTAACATTAATTTGTTTAAACGCAGCATATGAATGGAGAATATTGTTAACTTAAACGTGAAAAAGTACGTCTTGCAGGTGTTGACCTTTTTCTGCTTCACAAAGTCGTGCTCTTTTCAACACATGTTGCATGACTTTTCGCAAAATTTCAGGGATTATAGCGCGGATTTCATTGCGAATATTGTTTTTCAGTTCAGGTATGGTCTGTGGCTTATTGACGCATACTCTCTCTTTCAAATAGCCCCAAATAAAAAAAGTCTGGAGCGGTCAAATCCACTAAGGGTCCAGTCCTCACATTAAAATATCGACGATATACACGCTTCGTCAGAATAACCGAGTTTCTGTTTGAAAATTAAAATTCAATGATTTTTGTTCGTTGTTCGATTGTGTACTGTTCCATTTCAAATTCCCCAAGCCTTCTTTACACAATTCTGAAGCAAACGAAAAAATGCAATATTAAATATAAAAGTTATAAAGCATATAAACCATAACCTCCATTTTGCACCACCCTGTACAATCGTTTTATGATGGAGAAAAATTATATTTTTCTTTACAATATAAATATTCCTTCATACTATTATGTTCTTAAAAAAAATTAATTTATAATAATACAATTGATTCAAACATTACATTGATACCATGGCATTGTTTTGCTATGATTTGAAAATCAATTGTTTATTTTTTCTTACATTTTTATTTTCCTTAGAGCTATTTGAGGGTAATACAAGAACGAGTACAATATTTTATTATCATTTTCATAGACTCCAGATTGCTATTGCACCTTGATATAGTATTCTTCATTATCATTTTCATAGACTCCAGAATGCCATTGCATCTTGATACAGTATTCTTCATTATCATTTTCATAGACTCCAGAATGCCATTGCATCTTGATACAATATTCTTCATTATCATTTTCATAGACTCCAGAATGCCATTGCACATTGATACAGTATTCTTCGTTATCATTTTCATTAGACTCTAGAATACCATTGCACCTTGATACAGTATTCTTCATTATCATTTTCAGAAACTCCAGAATGCCATTGCACCTTGATACAGCATTCTTCATTATCATTTTCATAGACTCCAGAATGCCATTGCACCTTGATATAGTACTCTTCATTTGTACACTTCAAAATGATTTAAATTGCAGTTATGGAATATATATTTTTAAGAAAATCTGCCTTCCCCCCTCGTTTAACAAGGGGTATTCCCCCCCCCCCTTAGTTGGGGAGGCCCGCACCACATATTCAGCCTAGGCGCCCACTGACTCTAAATCAGGCTCTGGTAATCAAGCCACTGTTGACCGTATTTCAAAATTATAAATCTTCCCTGGTCAAATCGCGAATCATCGCCAATCGCCTATTTGTGTAACTTCAGTGTTCCATTAATCCAACCAACCTTAAAACCCCGTTCAGTCCTAGTCATCAAACTAGGCTGTGTTATGTCTAACAATGAAAAGAGAGAAGAAGAAAACACCGTCCGAACTCGAGTGTCCCAAACCCGAAAGAGGTGTTTCCCTTCGCTCACTTTATCCGGCTCGTGACGTCATAATCCTGCAGTCTTGCTTCTGCTGCAGAACGGCGGATCGTATCGATCCGGCAGAGGGGGGTGTGGGAGGAGGAGGGGGCGCGGGTGTTGGGTCAAGGACCGAAAATGCTTTTCCTTCTTCGTTCCATCCATCATTTATTAAGGTCGCGCGCACGTCTTCTTTCACTCCCCTGAGGAACACACCGACTGACACGTCTGCCATCCACCCAAACTTGAGGAATTTCCACTTTCTGAGGACGAACTTGAGGAGATTCTGTAGTCTACTCGAGGAATCGACCCGAGGCGACGGAGTCTTGAAGTTGTCGGATATCGACTAGGGGGGTGTTAGTAAAAGGTGAAGCTGGGAGAAGCAGCACGTGTTTGTTTGTTCCCAAGACGTTCGATTTTGTGGTTGAATGGTAGAGCCTCTGTTGCCTTATTCTAAAGTTGCGGATTTGGAATAATGTTTAAATGGTCTTTCTGCACTGAAACGCCTCCAGAAATCGAAGTTTGGTTAGCAAATTAAATGTGGGTTAAAAAAATTAAATATATGATTATGTTACCAAGAGTGCTTGGCAATGGAGGACTTATTTATTTCTTGTTTGACAATATGTGCTTGCAGCTTCTTAATGCTCTCTTTGTTTGGCCGATATATGATATCCCACATTGATACTATATATGGCCCAACTATTAAGGTCGTCAATGGGGTCTTGAAGTTGTGTGAAGGTGATCTAATTGATAGGTGAAAAAATGGAACGTATGTCGAATTTACTGAGAATTTTAAATATTGTATGGCTGATCTCTGGGGATAATATGGTAAAACAACCAAAGCGTTAAAGCTCTCGGATATATTAGAATTTTTAAGTGGATTTTTAAGTTTGTGTTGAGCCTTGTCAACGACATTGGGTGAAAAACCTCGATCAACGGCGACTGCACTCAAATAATCGTATATTTGTTCCTATCTTTGGAAGTGATCACTATTATTTTCATCATATCTCTGGAAGTTTTGCGTGCTCACTATTATTTCCATCATATCTATAGAAGTTTGGCGTGCTCACTATTATTTTCATCATATCTATAGAAGTTTTGAGAGCTCACTATTATTTTCATCACATCTCTGGAAGTTTTGCGTGCTCACTATTATTTTCATCATATCTATGGAAGGTTTGCGTGCTTACTATTATTTTCATCATATCTCTGGAAGTTTTGCGTGCTCATTATTATTTTCATCATATCTCTGGAAGTTTTGCGTGCTCACTATTATTTTCATCATATCTCTGGAAGGTTTGCGTGCTTACTATTATTTTCATCATATCTCTGGAAGTTTTGTGTGCTCACTATTATTTTCATCATATCTCTGGAAGTTTTGCGTGCTCACTATTATTTCCATCATATCTATAGAAGTTTGGCGTGCTCACTATTATTTTCATCATATCTCTGGAAGTTTTGCGTGCTCATTATTATTTTCATCATATCTCTGGAAGTTTTGCGTGCTCACTATTATTTTCGTCATATCTCTGGAAGTTTTGCGTGCTCACTATTATTTCCATCATATCTATAGAAGTTTGGCGTGCTCACTATTATTTTCATCATATCTCTGGAAGTTTTGCGTGCTCACTATTTTTTCCATCATATCTATAAAAGTTTGGCGTGCTCACTATTATTTCCATCATATCTCTGGAAGTTTGGCGTGCTCACTATTATTTTCATCATATCTCTGGAAATTTGGCGTGCTCACTGTTATTTTCAGGCAGAAAAATATATGAAGGGCTAAACGAGACAGTATGTTTGACGAAATCTTTGACAAAAAAACTATCTTCAAAAGTGCTAGATGAGGTAAACCTCTTTTTTAAGAGAGGGAAATTGATGTTCCTTTTTTTAGTTACTTGTTGAAATGGTTTTCGATACTTAAATTTACTATGGAAAATGTTTGAGTTCTTTTAAGTTTGTGAGATCAGCTACATCCATGCAGAACAAAGTTGTTTAATGGGACAAAAAAAAAGCAAAGTTTTTTTCATTGTAAACTACTTTTATCAAATCCAAAAAAATTCACTGAATATACAACATCAAATACGGGACACGTCAAGGGAAACATTTTTAAAGTACGCTAAAGGGTCATTCCACGGTATTTGCCCGTGATTTCTTCCTTCCACAATATTTTTGTTAATATTTCATAATATGTTAATTCTGTAAAATAAACCCAATTTTTTGTATGTTTTTTTTTTTTTTTTTTTTTTTTTTTAAAGGGGATTTATTTTACGTTAATACAATAAAATAATAACAAACAGTTGTAGAGGGGGGAAATACAGCGGAATGCCTTAAACTGGAAAGTCATGATTTTTGAATCAAAATTGTATGAAACGCTTCCTGTCGCGCAGATTTTATTAAAAAAAGTGTGATATTTCAAGCCAGTTTTAAGGCATATTTACAGTATAATTTATCTGAGCATTATTGTACTAAACCTGCTACAGCGTAGAATTTACATCAGGAGTCTCAAGATGTTGCATATTTCAGTCCGAAAATACTACAGCATTATCGATAATCTGTTCAACAACGAATATAGAGAGACTGTTTCGTAACAGCTGAATTAGAGAGAATCTAAGTAGTTTTCATTGATCGGCATACAAATAGAGTCGTCCTCGTACTATACGTATTCCAATCGATATCGTTCAATTGCTTACCTACGTCGATTTGTGTGAAGTAAACGTTTTCACTGCTGTAGAAGTTGTTTAGTACTAGAGCCACACAAATGGAAAAAAAGGTACTAATATAACTGAAGATATACGTAAATAGTTAATTCTAAGATTGAATTAGTTTTTATAATATTAATAACACTAGGTATAGCTTCCAAAACAAGCGACACTTGAGTGGAATTTACATGCAAGAAGAAAATAATTTTTGAAAATTACAAAAGCGTAGAAGGATATAATAGAACGATTTCCCTCAAAACTTTATATATCAGATGAGAATGCACTTCTGATTTTCAAATACAAACAAAACATTCTACGTTTTAACACTAAAATTTGAAATAAAATGGTTATTCTACACATATCTTAAAAGAGTCACTAAAACGTTAGGAATGAATGTCCAACCAATAGCTAGTGCTAAAGGGTTCCTCCAAGTGTTCTTTTTAGCAATTTAGATTTGACAGCTATCATTGTCTGGATTTGACAGTTAACATTTCCTGGATTTGACAGTTATCATTGCCTGGATTTGACAGCTATCATTGCCTGTATTTGACAGTTATTATTTCTTATATTTGACAGTTATCATTGCCTGGATTTGACAGTTAACATTGTTTGGATATGACAGATATTATTGCCTGGATTTTACAGGTATCATTACCTGTATTTGAAAGTTATAACTGTCTGGATTTGACAGTTATCATTGCCTGGATTTGACAGTTAACACTGCCTGGATTTGACAGTTATCACTGTCTGGATTTGACAGTTATCACTGCCTGGATTTGACAGTTATCACTGCCTGGATTTGACAGTTGACATTGCCAGTAATTGACAGTTAACATTGCCTGGATTTGAAAATTAAAATTGCCTGGATTTGACAGTTATCTTTACCTGTATTTGACAGTTATCATTGCCTAGATTTCACAGTTATTATTGCCTGAATTTGACAGTTATTATTGCATGGATTTGACAGTTATTAATACCTGTATTTGACAGTTATCATTGCCTGTATTTGACAGCTATCGTTGCCTGTATTTGATAGTTATCATTGCCTGGATTTGACAGCTATCATTGCTTGAATTTGACAGTTATCATTGCCTGCATTTGATAGTTATCATTGCCTGGTTTACTTCAATAGTCTCTTTTGTAGAGACTACTGAAGTAAACATATATAGAAATAATTTTTTTAATGGTCCTGAGAACAGAGGGCAGAGACTATCAGACTATCATTAACACGGCAGAGATTAATAGGCAGAGACTATCATTAACACGTTCGCTGCCGCCCACGCACAGGCACATGATAAGTCTTCAAAATAACACGTAAAAGGCAATAGGTCGACTTTCACCCCTTTAGACACCAGCAGTGAACGTGGTAAACTGTTGTTAAAATAATATTAATAAAAATGCTTCAATTGTAATGAAAAATATAATAAGGAATTTTTGTTTACTGCAAAATTGGCCGGTTTGCATAAATAGGTATAGAGTCGATTCTAATATTTCTATTGTTAGTTAATGCCATTAATCCAAAGGATACTTTGCAAATAATTTTATGTGCGACCGTTTATTTAATATCAAAACTTCCATTTTAAAGCGGATATAATCTATAGCTAAATAAGCACGATTGTTATTATTGCTAAAAATTGTTTAAATTAATTACAAAAAAATACTTCAGTGTAATTTTGCATTATAATTTTCTGTCTGTGTTTCTACTCGTTATTTAAGCAAAATTGTACGTTATTTCACTTTTAATTTTCTAAATAAAGGAAATGTTTTAAGAAAGAAAAATAGAAGTTTAAAAGAAGAAATAAAGTAAATATTAAAAAAGTTGTTGGGTTAAGTTTATTTTATACTCGCTGCTAATTTTATAAAATTTGATTTTTAAAAAAAAATTCTTAGTCCATAAAACATTATCTAATATTTGCAAAACATAGCCGACTGAATAATAAAAGAATATTTTAACAATATATGTTCATCCCATTGTCTAAAATATTAGAAATTTCATTAATTAAAACTATTATCTATCTAATATTCAACAATTCAAATTTAAGTGTTATAATGCAGCAGAAGATATAAATTCCTATTTGTAATTTTAATATTGCATTTAGTTCATTTATTTTTAATACTTTTCACTCGCTTCATCAACAGTAAACATAGTTTTTAACCAATTAAAAAAGAAACAACTTTTAAAAAATAAAATAAATAATATAAAATAATCTTTTTACATTAAATCTTGGGTATCCTTAATTTAATTATATTCTGTTCTTTTGTTTTAAACTAACTGTGCAAGTTTAAACGATTACACTGTATAAATGTTTTAATTAAAAACAGATAAATATAAACCTTTATTTTCAAATTAAAGTTGCAATCACACATTCAGTAAGAGGTACGAGTGTGCTTTGTTAAGTTAATTATAGAAAACAGAAAAATGGATTCTTACGTTTTCCCCTTTTTGAAATTTGATTCTCATATTTAATCATTTCTATTTTATATTTCAATCAATAAAGTCAAGAATGTATTACATCAAACATGAAATACGAAATGTTATTAGCATAATGTATCAAATGTAAATTTGATTATCATAACGTATAAAATGTAAATTTGATTAACAAAATGTATCAAGTGTAAATTTGATTACCATAATGTATCAAATGTAAATTTGATTATCATAACGTATCAAATGTAAATTTGATTATCATAATGTATCAAATGTAAATTTGATTATCATAATGTATCAAATGTAAATTTGATTATCATAATGTATTAAATGTAAATTTGATTATCATAATGTATCAAATGTAAATTTGATTATCATAATGTATCAAATGTAAATTTGATTATCATAACGTATCAAATGTAAATTTGATTAACAAAATGTATCAAATGTAAATTTGATTATCATAATGTATCAAATGTAAATTTGATTAACATAATGTATCAAATGTAAATTTGATTATCATAATGTATCAAATGTAAATTTGATTATCATAATGTATCAAATGTAAATTTGATTATCATAATGCATCAAATGAAAATTTGATTATCATAATGCATCAAATGAAAATTTGATTATCATAATGTATCAAATGTAAATTTGATTATCACAATGTATCAAATGTAAATTTGATTATCATAATGTATCAAATGTAAATTTGATTATCATAATGTATCAAATGTAAATTTGATTATCATAATGTATCAAATGTAAATTTGATTATCATAATGTATCAAATGTAAATTTGATTATCATAATGTATTAAATGTAAATTTGATTATCATAACGTATCAAATGTAAATTTGATTATCATAATGTATCAAATGTAAATTTGATTATCATAATGTATTAAATGTAAATTTGATTATCATAATGTATCAAATGTAAATTTGATTATCATAATGTATCAAATGTAAATTTGATTATCATAATGTATCAAATGTAAATTTGATTATCATAATGTATCAAATGTAAATTTGATTATCATAATGTATCAAATGTAAATTTGATTATCATAACGTATCAAATGTAAATTTGATTATCATAATGTATCAAATGTAAATTTGATTATCATAATGTATCAAATGTAAATTTGATTATCATAATGTATTAAATGTAAATTTGATTATCATAATGTATCAAATGTAAATTTGATTATCATAATGTATCAAATGTAAATTTGATTATCATAATGTATCAAATGTAAATTTGATTATCATAACGTATCAAATGTAAATTTGATTAACAAAATGTATCAAATGTAAATTTGATTATCATAATGTATCAAATGTAAATTTGATTAACATAATGTATCAAATGTAAATTTGATTATCATAATGTATCAAATGTAAATTTGATTATCATAATGTATCAAATGTAAATTTGATTATCATAATGCATCAAATGAAAATTTGATTATCATAATGCATCAAATGAAAATTTGATTATCATAATGTATCAAATGTAAATTTGATTATCACAATGTATCAAATGTAAATTTGATTATCATAATGTATCAAATGTAAATGCTTACATTGCATATATTTTCCTAAAGTGTAAATATTTTGATGTAACATAAAATATTTCAGTTATAAAATATAAAACATTTCTATATATGCTTATATTTTTCCGTAATTTTAATTGGATATCTTTAATTCAATGTGCTATCAAACACTTCATAATGAAAGTAGAGGTTATGATTAACAACCTCAATCACAGAAACACGAAATTTTTATAATATTTTGTGTGCAAATATAAATAACTACATAGATTTTTTTATTTATTTAATTTTGATAAACAATATAAAAATCCACATTCTTAAGCTCAAAAATTAATGTTCTGGTGTAAACATTTCCTCAATGAATACATTTTCTATAATTTAATTTTTTTATACAAATACAATTTCTATAATTTAACTTTTTATTTTCAATACAATATCTTTCTTTAATTTTTTTTATACAATTTGTATAATATTTTTTCTTTCAAATTAAATATACTATCATATCTTCATTAAAAACAGCAGGTAGTCGGATTTAATATCTTAGTCATTAAACCGATTATTGGTAATTATATTCTTTTGTCAGCAAATATAATTGCTTATATAGCATTTTATCAATTATTTACTATAAATATATGCGGTATAAAATCCATATTATTCCAATTTTTAAACTTATACACCATTCAACACCACAATACTAGACATTTTAATATGCATTATTTGAAATGTGTTTTACCATAAATAAATCCTATGAAAAAATTCTCAAGACAACAGGGGTAAGTATAATTTGACACTAACACACCGGTACAATTGAAATTCATATCAGCTGTAAATTCATTCATAAAAATCGTTATTCGTTAATTTTAGAGAACAATTTATCGACAGTCTAGATAAATTCTTAAACATTAAAATAAACTAATTTGCAATAAACTAGAAATCTTCCTCCCGCCAGCCATGTTCTATTATAAAACTTCATCACCAGAATAAAAAATAAATACGTCCGCACAAAAAAAACTTTTTGAAAACCTGATAAACTAAAAATTAAATTATGGCTTTTTCCCCTCTGGTATATAACGGTTTTCTCTATCTATTTATAGTTTCTATTTACAGAGGAAGTACACTGGTAAAATGTTTTCTTAAATTTGACGGAAGTATAGTTAAATATGCTTCGATTACACTTCTCAACAAATTTGAGATGTATATATACACACATATATATCGTTAAAAATATATTCGTCAAAATAAACAAAATATTTCGTCCTTTGGTAAAAACCAACAAAATATTTTGTCATGTTCAACGAAAAATTTAATCACAGCACGTTTATCAAAAAACAACAAGGTAGGTTTTTAACAAGGTAGGTGTTCAACGGCGACAATCTCTTGGTTTTATTAATATTATATAAATTTTCTATTAAATGCCTACTTAAGAATTTAAATTTAAAAACATTCACAAAAATCATTAATAAATCATTACAAAATAAATTGGAGATCATTACATAAACTCCGAAGAACTTTAAGAAATATATTGTATATATATTTTTTGGGATATTTCCGTGAAATCCGTGGAATATCGACGAAAAATCTTAGGAGAATTTCCGTGGTTGACATTGATGAATTGTTTCGTGCCATCGAAGGAAAGATCAACGACTTTCTTCGGAAGCAGCTCTCATGAACGAGTACCTAAATCACAGTCGACTGACCAGTTGCTATGGAGCCAGAACTGTATTTCTGTAAATGTGAATCGAATTATGTGTTTCTATGATTAGGGCTGTAAATCATATTATCTGATTTTTCTTATGGAGTGTGCGATTTAAAAAAATAATAATTAAAAACTATTTTAGTGAATGAATAGGCAGTGTAAAAGTTTACACTAGTATATTAAATTGACTTACGTTACTTCATTGAGATCTATAATAATAATAATAATAAAAAAAGTATTTCTGTATGTTTGTGGCACTCAAAACACTAGCTTCCATTGCTCAGACATGCCTGAAAATGTATATATACATATATGCTATTCAACCAACCTCTAATTGTGCATCTGAGGCTTGAAATTTAAAAATTGCTTTTTCTTTTCCGTTTGTAACTGTTTTAGAAGCCATTTTGTTTAAATGACCATTTAAAAAAAATAGTATTTACATTCAGGGACGTAATAAAATGTTTTTTTCGGGGGGGGGAGATTGAAACAAGATATTTCCTAACTTAACCAATTTGAAATTTTCAACTTCACGGCTCGGATGCCAGCTTAGGTGCTGTCCTCGTTATCTAACCATGGTTCAAAAATACGAGGTATTGTTCCCGGGTCTTCCCTTCGACACGAGACTCGAACCGACGCCAATAGCCCAATATTCAGCTCTAGTGCGACGTCAATTAACTAAACCAAACTTAACGATTGAAATATTCACAACTCAACAGTACTAAAAATTCCTTGTTCCAACACATCGACATTTTAAAACTTTTTTTTATAGATTAGGTAATATTAAACAGTTTTCTCAAAAGTATTGATTTGTTGCACGTATGCTCCAATGCAGTGTCCGTTCAGAGGTCTAATTTAATTTTTATCTTGCAAGTTGAGCAATTTTTAATCATCCTTTGCTTTGATATTAATTAATATCGGGGTAAATTTTTCAAACTCGGGGATTTTTAGAACTCGAAATTCCCAACTTTTAAGGTTTCCACATTATTGGAGAGGTTGTGCTTCCCCCCACCCCCAACCTCCTCCCCCCTCGGTGCGACGGGTCTGTTTATATTGTTATAACTTTACATTGTTTTAAAATCTTAAGATCAACAATGAAATACTTTAAAATAAATTAATATATATATTTACGTTTTAAACAATTGAAAGTTGGCTATCAAAAATAGCTTTGACAAAATAACACTGACGATTATGCTTCAACGCGTGAAAATAACGTAAAAGCTAACATTCGGAGATGTACCTGGAGGTGGCTAAACAATAGATTACTTATTTTTCAGTCAAGAATATGAAATATAAGGAATAAATGAAGAGAACGGACCAATGGATAAAATATTTTAAAGAGTAACAGCTAGTTTTTCTTATAAAAAATAAAGTTATTCTCAATTTGCAGTTTTGATAGTGATAATATAAATATGACTTACGTATTGAAGGAGCGTTTCGAACAACATCCACTTTTGTCGTCTGATACCCGTCATGCCAAGTAAAGTTCCGTTTGTATTCCGAATTCACCTGGAATGAAGACAGAAATTAGATAAAATAATCTCGGGTTATTCTAACTATTATTCAACTAAAATAGTTTAAATTTATTATTTCTTTTAGTTAAATCGCTGGTCACTGTATAAGTTGAAGCAAACTCAAATACAACAAAAAAAAATTTATTTCCAATATGTTACCTTCATAAAATGCGTACAACTTCTTTTTGTTGAAATTTTTTTTTAAATTCTCCAAATATGTCTGAATAACAGTTCTAACAATATTGTTTACTAAACGTTGACAATAAATCAAAAAGAATGGGTTCAAGGGTTCTCAGGCATGAATTATGAAGATAGATTAAGAAATTTGAATATGTATACTCTGGAAGAAAGAAGGGTTAGGGGAGATTTGATTCAACTATTCAAATTTATCAAACAAGGAGATGTGGAGGGTTTAGATTTTAATATGAGTGATAGAACGAGAGGTCATGGGTTTAAGTTAAACAAATCCCATTTTAATCGGGAAGGGAGAAAACACTATTTCTATAATAGGGTAATAGACAAATGGAACAACTTGCCAGTGAATATTGTTAATTGTAAAGGAGTAACGGATTTTAAGAAGAAGTTAGATATGCATTGGGGGATAGTTAAGAGGTACTAGATGGACCAACCTTGTTGGGCCTTGAGCCTGTTGTTGGTCGTCAATATTTGTATTTGTATTTGTATTTGTAATGCAAATGAATGTAATCAAAAATAATAAATAACTGTAATTTTGTTTTACTTAAAGCAAAGATTAACTTCTCAAAACATTTAAAATTAAATAGTTTAATTCTTTCCAATTATTCTTTTACTTTAAACTAGTAATATAAGGGAAAATAATAAATATAGCATCCAAACGGACAAATTCTTTTTGCGCCTTAAATCAGTTTTTCCTATTAAAATATAAGAGTTCAACGGAATATATTATGTTACCATTCGTACAAAATATATCCTCTGTTAAAAAAGAAGTAACTATATTTGTAATAAAGAATTGTACTGAAAAGATACGCCTAGCAACCCTTAGCGACTACAATACAAACTATGAGATAAAAAAAAATTCATCCTAAATTACTGCAGTGCAGTCAGTTAGGGATTCAATAGTAAGCCTCTCAAATACTAAAATTAAGTTATTTGAAATTTCATATTTTAAAATTAGAGATTTTTTTAATTGGCATTAAATAAGAGCTATTTATATAATAATAATAATAATAATAATAATAATAATAATAGTAAGTTTTATATTGTCATTGTATCGAGTATAGTTTTTTCAGCTTGGATTACTTTGTTTAAAATTGCCATTAAAACAATATATTGAACAAATTGATTGATTAATAAATGTTAGAGTATTTAAGCCAAGATTAAATTTTCGTCAATTTTTAATTTAAAGATATTTTGGTTGTTTTAATTAATTATCTTAAGAATATTATTGTTTTCAATATAAAACATTGATGGTGTTTAATATTTCGAAATCCGTAGTCACCTCGGATTTAAGATTTTTAAACTCCTTCAAATTTCTTAACAGCCCCACCCCTCCTGGTCTGTAATTTGAAAGTAATATATGTACTTCAGTTCAGAAGTCACTTGATGTCAGATTAATACATACTATCAAATTAAAAACCAGTAGATTATTATAAAAAAGCTGAATTTCAATTAGTAAACTTTTTTAAATATTAAGAGCCATGCAAAAGAATTGAGCAAATTAATTTATTTTTAAGTAGAGTAATTTAACTAACGTAAGCTTATTCAGAAAATAAAAGAAAAGTTATCTTGGCAAACATACTTTTTTTAAAAAAAACTCCTATAACATTAAAAATATCTAGGATTTTGATATTCTTTGAATAAAGAGACAACGCTACTGATAAATCAATATTTAGTGATGAAGGTTAATGAAATTGTCAAGGACAGAATAAACAAAAAAAAATTGCGGAACGTTTTTAAACTTTTAAAAAAACTATAGTAAAAATATTTTAAAATAGGTAAGAACAAGTCCCTCTTCCAATTTTGTGTTATTTTACAAATATCGATCAAGGGTAAAATTTGCCAAGTATAATTGTATAAAAGAGCTGTTCCACAGATACTTCTGTAAAAAAATCTGTAGCTTGTGGTAATCTGTACCCCCCCCCCCCCCTCACCCTCTGACACAGCTGTCCTAGGCCGTGGCCTAGTGGCAAATCCGAAATATATCACATAGTAATATACCCGACATTGCGAAATATAAAAAATTATCAACTGATAAACTAATATGATAATTTTAGTTAAATTTGACACGCAGATGTTTTGTTTTCAAAACTTTAAAATTCCTTATAAAGTAAAAACATAAATTAAGTAACACATAGATATAGCAATCATTTTATGAACATAATATTATCATTTATATGTCATTTACAGATTATAAATTAATTGAATAAATATTTTAATACATTTCATTTAATTCACCATCATATCCATCAGTGACAAAGTCGATTAAATAAAGTATGAAAAAACAATTATTGAACGTATTTTTAAAACGAATTATATTGGTATAAATAAGTACTTATACATTCTTGAATTTATCTATACTAAATACATTAGACTACGTTATTTTGTAACTTTTTAAGTTTTGTCTTCGAAATTTGGACATCAACGATTTTTCGGATTGTTGTTCATTTTAAAAAATTAACTATATCTTGAATTTAATTGTTATGTCAACTTTAAATATTTTTTTCAGATATATTTTTTTTATTTCAATTATTTGCTTTAATTCATTCAATATAAATCAGAAAAATATGTTAAAATAAAATGTAACATCGGAATTTTTTTTTTTTTTTTATTACTTTATTTTTTTTATCAAATAGGTCGGCAATTTATTTTAAAAAAATTAATACACACATCACCATTAAAGTTATCATTTTTGTGGTTAAAATTGTTTTTAAAATATCAAACTTTACTTACTTTTTTTAGCATCTATTTAAAAAAATAGAAAGGTAATATTTTATCAACTTGCTGTATTATTTTTTTAACTATATTAGAAGTTTGTGCAGATGTGATATTATTAATACTCTTAGTAGGAAGTTTTATATATTTGAATAAAAAATTTATAGACATAACTGCAAAGTGAAAGTAAAAGTTAGTTATGCCCCATTATTCCTTAAAGAATCAAATTATTATTTAAGTAACATTGAAACTCTTATTTTAAAATACCAATTTTTAACGAACTTTGAATTAATGCAAAAACTGCATCATGTTTGTAAAAAATATATTTCAAAAAAATTAATCTAACTTTCAAACGATTATTAGTTCTGTAAATGTTGTTTCACGGCTAGTATACATTAAACAATGAAAAACAACTCACAGGGGGAAATCGGGATTATTCTCTTGATTTCATTGATTGATTCTCAAATATATTAAGAAATACCGATATAAAAACACATTTCTTATAATTAAAAATGAATGATGATACTTAATTAAATTATATTTTTAAAACCTTTTCATTAGAAAAATTGTTTCAGCGAATTTTGTAGATTTTTTTATATAAAGAAAACGTACTTCAATTTTGAACAAAACGTTAATTATTTTTATAACTAAAAATATCATAAAACGCTATTTTTATATGAAAATAATACCAGAAAAAGGTGCGACAGAAAATATTTATTTTTATAGAAAATTAATTTTTTTTAAAGACAATTTTATACCAAAGAGAAAATAAATTTTAATTAAATATATATAAACAGATCATGTTAGTCAAAAACTGTTGGACGATGGTCATTGTTGGCTATAGGCTACATCACATTTAGATGTATCTATATAATAAAACACTATTTTTGCCCGACTACTTCGCTTATATTTTAAAAAAGTCGTTTATCTTCAGCAGCAGAGACAATATAGTTAAAGTATAGCAAAGATAATTATTTATGATGTTTAGTTAAACAGACAAACAATGTAACTACCCAGTATAACACTTTTGATTATAAAGATTTAAAAATTTCAATATCAGATTAGCCTCACAGCTAGAATTATGTCTTAATATTACAATTTAACCTACATTTCACAGACAAAATATTCCCAATCAATACAAACACAGCCACAGTATCGATTACAGACCCCCTCCCCCTTCTTTAAACGCAAACATCTCCTTTTTTAAGCAAATCCCACTCTAATATGCCTCTTTAAAAATACTTGGCAGCCCCTCTAACTTGGCAAAAGAACTTTTTTTTCAAAAAGAAGGAAATTTCCACTCTTCTCTTAATCAAAGGGACGTCTGTCGAAAGCACCCTATTGATCCCTATGGTCTCCTAGGATACTGGAGAACATTTTGGTTACATTCCAATAACTATTTTTTACCATTTTACTACAACTCTGCAGAGAGAGAAAAACAGTTTTGAAAGAAAAGAAGCCTCAAGGACGACATTGGATATGTATGGGACATGTCTGTTATGTTGAAGAGGACATTTGTTTGGGATTCTTGTGGAATTATTAACTAGTTAACCTTTTATCACCCGGTTTGCTAACTCTAATTACTAACTGAATTGTTATAAGGATTCTGGATTATTAAATTATTATGACATCCATGTCGCAAAATGCTTTTTTTTATTTGGAGATATTACAATTAACCACTGAGTTAGTAAACGCCACACGCGGATTATATGTTGTGTGTTTAGAACAATTAAATTTTAATGATAGTACACTGTTAAAAATAGGTATTCAAAAATGAGTAAAATATACTCATTTTTGAGTATCTTTGAAAAAGACATATACTCAAAAATGAGTAAAATTAATAAAAGAGGAGTTGCTTGCCTACATAGGCTTCCTTCATAAATCCCTTTCAATAATTATCGACAATTACAACCAAGACTTACCGAGAATCGAACCCATTATCTAAGGCACCGCAGTCCAGTATCTTATCCTTTGTACTACCAGGGCGACGTGTTGAAGTTATAAACAGAAGGAATGTTAAAAAAGTGTGCCAAAAGAATGGTAAGTAAGATAATTGAGTAGTAATAACTCAACTTCCATTTAAGCGATCGACATCAAATAATGTGGAAAGTTTGTCAGGTCGCTTTGTTAAGAGGGCTTGAACAGAAGCTGAGATTATCAATATTAAATCACACTGCTCATTTTTGCGGTTGCTTAAATTTGAGTACGTCGTCGCTTATTTACGATGCAATTGTACTCAAAGAAAAACGAGTACGTACATGTACTCACTTTTAAGTAAATTTTTTCACAATATACAAATAATTAAACGCGGATTATATGTTGTGTATTTAGAGCAATTAAATTTTAGAGCAAAGTAAAATACAAGGTAGTGTCACATATTATTGGGCAATATTCATTATCACATTTAGCTATATTGGCGTAATATTTTTTTTTCAATTACTTCTATTATATTTGCCAAAGTGATTACCACGAATGAGGCTCGTGGTATATAGATAGAACTCATCGTAAAAAGCACATTGAATTCAAAATTGGTTATTGAATTACGAGACAGTGTTCTCGGGTTTTTCCTTTGTTATAGATTTCGAACCGTTGAGAACAGCCCACTTTACACCCTTAACTAACCGTATTGGAATATCCCTTCTCTAATACATTCACGCTTCCCATTCAGCCCCAGTTGCTCAGTTGGTAAGGCGTTCAGCTACTAATCAGAGGATTGGTGGTTCGAATCCGTGCGATGGACTTGACATAGAAAAGTAAAAAAGTAGTGATCTTGCGATCGAAGGGTTGCCAGCTTCGCTACAAAAATACTAGAAAGTCGTCCAGAATATCCAACAAATTATACTGGCGTGTATACGGGACTGGTGCACGATAAATCTGATCGGGGTCCAAAGTCCCGACGCCTATTGAAGGCGTTGGGTGCCAGTTCAGGTGTTTCCTCGTCATCTGACCATGGTTCTAAAATAACGAGGTGCGTGTATGAATGTGTGTGTGAATGTGTATGTGTTCCCGGGTCTTTCCTTCGAGATTGACCCCGAACCGTCGCCAATAGCCCACTGTGCAGCTCTAGTGCGACGTTAATTAACAAAAACAAACAAAACCACGCTTCTCATTGCAACTTGGCCAGCTTGCTCTCGTTCCATTTTTGTTCAAATGCCAAACCTAACTACCCTACTCTTTAATTAATAAGTATCTCCAAGCGTTCATGTCACGTAATTAACCAAACAAATTGACCAATTAAATTGATATCTTCTTTTTTTTCTCCCGAGAGCGATGTTTGCACTGCATTGAAATACAAAGCATTGTTATTTTGGTATAGAGTACCACTAATTGGCTATATAAAATAATATGGTTGAACAAATACTCTTATCAACGTACGTGGTTTGGTTTGGTTTGGTTAATTAACGTCGCACTAGAGCTGCACAGTGGGCTATTGGCGACGGTTCGGGGTCAATCTCGAAAGAAAGACCCGGGAACACATTCACACACACATTCATACTTGCCCCTCGTTATTTTAGAACCATGGTCAGATGACGAGGAAACACCTGAGCTGGCACCCAACGCCTTCAATAGACGTCGGGACTTTGGACCCCGATCAGATGTGTCGTGCACCAGTCCCGTATACACGCCGTTAATTTTTGTGGATGTTCTGGACGACATTCTATTATATTTGGTAGGGACGTTGGCAACCCTCCGATCGCAATATCACTACTTTTTACTATTTTTAGTCTAGTCCGCGCAAAGGTTCAAACCGGATTTGGATTCCCAGCTAACGCCTTAATCCACTCGGCCACGGAGGCCTTGAACGTTGTAAAGAGCATTCTGTTCATGGTGCAGGATTGAATCTTGCCCTCAGCTAATTCTTCAACGTTAAATAAAGTTCATTATTGTTTATTATTAATTAGTAATTACTGATTAGAATGACTACAAGTTGTATTGTCATTGGGATTATGTGAGTACACCAAGTTTCAAGACGATATAACTCTTCAAAGGAATATACAATAGAACTCCAATTATCCGACACTCCAGTTATCCGGATCAATCAAAGCGGATCGTCAATTATCCGGATATCTTTCAGAAAAAAAAGAATCAGCAAAATCTACATTTTAAAAGTTTCTTATCGGTGAGTGATATTGTTTTTAATAGTCATTAAATTACATTACATACTAAAGAAAAATTTGTTTTTTTGCTAATAAATGACCATTTTTTGGGAATTATCCAATTATTCAGATATTCGATTACCCGGATGAGATCTGCTCCCAATTGATCCTACTGTAGTTTAAATTGAGTCGCAAGATTTGAGCTCACAACAATAGATATTTGAGTTAAATAACAGCGCATAATAACAACAATAAACATAATTAGAGTGAGAATTTATTATGACAGTTCCTTTCCATAGAGTAATGATAAAAATAGAGGAATAAAAATGCTGATTTCCGTGTGTCTATCATTAAAACCACGTGATATGTGGAAATGCCAATTCATTCATGTGCCAATATTACTTGGCAGGCCTTGGCGACTTTAAGAACTAAACGAGATCGAAATATTGTAATATGGTTTTGTGTTTAATTTTGTATTTAAATATAGTTTTTTTTGAACGAGTGGCACAATTTAAAGGAGTTTAACAGATATATTTAGGAGATTTTTCTTACTTTGTAGTTTTGAAATAATTGCATTACGTTTTTATGTAAAAAATTTACCATAAGCGAAGTTCTTTCAATTGTTATTTTGTATACTTCAATAAGAAAATATGAACAATAAAACCTGAGAAATATAAAGAGTTTCGCTTCTTCGAGTATTGAACACAAAGAAAATTATATTTTTGTTCCGTTAATGAAGAGGAAATATTTAGCGCATATTGTTTGAAAATAAGTAAATACGTACATATATGTTAAGAGGTTGAATACGGACAGAACTCCTTATCACCAAAAAAGAAGAAAGTGCGCCAAATTCGGAACTCCTGCAGATGTCTGAACGCCAAATGTGGCAGCGCTATAACCACGTGATGTTGGTTTTTCTTTTCAATGTTGACACCGCGGCCTTATGAGAGTCTGATATTGAAGGCACTCTCTATTTAATATTACAACTCTCTGTTCCTTTCACGGAAAAAGTGTTCCTTACAATTTGTTTTAGAACGGCTTTTATCAGGAATATACCAAACTTAGCAGAATTCTATCAATCAACCAGCCGCAACTAAGAAACAGTTTTGTTCTAGAATTTTTTTTTTCTTGAAAAAATGTCGAC
This sequence comes from Troglohyphantes excavatus, assembly GCA_963932185.1. NCBI lineage: Eukaryota > Metazoa > Arthropoda > Arachnida > Araneae > Linyphiidae > Troglohyphantes > Troglohyphantes excavatus. The sequence goes on from OZ010677.1 coordinate 39,789,635, forward strand.
CAGATGGTGACAGACTTTGATAAATCGGATATTAAACGCCGTTAGAACAAGCTTAATAAGATTCAAACTACAAATAAGCATTTCCTGAGATTGGACTCGGGTATGTAACTCACGCGTTTCACAAAAATATCATGTGCTATGGTGCGACTCATATACATTTTTTTGTTTGTAACAATGATTCTATTAATAGATACATTGTTCAAAATAGTTTTATTGCTGTGTATTTTCTTGTGAAAGTGAATAAACGTTTATATTTATCGCTAAAAAAATGAAATTATTTCGTTTTCTTTAAAAATATTTTTTTTTTCAGAAGCTTACATAGGTAGCGCAAAACGTTGTAATTATCTTGAAAATTGGTTTGCATTATTTTTAATGATTTTACAACGTTGGAAAAGAAGGTATCCAAGAATTTGAACATTTTGTGTCATTCCATCATCTTTGCAACACGTCAAAAAAAGGTTTACGAAATTACACGAAATTCAAATAAATCATTTTAAACTTAACTTCCCTCAAATGTAATGTTTCAACCTACAGCCCAAAATCAATTCTAAAGTTATAGAAATGAAGAACACATACATCTTTAGGAATATATTATCTGAAGTTTTATCTATTTAATTTTTTTACTTAAATCTGGGTTTGAAACAAGAAGAACCAATGTTAAACCAATTCCAATCAACATTGTTCCAACCCAGATATATTATCTCAAAATACTTCGAAAATCTGTTTATTTAAAATTAATTTTATGAACGAAAAATTTTAATGAATTAAAAAATGAATGAATGTTTGGAAAATAATTTTCAATATTAGTAAAAGTTCAAGTAATGTTTTTATTACCTTAACAAAATTATCAATACATAGCAACTGTAATATATACATAATACAATACACTTTTGATTGATATTCTTTAAAAAAAAATTCAAATTTGCGAGTACAAAACGTATTTTCTAAAAGTTTAAATTGATCTAATATATCCTTCGAGAATGAATGGACTGTAGTAGAGCGAATATGACGTCATAATCGTGAAACCAACATATCAGACCGAATGGCCTCAGACACGTGACTTCTTTTCAAAATTATGAATTAAAAAGTACTCGCAATTGGCTAATGAATTGGGAAATGTGTAACAGTGAAAATTAATGAATGGAATGACGTAATTAACCACGTGCCTGAGGCCATACATGTTGGTCTCACTTTGATGTTAGCGAGATTATAACATTATGTTTTCTCTACTATGAAAGATACATGCTTGAAGAATATATCCGACGAATATACTTACTGGGCACTAACTGTAAACAAGGTACTTAAAAATGAGTAAACCTACTCGTTTTTTTGTAAGTAAAATTACATCGTAAACTGGAATATACTCAAATGCAAGTAACCGAACTTTCTTAAAAAGTAGCAAATTGTTTAACCCTTTGCACTCCGATGTCGCCTCATAGGCGCCAACATAACGACCAGTTCTTTTGTTTCCCTGTTCTTTAAAGTAAACGAGAACAGCATGATCTTGTGTTTAGAACATCAGCCTTTTTTTCAACTTGTTCTCTTGCAAATACAAAACAGATTAGGATTTTTTTTCCCTTTATGAGTATAAAAAAAAATCTGTGGAAAAGAACATAAAGAGGAATAACTGTTCCATAGAAAGAACACAAATCGTAAAGTGTACTTGGAGTGCAAATGGTTAATATTGCTAATCTCATCTTCTGTTCAAGAGATCTTAATGAACCCTGACAAACTTAAAATAGTAGTCAAGAAGATGGGTTTCCACATTATTTGATGTCGATTGCTTAAATGGAAACTGAATTATTACAACTAAATTATTTTATCAAATATCCCAGTTCCATTCAGTTCAGCTTCAGTCTTATAATCGCTGTTACACAAAACACTTGGGATAACTTCAATCTGGAGGTGTTCGAATAACAGTGCAACCAATCGATCCTCGAATTGAGAAATGTGATATTCTTACAAAATGGCAGACGCCCTGTTTTTTGTAGATGTCGAACAAAAGTTAAGTGCTTCGGAGTGGAAAGCAATCTCGTCTGTCAGTTTCCACTGTCTACCCCTATCTGATGCAGACGTCTGCGTCGGAAGCAGACGGGTTCTAGTTGCAGAAAGGCTGACTGCTCCAGACATATCAAAGAACTGGCAAACTTTTATGCTATCAATTTTATTCGATGCAATAAAAAATAAATTGGTTTCACTTCAAGAATGCCATGTCATATTATCACTGTTCCCGAATGTTTTGAGAACTCTTCATTCCAATATGCTGTTGTTATTTTTAAATTGGTCTATCTACAATATAATAAAAAGGTATTTAAAAATGGGTATCTAAACATACTTGTTTTTCTTTAAGTATAATTTAATCGTACACGGGAGAATGACGTACTCAAATGCCAGTAATCGTACTTACTCAAAAATGAGCCATGTAATTTAATATTGCTTATCTCAGCTTCTGTTCAAGCGATCTCAATGAAAACTGCCAAACTTAAAATAGTAGTTCAGAAGATGGTTTCTAAATTATTTGATGTAGATTGCTTAAATGGAAACTAAACACAATACCTTACTTCGCATTCTTTTATCACACCTTTTTTAACGTTTCTTTTATTTATGACTTCTTTATGTCACACTGGTAGTTTAACAGATAAGACACTGGACTGTGGTGCTTGAGGGTTTGAGTTTGAATCTCGACAAATGTGGTTGTAATTGTCGATATTTATTGAAATCGATTAATAAAAGCAACCTATATAGACAAGCATGTACTAATTTTGGAGTACGTCTTTTTCAAAATTGAAAATCATGTATTCAGAGCAATGGTAAGCTACAAATGTTATAAAAAATGAGTACATTTTACTTATTTCCAATTACCTATTTTTAAAACTGCATGAGCAGAATATACAGGACTAGCATAAATGATTAATTGGTTTTTAAAACACTTTATTTTGAGGTTATAACACCTACAAATATGAGGGATACGTGGAAAGATGCCATACACTCACCAAGTTTCAGGTTCCATGCCCCCCCCCCCCCCCTAACACACAAGTTTCTTAATCTAACGTCATGTGATTTATTCCTGTAAGGGCATATAAGGGACAGAGTTTAACTACCCCTAATGCCAACAACACTGCAATAATTGAAGGAACGCATCACTGCCGCTGTGCCAAACATTAACGTGAACATGCGTTTGGACATGTGTTTTTAATTAAAGTTCTTTAAATTAACGACAGGAACTTTCCGAGTTAACAATACGATTAGAAAGGTTTAGGATCTTTTCCTTCCATAAATCTTTAGTTGTAATATATGATAAAAATAATAATGGGTTTTTGTAATAGTCAAAGAACAGTTAATGAAAGAATGACATTTTAAACTCAAAAAACATTTTGTTTCGGTTATTTTTGAAGAACAGAGATATGGAAGATAATCGGTTATTTTGTCACAGGAGAAATGACAGTGTAGTGGAAAGGATTGAGTATTTTATATTAAAATAAATCCTTTTGTCATTTCTATTAAAACCTACGATTAAAGGTACTTAATACTAAGTAATTTCCTTTGAGAGTACACAAATGAGTAGAGTTAATTTGAGAGTTACAAATTAGTACTTAAAAATAAGTAAAATGTACACATTTTTGATTACATTCGATGCTTGTCATAGCTCCAAATACACAAGTTTTATTTTTAAAAATGGGGTGTACTCAAAAATGAGTAAAATTAGTAACAATGAATAAAAAAGAGCAGTTGCTTGCCTACATAGGCTGCCTTCATAAATCACTTTCAATAAATATCAACAATTACAACCAAAACTTACCAGGAATCCAACCTAATCCGTCTACTTAATGTCGACCAAACACCAAAGTCCATGACATTATCCGTTGTACTACCAGAGCGACGTGAAGAAGTTATAAACAGAAGTAACGTTAAAAAGGCTTACCAAACGAATGAGAATTAAGATAATTTAATTGCAATAACTCAGTTTCCATTTAAGCAATCGACATTAAATAATCTGGAAAACCATCTTCTGAACAACTATTTTCAGTGTGTCAGGTCGCTTTGTTAAGATGGCTTGAACAGAAGCTGAAATTAGCAATATTAAATCACACTGTTCATTTTTGAAAAAGTACCGATTACTTAAATTTGGGTTCGTCATCGCTCATTTACAATGCAATTGCACTCGAATTTAAACGAGTATGTTCAGGTACTCATTTTTAAGCACATTTTTTTTAGTCTATAAATTACATTTTTTTTAATAAAATTTTTCTAATATATATATATATATATATATATATATATATATATATATATATATATATATATATATATATATATATATATATATATATAATATATTTTATTATATATATATATATATATATATATATATATATATATATATATATATATATATATATATATATATATATATATATATATATATATATATATATATATATATAATAAAATATATATATTAGGAATATATATTTAAAGAATTTTTTAATTTTAAGCTATCTTTGAGAATGAAATACTTCAAAACCTCGCACACCATAAAATGTTAAAGGAAGAATCGTATTATATTATACTTAAGAAAGCTTCTTTCATGTCAGAGGCGAGTGTCAGAAAGAAATATTACTAACTGCCGTCGAGCGTATTGCCATAAATTCCCGTAACTTTGGAGGAGAAACACATTTTTATCGTTATATACTTCATTTTATGACGCTTCTTTGAAATTAAGTATAAATTATGTGCCTAAACCCTTTTCTGTGGGATTGCAGATTTTTTGGTAATCCGCAAAGGCTTAGGTTGATAAGAAACTAGAATATACATGCTTAACTTTCAAAGAAGTTTATTAACACAATTTTTAAAAAAAATTTGCTTAAAATGAGTACATGGACGTACTTGTTTTTCTTTGAGCACAATTGCATCGTAAGAGCGATGACGTACTCGAATTTAAGTAATCGTAGTTTCTTAAAAATAAAAAAGGTGGTTTAATATTGCTGATCTCAGCATCTGTTCAAGCCATCTTAACAAAGCAACCTGACAAACTTAAAATATTTGTTCAAAATATGGTTTTCCACATTATTTGATGTCAATTTCTTAAATTGATACTGAGTTATTACAATTCAATTATCTTACTTCCATTCTTTTGGCACACCTTTTAAACAAGTCTTCTGTTTATAACTTCTTCACTTCGCCCTGGTAGTAACAACGGATAAAGCCCTGGACTTCGGTAGAGACGACATCAGGTAGACGGATTGTGTTCGATTCTCGGTAAGTCCTGGTTATAATTGTTGAAATTTATTGAAAGTGATTTATGAAGGCAGTTTACGTAGGCAAGCAATTGCTCTTTTTTGTTAAGTTTAACTCATTTTTTTAAGTACAAGTCTTTTTCAAAAATAAAACTTATGTATTTGAAGTTATGATAAGCATCGAATGTAATTAAAAATTATTACATTTTACTTACGTTTAAGTACCTATTTTTAACAATGTACTGAAGAGAAATTATACTTCATTGATATTTTTTAATAAAAAATTTTTAATCTGTTTAAATAATTTCTATAAAAAAATACTGTTGTCCATATAAAATTTCGTATTCTTTGCCAATTTCTTTCTTTAGACTTTAGATACACCACAAAGACAATATATATTTTAGGTTTCGCCAGATTTAAAGTCGTCCTTTAACACATTTTTAGATCGAACAAGTATATTTGTAACTTTAAAGTGAAAAGGCAAATATTTATGTCGAAACTGAAAACTTTTCTTTAAAAATACTCCGCTCCTAGTTTGTTTTGTAGTTTAGAACTCATTTTCAACAAATATGTGACACGTTAAGAATTGATTGTTCTTAATGGAACACAGGAAGCGGCAGAAAACTTATGTTTCCCATGTTAAAAAATACTTTTTATTTATCTTTTTCCTAGAAGTTTGAAAAGATACAGATATAAATTTAGTAACTATGTATTCGTGGGGCGTTTTTACATACACTGAAACTCGGATTTAGGAATTGAAATATTTTAAAATTTGAAGATAATTATTTGCTTGCTCCACCCAGCTTACAAACTCCAAAAATAGCATTTTTTCATCTTTAAAGTCTCATAACTATACTCGGGGACAACCTAAGTTGAGCCTTGAGCAATTGAATATTTGTACATATCACAGCTTCCGCTTCAGGTTCAACTTAGATTGAACCCGAGGATAATTAAATTCTTGTTATATTGCAATAATCAAGCTTCAAAGTAAACTCATACATACAATGGGGCTGTAAAACTTTAGTTGCAGTTTGCTTTTAAATATCGTAGTTCCTGAGAAAAAAGAAAAGTTCTAATTGCAGCCCATGGCAACCTTTTGTCTGGGCGATAAACAAATGTTTTCTTCTTTGAGAATATGGTAAACCCGACTCCCTTCGGCAGCAATTAGGCTATTGCCGAGAAAAAGTACATAGGTTACAAGTACACACATGGTTCTGAGATACAAAATAAACAAAAGTATTTTTTATCTTTAGTTATGCCACTTTTAGTTCAACAAAAATATTTTTTTAAAGTACTTCTAATTATCGTAAAAATAAAATTTTAAATGGGTTAAAAAAAAAAGTGTATTATATTTCAAAATTACAATAATAAAAATAATTTTTGTTGTTAAAGAAATTGACTTTTCGAGTCTTCTTAATATCATAATATAGATTTAGGAATAGACTATTAATGAGACTTCGAAAGGGCTAAAGGTACACTGCCAAAAAAGTACTTAAAAATGAGAACCTGGACATACTAGTTTTCTCTTTGAGTACAATTGCATCGAAAATAAGTGATGGCGCACTCAAATTTAAGTAAATGTATTTTCTCAAAAATAATCAGTGTGATTTAATATTACTAAACTCAGCTTCTGCTCAAACAATCTTAACACAGCGACCTAACAAACTTAAAATAGCTGTTCAGAAAATGGTTTTCTTCATTATTTGCTGTCGATTGCTGGAATGAAAACTGATTTATTACAACTCAATTATCTCACTTTCCATTCTTTTGGCACGCTTTTTCTTTTAAGTTTATTCTGTTTATAACTTCTTCATGTAGCCCTGGTAGTGCAACGGATAAGGCACTGGACAGCGGTGCCAGGGGATCTTGGTTCGATTCCCGGTAAGTCTTGGTTGTAATTGTTAATATTTATTGAAAGTCATTTTTGAAGGCAACCTATATTGGCAAGCAATTGCTTTTTTTTATTATTCATTTTTACTAATTTTACTCTTTTTTGAGTACATGCCTTTTTAAAAAATGAAACTTTTCTATTTGAAGCTACCATAAGTATTGCATGTACTCAAAACGAGTACATTTTACTTATTTTTAAGTACCTATTTTTATCAGTGTAGTATGCCCAAATTTTCAAGAGTTCGCAATAAATATAACCTTCGTATTATGTTACGGGGTTCGATCTCAAAAACACCTGATCAAGAGTCCATCATCTTACTACATGTATAATTTTCGATCTCACCTAAGCAGTTCGTGCTGTGTCATAATCGATGTTTCATTTTTAATAATATCTCGTACTCCAATATTGGGATAAAGCAGTTAATACGATCACTAAAAATAGAAAAGTATGTTTGCACATCCTTAGATCATCAAATAACCATTAACGGGTTTTTTTTTCACACCTAATGATGGTATTTTTCGTTACCTTTTAGAAAAACTCATTTCTAAGCTAGTTTGTTTCCTATTTTACCTCTCAATAGACAAACGTAATCTGGCATATAATTTGCAAAATATGCAAATAAACTATTCTTAATATTATTTTAGATCAATAAGGGAAAATCGATTCTACAGGGTAGTCACATATTGGTCAGCGATAGTCATTGCTCTTGGCTGCTTAACAACACATAATAAACCATTCTTTTTTTTCTATATTTTAACTACTTTGTTTGTTTGTAATGCTAATATATCTATCTATATATCTCTATCTGTGTGTGTGATTAATGGATTGTATTTTAAACAAACCTACAGTTTTATTCAAATTCTTTATTCAAATCTTGATGAAATTTCTCGCACTTTACCATCAAAACAAGAGTATGGTCACTGTCTGCATGAGATTTAGGGAGAAAAAAAACTCTTCCTTCCCACCTCTTAAACCAGAAATTATTTTTACTAAAACAGCCAGATGGCACGACGGTGAAAAAAAAACGGCCAACACTCTGTGGTAAAAAAAAATTTAATTTGAAAGTTTTGAAGTGAATACGTCTATCAAATTGGTATAGGGGGCCTCTCCTCACAGAGTCTAAAAAACGACACCTGTTAAATCCTTATAACTCCAACTGTAATCCTCCTGTAGCGATAAATGGCATACCATCGTGTAGAGAAAATTAAGACGACATTTCGAACATGCTGATTGTTAACCCATTTCCGTTTCTGACATTTGTGCCGTGAGGAGAGGAGTGTCGCCTATAACTGCAGTATATGCTTCCGTCCCCATAATACCACGTGTAACATCCTATGGGGATAAATGACATACCATCGTGTAGAAGAAGACGACCCGCTTCGACCATATAAATTAATAACCTACTCTGCTCTCTGACCTTTGTACCGCGTGGGGGGTGTCGCCCTTGGATGCAGTATGCGCTTCCGCTCTCATAACGCCATGTGGTATCAACCTATGAGAATATATGACGTATTATCGTGTAAAGGAAGATAGACTAAGTCAACAAGGTTGATCATTTATTCACTTCCCACTCTTACATGTGTACCACACGGGGATTAAAAGTATCCACGAACCAAATCTTACGGTACAGTGGAGCCTGTACCAACCCGATTTTTAAATATATGTGTACATTTTATAGAGGGTGTAATAAGTTATATAGGTTTTTCTTGTTGGAAAATTTATACATTAAACTAAACTTCAAATGAAGTATTCCATGTATTCTACATAAATGTTTTTTAATCAATTTGTTGAAAGCCCCTCATTAATAAAAAAAATTGCAGTTGTCTGATTGACTACAAAATATTACTCTGTGCAAGATGGGGAGGGCGTTGAAGTGATACTGGTGCTATAAAAGTTCGTTTAACTGCCCTTATTATGAATATATATTATCACACTGTATATCACACTATTATCACACTGTACATCAGATATTTCGATGGCATTGGCATTGATTCCAATTATGTCTATTAAAAGATTTTTCCATCGCCCCAAAAACTGTTCCCTCTCCCCTTTTGTACGGAGGATCCAAACTAGAATTTTGTCGCGATGGAAACAAAGCGCATAATTAGTCATGGGTATTTACAATCAACCTACGCCTGATAAGGTTATTATGACAAATTGCCTTACTCCCGATGTCCCCGTGGACTGTCTGGGAAAAATAATCGTCCTGACCCACTTCCGAACATAGTACTTAGTGAAGGTAGTCATAACCGGTGATTGTTCGAACGAAATCAATCAGTTTTCTAGAACAGAGGTCCCCAATTAGCATTAAGTTACGGACCCTAAAAGTAAAATAGGAACGGGGACCCCTTTTTCTATATATATTTGCGGAAAGCACACGATATTATTGCGATTTTGTTCGGATTTTATTTGAACTTGAAAATGTCGGAAAGAAATAATTCTAGAATAATTTTTAAATTTCTATGTTATAATAAAATTCCTAAAATTTATAAATCTGTGATTTTATAATATAAGCATAATCCCACAAATCTATATCGCGCACTGAAGCTGTAGTAGCTAATTGATTGTGTTCATATAATACAAAATCTGAATATGAAAAAATTTAAATAGTATTTTATATTTAAGAATATTGTAAATAAGCCAAACCATTAAAATTCTAAATAGTACAAGGTTTAAATTACAAATAAAATAAGGCAAGGAGAACCGACTAATTTCTTTTTCAAGCCAGAATTACTAGCTGTGATTTTTCTGAATGATCTGTAGGCATCCATTCTTTTGAGAGAAAGAGAGAGAGAGAGAGAGAGAGAGAGAGAGAGAGAGAGAGAGAGAGAGAGAGAAAAGGGGAGAGAGAAGACAGATAAAAAGGGGAAGACAGGAGAGAGAGGAGAGAGAAGAAAGAGAGAAGGAGAGAAGAGATAGATAGTTTTCCTGAAAAAAATTTTAAAACATTTATAATTTATTTCTTTTTTCATTTAATAAGAATATAGACTTATTTATTTTTATGGTGCGCTACATCCGATGAATCATCTGCGACGCTTTACTCAACGCCTTAAATAGGAATACTGCACTCTCGGACATCGGTGATTGTTTTGGTCGAGAGGGTAAAATACTATGGATCAAGAGGTAGAGAGTTCGAGACTAGCTCGAAGCGCAACACCTCAACTGACGACCTGTACCGTGAATACACGCAACCTTTGAACGACTCGTAGTGCCTTCGTCACTCAGCCTTTAGAACCATTGTCCACGTGATCAGCATATCACGGGCACAACAACAACAACCGATATAACACGTAACAATACGTCACGTGATATGTCACTGACGAATTCGTACAGCACCACTATCCCACGTGACAGCACTTCAATAGATGAAACAGGCGCTTCTGACTACTTCACTGCGAGGGGAGGGTGCGGCGCTCTATTTAACACCTTAATAGCAACTCTGCACTCTCGGCAATCGTTTATTATACTGGCGTGTATACGGGACGGGTGCACGATAAATCTGATCGGGGTCCAAAGTCCCGACGTCTATTGAAGGCGTTGGGTGTCAGCTCAGGTGTTGTCCTCGTCATCTGACTAAGGTTCAAAAACACGAGGCATCGTTCCCGGGTCTTTCCTTCTAGATAGGCCCCGAACCTTTGCCAATTGCCCACTGCGACGTTAATTAATCAAACCAAACCCCATTATACACGTCGGAAGTTTTTTGATCACGAAAGGAAATAATATGACACCAAGGATTATCAAATGCTACACATGCTAGGGATCGAACCCGCGCCCATCGGATGCTTGTCCGAGCCCTTAACTATTTGGCCACTACATGGTCGTTCAAAAGTACGTGGTTGTCAATCGTTTTCGACGTGTCCTGTAAAATTTTATGAAAATGAACTATCTAGTTTTGAAACTAGACAGCTCAAATAGTTGTATAATTCAGTGTATAATCATTATTAGGTAGCAGTTGTTTGCCCAAACTTGTGTCCACTCCAAAATTATACAAATTTTGGGACAAAAGAAGTATAATTCCACAACTTGTCTTTACCAAAATAATGTGAACCTATTGATGTCTAAAAAACATCTGAAGTGAACAAATGTCAAGTTTTGAAACTGTACTCCTCGTATTATTAATGTATTTTAATTTTAATTTTTAACTTCAAAAGTAAAGAATAATCATTTCCGATAACTGTATTATCCATTAGCGATTATTTAACACAACAACTTCTTTTAACCGTTTATAATTATTTATTTACTTCAAAGTTAATTTGAAACGAAAGTTAAACGAATAAGAGAGAGAGCTTTTCTTGCCCAAATTCCATTTTTAATTAAAAACTCTTTAACTCAAATGAGAACAGAAATTCTTGTAGCCCAACAAATCAAATTAGCTTTAAGCGAAAGAAACCCCGAATATATTTCCTTCTCTTTCTCCAACATTAAGAATTCAACTTTTATGGATGTTGGCCTGAAGTAATTACAGGGAAAGTAATTAAGTTCTTTTACTTTTAAACTTAAGAGGATTCATGATTGTTAATATTTATTACCATGATGCGATCCAACTTCGCCAATTATTGAAAAATGCCCTTTTGTTGTAGAAGGCGCTTCAATGAGCTTCATACAAAAGGAAGCAAACCCTAAAATTTATAATAAAATAAGAACAACAGTTTTAAAATGAAAAGTTCTGTATTTATATTATAATTTTTTTTTAAACTGTGGTGAAGTGGAATTCAATCAAAGCAGATAAATGAAAATTTGTTTAAAAGAACGTTTTTGGTTTAAAAATTTACGAAAATTGACTATCGTACTTCGTTTATATTTTAAAAATATCAAATATACCTGTTCGTTGAACGGTATTAATTCAAATTGCTCCCTATAAAAATAAATAAGTTGTACGTGTGTGGTCTGATATAGCTATTAGGCAGCTTACCAGGAAGAAGAACCCAGGATCACCTGAATCAGTTATTGTCCCTATGAGGGAACTTCAGCTAATGTATAAGGAGTGAAAATCCCTAAAGAGGGATAATTAAAACACTGTATATTAGAACTTGTCACGCAATATGGTCATTTTTACTTGTTTAAATAAGGGATAGTACGACATCGGGTACGTAAAAAACCGCGGATTGTCTTATGTGTGTCTTACATTAAGATTTCGTAAGGCCTCCGTGGCCGAGCGGTTGAAGGCGTCAGCTGGGAATACGAAGACTCCTGGTTCGATCCTAGGCGATGGACTTGACAAAGAAAAGTAAAAAAGTAATGATCGGAGGGTTGCCAGCTAGTCGTCCAGAACATCCGCAAAAATTAACGGCGTGTATACGGGACTGGTGCACGATAAATCTGATCGGTGTCCAAAGTCCCGACGTCTATTGAAGGCGTTGGGTGCCAGTTCAGGTGTTTCTTCGTCATCTGACCATGGTTCTAAAATAACGAGGTGCATGTATGAATGTATGTGTGAAAGTGTATGTGTTCCCGGTTCTATCCTTCGAGATAGACCCTGAACCGTCGCCAATAGCCCACTGTGCAGCTCTAGTGCGACGTTATTTAACCAAACCATTAAGATTTCGTAGTGTAGGGAGCTTCGGAAATCATTGTCTTTGTTTAGGGATTTTTTGAAAAGTATAGTGTTGAGTTTGGACATGTGTGTTGTCAGTTTTTTCGATTTTGAGGGCTTTGAATATAAGGTCATCTCTTACAAAGCGGTGAGCGTTTACATTTTTTCTTGGAATTTGATTCTGACAGATTTGAAGTTTGCGTTTATCGGTTTTCGAAAGGCAAAGTATTTGCAGGGAGGCAAGCTATGTCAGAATGAGGTGGATAGTGGAGTCTCTTTTTATCCAGTGGTAGTTTAGAATTTCGCCCCAGGAGGGGTCGAAGTTGGGCCATGGTTGCTTTGGATTTACTAGTTGTGTGTCGTGCATGATCTGTTCAAGTTAAGCTATTGTTTACCGTAAGTCCCAAGTAGTGGGAATTGTTTGCTATGGGTACAATGTCTCAATATATCAATTACTGAAAATAAACGGCTCGTTAATAGTATAGTCCAGAGTAAAAGGGCAGTTTTTGAAAATCCTTATGGATAAGATAGGATTTGGAACTGACTACTAATATTTTCAAATCGATTTGAATGGAGCAACTACATCTGGAGATCATGTGGGCCAAACTTTGCTAAAAGTACGTCATGCGACGCTGACTATGAAGGGGTTAAGTGACATTGAAAGACTCTCTGAACTTTTCAAATAGATACTTTATAACTTATAGCTAAACATTTTTTAACTTAATCAAACTTTAAAAAAAAAAATATCCTTCATATGGCCATTTGCTAACAGATTCTTCATTCCACTTGTCTTTAGTTACTTTTTTTATAAAAACTAACCCTTTCTGAATATTTTTAGTTTCCTGATAATCCATAAATCAATCATATTGCCACCTAAACAATATTATTCTCTGCAAATATATACCACATATATTTCCATCGGTTTCATAAAAGAATATATAAAGAATGTAACCCAAATACTCCACAACAACATTTTCTCCATTTCGTCCAATCACAGTAGAGCTTTGAATGCTCACACAGACCTCCAAACACCCAAACATCGTCCTTCAACAGCGAAATCGATACAATGATCCATCACTTCAGAGACGAACAAAGACTTGCTCCGATAGCCACTGCGGAGAGCAAGTCAACGATCCAAAGAAGAAACACAACTATTTAGGTTCTGTAAGTAATAGAAGGATCGAAGAGGATACCTGAACGATAATGACGTAGCATTTTACGGGGCTTTTAAAACACATTTGATGCATTACAACCCAACTTATCATTGCTTAGGAAAATTTAAATGATTTTTGGGAAACTGAGTTAATAGAAACAATCTAATGCACGTGGCTAGAAAGCCTTGAATAGCAAAACTCCCATCATAACATTGAAAATTCCCGAAATTGCCATTTAACATTGCAAATTTATTGTCTCGTATAATTAACGGGCCTACCCAGCAAAAAAAGTCAGCATAAAACCTTCATCAAAATTGTCAAATTGAAGGTTTTTTGAAAGTTTTATAAAGGATATTGAAACAAAAAACTGCAGTTTTTTTGAAGTTTTTAATTTTCCTGCATAAAACATTTAAAATATCTGCATTTTCCCTTCATGATTAAAAATTGAAGGTTTTTTGCAGGGTTTTTTTATGAAGGTTTTTTACAGTTTTTATGAAGGATATTGAAACAAAAACCTTTAATTTTATAGATCTTGAAAAAAAAACTGCAGTTTTCCTGCATAAAACCTTCAATTTCAAAATTTTGATGAAGGTTTTATGCTGACTTTTTTCGCTGGGTATATAGTGGCCAAATAGTTAAGGGCTCGGACAAGCATTCGATGGGCGCGGGTTCAATCCCTAGCATGTGTAGCAATTTGATAATCCTTGATGCCATATTATTTCCTTACGTGATCAAAAAACTTCCGACGTGTATAAGGGTGTTGTTTTGGTTTGATTAAAAACGTCGCACTAGAGCTGCATAGTGGGCAATTGGCCAAGGTTCGGGGCTTATCTCAAAGGAAAAACCCGGGAACGATGCCTTGTGTTTTTGCACCATAGTCATACGACGAGGACAACACCTGAGCTGACACCCAAAGCCTTCAATTGACGTCGGGACTTTGCGCCCCGGTCATATTTATCGTGCACAAGTCCCGTATACACGCCGATAATATTTTGTGGATGTTCTGGATGACTTTTCTAGTATTTTGTAGCGATGCTGGCAACCCTCCAATCAGAAGATAACTAATTTTTTACTTTTCTTTGTCAAGTCCACCACACAGGATCGAACTAGGAATCCTCTTATTCGCAGCTGATGCCTTTATCCACTGGGCCACGGAGGCCCTGACGTGTATAAGTGACTGGTGCTCGTTAAATCTTATCGTGGCTCAATGCTCTGACGCCTATTGCGGTTGCGTCTGGTACCAGCTCAGGTGTTGACCTCGTTATCTGACCATGGTTCAAAATTTCTAGCCATTGTTAGGAGCTCTTTACTTGAAGATAGACCCTGAAATGTCGCAAATAGCCCACTCTGTAGCTCTAGTGATACGTTAATTCAACCAACAAACCTATTATTAACGAAAAACACCACTTTTCTTTAAAATAAAAAAAATTACAAAAGTCACCGACACATTTCAAAATTTAAATCAGTTTAAGGCAGTAGAGAGTGCGGTTTGGACTCAATGCTCCTCGCCATGCAAATTTCTTTAGGCAAATAAAGTTTTTAGTTCCAAACTTCACCCATAGATGGCACTGTAAGTCAAAAATATGAAAATAAAACCTTAAAACACGAACTCACAGACTAAATTAGAAATACAGTTTTGATGTGGCTCGAGTAACAAAGATCTCACACTTTGAAATATGGCAGTGGGTCACACAAAAAATTATCTGTAACAACTTGTGACAAAATAAAATACGCATATTCAGAATAATCAAACGGAGAGAGTTTTAGCCATTTTGCGATATTTTTTCCAGTATGATATGCACAGAAGGTGCATAGAAGGTAAATCGTACTAGGAATGTGATATGTACACTCCCTTTACAGAATAATTGATCCCATCTTCCCTAAAGAACTTCTTTTTAAATACGGTTGCCTTTTTAAAGTTTATGTAACAATTTGCTCGAGTACTTGAATTATTCAATTGTTTTTATTTGTTACCAGAATACCGGCAAGGGAGACAAAATTGGATTTTTAAATATCTCAAAACGCTATTCGATTTCTAAAAGTTTTGTTAAATTCCTATTGAGTTATATTTTGTCACACTTCAGCATTCCACATCTAAAATTACACACGAGAACAAACAATTTTTCAGAAAAAAAAATCAAAGGCATTATTTGTATTTATTTCACTTGGTGCTTAATGGTAGTAACAATACATTTTTTTTTAAATATAACTAGTACATTTTTCAAAAATAGAAGTTCATACACAATATATTTCGAATTTCGGCTTATAGAGATAAATTAGATATTTGGTAATGCGAACCACAACCACTAATTAATATTAGTATAAACTACTTTAAATTCCGAACACGGTCTTAGTTAATCTCTTGTGCATGACGGCGCCATTGCTATTAACTAATAGATAATAATTACATAAAGGTCATCCAACTCTCAAGGTACATAAATGTCCAAATAACTATCGTACCCATTTATAATTTATCTGTATTTAGCACTAACAAAAGCTTAAATTACTTCATTTCCGAGAGCATAATAGAATAGTTTCTAGAGATATTTACACTCGCTAATGGCAACTCCACTTCTAATGTAAATGACGCGATAATGGCGACATGTCACGAAAAGAAGAGGACGTTTACCCAAATATTTTCGAAATATTTTCTCATTTTAAAAACAGTCGCCAAGTTTTCACTTTCGTAACCAAGGAGTTGGATGCATACAGAACAGTACGAACCCGTGTTTCATTGTGTCTTGACCGAATAGAACGTTGAACTGGAGGAGGTGGGGCTTTGGACGAACATCGTTTGCGAACATTCTTTCGCGAATTGGAAATCGAATTAAAACATTTGTTCGGGAATTTGGCAACGGTCCGAATTAGGTTGGAGGGATATATTTACTTTGTAGTTTCTACAGATTTTGTTCGACTACCCAGCAAAAAAAGTCAGCAAAAAACCTTCATCAAACTTTTGAAATAGAAGGTTTTTAAGCAGGAAAACTGCAGTTTTTTTTTGAAGATCTATAAAATTAAAGGTTTTTGTTTCAATGTCCTTTATAAAAACTGCAAAAAAAACTTCATAAAAACCGGCAAAAAACCTTCAATTTTTAATCTTGAAGGGAAAATGCAGGTATTTTAAAGGTTTTATGCAAGAAAATTAAAAATTTCAAAAAACCTGCAGTTTTTTGTTTCAATATCCTTTATAAAACCTTCAAACGACCTTCAATTTGACAATTTTGTTGAAGGTTTCATGCTGACTCTTTTTTCTGGGTAGCATGTGCGAGTACATCTCCTATTACATTTTAAGCAGTATTTTGTAACGTACGCTGTAAAAAAAGGTACTTAAAAATGAGTACCTGAACCTACTAGTTTTTCTTTGAGTAGAATTGCATCGTAAGCGATGACGTACTCAAATTTAAGTAACCGTACTTTCTCAAAACTGAACAGTGTGATTTAATATGGCTAATATCAGCTTCTGTTCAAGCCATCTTAAAAAAACGACCTGACAAACTTAAAATAGTTGTTAGGAAGTTGGTTTTCACATTATTTGATGTCGATTTCTTAAATGAGAACTGAGTTATTACAACCAAATTATCTTACTTTCCATTCGTTTGGCACACCTTTTTAACATTTCTGTTTATAACTTCTTCATGTAGCCCTGGTAGTACGGCAATAGCCCAATTGCGGTCGAAGGGAGCCAGGTTTACCATATTCTCAAAGAAGAAAACAATAGTTTATCGCCCAGACAAAAGGTTGCCATGGCCCGCAATTAGAACTTTCCGGGTAGTACAACGTATAAGGCACTGAGCTGCGGTGCCTGAGGATCTGGGTTCGATTTCCGGTAAGTCTTGATTGTAATTGTCGATACTTATTGAAAATGATTTATGGTGGCAACCTATGTATGCAAGCAACTGCTCTTTTTATTCATTTTTACTCATTGTACTCATTTTTTAGTACATGTCTTTTCAAAAATGAAACTTATGTATTCGGAGTTATGATAAACATCGAATATACTTAAAAATGAGTACATTTTACTTATTATTGAGTACCTATTTTTAACAGTAGTAAATCAAGAATACACAAAAGATGTTTTTTAAAAAATCTTTTGTGGTTTTTAATTTGTAAATTGTCCAAACTTGGTATGATTATTCATACATATATAAAGAATTTTGTGTAAAATTTTGAAGTTGACATACTTTTTATCGCCTGAGATTTAACGAAAAACTCACTGGGTACGTACACTTCCCCTCCCTTCCCCTACAATATGAAAATAATTTGGATATTTCCTACTTTGTCTAATAACGCCAGTCATTCCATAGAACGCCTCCTTTTCATACATTGTCGGTAACATATATAACACCCTATTTAGTAAGTATTTCCTTTATATATATAACCAGTTATGTATTATTACTTGTAAATGTATTCTGTATTATATATAATAATTCATTGTACAGTGCATAGCCATACATTGCCCACGCTCTTATCCCAAGGCAATTCGGAAAATAGAACGAAAGTAAAAAAAAAAAGTTCACTGGCATCGAATAAGTTTTTCAAAGTTGTAAACTTTAGCTTCGGTATATTTTACATCACAAGTTCTTGAAGTCGCAAAAAGTTTTCAAATGAAACATCATTGCTATAGGTTTCCAGAAACAGCGAACATTTTTAATAAAATTGAAAAAAAAAATATATGCAAATATCTTTTGGTAAACTAATCTTTATTCTATCATTTGACGTTGTAAACATTTACACTCAACATTTCTTTTGCAACTTTTAAATACCGCAACTCTCTCAAATATCTCGCAGGAATATAAACACAAATATTCCTCTTCGACGCTGCCAATAAATTCCGAATATTTAACATCTGCTCATATGAAGATAAGAAAAGACACATCCAAAGAATTCCATATACACTCACTCAAAACTTCTTTTTTTTTTTCGAGTAAGTAAAACTGAAAGGACAGCTCGTCTGGAACAATTTCATTGCCAAAACGCAGCTGACGCGGATCGAACTAAAAAATGTATGCCACTGGTAGGAAGAATTTGCAAAAGTCTGACGTAGATAAAAGACACCGATGTTCTGCTATCGATTCGGAAATTCGGAGCCAAGGTATAAAAAGGAAATGGGAGATAGCGTGGAATCGCTGGAAATGCTAACAAAAAAAAATTAGCGTATTCCTTTTCATTGGAGCGGTTCTGGTTTCTGCTGGTTCGACAAGGGACGACTTACATTTCAGCATATAAATTGCCTGCTTTTATGAATACTGTGCGAATGGAAAGTTAAAAGTATTTCTGTACTTGGTTGAAATACATCAACATTCGTGGAAGGCTTGGATGTCAACTGCCAATTTTTGGACTCTCTTTTGAAAGTAATTGTAATTTTTTTAAAAGAATGTTAAGAAAAATCACTAATTTCTCTTAGAATAGATCTTTGAGTACTGACATTTAGAAGAATATATATATGAAATTGATGAGTGAAAAGTTCATCCAAACAGGAATCGAACCCGGGACCTCTTGTTTAGCGCACAAGCGATCTACCACTGAGCTGTCCTGACGATACCAATCGAAAGAATCGAAAGACCACTCGGAACACAGATCGAAAGAATAGACACATACAGAAATACTAAATCACACGAACTCCTGTGAAGCGCCTAAGCTGCAACCGTGAATATATATATATATATATATATATATATATATATATATATATATATATATCCGATACTAGAGAGCTCATTTGTTCGCTGTTGCCCCAGAAAATAATGATCCCATTTGAATGCAACTTAGCAAAATAATAGTTTTAACTTGGAAGACAATTTTACGCCCGATGGTTTATTTTTATATAATTAGGGCAAGATTTAAATAGAAACTATCGTTTGCCCTTTTCGATACTTAAAACATCATCCTGGGTTTCAACATCATCCTTTGTAGGGCAATTTAAGTTCCTTTTTGAATGTATAGAATCGTTTGTTTTGATTATGGCAACGAACCGTGGCCATTTCTCGCAAGAGTAAATGTATAAGAAAACTCATTCCAAAGGTAAGTTTAGGCTTCGATTGAGGAACAAAAGAAATAAGAATCGGTGGAACTTTTAATTAATAGATATAAAAATAACTATTATACACTTTAATAGACGCCATTTAGTTATTTTAACCTTTCCGTTAGAATATTCTCTTTTCAAATATAAAAACAAACTCTCGTTTGCTTGGACTAGTGTTGCTGGGTCATCCGTTATTTCATATAATTTTTTTTAAAAATTGAAATGGTCCAGTCGGGAATCGAACCCGCGACCTATTTTTCCGAGGTCCGATGTTCTAACGATTATGGTAGACAGGGGAGTTCTAGCAAATCCTTGGAAATATATTTTTAAAGGTGTTCATAAAATATTTCTAAAATTGAAGGGTTTGCTGTAAAATAGATGTAGCTCCAACCTAGAGGAATTTGGAGTTACATGTACTATCTTGTGGTAAAAAACACTTGTTCGTTTGGTGCCAGAAAGATGTATCTCCAATCTTTACTTCTCGCGTTACTCAAGAAATGGAGCTGTCTGTCTCATTAGTTTGTTGCAATATAGAGGTAGCTCCTGGAGCTACCGCCATTTTCCCCCAAACGACTGACGTGCTTTGTTTACAAGAAGGTTATACAGCACTTATAAACAGTAGAGTTTTTGGTTCTTTTACGTTTTGTGGTTCTACGATGGACTTCAACCAGACAGCGCAGTTGATGAGCCGGACGTTGCAGAACGGGAGTGTGATGATTAAAAATGTAATGTTTCTGTTTTTAAAGCCAAGTTATATGCTATATTTCAATCGAAGTTTTCTTTAAATAAAATAATATTATATTAAATTGTATTTTTTTGTGTGAAATATTTTTCATAGAGGTAGACAGAGCGTCTATTTGGTTGCAAGAAAGAGGTAACCCCAACAATCCAACATGTGCCACGTCATCTGGAAGATATATTTGAGTGAAAATACTATCATAATATGTAGGAACAATTAAGAAGATTGAATCAATCAAAAAGAATATATTTCACACAAATTGGAATTTTGATTTTTCAAACCTTTTTTACGGCTTTCGGCAAACTTGAATAATTGGAGCTACCACCTTTTTACAGCAAACCCCTCAATTGTTAAAATCATTTAAAAATTTTAAAGGAATTTTACAAATCCGAGCCTCGGGTACATGTCTTGAGGATGAATAGAATTTATATATAAATGTTCAGCCTTTTATACGCAGATGAAGTAGGTGTTTTGCGATCCACAAAAAGATTTATTATTATAGATTATTAAATTTTCTAATTTGATTTGACAGAGCTGGGTTAACCAAAAGTCAACGCTTGTCACCCGTTAGGTGTCACTCACAGTTGAAATCTTTGGTTTGATTAATTAACGTCGCACTAGAGCTGAACATTTGAATATTGGCGACAGTTCGGGCCTATCTCAAACGAAAGACATGGGAACAATGCCTCGTATTTTTGAACCATGGTCAGATGACGAGTACAACACCTGAATTGGGACTCGACGCAACCCCAATAGGCGTCAAGACATTGGACTCTAATCAGATTTAACTTGCACCGTGTTCGAATTTTTATTTAATACTTCTTAATGCACCTCTAGGGCAGAAGATAACCTATGCACCAAATTTTAACTCTCTAGGCCTTTTGGATCTGGAGATTTTGTGATCAGCCAATGAGTGAGTGGGATTTGGCTGTTATATACAGAGAGAGAGATGAGCAGTGAAGTTTGAATTTAAAAACTGGATGAATTACTAAATAATTATAGTAAAATATTTATCATTCTGGTGAAAAATATTAATGTGTCGGATGAAAAACAGCACAAGCTGAAGAATATACAAAATTAATAATAGAATATATAATAATAATAAAAGATTATCTGTATGTGTGTGTCTGACACGCAAAACTCTATTTCCCACTGCGACATGTTTGAAAATTTATATATCGATATACTATTTCTATTCAACTTTTAAATGTGCACCTAAGGTTTGAAATTTAAAAAGGCCATTAAAATATATGTATCTAGTATCTACATAGTTATAAAATCATAAGATCTTGACAACAACGAAATATTTTTTTTTACATTTCTTGACGCGTATGAAACCGCGGATAACAGCTAGTACTTTTTAAAAGGAGCCTTTCTTAATAAGAAACTTTTAAAAATGTACTAGAACTTTCAAAAATAAAAAAAACAATCAAAATAAGTAAATTAAAAGTAGATTATTAAAATATAATGAAATTCTTAAATAATAATACTAATTGCTTAAAAAATTTACACTCAAAGAATTCTTATAAATTTCAAATGATTGCGGAATTAGATTTTGGACTGACGATATGCTCACAACCAAAATATAAATTATTATTCGGATCACGCCAAAAAAAGCGATTTTCACGCCAATACTGCTAAATTCATGTGATGCTATTGAATACTGAAGTGGGTCCGTTTGCATGAGAGCTGCCATGGAGTGTCTTTCTACAACAGTGGTTATCAATGATATCAGGAATATATCTAATAATTCGTGAACTATTGAAGGCGAGGGTGTGAGAACCAGACAGCTCCAGTTTTCAAAATTGTTCTGGACTGACCAAAAACACTGTACTTTTCTTTGCACCATATGACACACAAGTTCAGCCCCTTTTCTTTTATATCTTTATAGCCATTACTCAGAGCTATCCGGTTCTTGCTCCAATCTATAGACGACTTTTTCTTTATAAGAATAAGTGAAAAGGTATAAATCAGAAAAAAGTGGAGCTGTCTGGTTCTTGTACCCACGTCTTCAATTGTCTAAGTTTAACTTTAGCAGAAAAATGATCTATTGAATATAAACCTTTTGGTGGACCAAAATAAGTTGTTATAAATAAATTATTTTCTTAAAATTTACTTACTTCTAAATTGCTAACAACTCGTACCAATTTTCATATATTTCCCGACAAATAAATATTGTACATATTTAAAAGAGGTATAGAAGTTGTTTTCCCTTCAATTATATTATTTGAATTACGAGATGGAATTAAGTAGTAATTATTTATAGATTTCGTGAATTAAAATGCGATTTTAACATTTGTTTTGATAAGTTATATAAATTTCCCGCTTACCTTAGACTTATCGAAAAAATTAGCTTTATTTTTAAAAGTATGAGCATAATACATTCCCCGACAAAATTATAAATATTACCCGACAGGGGGGTTAGCTTTGCCCAAAATTAGGACTAAACTGCCGTCATAATAAAGAACACATTAACTCCAAAAAGCATAACTTTACAGGAAAAAAGAAAATCCAAATTTATCATCTACATCAAAGATTTGGCACTTTAAAAGGCTTTTATTGTCTAAAAGTAGTTTGCATGTGTAAAGTTTAATTTTGGTGATAGTTATATTTTCTTTTACCATGTATACAGTGTTTTCTACATAAAACTCATCGTAGATTTAGGGCTTTTTTTAGTATTTACTTGTCATATAGGGCTTTCTTTTACTAATAACCGCATAAACTGGAATTAGGGTCAATATAAATTTTACTATAACTCAAAATTATATTTTATTTTTGAATTTTTAATGTCATAAAATGATGTATTTCTTAAAGAGAAATTGGATAAGCTAAACAAATGAGTTTTAAAACATTTGGAGTTGGAGTCTTTTAACTTACGACGACAGTACAGCCCCGCTGGCGCCACCACTGCTAACACCTCCACGAATCCAACTCTCTCACCATTCGGCCAACCACTGGCCTCTCCTATTCTGCCGTCAAAAGTTAAAAGACCCTAATTCCAATTTTTTATTTAATTAATTTTTTTGGTTCCTCCGATTTGTCCTTATACACCTTTTTATGATATTTAAAAGCCACAAATCAAATATAATGTCGAATTATAGCGAAATTTATATTGGACCTAAACTCCAGTTCGAGGTGGGTTTTGATCTAAGAGAAGCCCTATAAGTCACATAATATGAAATATTACCGAACGGTTTCGCGCAGCAATCTGTATCTCGAGATGCATTGCGCCGATTAGTTTAATTGTGCGCCCCGACCCGTTTTCAAGTTTTGCACATAACGAAACAGTTGACATTATCCCAAGATGCATTGCGCTGAGGGCTTCTTTTATGTTTCTTTTCCGCTACTGCGCATGTACTCGAGCTTGTATTTCCCCTTTCATTATCTTTGTTTTTGATAGAATCCATGATGAGTTGTACATCGAAAAACACGGTAAAAGAAAATATAATGATCACCAAAATAAAATTTTGTACAAGCAAACGACTACTTTTAGACAATAAAAGCCTTTTAAAATATCAAAACTTTTATGTAGGTGATAAATTTGGTATTTATTGTCTCCTATAAGTTTTGTTTTTTCGTTGTTAGGGAAGTCTTTCTTGCGACAGCAGTATTATAGACATGCTAAATTTAGAATAATAAATCTTGCGAGGGGTTCGAACCGAAGAGTCGTGTTCCTTTTTAATGAAATGAAAACAAGTTATTTATGGTAAACTATTTGATTTTCCTAATTATGTTAGTGCAAAAAACTTTCCTTAATTGATACTCGAAATAGTTCATTGAATCTCGAAAAGATTAATTAATCTAGTTACCTAAAAAAAGCATACGTATATTTATTCGTGTATTTTAAAGATATTCGTATTTCCTGATATTTTTCGGAGCGCCAGAACTTGACATGTAGCGTAGGAAATTTAAATTATGTGCCGATCTAAAAGTGCCATGTTATAAGAATGAATGGTTGGTTAGTTAATAGTTGGTTAGTCACACTAGTTATAAGAAGGAACTAATACAGCAAATGCGTTTAATCGAGCTGATATTTAGCACCAAACCAGACTTTTCCTTTGTATTCTTGCTCCAGTCTAGCCAATCATCAATACAATTCTGCCATTAATTTTTCAGAATTTTCATTTTCTTACCTAGAACATGCTGACTTATTGCTTACAAAAAAATTATATGTTAATAATTATGTTATAATTATACGTTAATAATTTCAATTATAAAACGAAATTTAATTTTTTTTTAAAGGAAACACTTTAAGTAAAATTTCGGACTCGTTTTTATAGTGTTGAAAGTTGTATTTTTTTGCTTTTAATTAAGTCTATCGGAAAGTAATTTAAAAAATATCAGTGTTTTTTTTAAATAACAAAATATATTGTAACTAGTTAAAATACTCTGTCTAAGCATGGAAAGGAAATAAGTTGCAAAATAGATACTAATACAATATTTATAAGCGAAACAAATAATATTCTTAATTTGTCACCCATCAGGGGGAAGCAAAGTATTAAAAGTTCCAATTTATAACGAAATTTTAATAGCAAGGTCCCATTTGATTTGGCAATATTTTATAATCATTTGGTCACATTATTATTCATTTTGGCGACATTTTTTATTAATTTGGCGATATTTTGGCAAAATTTAGTGATCAACCAATGAGAATGCTCCTCATGTGTTACATAATATTAAAATTTTCCATTGTTTCAATCTTGAATATTGAAATATTGCATTGTTACATGTTCTCCATGGTAATCTTAAGGAAAGGTTTTTAAAAAAATCATTATTTTGGCAGTTCTAGTTCGAATTTTTAAAAATCCCTTTTTAGTGCACCCCTAGAGTCCAAGATGAATCTGCGTTCCAAATTCAAGTTCTCTAGATCTTTGAGATCTGGAGATTGCGTGATCAGTGAGTCAGTGACTGGATTTGGCTTTTAAATATATAGATCATGGAAAATTAGCAACCGATTTTTAAAGGTTCCACGTACAAAATTCTAGATTTCCGATTTTTTCCCCCTTTGTTTGTATAGTAAGCTCTATCAGTATGCAATGTTTCACGATTCTGGAACTGTAGGAAGTATCCTAAACTAACGTCGCTACTCAAATCGAAAGAGGGTTTTATATCCCCTTAAATACGTTCGATCGGAACAAAAATTGCAGATTTTCTTCATAGTTGGAGAATTAGTGATGAGTGAATGTGTGAGGGCTTTCGAATTTATATATATAGATGTGTTTAACAGAACTACTACCACGCTGTTAAAAATAGGTACTCAAAAATAAATAAAATGTACTAATTTTTTAGTACATTCGGTGCTTATCATAGATCCGAATACATGTTTCATTTCTGAAAAAGACATGCACTCAAAAATGAGTACAATGAATAAAAAGAGCAGTTGGTTCTACGTAGGTTGCCTTCATAAATCACTTTCAATAAATATCAACCATTACAACTAAGACTTACCGGGAACCCAGATCCTTCGGCGCCGCAGTCAAATGCCTTAAACGTTGTACTACCAGGGTGACGTGAAGAAGTTATAAACAGAAGAAATGTTAAAAAGGTTTGCCAAAAGAACGGGAAGTAAGATAATTAAGTTGTAATAACTCAGTTTCTATTTAAGCAATCGACATCAAGTGATGTGGAAAACCATCTTCTGAAGATTTATTTTAAGTTTGTCAGGTCGCTTTGTTAAAATGGCTTGAACAGAAGCCGAGATTAGCAATATTAAACCACACTGCTCATTTTTGCGGAAGTACGATTTCTTAAATTTGAGTACGTCATCGCTCATTTACGATGCAATTGTACCCAAAGGAAAACGAGCAGCATGTGTTCAGGTACTAATTTTTATGTTCCATTTTTTTTACAGCGTAATGTATAAAGAAGACAAAAAATTATTTCCGTAGAAAAAATAAAATTGAGTCTGACGATTTGCAAACGGGCGGTTATAAATTGTATGAACAATTGAGAGGCTGCCATAGGGAAGACAGTAAGTCACAAATTTCGAGTTTTTCGTTTTTTTCACGGAAAAAACAGTAAACGATCAAGCCATTGGCATGGAATAAACAGTAAGTCAATCGGCAAAATGGTTTAGTTTCTACGAGCGACGGAAGATGATAATAAATTCTCGTTTTCTACGTTATAAAACCCGTTTTTTGCTTCCCCTGTAAAATTTACTTTTTGTGACTTACTGTCTTCCCCATATCAGCCCCTCAATTGTTCTTTGCTTAGAATAGACCCTGCCCATGCACCTAAACTGTTCACTTTTAAATGACCTTTCACCACCCTCTAAGGGAACACAGTAGAAGATGCGTTCAATAACAATCTCGAATTAATCAGGCGTATGACCCCAGCCGTCACAACTCTTATACATTGGGCAGCTAATTGCCCCGGCTGGCCGCACGCCAGCAAACAGCAACGTCGAATGAGGGGATCAATTAACCCGTCCTATTCGACGGGATTTGCTGTTACCGAAACCAAGAAGTAGCAAGCATCAAAAAGCAAACTCTCATCGCACATTCGGTGCGGGATACAACAACATCCCGAATTGCTCGCTTTTATCCTCTGCCACGGACCTATTAACTCCGTCGGGAGTTATTACTTTTCCATTAATGGCGGAGGGATCGTTTATCGTTTGGTCGGAATTGTGTTCTGCGCTGAAAATTAGCCACAAAAGTTTTATTCCATTTTTTTATTATTATTTCTGTGCGGTGGCAATAACTAATTTAGGAAAATGAATTTCGTATCGGTTCGATTAATAATTCAAATGAGAGGATTAATTAGAAACTGATTCATTCTAATTTGTTTTTTTATTTGCTTTAGAGTTCGTACGGGTTTAATTTAGTGGTTACTTTGAAAGTTATTCTTATGATTTATTCACTGAGCTAAAATAAGAACTGGAGCGATTACTCCCGTTGAGGGAAAATGTACTTTTCCGTGGCGCGCGGATGAATACATTTTGGAAGACAAAGTTGAGAAAACATTCTACGTTGACCATTGCACCGTTGGTCATGTTACGCCGTTCATGAATATTTGATTAATAAATTAATATATATTTTTCTTATTCTTGTTTGTAAGAAGACAAGTATGTCAAAACATTAAATGTGTAACATTTAATTTTTTGACATACTTGCATTTTACATTTAATGTATTTTTGAAAGCCAGAATTGTGGTTTTAAAATTAGAATATCCAATGCCAAACACCATATGAAAAGACTATATCTTTCTACCTGTGTTCAAAAGGGTTAAAGCGATCGCACACGCTTAATCTTCCTTCCAGTAATTATTTTAGCTCAATGTATTTTTTTAAACTTTATTTGTATTGATCCTAGTTTATTAAAGATGTATATTTTCAATTATTAAAATTATTTTGGTACAAAAGCATTTGAATTTTTTTTTGGTTAATTATATTTTATATTTGATCAATTTGTTTCGTATATGATAAAAATAAAGTTAAAGCTACAGAAAATTATATTTTAATTATTACATTATTGATAATGAGCCCGAAACAATTTTTTTTATCATGAAATAAGATATTAAACTACCTATAATTTTAAATTATGATACTAACGTATAATGTATCAGAATCGTTAATGCTTAATTTGAATTATCGTTTGTTTGTTTTTTGTTACCGATTGCAAAAACATGTTTTATATTCCCATATCTAAAATATAGTGTTAATTTCTGAAATAGGTTATAGAAATAGTAGAATTTTCAACAGTTTTTTTTAGTAGCTTATAGAAATATGGATTGCTCTCCAACCAAAACCTCTTCATATTTAACCTTATTTAAATATAACAAAAACACATTTTAAATTTTGTATACATTCCCAAAGAAAATTAGTTCTTGTTCTAATAAAAAACAGAATATAAATTGTACAAAAAAAAAGTTCGAATAATGTGTTCGCACACACATTATTTTGATAAAAATACTTATTATGATCGTTTGCTCAAACGTTCTAGTCTGTTATTTTTATTCCCATACATACACAAAATCTGCTTATCTAAAAAAGAACATCAAGACGATATGAAATGCATCAATTTATTTCCACAAAAGTTCAATGGCGCTCTTTCATAAAATCGATCGGAAGCTCGGATGTTTAAGATATCACGTTTTCGTCTGATTTGAAATGGCTCTCGAAAATAGTAACGCCACTTTTGCGAATCAATTTTCGTCAATTTTCTTTTGGATGGAAAGCAATTTAAAGGAAAGAAAAAAAGCGGAAAGTGTGGTGGGTGTTTTTAATATAGTAGTTTCGGGGCATTATTAGTTTAAATGTCAAGAAACGGTTATTTATTTCAAGAAAATCCTTCGACCACTCGTAGATCTCTAACTTTTGATATAGCCAAGAAGTGAAAATTCAATATAATTGTTCTTTGAGCCGTATAAACAAGAAATGAGGAGCGTCTAAGCAAAAACAATCATGTCAGACCGATTGCAAACCGTAGAAAATCGCAAAAACGTTTGGTAGATGTTTTTGGATGCATAGTAGGTAGATAGTTTTGGATGCATGTTTTTCTATTGGAGATTCGAATTTTCTATTTTTAAAATGAAAGGGATAATTTTGGATTTATTAAAAAAAAATTAGCAAATACGGATAGAAGTCAGTCATCCTTTAATAAAATTCAATACTTATTTGATGTATATATTTATATTGATATGTTTGATTTTTCTTGCACGCTTATCAAATGTAAGCTATCGGAATATAGATTAAACACTGCTAATGAATGGAATATTCGAAATTCTAATAAATATTCTATAAACAAAATAAATATTCTAAACATTAGAACTCGCAACTCCCATATTTTTCCATTAGAAAAAAAAAATGTAGAAGTTGTTACTAAGTTATATAAATAGTGAATTCGGTTTTTCATATAGTCTTTAAACTAATCGACGATAATGTCTTCTAACGTTGTACCTCGTCTTACTAAGCAATCAGAAATTGAACATTATTTATGAACAGAATTTCCAAATTGCGAAGCATCTACTAAACACTTACTTCACTGTTAATAATAGGTATAAAAAAATAATTAATATGTACTCATTTTTTAGGCGACGTGAAGAAGCTATAAACAGAAGTAATGTTCAAAAGGTGTGCAAAAAGAATGGGAAGTAAGATAATTGTAATAACTCAGTTTCCATTTAAGCAATCGACATCAAATAATGTGGAAAACCATCATCTGAAGAGCTTATTTAAGTTTGTCAGGTGGCTTTGATAAGATGGCTTGAACAGAAGCTGAGATTAGCAATATTTAACCACACCGCTCAATTTCGGGGATGCACAATTACTTAAATTTGAGTACATCGTCGCTCATTTACGATGCAATTGTACTAAAAGTAAAACGAGTACGTTCATGTACTCATTTTTAAGCACCTTCTTTTTACAGTGTATTATAACAAGAAATTTAATACATAAACTAAAGTGAATTTTAAATTTTATTTTGGAAAACCAATTTTTATTTTTTACTAAACAGAAAGGAATAAAATATAAAATTTCAGCTTTTTAGAGAAGACATAAAAAAAATTAATACTATACTTCCTATAAATTAAAATTTACTAAAAAAACCCTTTTGGATCTTTTAATATACAACAAAGGATATTTCTCACATTAAAATACTAAATGCACGTCTATTATCTAACCACATATAAATAAACGGCGATTGCTAACCTGATATTCAATTAAATATATCACTTCATATAGTTTATTACTTACTATTTTTTTATAGATTATAACCATATGACTATAAAATTAAATCTTAAGACATGTATTGTTTACTATAGAATATACTTACATGGTAATATTTAATTTCTTTTATTTAAGCAAACGCAAATTCAATAACTCAAATAAGTTTTAACGTTATAATATTGTCAATTAAAGCCATTTCATTTAGTAGGAATTGGTTTAACTTTAAATATATTTATTATTATTACAAAATATCTTTAACTGTTACTTTATTTTAGAGAACTTTATTAACTTTGTGGAACAGAGTTGCTGGTAACCCGTTAAAATGTAAAAATTTCTAAATAAAATCCCTAGGGTTGCCACAAATTGTTGGGAATGACCATAGTTTGACCTTTTTAACTACACATAATAAACCATTATTATTGCTATACTTTAACTACTCTGCGTGTTTCTACTAAAACTAAGCGACTTTTTTAAATATAAGCGAAATAGTTGGGCAACAGTCATGTTTTATTTCACCAATGTGATACAGCCAATGACCATCACCCAACAATTTGTGACCACGTGTATTCTTGCGATGAATGTTAACCATTATATTAGAAGTCATGATAACTGTAATTATAATGTTGCGTTTTATTTGAATTTATAAGATACTTTCGGTGAGATGCGAATGTTTTTTCACTAACAAAAAATATGTTAAAACAATTCTTTGATTTCAATTTCCGAATGTATTTATACTAGTATATATAGTATGTGATTACTAAGAAAAATTAAAAATTAAGATTAAAAAGTTAATATTCTCTTTTTTTTTAATTTTAAATATATACGAGTAAAAAAAGCTTAAATACAGGTAAGTTACAATAAAAAATATGTTTAAGAAAATTTAAAAATTTAAAAAAATTTAAATTTAGTGTTGTTGAATGAATGCTATTTTAGAAGAAGAAAAAAACAAGATATGAAAAAAAATCGTCTGATGTATATTCAAAATATCTATAATTACAAGATTAAGTTCATTCATTTTTTCACACTATATATTGTCTAGGTCATATATATTTCAATTTTAAACAGGAATATATCTTGTCATTTCAACCCATCAAAAACTCTACTAAAAAATATCCTTTATCCTTAAGAGGGGTTATTAGGAAATTTTCTTTAAAAAAATCTACATTTTCTCACGCACTGCGCGATTATTAAATTCATAAATATACTCAATAACATATTTAATATTATGGAACAGATTTGTTATATGCATGTAAAAACAACAAACATTTTCTTAGTTAAAATTACATTTATTGGAGAACAACTTTTAAACTATGGTGTATTAAAAAAAATTTGCAATTTCGCAAGCCCTTACCGCATATTTCTGGGCTTCTATAGTTGTCCAAGAATCTTCAGCTTTCCCAACAATGCAGATAAATTTTAAATTTATAAAAATATTCAATTTTGATATATTTTTCTAAAACTTTGGAGTTAATTTGAAAGCCATTTCAATTAAAATTAAAATATATATGAAATAAATGTATTGAAAATATAAGATAAACCTTCTTAAAGCGAAAACAACTTTTCAATTCTGATGTTTTTATCGCCGCTCAGAGGGTTAAAATACGAATAATGCTATAAAATTTACTTTAAAAAAATTCATATGACATGATCTTTAACGTATTGGTCCTTGTACCGAGACAAAAATAACGCTATGCATGTTCACCAGTAGTAATTAAAGATACAGAAAATTGGCATTGAACTTGGAACACTGACAACTCTACTGCCGCATACACAAATCGAATACCGCACTCTTTGACAGACCCTTGACAAACAACCTATACTACCTAACATAATCAATTCAATGCATTCTCGAAGGATCATACCACCCCATCCTTTACAAATCCTCAAAATTCAGACGATTTTTTTTGTTTCAATTAACAAAATAGAACCCCCCTATGCGCAAGACAACCCCCTGTCACCACGCCCCCCGACAAGAACACCGGTTTTTAATCTCCGCATTGTTGAACACCACTAAAACGAGGTGCGACTAAAACACTACTTCTCTACTCACTTTATCGTCTGTGGGCACAGGGCACACCCGACAGAGGTTGAGGAAGGAGCTGATGACAGGGTTGGGCTTCCCTTCCGGGGGCTTGCTCTGCTGCATCTTCGAAATCGTCTGCAGACGACACGCGAGGTCTGCCCAGTGTCGTCCCGCGATTTTGACTCGCCGAGAAGAGATGCCCCTGCACGTTCGCCTTCACTGCCGGGCAGGGTTGCCGGGATTGGCGGCTTTGGCTGGGTGGGGGGTCTCGCCAATGAAAGAGGTGAAATGATTTTGAAAGCGGTTGCTGGACATACAACCGATATCGGGAGGTATCAACGATTTTGACTGTTTAATTGAGGTTGAATATCTTGGTAAATTTATACACCCGCACATTTTGGCGCCCCTTTCCTTCAGGGAAGTATCCTTTTTAATTAGTATTGATACTCTTTAATTCGAATTATTCATCACACTGAAATCAAACACACCTTCAAAATAAATTTTAAAAATATATAACAAATGGTTTGCTTCAGTGCCTATTAATGTTAACTTGCTTTTTCACGGAATGTAAGGTAAGAGTTCATTCGAATTCTCAAATTGAATCATCAGTTTTAAGGGTGGAACAAATCCATTGCTTTCCCCTTCCCCAAACTGTTTATTCAATTGTAATCTGATATAGTACCTGATTTACAATAGTTTAAAAAAAATTGACAGAATTCATTTATGTAAAGTTAATTGGCAGAAACCTCTGGCGATATCGTTATTTTATATCCCCCCCCCCCCCCTCAATGTAGGTAAATTCCTGATGACTTGACAAAATCAGATACCTAGTTGGTAAATCTGTGTAATATTTGGCTTCTTCTGTAATTAAGCTAAGAAGTTTCACTTGAAAAACAGCCAAATGTTCCACAACTTTAGCAACTAGGTTTGTGTTTTTTCCCCAAGTCAATAGGAATTTACTTACAGTCTTTCGGCCCACGTAGGCAAAAAAAATATTGGGGAAATCATTGCCAAAATTCGCAACCTTTTACTTCTGGTCGGGTTGGTCCTTTTCCATTTAGTTGGAAAATTTGTGATTTTTTAAATTTTTTTATTTTAATGAAACTAAGAAGTTTCACTTTAAAAACAGCCAAACGTTTCAGAAGTTTGCAAACTAGGTTTGTTATTTACATGAATTTACCAGCATTCTTCACGCAGGCATGAAAAGTGTTAGGTAAATCATTGTAAAAAAAAAATGCGAAATATTAATAAATTTTCTGGTTGGGTCGGCAATTTCCCATCTAAAACTATTTTTCCCATCCAGGATGGAAAACATATTTAAATTACCAGATTAAAAAAAAAGTTGATAATATGACTTAAAAAAAGTTTACAACATCCATATTTAACTTCAATTTTAAAGCTTCTCTCCCAGTCAAGTCTTTACAGTGAACATACTTTCCTTAATAAATACGGCATTGCTCTAAACTGAAGTGCGAAACATTTTGCTTACGACTATTAGTTGCTATTTCATATAACCAATGGACAACTAGAACGGGGCGGAGTTTAGCCATAGATTTCCGTGTGTGCATCATTGAAACCACGTGATTTGTGAAAATGCCAATTCGTTCATGCGCCAATATTACTTGGCAGGCCTTGGCGACTTTCAGAACTAAGCGAGATCGAAGTATTGTAATATGGTTTTGTGTTTCATTTTGTATTTAAATATCGTTTTTATAACGAGTGGCACAATTTAAGGGAGTTTAACAGATATATTAAAGATATTTTTCTTACTTTGTACTTTTGAAATAACTGCGTTACGTTTTTATGTAAAAAATTTACCATAAGCGGAAGTTCTTTCAATTGTCATTTTATTATTATTATTTTAGTTCAATAAGAAAATATGAACAATAAAACCGGAGAAATATAAAGAGTTTCGTTTTTTCGAGTATTGAACACAAAGAAAATTATATTTTCGTTTCGTTAATGAAAAAGGAAATATTTAGCACAAATTGTTTGAAAATAAGTAAATACCTACATATATGTTAAGAAGTTGAATACGGTCAGAACGCCTTATTACCAAAAAGAAGAAAGTGCACCAAATTTGGAACTCCTGTAGATGTCTGAACGCCAAATGTGGCAGCGCTAAAACCAGGTGATGTTGGTTTTTCTTTTCAATGTTGAAACCGCGGCCTTACGAGAGTCTGGCATTGAAGGCGCTCTCAATTTAATATTACATAATGAGTTTATTTGCAATATATTTACAAAACAATCGTATTAGATTCAAAAAACATTTTTTATCCCGGCATTACATTTTTTATCAAGAAACACATCTTTATTAGGTACAAAGCTTACAGTAAGATGAATGATATTTTAGATCCATATATTCCAACATAGACAGCAGGTCTTTTTGTTTTTAGGATCGCTGATGATTGGTCGCTTTCCAAGTAGTGGTAGATAACGAAATTCGAAGATGCTCTTGACGGATTTACCATTTTTCAAAATGTTGTACTCCCCTCCACGGTGCGAGTTCATTGAAGGATGTTCTTATCTTAGACAGATTATCTCTAGATTTTTTTTATAATCCATGAAGCGGGGCTGATTTTGATCGGTGCTGTATTCAATAATCGATCGCATACTGCGGATATTTCATAGAAGTATTGCACTGTCATCATTACAACTGTGAATGGTTGAACATTTTTAGCATCCGAAATCATTTCGGCTATTTCTTGAGAAACCATTGGTTAAGAAAAAATTTTTCCCTTTTCAATAATACCGAAATCTCGGTCGCGTGGCATATATAAATGCCCCGATACCAGAAATTTTAAATTGATATTATCGACAACATTTTTTACCACAGCAAAGCAATTATAAAGCAATTAGAACCATCCGGTTTTTATATTGGCTGGCGCAGTTGTCACACCACACATTCAAATTTATTTTCACTGTTATGCCAGATGTAATCACTTTTAGAAGGCAAGAGGCCACCTCATAGGTATATCGAAACGAAAATGCAATATTAATAACGTCAATGAATTACAGAATTTGTAAAAAATGTATAATACACAAAATGGCATTATAACTCACAGCTGATAAGGATTGACTCATTCCCTTCTCCTTGCCAACTGATCTCCTCTTGGCACCAGAGCCATCTTCTGTCGTTCATAGCAAGTAAATCACTCAAACTCTGACATACTGTCTTCTCTTCGCTAATGGCACGACTCCTTACTACTTTTTCTATAAAAAATCAGAAATATGATAATTTTTGACTTACTACTTTTCCCGTGTCAGTTCCTCAATTCATAAATTTTAACAACTAGCAACAAAAATACCCGTCCCTCGCACGAATTAAAACGATAAACTATTCAAATAAATAAATCTATGTCAAGTTTTTGACGTGAAGACGTCTATAACATCAGTATGGGGTACCTCTCCGAAAAAAAGACACCTGTCAAATCCAGATATTTGTAATATTAAATAGAGAGCACCTTCAATGCCAGACTCTCGTAAGGCCGCGGTGTCAACATAAATATATTGAGGGGAAATAACTTTTTCGCATAGGCGAGACAAATTTTTTACATATCACGTGGTGGTTTCAATGATGCACACACGGAAATCAACATTTTTATTCCTTTATTTGTATTATTACTCTACGGTCAAATCCTGGTAACTCCACATAGAATGGGAATATCTATGGGGATAAATGACATACCATCGGGCAGAGAGAAAAGTGAAGCCCATTGTTAACCCATTCCCATTTTTTGTCATTTGTACCTGGTGGGGGATAGTGTATCCCTTAACTGCAGTATACGCTTCCCTCCTCATAAATCCTCATGGAATCATTCTATGGCAGTCGTTTCCAAAAAATCTGCTCCGCGGCGTCTTCGGCGCCGCGAAATATTGCAAAAACTTCATAATTATTTAGACTCTCAGATCAAAAGTTTAAATCTAAAAATATAAATAATCCCAAATATAAAAGAAAACGAACTACCACAATATGCGTAACTGCACAGTTAGAAACTACGAAATGCGCCAACGAAAAAGGAAAAGGTTTCAAAACTCGTCAAAGGGAATCTGTCTGAAACTATGCGGTAAACCGTCGACTTTATAAAAAGATCCTGTGTTAGTAATAACACTTCTATATACCACGGCAGATGATACATTGAAACTTATGACGTCAATAACCGTAAGAGCGATGATAGACAGTGAGGTGGATCGAAAAGGCTGAACCTAAGAGAGCTTCTCCTTTTAGTTCTATTGCCTTAAAATTCAAATTTGTAGTAGACCCTTCGTGGCTGATTTCTGCTGTTCTGGAAGATCTTGCGGACGGAATATGTAAATAAGCTTTGCCGCTTCGATTCAGTCAGTCAATTGATAGTCAAAGTCTAGTGAAGATAAACTTCACGCGTGCGGTATTGTTATTAACGAGTAATATTTATTTTTATCTCTTACTTGTGATAAGTAATAATTTTACTAGGTACGGCGCCGTGGGAAAATTTTAATTCAAAAAAGCAGCCGCGACTCGAAAAAGTTTGGGAACGACTGTTCTATGGGGATAAATATCATACCATCGTATAGAAGAAGGTGGGTCGCTCGACCAAGAAGATTATTAACTCATTCCGCTCTCTGTCTTTTGTATATAGGGGAATACCGTGCTCAACTGCAGCATGTGATTCCGTCCTCATAACTCAACGGGAAATCAGGCTATGGGGATAAATGATATACCATCGATAGAGAAAGAGGGGTTGCATCAAGCAGGTTTGCCATTTATACACTCCACCATATGACCTTTGTACCTGCGTGAGGCTAAAAAGTATTCACGATTCAAATTTTATTGTACAGCCGCGGAAAAAAAAACGAACCACCGATGATTATTTCGTTAGTTTTTATAGTAGAGCTAAACTTAATATACCATTTTGTAGGAAATAAAGTCTACTATACATTGATATACAAAAAATTTGCATAGGGGACTATGTTCATACTCGAATCCGCACCAACTTTAAAATGTTCAATAGCAACACCTACTTTTGATAGCGCAGAAATGTTCCCCGCCCTCAAAATAATCTAAATACAAATTTTCGTTAATTTCCTACATTTATATGCAGAGATATTAGACAATATGTCTCGATCTTATTTGAGGGGCTACTTCCACAGTGAACAAAGTATTAGTGAGACTTCGAAATAAAGTACGCTGGTAGAAAATGTTTTGGCGTTAGCCGTGGTTCTTATTTTTCCGTGGTCATTCATTCTCCCACTCCTGTATACCCTTCGCCTCTATATAAGAATTTATAATTTTATACCAACGCGATCACAGCGCTTTTAATTCTCAAAATTCGTAGATTTCTGTTAAGTTCTGCAGATATTAAATTTGTGTATGATCCCTTAAATGATCATTTGATGCACATTGTAATATTGCCAAAAAACTACAAAAAGGAAAATCATGAAATTTTAGATATGCATATAAAACGTTTTTCTGAATTCATCACTATCAAAATATAGCATGGTTGCTATTCATAAATTTTATGAATATTAATATCCTAATTTAAATAAAATTAAAAAATATACATATAAGTAATGAAAGTTAGTGTATTTTATTTGGGTCGTTTAGATGTAACACGCATAAAAACTTCAGCTTAATAAAATTATTATTTCGAAAGATATGATTAAAAGTTTAAGAAATTCATTTAACATTACGAGTTCTAAACTTTCGATATTCATAATTAAAAAACTACTTAACCAAATTACTTGCAAATTGATATTCAACGATAAATTTTGTCGTAGATTTTAAGTATTGAATCAAAATTGGGTGTTGCTATTGGAAATTTTAAAGTTGGTGAGGATTTTAATATGAGGATAGTCCCCTATGCAAATTTTTTGTATATCAATGTGTAGTAGACTTTTTTCCTTACAAAATGATATATTAAGTTTAGCTCTACTATAAAAACTAACGAAATAATCATCGGTGGTTCGTTTTTTTTTTCCGCGGCTGTACAGTGTGGTCTGTGCCTATCTTATTTTTTAATAATGATACCCATTTTAGCAATTCTTCATTTTTTTTTTTTTTTAAATCTCGATTTTTGTAAAAATTCTATAGGATGGAACACCACTATTTAATCACTCACTATCACTGAAAAAATATAAAATAGATCCACACAGCAAACAATTATGTCAGGACATATATAAAAAAATTGCCTTCCAAGGATAAAAATAACATGGAAAAGTTATAATAACTCATCTCATTGTTAACATACAGACACGAAATAACTCACTTCTACTAAACTACTATTAGAAAGGCCCATAAAGGTTAATTCTAACGCATCATCACGGGTTTTCCAATACCGAATAAGGGGTGTGCGACGTGTTCCCGCGCTCTTCGAGAAAAATTCGTATAATGAGAATCTTACAGATAAAATTGTATTTTTATATTTTCTTTTACTTTTCACATGAAACGTCGTAAAAATCAGCTACATGAAATATCATAATAGAAATGTAATATTAAGGAATCCATTCCGTGACAAATAGCCCGGCTGCCATAAATTTGATCTCGTTCGTTAGAAAATTAGGCGAATAGACAGATAAAATAAATTTTAAAAAAATCAAAATACAAATTTTATTGTACGACGTTGTCTAATAATAATTCTATTCAAAAGAAATATAGCCGCATCAAATATTTGTAGTTGACAAAAAATTCTGATTTACTTTTCAAAATTCTGAAAATCTATTCACGATTTTATAAATTTAATTCAAACTTATTCATAAATTTGTGTGGAGGTTGAAAAGGGGGCCCCGCCACAAAGTTCGCACTGGGCCCCGCGGTTGCTAAGGGATATTTCATTTTAAGATATCCAACAGTTTTTGAATTTAACACAAACAAAATTTTATTTTTAGGTCAGTTGGAAATAAACGAAATGAAGACATTTTTATAGATGCTAATAACTCATCTTATAATTAAGATGTTGCAACAAAATTCCATGCACAAACTGCGATCTTATCTTGTCTCATCGAAATCGGTTCATTAGTATCCGAGATATAAGCAAATAAACACAAACCTCCTTGTAATTTTATAAGTACAGGTTTTGTGTTTTCCAGTAATTCAGGGTTTTTTTTTTTGGTTTTTTTTTGGCTAACAAAGGTATTTGGAGAAAAAGTATTTTAAATAGGTATTCATAATTGTGATTGAACGAAAACGGATAAACAACTTTATATTAATATAAAAGTTTTTTAGCTTTAATTTATATGAATCTTTCAGTTTCAAAATGTTTAGGGGACCATCATTTATTACGCACGTCTCGCATCCTTAGGGGTCAATCATGCGTGACTGTGGCTTGAAATCGGAGGGGAGGGGGTCTTCAATGGTTGCATGACGTAACAAAACTTCGTAGATAAAATGCTGAAACTTCTTTTATAAACTTTTATTTGGGTCAGATTTACTGTACGGTCACCCTTGGCGCGATTTTTTCCACATTTGGCGATAATTTTTTTTTAAAGGCAACCCCCCGCGATTTTTCCACATTTGGCGATAGTTTTTTTTTTAAATAGCAACCCCCCTCCGACCCGACAAGGAATTGCAGCAACCCTATTGGACAACAGTTGTTTTCTTTAGATCTCGCTCGTGCCAAAAGTTGCCAAAATGGCGACTTTTGGCGATATTTTGAAAAGTCGTCAAAGGGGGTGACCGTACAGTAAATTTTTACCTTTTATTTTAGTGTTTTGTTTTGACTTCGATTTTGCATAAACTTCGATTTTATAGAAATCCCCATGTTTCAATCGGATGTTGTTTGGTAATATACAAAAATTGGAAGTTTCTAAGGCTGTTTTTTAACTGCAAAAATTTATCCGGACGTCACAGGGGAGGGGATAAGGTTAGCGTGACGACACAGGGGAAGGGGATGTACAAAAGAATGAAAACATCGTGACGTAATAAATGGACTCGTCCTTAGTCAGTGCACTAAAATATTTGGCGAGAGAAATATTTTGTAAGTGGAGGGGGTGGAAATTGGTTGCTTTGGCTAATTAAAAAGGCACTAGATCTGCACATTGGGCTATTGGCACTCGTATTTTTTAACCATGGTCAAATGACGAGGACAACACCTGAGTTGTCACTCAACTCAACCTCAATAGGCGTCAGGACATTAGACCCCGATCAGATTTATCGTGCACCAGTCCCGTATACACACCAGTATAATGTGTTGGATATTTTTAGACGACTTCCTAGAATTTTAATAGCGAAGCTGCCACTCTCCGATCGTAAGATCACTACATTTTTACTGATTGGCTCGCGCTACAAAAATACTAGAAAAGTCGTCCAGAACATCCGCAAAAATTAACGGCGTGTATACGGAACTGGTGCACGATAAATCTGATCGGGGTCCAAAGTCCCGACGTCTATTGAAGGCGTCGGGGGCCAGTTCAGGTGTTTCCTCGTCATCTGACCATGGTTCTAAAATAACGAGGTGCATGTATGAATATGTATGTGTTCCCGGGTCTTTCCTTCGAGATTGACCCCGAACCGTCGCCAATAGCCCACTGTGCAGCTCTAGTGCGACGTTTATTAACAAAACCAAACCAAACCAAACTGATTGGCTCGAACTCGCAATTCTCTTTCAATACATTCCAATGAAAAAATTAGGAAAAAAACTATTCAGCTCTTTTTAATGATTTGCAAGATGAGGTAAAATGGATAATCGAATTATTAATGCTAAAAAAAAAGAAATTCGAAAAAATGTAACATCTTCGAAAAAAGAGCAATATTCAACAAAAATATGATGTTGAAGCTCATAAATTACAAGAATTACCTACAATATATTTAACACTGCTTATATATTAATATAATTAAGTTACATACCTGTTTTTTCTAAAAGAAATTGCGAACAACAAAATCACAATTCGTACACGAAAAACACCCTTTTCTGGTTATTTTCTAGTCCCCGGTGTGTTATTGGAAACCTTCTTGCTGTCGCTGTTCAAATTTTCGACTGTTCGTCGACTTGTTGCCGGTGTCCATCAACAAAGCAGCGTCGTGCATCAACATACCAGCGTGATCATAAAAAAAATGCTTGGCATTGCATACCAAATAAATAACAACTAACATCAAAATCTTGGCATCGTGAAACAAACTCTCAACATCGCTAAATAAACACCTCCATGAACTCTACACCACTTTCCGTGTCGGCAATTTGGGCCTCCGTGGCCGAGTGGATAAAGGCGTCAGCTGAAAATCTGAGGGCTCCCGGTTCGATCCTGTGCGACGGACTTGACAAAGAAAAGTAAAAAAGTAGTGATCTTGTGATCGGAGGGTTTTCAGCTTCGCTACAAGATACTATAAAAGTCGTCCAGAACATCCACAAAAAATTAACGGCATATATAAGGGACTGGTGCACAATATATATATCTGATCGGGGTCCAACGTCCTGAAGTCTATTGAAGGCATTGGGTGCCGCTAAGGTATTTTCCTCGTCATATGACCATGGTTAAAAAATACAAGGTATCGTTACCGGGTCTTTCCTTCGAGATAGACCCGAACCGTCGCCAATAGCCCACTGTGCAGCTCTAGTGCGACGTAAATTAACAAAAAACAAGTGTCGGCAATTCGTCGAAAAATAATGTCCTTCTGGATCTCTGCAGAGCCGCACATAGTTGTCCAGAATATCCAACAAATCATACTGGCATGTATACGGGACTGGTGCACGATAAATCTGATCGGGGTCCAAAGTCCCGACGTCTATTGAACGCGTTGGGTGCTAGTTCAGGTGTTTCCTCGTCATCTGACCATGGTTCTAAAATAACGAGGTGCATGTATGAATGTGTGTGTGAATGTGTTCCCGGGTCTTTCCTTCGAGATTGACCCCGAACCGTCGCCAATAGCCCACTGTGCAGCTCTAGTGCGACGTTAATTAACAAACCAAACCTGCAGAGCCGCTAGAGCTGCACAGTGGGCTATTGGCGACGGTTCGGGGCCTATCTCGAAGGAAAAACCCGGGAATGATGCCTCGTATATTTGAACAATGGTCATATATAACGAGGACAACACTTGAGCTGGCACACGGCGGCTTCGTTGTTCGTTACCACACATATATTATAAGGAATCTCAAACTTTAAATTTGTTCTCTAAATTGATTTCATAATTAGGGAGTGATTTATTAATTTTAAAAATAGTTATTGACAACTGTTAAATATAGTTAATGACAATGATAACTGTTGATGTTATTTATCTGCCAACGTATTCATGTTTACTTGAACGAAAATTAATAATTTTTTTAATAAAAAAAATTGGTGGGGGTTTGTGAGATATGTTTGTTAAATTTTGTGGGGTTAAGGATTCCCCCCTCTTCGTGAGGGGGATAGATGCCTAAAGAAATTCGTTGCTCAGTCACTGAACCCCCATGAAATAATCAATCACTCAACCTCCATGAAATCTATACCCACGTGCCTGCAAACTGTAAGAATTTGTCTCAGGGTCCCAAACGTCACACCACAAATGTAGAATTGTAAATGGTGCTGGAAATTTTCTAGGGATTGGGAGGGTGAGGAGAGAAAATTTCCTCCATTTCTTTTTCAACACTGACACCAATGGAAAGGATACCTATCCCTTTGGAGGTCGGTCAATAAGTATGTTAATTAGATTCATTACAACAGACCGTATTACTCCAAAATAAAAAAAAAATTGGAAAATAATCGAAAATGGGTTAATAATCAACCCGGGCGTCTCGTACCTATTTTAAATTGGTATTCTTTCCTTCAAATAACTCAAAATAGACAGTAAATATAAATGTGCAATAGTTATTGCTTTGGTGTTCGTTCAAAATATTTATTTCTCTCCCCCCCCCCCCCCCCCCCCATCACACACACTTGTTTCATCTTAATCTTGCCCCCCACTTTTACCACCCAATCGCCGCCACTGTTACTTAGCATATGTTGAAATTATTCTCAAGTTATGTCCAACTCATTTTAGTGTATGGTATTTGCTTACAACTAAAATTTTTTCAAATTTACAAAAAAAAATGCGGCGTGTGGAATATGTTCCTTGCAACATGTAAATATTCGGTTGACTTTCTGTGGCCGAATAACAACTTCCTTTAAAATTCTTTATAATGTAAAATTATCTCAATACATATGAAATACAATGTTTGCATTTACTATAGAATAGTGTTAAATTAATAATAAATATTAAATCTATAGTCAATTAATACTTTTTTTTTAAACTTAAAATACAGAAAATCTTTTTCCTATAAAAAAAATTGAAATTTTTAGATAGATTTTTTAATATAAAGTTGGAAGGTGTTCATTCGAGTTTTTGTAAATCAACCTGTTTTGTTATGATCAAAATAAAAACAAAATACTGTTTAGTTTGTAATTTTTTTTAGCTATTTTAAATTTTAATCACCGATTTAAAAAAAAAAGCTGCATTTTTCTGAAAGTAATTTTTAAAAAAATAGTATATTGCTGATAATTTTAATTCCCTTAAGTTTTTTGGTCAATTTCATTTTCCCCGATAATTCCAGGCTCTTTCCTGTTTTGGGCAATCCTGTGAATATTCAGGGTGTCAAGAGGGGAAACAATTTGAAATTCTTTGACATTTAATTTTTTCAGTGTAATAGAAAAATACCGATTTACCCAAATTAAGCATAACAGGAAAAAAATATATATACAATTTCGCCACTACGTATTGTTTTACAAGTTTTCAAAATAAATGTTTTAATTATCACAAAGAATAAAAGAGCCTAGAACAATTGCTGACAACAGTTTGGCTAATAAAAAAAATTAAATAGTTTTAACGATGTTAAAAAATATTGGGATTTCACTAGGAATTCGGCAATTATTAAACATTTGAATATCCGCTATTAAAATTGCTTGAGCGGGCAAGTATTTAGTTACAGTCAATTGTTTTGCCAAGTTCTAGAAACATCGGCATTTCGGTACGATTTCTACCATATTGAAAGAAAAACAAATATAATTTTAAGTACACATTTTACAATACAAGAAGCCTTTTTCTCCTTTTGATTGCATTTGAATATAAAGCAGTCAATCAACGATGTTTCATAAACAAAAATAATCTTTAAAAAAAAAAAATTAATTTCCCTGATTTGATTTTTTTTAAATTCCCCAAATCCCTGATTTATAAAATTCTTTGGACACCCTAATGTTGGTTACTCAAAGGATTTAACTCACAGCTAAAAAAAAACATTGAATGAAAAAAGAAGTCTTTGTAGCCCAACTTAATGTAAACTGTTTAATTGAGAAAATCATTTTACAGGTAAAGATGTCTAATAATGAACTCTCAAATGAAGCAGGTGTGCAGTAAATTAAAAGGGGGGAATTAATCTATATTATATTTTAACATGAAAAAAAAAA
Organism: Troglohyphantes excavatus; assembly: GCA_963932185.1. NCBI lineage: Eukaryota > Metazoa > Arthropoda > Arachnida > Araneae > Linyphiidae > Troglohyphantes > Troglohyphantes excavatus. Next base: position 39,834,228 of record OZ010677.1, read on the forward strand.
CATGCCTTGAATACGACTTATTGTTGGGAAAGGAGAAACAGATGACACTGATATAAAAATACGAAGAAAATGGGAGCAAATATGGAATGCCTTTTTCTCTCTCATTTTTAATCCAAAGGACAAAGGTGCTCATCCAGTTACAAATATCCAAACTAGCATTTCTCACGTCGCATATATACACTATACAGATCCTTTCTGGTTCTCCACACACAGAAGAGTACATCAACATAGCATGCTATATGGTATACAGAATTTTTTTTTTTTAAATAAAGAACGAACAACAAATAGGGTGGATATTGTTTTACAAATTTTACTATGAACGATAGAAATGTCTTACAAACGATTTAATTTGAAGCTTGTATTCCGACAAGTTTTTTGTTGTTGCTCTAGGTAAAACGAATTGGGGTATTTTACAATGCCTAACACACACTTGAAATTTGGATCACCCGTCGATTGTGCCCTGTTGGGATAAGAAATGCAAGACGATTTCGATTGCCTTTATACACACATATAAACGATGAATTCAGATGAGGATCAACTGCCACACGAAATACAAATGATAAGAGAAAATTATCCAACAAAAACAATGCAAACACTGGTATGGACAAATGCATAAAATGATAGAACAGATAAAACTGCAGACACCATATCCTTTCACAAACAGCACATTCACAGTCAGCATTTAAAATGGAGTACAATGTTTATTGTAACTGATGTATTGAACTTTTTAGTGTTGTTTTTAAAATATATACATAGTACGGTGGTTTCTTTGATTGATTCATTCATACAAGTACTGTAAAATATCGCAATGTGAAAACACACAAGAGCAAAACAATGGTGAGGATTAGTCAAAAGTTTGAGGGTGGAAGCCTTATTTTGATTTATCCATAAGGATCGAATTCGAGAAAAATCTCAATATAACAAATTAACTTAAAATCACTAAACATCTTAATCAAACTGTATGCTAAATATACGAGTAAAACAACAAATTTTATAAATCTTTGAAAAATTAATTTTTTTCAGATATTAGTTTCCGTTTGAAATTTAATTACACAATTCTCCGATAGGAAAGAGTACCATAACGTAAAATATAGCAATATATTAAATTAATAATTAATATTTTCATTAGTTTGCTTACTTAACATTAAACTTCCAAATGTAAAACAGACTCGTGCAATTAAAACACTTTTAGATTGTCCTGTAATTTAGGCTCTTGGTTTTACTGAACTGTACAAAACAGTAGGTGAATGTGTATGTAATAATAATGCCCTTTTTACCCCGTTTTACAATTTAACTAAAATAAACATGTCTGGCCCCGAACTACAAGGTATGTGATGGACAGTGCTGTGTGGTGGCAGCTTCTTTTCTTCTTTATTCATCACCGTCTGCCCCTTCTGGATCCATTTCACCTGCACAGAAAAGCTAAGTTTAGAAACAAGGTTAATTACCAAATAGATCAATTTTAAATTATTGGGGTGTATTTTTTTTAAAAAAATACCATAATCGTATACGTCCACAACCAATTGCAAAAAAGCGATTACTTCTATATCAGAATATTTAATCCAATAGAAAATGCAGTCTTATTGTAGATACTTTTTATATTATATTTTTATACTGTATATTAGTTCAAGCAGTTGGCTCAACTTACTAAAAAAGGGACTCAATGCCTAAATAATTGACTTTTCTAAAATGAGGTTTTACAATAGAACTTGAAAATTGTTTAATAATGCGACCCCATTAACCTCATAGTATTGACATTACTAAGTAGACAGTTATCACCAATAAGCAACAGCGATTCTTGTACGAGAAGTTCTACATTTTGATATCAATATTAATAGTATTTCTTGTTGCATTAATTTCTAGCACAATAGAAACTAAAAGCAAGTTTTGGCAATAACTTTCTTTTATTGTATTTATGTTAGATATTTAGGTATGTAAAATTATCTTTTAATTTAAATGTACTCTACTTTCAATGTGGCTTAACAGATTCCAAGATATTGCAGATCGGTTACTATAAAGACATGCACTTATCTAAAAATTAAACTGAGCAAATAGTATGCAAATATTTTCAGTATTACCACCTTTTTTAAGACATTCACTTGTGTAATCTCATGAATTTTTATATAGTAACAAAAAATTTGGGACGATTACTTGAATCTACTTCCGCGTTATACATCCAAAAATTTACTGAGAAATACAAGTGTGCAAAACATCACTCATCGGTGTCAAAGCTGTTTTTTTGTTTTATGAAAATCATATTGTATCTTAATCCTTTTGAATTAACCCCACAAGCAACAAAATTTCAGAAATTTTTTTTTCTGTTCAAGCTCTTAAAGTTGTAACTTAACACAAGTAATATTGAAAGTTATTTAAGCACAGTATTCTTTTAAGAAATTAGATGCATTGCAGGGAAAACATTTATTGAACAGTTATCAATATATTCAAGTAACAAGTGTTTTAATAGAAATTTAAAACTAAGCATAAAGTAAACCTAAAGACAGTGATAAAAAAAATTATATTTTGAAATCTACTGATTTTAATGAATGCCTACAAATGTTTGTGGTATTAGAAAATTTTGGTTAAATAATATTGTTAAAGTTAATAGTTTGGTCACATAATAAAATATCCAATTGAACAAATAGTTTCAAAAACTTAAATTTTAGGTAAAATTACAATTTTATTGATATCTTAATTATGTTTCTATCAAGGTTTGCATATTAAACAAAATCATATAAAGCTTCAATTTCCCAAGATATTTAATAAAATCTTTATTAAAATCTAAAAATTCAATAAAAGAAAATGTATCACATGCTAATATTAAGCCAAACTTATTTTCTTTTTTTTTTAAATTAGTTCAATAAAAAAAAATACTTATATAATTATACTGTTTTTCTGAATAAGTTTAAAATAAAAAACATACGAGAACTTTATATTGTTCACACTTGTAAATTGGTGTGTCCCTCATGTTAAAATGAAAAAACTTAAATTGTAACTAGTTAAGTAAAAAAAGTAATGTTACAATTATGAAAGTGTTTCAAAACATTATTTCCTAACCTAATACATGAAAAATACTAAAAATTTTCAACTTAAATTTCCCTTTAAGTTTCTATGATCTTTCATTAAAAACAAATTATTGTAAACTGAATGTATATACTTTAGACTTCTAAATTAAATGAAACAAACAATACAATTAAATTCACATTAATTTAATAGAAAATTAATAAATTTATCGATCATCCTTTAAGAAAACTTGGCATTGTTGAACTTGACAATTTTAGTGACTTGCGCAGAATAAGTAATTACAAATGCAAGTATCGCCCCACAAAGACATTCGTATATTAATACGACTAAACGAAATACTTAATTATGTTGGAATCAAAGCCGTTTTAGTTTTTCGTAAGACTGGTTTATTCCATTCTCTTGACTGGCAGATTTAAATAAAGAAAAGGAGCTAACGATGGATGTATTTTAAAAACAAATTTTATTATGTACCTATGGAATATACATAAACTAAGAGAAGAATCTATAACGTTCAAATGGGATGCTTGTGCGGTTAATTCGCGAATTATTTTTGAGTCCACAAGATGAAAACAAGCAGTGGTGCACACAGACATGCTCAAGGATCCATACCTTCGCCCTCATCGATGCCCTCGACCGCATCCTCATCCCCTTCTTCGTACACCTCTTCCTCGTCAACCTCCTCTTCTGCAAAACACAAGGACAACATCATATTAAGAAACAAATTCACTTCAATTAGACTAACACTGATGCATTTCATTAGAAAAACATTAAATTGAATTACATTTGATGCAAATGTTTTTTTTTGCTACTCCCAGGGATGGGAAGTGCTAAAGACCAGTTTGGAGCAATTTTTGGAGCAGCAAAATTTAAGTTTTGGAGCAGAAACACGACAAATTGTAGCAGCAAAACTGAATATTTGCAGCAGGAACGCAATAAATTGTAGCGTTTTGGAGCAGCAAAATTTAAGTTTTGGAGCAGAAACGCGACAAATTGTAACAGAAAACTGTAGATTTGTAGCAAGAATGCAATAAAATGTAGCAGTGAATTTTAGCATATTAAACAATAATTGTAGCAATTAAAATTTGTAACATTCGATTTTAAATCAGATGTGGTACACTACCCAAGGTGTAAAAACCCTGAAGGTCTCTATTGCTTATTTATGCCATTTTTTATGCAATAAATCAAAACCAGTAGAGGCTATAAATGAGACAGTTTAAAGACAGTTGAAAATATTCAACAAAAATTAGTTTTTAATTATGAATTATTGAATTTTCAATATTTTTTACAATATATACTTAACTTTCATATGTTGATTTTTTCCCCCACTGAAATGTGGTTTATAAAAACCAAAACAGTGTTGCAATCTTGCATATATTGTGCATGAAATCTATTAAGAAGGTTGTTACTGTCTAAGGGAAATAAAATTACTTAATTTTTCGCACAAACTTTAGAATTAAAGAGTAATAATTTGATGGAAAACCTATGTTACTACTTATTTTAAACATGTTAAGCGTAGGGGTGAGGGGTTCAAACACAAAAAGATTTATTAAATAGTATATAAACATTTAAATCAAATATTAATGCCAAAACGAATTGCAAATCCCTAAAAAAAAAGCTTTTTTCAAATTGTCTATTGTTATTACATAAAACATAAAATATAACAAACTTCAATTTCGTAAATAAATAATATTTTCAACTAAGGAGTGAAAAACCCTAAAACTGTATTTTGCTGTTTCAGTGTTCACTCTAGAAATAAAAAGGGGCAGGGCGCTGTTGGCGATAAAAGGGCACCCTATTTTTGAATAGACATTTCTTGTTTTTAAAAGGGCACTTTAAAAAAAAAAGTTTGGCGTCGGAATGTTCACCCATTGACACATTGTACACGTGACCAAACAAAAAAAAGTTCCAAAGTTGGTTGACATTGCGCTACTTCTGCATATTAGGATATTGTTGACGGTTCGGGGTCTATCTCGAAGGAAATACCCATACAATATTCATGTCTCTTTATGAATATACTACTTAAAATAAAATATTTAACATTTGTAAATTAATTTTTTCCTAAAAAACCAAATATGTAAGTTGCCCTAATCAAACTTCTTACAAAACTGATGAAAAGGCTACTTAAATCCAAAATTTCGTAATAAAATGCCTAATCTTGCAGCCTCACCCCAAACCATCTCTTTTAAAAAAAAACACAGAAAAAAACTTATGCATTTCATATTTGAGCACAGGCACTCAATAGGATTGTGGAATGCCCCAGGCTCGAAATTAAAGCGGAATCATCGCGATTGCACAACACGTGCAGTTAAAAAGAAGGTTGTTTTTTCTACTGTCATAATTCACTTAATTCCAGTTTACATGCAATTTTTTAATTCATGCCTTTTTTAAAGACAGCTAGGGAAGCAAGGATGCTTGTGCTTGACTGAAAAGGGGAAGAGGGGCGGAATTTTTTCAAAAGAGGGCAGCATTTTTGAAAAAGGAGCATGAGGGTGCTATCAAGATGAAAAAAGGGCGGGCAGGGCGGACCGCCCTTCAAAAAACGCCTAGAGTGAACACTGCTGTTTACATCTTTTTTATACTCTTAAGCTTTATGAGACCATTTAAAGCAGTTAAAAATATTTAACCAAAAGTTTTTAATTAAGAATTAACCCATTTACACAATATTTTACAATATATACTTAACTTTCAATTTTGAATTTTTTAGTAAAATGTGGTTTATCAATAAACCAAAACACTAACAAACTACAATATCACATACCTTGTACATGAAAAAGACAATTTAGAATGTCACCACTGTCTAAGGGATATAAAATTCCTTAACTTTTCCACACAAACTAGATTTATTAAATAGTAATAAATTTATAGAAAACATACCTTGCTATATTTTAAGCATGTTAATCTAAATCATTAAAAATTACACTTAAGTTATTATCTTAAAAATTAGTTTAATGAGAAATTTGAAAACTTTCAAAAAGCTAAATAAAAGCAATTTTTTTTTATTAAGTTGGAGGGTTGTTAGAAAGAAAAGTTTCCAATAAAAATAATTAATTTAATAAAATATATGAACAATTAAACAAAAAAGGATTAAATTGGAATTTTAATACCATCCAAACAAGATTTTTTTTAAAAAAATCCATTTTTATTACTGAAAATTACAAGTCCTAAATTTCAATTTCGTGAATTAAATTATATTTTCGAAAAATGTAATGTAATTTTGTTAAGTAGTGCAAAACAAATGATGATAAAACAGGAAGCAGTGAAATATAATGAACTTGTATATCGGATGCAAAAGGATTGAAAGTCTTCCAACGGAGATCGCAGCAGATCGCGTTTAACGAATTTCTACAAGTTCGAGGTTTCCATGAATGAAAATATATAACAAAAGAATATAAATGGGAATTATTCCATTTCTCTGCTTGACGTATAGCATGCTTATACTCCATTCGTACTCAACATTTCTACAAATACTATTTAAACTTGAGAAAAATTTGCTTAAATTTTCTCCCATTTCCTCTTCCTAAGGTTGCCTTAACTTCGTTTATGGCCAGACAAACGGGCACCAAGACTTGGCGCACGTGTTTAACAAGGATTTAAAACAAAATTGGCGCAGAATCGCACATAAATGTGGTTTTGTAGCAGGTTGGCGCAGGATACCACTTTTGGCGCTCTCTGGCGCAGAATTCCCGTCCCTGTACTCCGTACAAATGGGAAAAAGAATAACTTCAATTTAAATTTTAAAATAATCACATCAGTTGTAATTAGCTTTTTACAATAATAAATGCATTTATTCTATAAATAGATATGCAGCCCAGCATTGCCTTTGATCTAACGTTAGCTTTTAAAATAAAAACCAAACAAGTCCAACTTTTCAATTCTGGTAAGGATAAACTGGTAATCCTTCAATCGCAAGTTTGTTAAAAAAAATCTTTTTTTAACGAACAGAACAAATATTATCCCAACTCCGTGTGTTTTAGCTGCAAAGTTAGTAAAAGTTACAAATTGCTTCAAAAGATACTAATTAAAACAAAGTACCACTTGTAAAGAGCATTGAAATTAAATGCAATGTACTACTGAAATAATAAAAAATCAGTGCTCTCAAATACTGGCAATTGCCTCCTGTTCTGGAACTGCAGGGATGGGAAGTGTTAAAGACCAGTTAGGAGCAAATTTTGGAGTAGAAAAATATGTTTTGGAGCAAAACCATGACAAATTGTAGCAACAAAACTGAAGTTTTGTAGCAAGAATGCAAAAAAACGTAGCAGTGCTTTAGCATATTAAACAATTGTAGCAATTAAAATTTTTACCATGCGATTTTAAATCAGGTGTAGTATTACCCAAGGTGTAAAAACCCTAAAAGTATCTTTTGCTATTTATGCAATAAATCAAAACCGGTATAGACTTTAAATGAGACAAATTAAAATATTCAACAAAATTGAGTTTTTATAATTAAGAATTATTGAATTTACAATTTCTTTTACAAATATATACTTAACTTTCATATGTTAATATTTTTTTCCCCCAGTGAAATGTAGTTTATAAAATAACCAAAAGTGATGCAATTTTGCATATATTGTGTATGAAATCAATTAAGGAGGTTGTTACTGTCTAAGGGAAATGGAATTACTTAATTTTTTTCACACTAACTTTAGATTTATTAAAGAGTAATAATTTGATGGAAAACCTAAGTTACTACTATTAAGGGGTAAAGGGTTTAAACATAAAAAGATTTATAAAATAGTATATCAACATTTTAATTAAATATCAATGCCAAATCAAACTGCAAACAAGAGCGGATCCAGAGATTATTGTTAGGGGGGGTAATACAGTATATTTCTATCATGAAGACCAAATTTGACTCCCCCCTCCCCATCCAAACTTCTTGATAATCGATAGTTTTTCCGTTGCTGGAAAATCTACAAATTTAACATTTTCGAAATGATTACTTTTTTATTCACTTTTAATTTAAATTTTAAAAATATTAAATTATTTATTTCTCTATAGAAATTAAAACAAGCATACTTTGAGTAACTGTCTACGAAATTTTGAGTATTACTGGCAATAAAAATCCTGTAACCCTTCTGTGAATTCAACATTCTAACCCACGTTTATTGAGCATTTTTTTAAATAAAATATTTTATCTGCATTATCAAAATTAATTTGTTTGTATTCTAATGCACAATTATGTATAAATATCACGATTCGCAAAAAAAAAAATTAGTTTGAAATTTTTCATTGCCTAAAGTGACTTTTGAAAATATAATCTTAGATGTTAGGGAGGGGGGGGGGGGGGGGGGAATTTCCCCCCACCTGGATCCGCCCTTGACTGCAAATCGCACACAAGTTTTTTTTTCAAATTGTCCATTGTTAATACTTAAAATAACGAGCTTCAATTTCATAGATAAATAATATTTTCAAAAAATGTAATGCAATTTGTTAGGTCTTTAGACTCAGTGGTATTTTGCTATTTACATCTTTTTAATACAATAAATCGAAACTGTTTGGCTTTAAATGAGACCATTTAAAAACAAATGAGACCATTAAAAAACAATATTAAAAGTTCAGTATATGTTGTATATTATTTTTAACTGTATTCATTATTAACTGTATTTTTAACTGCCTTTAAAGGAGACCATTTAAAGGCAGTTAAACATATTTAACCAAAAGAGTTTTTATCTTAGAATTAACCAATTTATACAACATATACTGAACTTTTAAAATTGTTTTTTTTTAGTAAAATGTGGTTTATACAATAAACCAAAACACCCAACAAAAGTACTACAACTTCACATAATTTGTGCATGAAAAAGTCAAATATGAATGTTACTACCACTGTCTAAGGGATATAAAATTCCTTAACTTTTCCCACACAAACTAGATTTTATTAAATAGTAATAAATTTATAGAAATCATACCTTTCTACATTTTAAGCATATGTTAATCTTAATCATTAAAAATTACACCCAAGTTTATTATCTTCAAAATTAGTTAAATAAGAAATTTGAAAAAATCTAAATAGCCATGCTTTTTTTTATATTTTAAGTGGAAGGGCAGGGTAGAAAGGAAAGTTTCAAATAAAAATAAATAATTTAATAAAATATATGAACATTTAAACAAAAAATTATTAAATTGGAATTTTAATATCATCAAAATAAAAAGAAACGAGATTCTTAGAAGAAAAAATTACCAAGTCTTAAATTTCAATTGTGAATTAAACTTATATTTTATAAAAATTTAATGTAATGTTATTAAGCAGTGCAAAACAAATCATGATAAAACAGAAAGCAGTGAAATATAATGAATTTATATATTGGATGCAAAAGGATTGAAAGTCTTCAATCCGAGATCACAACAGATCGCGTTTAGTGAATTTCTACAAGTTCAAGGATATTTTGGCCAGAATCCCACATTTAAAATCAAACACACGCCTGCTAAAGGTTAACAAGGATTTAAAACAAAATTGGCACAGAATCGCACATAAATATGGTTTTGTAGCAAGTTTGCGCAGGATACCACTATTGCCGCAGAATTCCCACCCCTGGCGACAAAGGCAAAATGCCAATCTATGCAAGAATCATGAATATATATATTACCTTCTCCTTCGTCTTCCTCATCTTCACCATCACCTTCCTCCTCCACCACCACAACAGAGTCATCTACTTCATCATCCTCACTAAACACAAAACAAGCTCATTGCAATTTAGACATCCTACGAGAATACTATTTTTTTTAAAATTCACAAAATTTGCCTGGTACAAAAATTTGTGGTCTATGTGACATGTGAAAAATGACTAAGTTAACGCAATAGCTTACTGCTAAATTTGATGCCTTCAAAAATACAAACACAGGCATTATGCAGCTTAAAAATAATCCACGATGGTACAAATTAGTTAGAATCTAGTTTCATGGGCAATTGAATCGATTATTTCAGAAGTCCGACTATCGAGTTAACATTACACTTGCACTTCTTAAATCATTGATTATCAACATTAACTTCTTAAATCAGGGATTCAAATAGGTTATTTTAACTTTGTCTTTTTGGGCTAATAACTAATTTGCTTCTTAATAAATACATCACTTTAAAAACAATTTTCATTGGGATCTGGTGTGGACATTAAGGCATAAAACCAAAATTGGAAAACTTTATCAACCACGTACATTTTACCACCACAAACCTGTTCATGCAAAATTAAATGTTACATTTACACTCCTTCTAAATATAAACGAGTACACCGATTTAAATGTACAAGATATTCTAAGAGGTAAAAAAGTATGTCAAGAACTGCGCACAAGACATTTTTACACAGTTATTTTCTAAGTTACCAAAATAGCCAATTATAGAATTAAAAAATGTGTTGAAATCTGTATTGCTAGCTAATTATTAGCTTCTTTAATTGAAATATTAAATAGAACATTGGATAATCAAATCCAGATAGGAGATATGTAAAGGTATATATTTATACAATTTCTTAAAATTTTAAACAAAATTAATAACAAGGAGAATTATAAATATATATTACCTATCGTCCTCTTCTCCTTCAATACCATTTTCGACTTCAATATCAGGAACTAAGAAATATTGTAGGGGGTTGGGCCACATGTCATCTTTAATAACCTAAAAATACACACCCATTAGTGGACTAGATACAAAGTTGTAATCGGACACTTTCTGTTCGCATTTGAAATGCTTCAACACACTTCCAAAAGAAAACATTAATATACAACTTCTTATGTCACTTGTAGGGATGAACCGGATAGTGGTTTTGCCGGATACCGGATATCCGGCGCACATTACAAACCGGATATCCGACAGTTTATTTTTTATGAAAATAAATTCTCATACACACTAGAAAAAACGGAAATCGGTCAAAAATTGAAAAATATTTTTTTATTCTGTAATATTTCCCAATTTCTTATCTTTAAAGTGATACCAAAATTGAATAAACATTCAAAAAACTTTTTTATTTACAAAGGGTTATTCTAGGGTGTTGCTAGCAATGGTCGTATGTTTTGTACATTTTACACTTAATTTCTGAATAATTGTAATTTTACCATATGCCCTTTCATTCCAAACATGAAAACTCAAGTTTGCTTAAACTTTTGAGAAATTTATTTTTTAATTCAACTTTATATTAGTTGTGAGATGTGATGACCCTCCATCATAACGATTCGTTAAAAATATAATTTTAAAGTTAAAAATTTGAAAAAAGTGGGTCTCTATTAGTTAAAGGGAGAATCTGCACACTGTGAATACATTGGTAAATTTTCAGGAAAATACTTAAAGCAAAAACAAAAAAAATTGATAGCAACAAAAAAAATCTTCGATGTTTTATTCATCCGGATATCCGGCATGGAAAATCGGATATCCGGCACTTTACTTCCGGATATCGGATAGTTAAAAAGCAGCCGGATACCCGTTTCATCCCTAGTCACTTGATAAAACAATGCAATCCGAAAAATATGTACAATGTTTATCAATTTCGTAAAGACCCAACAAAATCGTGAAAACACTTATTCTTACCTCAGCAATGTCGTCTGCAGAAGCATCTCCATGATCAGCATACCACGTGAAAAATGTCCTCGGCTGTTCGTGCATCCTCTTCTTGCTGTTTTTCATCTGTGCTTGTCTTTCTTTGTGTTTTTTGGTCAAATCCATGCTGTCTTTCCATTTGATGATTGTGGATTGGGAGGCTGGGTCACCTGCACAAACACATTAAAGTTAAGACACCAAACTTTTATTATAACATACATGTGATAATCTGCGGTAACTACTTTTACAAATAATTGCAACATGATTTGCCTTGGAGTAAAGTTGTGGGTGCTTTATGAATAAGCCCACCTCCTCTTTATAAACAAAAAACTTTTAAGGTAATGCCGTATGCCGTTAGTGGGCTGCCAACTTGGATGTTGTCCTCACTATCTCAAGCAAGCAATTATCTTTGGTATCACAGAAAAATTAAAACTAATTATTAAAGTTCTAAAATTGGACTGTTAATATACCTTCTGCTAATCAAAATTAAACAGAATATTCTAATAATACACATTGTAATTTAATTTGTATGATGTAGTATAATAATATGCAGTTGCTATAATTATGCCTAATATGAAATCCTTATGTTTCGTTATTTAGTAGTTTGGATATCAAAGGAAAGATCGCCAAATGAATCATATAAACAAGCTGTATCGCTTTTATATCGAAAGAGTCCAGTTAAAATTTATTCTATGGTTCACCTTGGCGATTTTTCTGAAAAGTAATATTTTCAACGATAATGCATTGTTGGGGACAAAAAGTAGTTTGTTGCCAATCAAAGAACTCTCCTACTTCCCCTCCTGCAAGGTTGTGGAAAATGTTGCCACAAAAGTTTTCATAGCTGAACTTCAGAAAAGTAGCTGCATGTTGAATGTTCAATTATATACAACTGCTGCATGTTAAGTTTAAAAAAAGGCATCTAGCTTCCAAAGGAAGAATTAGTGCAATTACATCATCTAAAATGGAAAATTTGTTTTAATAGTTAATTGATTATAGAAGACTGTGTGAAATGCCCATAAAAAATTAATACTTTAATACAATCAGCATAATATTATTTCTAGAATGAATTGATAGGTATAATGTGCAGCAATTTTTTTTTTACAAACTAAACAACGTGCTTGAAGAAATCCACAATAAACGAACATATACACCAAAAACTTACCATAACAACAAAACTTAAAAAAAGCAAACTTAAATATAATTAACAGTAAATACAAACCTGAAGAGCCGAGATGAAATTCTTTCACAATGACATCATTTTCAAAGTAGGGATTTTCATCGAAGAAAAACTTAATTCTGTAACCGGATTTGATGTCTTCGAATTCCTCAACCTCAAGTTTTGTCAAAAAGTGAAGGCATTCTTCCTCCTCTTCATCAAGGATGGCAGAGATTTGTGGGTGGTTTACGAACTAAGTCGAGTTAAGGAACTTACAAGACATACACTTTCATACATGTTCTTATTTAACGTGGTAAAATAAGAACAATAAGATTTTGGCATTAAAATAATGATAATTTTTCTGATTACTAATTTTCAACCTGACTGCAAGACAACAATTAATTTGGATTGGGCAAGACATACAAGAATTAACATTCTGTGGGATAGCAACATTATATACAGTTATGTCGTATGCCTTGTTGAATTTTCCTAAAAAAAAACATCGGCATTTGGCAGCGAGTTACAAATTTATTTATTTTTAAACTATGTGTACCATAGAATACATTTTAATCAAATAAACTTAATGAAAATATCCAGTATAAAAATTAATTACTTAAATTTCAACAATTGAATTTTTTATGGTCATTTATTTAATATAGATTGTAAGTCCCTAAAATTACTACTGACAATGTTTAACCTTTAAATGTTTTTTAAATTAACCTTTGGGAATATATAATTTCTTTGACAATTGCATCAAACTCAAAGAATGCATTTTATCAATATAGATCGTAATTTGCTCATAACACGCAAATAATAATCAAAATGTAGATTTAATAATTCTTTGCTAAACTAACGCCTTATATAAAATGTTACTTAAAAACAATTCAATAATAAAATTTGCAAAATGAAACATGTGCAACAAAAATATAAACAACGATCAAAAACACATCGGGCAATTGCGAATTATCGAGTTTTATAATTAAAAAAAATAAGAACCACATAACATGCCTCCACGTTTATTTTAATTATTGAAGAAACAGCTACCACGCGGACGGTTTGTAGAAGCAAAGGAAATTCCCATTAGCAAAGAGAAATTTAATATAAAACCATGAATACGAACGTACAATAAATACTAGAATCGTTAATTGTCTAAAATAATTTTAATACTCGTGTTAGGCTTAGACATATGCACGTTGACTTGGGAGGTGAACCCCCATTTTAGAACTCCCGCTTGTTTTCCCCGCGCCGGTAGAAAGAAAACAAATACGCGCGCTACAAGCCAACTCTACAGCTATAAAGCAACACGCGGGCACAATATACAGCAAAACACATCAAAATGACAAGAAATTACAGTAATATTTGTGTATTGACGACTTACCGGGTCATCTCCCGCGCAATGCACAAGCATAGAACAAAGCATGTGGCCATACTTACAGAGTTCGTTAGGCCTAGTGGGATAGACAACCATGTTTTATCATAGCACACATTGCAAACAAAATGGTAGAAAAGGATACAGCGGTCACCCAAAAGTTTGGAATCTTTCGAATCAGCTCATTCCGCTTCTCGAAGAACGGTTTTCTTAATTTGTTGTATTTCTGCTCGACTTTCAGGATTTCTTCGCTGGCTTTCTCGTTCAAAGCGTCGATTTCATTCTGACAAGCGTCAATTTCTTCTAACGCTTTCTGTGTTTCTGCATCGTAATCCCGGCTCTCGTCTCCATCGCCGACTTCCACTTTTTTCATTTTCTTCGCAGAAGGCGCACTCGAAGACATGGCAAAAAAATTTTATACACGGAAACGATAAGCTAAAAATTCGCAATAAAGTTAACACGACACAAACTTCGAACACCACCAAAAGGTCCAAGAGATTAATTCGCCGACTGCGAGCTTTGAAGTATTCCCGCATGCGCAGACTTTCCTAAGAGTAGTCTGGTCTCTTCATTAAAAGGACGTTTCTGATTGGCTCGGGATATCTCACATAGCCAATGGCCTCATAGAATCTGTTCACAAGATCCAATAGAATTTCGTTTTCTGTCGTATATGAATTTCGTAGATCATTAGGTATTGTGCTGTCCAGAAGTTGAATTAAATCGCTCTATATTACGATTTAAAATCAAATAATAATTTCAAAGTGGTTTTTTTCTTTAAAAGAAAAATTGAAATGTTAAATGTTACACATAAAAAGGAATTGTTGACAGTTGCAACATTTTAATCTAAAGAAAATTAAGTCAATAAATCCTTAAAATTCAAATTTTATGACTCATTTTTAAAGTTTAAAAGATTTTTTTAAGTGTTATTATTCAACAAATACATTATTATTGTTGATTAATAACACTTGGTAATTGCAAAATACAGCATTTTCTTGAACAGTTTCTCCTACGTTAAGTGTTATTTTCAAAATTCAAATATTTCTACATTTCATAAACGAAAATCTAAATTTGCCAGGTTGTCACCTTTTTGGACAATGAAATTAAAAAAAGTACGCACATTAAAGATTTTCATGACAATTAATGCGTGTGTTTTAAAACGGTTTAAAAAATTATACCGGCATGTGCCTCAATCAAATAATGAAGAATTTAAAAAGTTGTGAGACTTGGCTTGGCCACCAATTTTTGGCGACGTCTATATGATAACCCTGGCAACCCTTAGTCAAAACAGAAAATGGCTTCTGCTGAAATGATTGCAGACGACTCCGAGAAAAATAAGTGCGATCAAAAAAATAGTGACACGTTTTATCTAAAGTCAGAGCAAGAAGAAAAAAGGAATTCGTCAATAATCCAAACTGTGATGCTGTCACCTCATGGCCATTTGAAGAAAAGAACAGAGCATTGTTTTCGAAATTTACCTGGCTTGCCTGCGCCTGAAGATCTTCAATGCAATGGTAACGTCAATGTGTGTTGTATAGTTCCACCTTCAAATAGTACAAAAACCTTATCTCCGACTAAATCTAACCTGATGAATACCGTTACGGATAATAACGACAACAGATCTGTCTTAATCAATGGTCAAAATGATATTTTAAGTTCTGAAAATACGTTCACTCCCTGTGTTGTGGAGCCTAATCACACATCTAAAGGTGTATCGGCGCAATCTGTTGATGATAAACACAAATACGACCATGTGCAAGAAAAAGAAATTAAATCAGGTACCGTATGTAATATTGGAAATGTTTTCCCATGTTTTAATCTATTTTTAAAAAAACTCGCAAGCATTTAAATTATTGAAGTTTATCCATCTCAACTTTCAATTATTACCTTCAGAAAGTGTTGCGATCCTGGGCAATCGAAACAGTTCACATTTTTTAAATGTTGTTTAGTAAAAGTTTTGTATACTGCGATTGAACAACGGAGAATTTTTGGAGTGATTATTTGCGCACGTTTTGTGTTTATTGGTATTGCATCATTTATTTGACATTTTCAAAGAAGCTCCATTCTTAGGCTTTTGGTTTTATTGTCTTGTTACAACTAAACGCTTACAATTCTTTGGTTGGATTACAATATATGATGTACAGCCTTTTGGTTTCATTTACTCGTTGCAACGTATAATGAACAGTCCATTGGTTAACCACTTATTATAACGTGCTTTAACAACTTTTTGATTTTGTTAACTCACTATGAACAACCTTTCAGTAAATCATTTCAACATTTATGAACAATCAAAAGTAATAGTGTTTTGGCTGGCTTGCAATATTCGGCTAAAAAACAATGACGGACGATTAACCAAAATTTCAGCTGTCTACGTATCAAAAGTTATGGTTGAAATGCACTGAATGCTCCCCCTGATTTTTCGTCAAATCTACTTCCTATGTTTGGCAAGCAGAGAGAGGAAGAGTTCTTTGATTGCAAACAAAACCGGTTATATTCGTCAAGAACGTGTTAGGGTTGTGAACATCGTTTTTTCAGAAAAGTGCCCGAGGGTCATGTTAACTGCGATATTTGCAACTGTAACCCGTTTCTAACGACAAAAACTGGTTTTGCAACTCTTACATGTTCCCTCTACAGTGTTAAACAGATTTGGCAAAAAATCAAGCGGATCAGTCAATCCATTTCAGCCCAAAGTTGGTAACTCGCTTTAATTTCCCCTTTGTGCTAGAACCCACACCACTTACCCAAACGACAAATCTAGCTGACTAGACATAGAAGATAGCGTTGGTTAATTTTCATTTTTTCGTAACTTGTACCATGTAGCGGCCAACTACTCAATTTTCGCGCTCATTAATACCATTAAGCATAGTTGACGTAAATAAGTCTGTAAAATCTGTATGGTATACCTTTCTGCACAGTCTTAAAATGAAAAACTACATCGCCAAATCCTGATAACTAAACATGGAATTATCCAATGGTATAAATGACATACCATCAATCATCTAATGGGGATAAATGACATACCATCCTGTGCAATAGGTTCAGAGGAGATATGGGTTGCTCACGAAAAAAATTAATGTACCCCTTTTTCTTGTAGCCCCTCTAACACAAAATGAAAGTTTATTTAGGTTGGAGAGTAATATTCTTGGGTTATCTGGCAAATTAATCAAATTGACTCGGCGACTTTTTAATTTTTACATTTATTTATTTTTTATTTCAAGTTTTTTCCGCCATTAGTACTAATATTGGTAAATTCCTAGTGTACGGTGCCCCGTTGTCGCCAAGGCTAAAAATTGGCACCAAGGCTTGGCAAAACAACGTCAAACGGTGTGAAAAAATAAGTAGGGATGCCGTACATCATTATATTGTAAGGTCAGGTAGGTTGCCTGTACCTACCTGATTTTTTTTGTCTCGCTATTATTTGAAAGTTGGATATGTTTTATATATTTTTTTTTTATTTGAATTCTTCAAAGTTTTTTTTATTAATTTCATTGTAATACCAGTATTTAATTTTTAATTTCCCTTGAGAACTGATAGATACTACTAATAAAAGTTTGAAATGTAATTAATTATAAATGTGCAATAAAAGTTTTGCTATAAAGCAATATTAATATCAAATACATGCAGGAAATATAATATATATTGTTCAGCTGTTTTGTGATTGATAAATATGTTTTTTATTATGCAATTTTCAAATATTTTAAGTTTATTTTTATACTGCAATTGTATTTCATATTACTAATTGCCAACTTTGAATTTTAGGTAAAACGTCTTTAAAACATATGAAGCATCCTAATGAAAAGAGTGAGAAAAAGGCTGAAAGATTGAGAGAAAACATGTCGGTTCATCATACCAAAAAGAAGAAACATAAAGAGAAATATTTACACAAAGAACACAGATCTGCTCACAAGGAAAAGCACCAATCAAAGCATCGAGAAGATTCAAAAGAAAAAAGATCTGAAAAATCCTCTCGTAAGCATAAACAGCATAATTCTGTTTCAAAGAAGCTGTCTGACGTTTCTTACACAAGTGTTGACAAAGTCGAAGAATCGATTTTAAAGTCCAAAAAGGAATCGTTACCAAACAAAAGTGCCTCAACTGAAAGTGATACAAATGTCACCTTACCATCTGCAGAAATTGTGGGTATTGTGAACGAACTAGTGAGCAAAGCACACGATTCGTGTGAAAGAACTCCTCCTAATACTCACACTTCTGTTGAGACTATTCCTCTTTCAAATAGACTTGCAGAAATGAAAAGTAATATGGAAGAAAACTTAAAACATCTAAGGAATTTGCCATGTCCGGATTCATCATCCATTGCTTCCGATGGAATTTCAAAGAAGAGAAAACATGAAATTATAAAGTGCAATGGAGATAATCACTTAAGCACTGAACTGCTGCCCTGTGCAAAGAAGTTGAAAGTTGATTACATAGGGACCAATTCCCATATCAAGAACCAACCAGCAAATATATCGGCAAGTACAATTGAATTCAAGACATCGCTATTGAATTCTTCTTCAAGTCCTATCTCGTCGACTAATCATCTGAAAGATGAAGTGTTGGGTACGTTGTCACCCAATTTGAACTCTGATCATGAAACCCTCTCTCCAACTGAGCTTGCAGAATCTTCAGACAAACTGTGCCCCAAGCCAGAAACAGTTGTGACCCTTACAGAACTTTCAGTGCCTGAAACGCAAAACAATGTAAATGGTATAGCTCATTGTGATACTCCCAGCGACAGCCAAAAGTCTGAAGCTTTGTATTCTGAACTTGAAAAAGAGACTGTTAAGAGTTGTAATGATATGTGCGGAGATCAATCTGCAACTAGTAACTGTATTGCTGTCGGTTCTGTATTTGAAACGAACACTTCATCCAAGTTGGGAGAAAATTCACCTGCTGAAACTAAAGACAAGACAGTTGAAAATTGTGTTGCAATGAATTTTGCAATACCTTCTGTGAAACAAAAGTCCGAAAATCAATCATCATCAAAACCTGAATCGCAAACCCACCAAAAGAGCGAAAACGAGAGCACGAAGCTTCACCCACATTCGTCGGAAGCTTCTACCACCAAACCCAGTAAGCATTCTTCACACAAAACAGGGTTGCTTTCAAACAAAATCAAAACTCATTCTGATAAGCATCGAACAAAAGACAGGCACGACAGCGGCGGCAAAGAGAAGATAAAGAAGTTGCGACATGGGAGTTCCTCCGAAGTGAGCTTGAGTGACAGTAAAAGCGACATAAAGCCCCCCTTAAATGTGGATAAAAAATCAAAAGTTCTTAAAGAGGAGAAGCAGATAACCAAAAGCTTAAACTCGATCTCGTCGGACCAGAAAAAGGACGATTGCAGACACAAATCTCAATCGAGCCCCAAGATCGGACTGTGCTTGAGGTGTCGTCAGAAGCTGACCACCCATCGTAACGTTAGCATTCAATGCAAGCGTGACAGGCACGACAAGGTGCAGGAGAAGTGTGGTGTCTCCCAGAGGATACCGAGGCTTCCCCAAGGCATGGATATGAAGCATTTGAAGTATGGGAAGTACATAAGGCTGGAGGTATACCCTAACGGGGGTGCGGCACTTCTGCACTTGTACTGGGATGAGATTTGTCATATGCATAGGAAGGAGCTTAGGTGCTTGGCTGAAGAATTCCTGAAGGTAAAACTCTAAACTGTTAATGCTATGAATAGGTTAAAATTGAGTTTTATGATTTTTTTTAGCAATTCAGCTGAAACTCTTACAATTATTTGAACTTTTTAAAAATATGTTAGCATTAAAAAAATGTTTGCCATTTATTTAGATTTCTAATAATTATTTTTGCATACCTTGCCATCCTTTAAAAAACATTTTATAATTTATCATAAACAATATGTTGCTCAGAGGGGTTTCATTTATAAATGAAACAAATTATTATGATTTTTTTCCCATTTGTATGTTTGAGTAGAGTGAAATTTTATTCAAAGAACTGGTTATTATTGCAAATGTTGCTTTTTCATAATAGCAGCCAAGGATTATCATTCAATAGTACATTTTAATCCATTTGTGGTATTTATGCAAAATATTTCTTTTGCTAAATAACCAATGGTGGCTTAATCACTGTTTAATTTTAAATTGAATGGTACCTAGACATATGGGTTGCATACTGTGATACAAAATCTATAAATTTGTAATTAAATAACGAACAAATTTTCCTTTGAAATTAATCAGTTGTATATTGCATACACATTTTTTTTCTTATGAAAATTTCTACCACCAAAACACATTGATAAATTAATGATAAAAGTTAAAATTAGAAAGCAAAATAATTAATTTAAACAAGGAAGTAGTGGATTGGATCATCGAACAGTTTCATATTTTAGCCAAAATGATTTCTAAGGTTGAAACGGATTTTGCTTTAGAAATTAAAAGATTCGGGGTGCTATTTTGAGAAAAAAAGTCAAGTGGATCTTGGTATTTTGGGAAGATGGGGTAAAAGGACAGGATGAGCTGGCCATTAAAAAATGTGTAGAGTAACGTATATTGATTTATTTTGTTTATTTTTTTAAAGTGTTCATCCTAAAAGAAATACCTATGTTACAAAAATTACTCATTTAATAATTTTATCTTTAAGATAGAGGGTAGATTTTTTTTGTTAATTTTTTCTATCGTAATTTATCTTTATATTTCTAATCTAACAAATATTTCTCAATTGGACTTTATTGAATGGTATAGCTAATTTGAAAAATAATAATCATCAAAACAAATCTTACTATACATGGGGACATCATAAGTTGAACCTGAAGTGGAAGCTATGATATGTATAAATATTCAATTGCTTTAGGCTCAACTTAGGTTATCCTCTAGTATAACGTTAAAAAAAAAACTATATTATTGAGATACATTCTTTAGCAATTATCTAGTTACATTGTGGCAAACATTTGTACTCTTTTTATATTTTTGTGTATCTCACATTGATTTTTTTATTAGCATTCCTATTTTGAAATTATGAGGTAATTTAAATGCTTTTTATGCTGATATAATGGAGAATCTATCTAATTTAATGCATACAAATGTTTTATACACTTAATAGGAGACCTTCCTAGAGGAACCATATGGTGTGGCTCGTTATGTGATGGGAATTGTCCACAATTCTGCAGAATACTTACCAGATCTACTTGAACATTTTGCTGACAGATATCCCAATCTAGTTGTTAAAACAGGTCCACTGGGACGTCAGTCGGACATTGAGACAACAACAATGGCCAAATATTGTGATCAAGTAAGCTAGTTTCATTTTGTCACCAATTGTATTTTAAGTTTAATACTTTTAAGTTTCACCATATTTTCTCTTATGTATAAAGAGGGAGACTAGTGTGATAAAGCTAGAATATGTCATTTTTGTAAATATTTCATTGTACAAGAAAACACTATTTGTACATTTTGTCTTTTGCTTCTTTTTGTAAAACTAAATTATAATAAACTGTTTTACTGCAGCTATCAAAAGAAACTGTAAATATTATTTTTCTAATATTTTAAATGCAATAGCTTGTTTTCCTGAATCAGTTACTATGATTTAGCAATTTTAAAGGTCACATTTGTCATTTTTTAAGAATAGTTTTGTTTTTTAGTCATGCTTGCATGCATTTTTTTTTTGGGGGGGGGGATTTATTTTGTAGATCCGAATAATGTTTGTTGTTAAATGTTACAATATTTAATGTACTATTGAATAAGCTTGTTATTACAATGCATTTTGAAGTAATTTCACAACCTCCTTGTTTATATTTATTTGAGGAAATATTATAAAATTCTGAAGCAATATGTAAAGTCAGTGTTCACTCTAGAAATAAAAAGGGGCAGGGCTCATTGGCAATAAAAAGGCACCCAGTTTTTGAAAAGGCACTTCTTGTTTGTAAAAGGGCACTTCAAAAAAAAATGCTCAGGGTGGGCGTGTTCACCCGCTGACACATTGTGCCCCCCCCTAAAAAAAGTTCAAATGTTGGTTGACATTGCGCTAGAGCTGCATATTGGGCTATTGTTGACCATTCAGGGTCTATCTCGAAGGAAAGGCCCATACAAAATTGATGTGTCTTTATAAATATACTATTTAAAATAAAAAATGTAACATTTGTAAATTAATATTTTCCTTAAAAACCAAATCTATAATTGTCTTAATCAGACACCTTACAAAACGGATGAAAAGGCTACTTAAATCCAAAATTTGGTAATAAAATGCCTAATCTTGTAACCTCGCCCCAAACCATCTTCTTTTTTAAAAAAACTTAACATTTCATATTCGAGCACAGGCAATCAATAGGATTCGTGGAAATGCCCCGTGCTCGAAATTAAAATGGAATCATCGCGGTTCCACAACACGCGCAGTTTAAAAGGAGGGTGTTTTTTTGACAACACCATATGTAAATTATTTTTATTCACTTATTTCATGTGTGGTATATTTAAGAAACCTAACTAAAAACCTACTGCAGGTCCATGGACACTACAGCCAGGGGACCTTCCGTACCGGACCTCTCCACCAGATCAGCCTGGTTGGAACAGTCCACGAGGAAGTGGGTGGCTTCTTCCCGGACTTCCTTCACATGCTGGAGGAGAACCCCTTCCTGGACCTGACCATGCCCTGGGGACCTCTGTCCGTGGTCCACATGAACCAGCAGGAGAGCAACGATGGACCCATCCTGTGGGTGAGGCCTGGGGAGCAGTTGGTCCCCACTGCAGATCTCTCCAAGTCCCCTTGCAAAAGGAAGAGGTGAGAAGACATTAGGTTTTGTCTAATGTATGGCAATTTTCATAGGCTATGATATTTGGTGCACCACTAGGGATATACCAAAAATATACTGTACATCTAGTCCAGTGGTTCCCAACCTTCAAATGGCCGTGAACCACTAAATAAAAAATTAATCAAGGCGCGGACCTCCACATACTTTGCATTAATACTGGGGTACTAAATATTATTTAAGTACTTGTAACTTAATATATAAATTGTTTTTTAAAAACGTACTTATTTTGTAAATAAGTTTATTAATTAAAACAGTCTACAGTTTTTAACCTAATATGTCTTACAAAGATAACAATATTGAATTCATTTCTGGTTAATTGCTGTAATAATTAGGGATGAAACGGATATCCGGTAACTATCCGGTATCCGGCTGTTTTTTAACTATCCGATATCCGGAAGTAAAGTGCCGGATATCCGGATGAATAAAACATCGAAGATTTTTTTTGTGGCTATCAATTTTCTTTGTTCTTGCTTTAAGTATTTTCCTGAAAATTTACCAATGTATTCACAGTGTGCAGATTCTCACTTTAACCAATAGAGACTTTAAAAAACCTACTTTTTTCAAATTTTTAACTTTAAAATTATATTTTTAACGAATCGTTATGGTGGAGGGTCATTACATCTCACAACTAACATAAAGTTGAATTAAAAAATAAATTTCTCAAAAGTTTAAGCAAACTTGAGTTTTCATGTTTGGAATGAAAGGGCATATGGTAAAATTACAATTATTCAGAAATTAAGTGTAAAATGTACAAAACATACGACATAAAAAAATATGTTTCAATTTTTGACCGATTTCCGTTTTTTCTAGTGTGCATGAGAATTTATATTCATAAAAAATAAACTGCCGGATATCCGGCAAATTCCAGTTCGGATATCCGGTTTGTAATGTGCGCCGGATATCCGGTATCCGGCAAAACCACTATCCGGTTCATCCCTAGTAATAATCAAAAACAAGCACATGAAAGAGTTTAAATAAGGTTAAATTTTGTTTCCTGTATAGCTCATAAATTTCAATTGGGATGTTTTTAGTTTTAAAAGGAATACATCTCGGGCAACACCCATTTTCGATAAAATAAAAGGAAAACATCTATGTAGTTGAATAAAACTCCATGAACCAGTTAGAATCTTCTTGCAGACCACGGTTTGGGAACAAGTGATCTAGTCTGTTGCTGTTTGCTGCCACCAGGCTATAAAATAATTATTGGACCAATGACCTGTATGTAACAGAGTTCGTCCAAAAAGCAGCTAAAAAACACTTTTTAAAAATATATACAAAACCCTTATGTGGCCCTTTTTGAAGGGACAATTTCTATCATCCGAATGGCACCACTTTCATTTAAACAGCCATGTTAGTCCCAATCAGTTGACCAAGATAGGATATAAGCGTTAGTAAGTGGGGGAGGAGCTCTCTAATAATATAGAATATTCAATTAATCGATGTAGAAATGCAAAAAATCAGGTTATGAATTTTCACCCACGGTATCTTTTGCATCAAATTGGTAGGTTTAATAATTTTTTTTTTCTTCAAATGTTATATTCATGTAATAAAAAACATCTTTTGTGGCAATTAAATGCTAATTCCTAAAGCTTTAAGTATGTGGTATGTAGATAAAATAAGATAAATAATAAATAATTATTAAAAAAAAGATAAATTGAATATTCTGGAAAATAAATATAAAGTAACATGTGCTACTATAATTTAAATGGCTTGATTAAAGGTTTCTTTGTGAATTAAAAACAGATTAATGAAATCAATAGAAATTTATTTAATTATAATTTTGAGCAATTTAAGTTTGTATACATTTTTATTTTCTTCTTTATAAATACGAATCCATGATTATTAGAACTTATTCTTATTTTAAGACATGTTTTCCCATATGATTATTAGAACTGAGGTAGAAAAGTTTTTTAATCTGCTCCTTATGCGAATATTTTACATGAAATATATTTTATTTTTAATTGTATGTTTTATGTTTGTGTCATTCATATTGCATGAAACTGTAGATGTTTGAACTAACTATATTTTTTTCTTTGTAATTAATTTTTTTCGTAAAATCTTAAAACTTTCGTTAAATTCAAACTTCATTATAAAAATTGTTTGCAATCTATTTGTATTTTAAGTTTAAATTTTGACAAAATTATCCAAACTATTATGTTTAATCAATATAAATTTCAGTCATTGCATGAAAACATTGAAAGTTTTATATTTCTCTTTCATTTCACAATGTTAAATTTGTATCTGCATGTCCGAATTTCAAATAAATAATATATCAACCACACACACACATTATATATCTACTACACCTCTAACTTATGACTATAATATATTTTCAAAAAGTATATTAATAATTCATGCAATCAAGACATTTGTAAGTTTTTTTGTTTTTTTTACACTTAAACACTTGCCTTACCTTGTATATAGTGTGAATTACCATGGTATTCACCTATTCTTCTAAATTTTTGTCACAAAATACGAGTCTAAATGTGTATAAATTTGAAATAAATGTTACCATAATGTTTTTTTATATGCCTTAATGTTTTGATTTTACAGGGGAGGCCTGAATGAGCTCAGAAAATTGCAGTACCTTCCGCGATCAACCGAACCTCGTGAAATGATGTTTGAAGATCGTACAAAATGCCATGCAGATCATGTTGGTCAAGGCTTTGACAGATTGACCACTGCTGCTGTAGGTGTATTAAAAGCAGTTCATTGTGGAAATGAGTAAGTTTAAAGCGATTTTTTTTTTTTTCTATTAATTTAACAAAAAATACTTTTTTTTATTGGACATGGATTATTTATGTGTATATGCTTTTATATATTTGTAGACTTGCATATACAAAAAAAATTAAATTGTACTTGATACATAATTATTTTCATATAATAAACTAAACATAAGAAAATGTGTAGACTTAAGTGACTAATTTCTGATTTTTTTTTTAATTTATATGTGAATAAATTATCTTAAAAGTTATGTCATGTTAGACGTTAATTTGAAGTTTTCTGTATTATTTATTCAAAAAAAAAAAATTTTTAGTACTTTCTTTTTTTTTTCAATTATATGTTATATCTTTTTAGATATCCTTCAAACAGAATAACAAAAGATGTAGTTGCATTTCATGCTGGAGACTTCAACGAATTGGTTGAAAAATTGCAATTGGATTTACATGAACCTCCTGTTTCACAGGTATAAAAAGTTTTCACATTCAATTCATTCTCATAAAGAAAATATTTTTTAATTAAAATTGAAATATGTGTATGTTTTTTGCAAAAAAAAACATAACAAAGGAGAACTGTATATATATATGTTTAAATTACTTTCAATATTATTTAAATACTATATAAAACATAATTAAAAAATCTGTCATTTTTAATGAAACTAAATTTTTATTAAAAGCTGTGTATTAGTTTTAAAAAGTAATTGGTTGGCAGCAAATATTTTTAATTTGCAAAAAATTTTCCTTTTCCAGGCGGTACCAATTTGCCAACTTCAAAGAAACCTTAAACAGCAACTAATCAGTAGTGCCATATTTATTAAGAAATCTTCATTTTGACAATGAATTTTAAAATATATGAAGTTGAATAATTGGATTGTTTTTTCCATAACTAGTTTAAGTTTCAATTTATTCATCTTTGTTTTATTGTTGGCTGTGAATATTGTTTGATGAATCAAAAAATTTTTTTTAAAAATTAGTGCTATGCGAGATTGATGTGTGGGTTTTTAAAAGGAGGAGTAAATATTGTAGGTTTTTCCATAGTGTTACAGGTTGCTACTTAGAATTTTGTGTGGCTGGGCAGAACTTTTGTTGTTGTATTATCAACTCATGGGAATTAATTTTTTTATGCATATGCCTGCATACAAAATAAATCATTTGAGATTGAAGCACTTTATTTAAAGCTGAAATAATTATTGATCTTTTACACAATTTGATGTTTAATTTTTTATGAATAAAAGTAATTGACTGAATCTTTTGTACTTTAAAAATTAAAGTTGATAAAGCAAAATTTATTGTTAGGTTGCATGCAAGATTATTAAAATAAATTTACAATACAATTGCCTTACCATTTTAATTTTGTGCCTGTTTCTTTGCAGTGTGTACAATGGGTAGAAGACGCAAAACTGAACCAACTTCGTCGAGACGGCATACGTTATGCCCGCATACAGCTATGTGACAACGACATATACTTTCTTCCGAGAAACATCATCCACCAATTTAGGACAGTCAGTGCTGTAACCAGTGTTGCATGGCATGTGCGCCTGGCCCAGTATTACGTTCCCCCAGGAGAGGGAAAGTGTGGTGCAACCAATTCCCCACCAAAAGAAAAGATTATCAAGGTTGAACTACCTGATCAATCAAGCAGCTCTAAAATGCGTAATTATTCAGGTAGTTCTACGACTTCCGAGAAGATTCACGGAAGGCATGAAGTACCTGCCACAGTTAATAGGACACCTGTTATGGCAGATCCTCAAGCTAAGCACATCAAACTTGAAATGACTGATAGTGAAAAGAGCTCTGCTGCCGATTCTAGGAAGAACAGGCAAGATATTGGGATTGGTCTTTCAACAAAGAAAGGGTGTAATTCGATTCGGACACATAAAAGTGCTTTGTCGTCTCCTGTTAAGGTATTAAAAAGGCCTAAAGAAGGATCTATGAAGAAACACACTGATGGAAATCGTTTAATGTCTCCTCATAAGGTAACTAAATTGGATGCAATGAAGGATGGTCTGATTAAAAAAGAAATTGTACATCCTTCTTCTAAAGTAAACAAAGTGGATGAATTGAAGGAAGGTAACATTAAAAAAGAAAGAGATGTCAGTTCAATTCCGAAGATGGTAAAAAGTTATGCATCAAAAGAGGAATCGGTCAGTAAAGAAATAGTTTTAACTTCGACTCCAACCAAGGCAATTAAACTGGAAATGCCAAAAGAAAATACTGTTCAGAATGAATTGGATCTGACTCCATTAAAAACAAATAAAAGTGATGTCCCCAAAGTTAATTCAATTAAGAAAGAGCAGAGTTCTACATTAAACAAAAATAATATCGTGAGAGATGTCTCTATAAAGAAAGAAATCGAGGCAAATGTATTGACTCCTAAGAAAACAAAAATCGCTCCTGTAACTAAAGTGTACTCGATTAAGAAAGAAATTTCAACTTCCTCATTGGCAAATCACAACACCACCATTGCAGTGAAGGAATCCATCAATAAAGTAGTTGATACCCCTTCAACTCCCAAAAAATCGATTCCTGTGCCCCAAAAAGAATTAGTAAAAGAAGAAATCAGCACTCCTGCACCATCCTATGTTGATTCAAAACCAAGTATAAAACCCAACAGTAACAAGGAAACCAAGCAGAAGATCGACAGAATCCACCTTCCAGACGAAAAGAAGAACGGAATACTCGACTCGTCCAAAGTCCAGAAGAGTGGCGAAGACAAAAACCACATCAGGGCACTGAAAAAGGAAAAGAGAAAACATTCGAGCGGCCACGACCACACCCCGAGGAAACACGGCAAAGTGGCGCTCCCGCCGACGGATGCCCCAGCACCCATTTCATCCTCATCTGACAAAAGCAACATTCCAAAAAACAAAACTCCCGGTGAGCACCGATCCAAGAGCCGGCACCACAGGCATTCGCGGGAGGACTTGATCGACATCGAGAGTGCCGTTGTGGACTGCGTGGCGTGTCTGGTGAACACGGTCAGAGACCAGCAGCACGAGCACCAGGCAAAAAAGAAACTGAAACCCACCGATGGTGCACGCGCCCGCCACAGGTCGGAATCTTCGTCGAAGACTAAGCACCATGGTGGTAGGACGGAACTGTGCGTTCAGGGTGGTTCGAAAAGTGTGCATAAGAGGGTGGATGGTTCCACAAAAGACACACCTGATAAAGCAGATGTGAAGAGTTCAAGTCCAGATTCGCTGTAAAGGTACATACATGCATTAGAGTTGCTCATTTTTTGATCAGTGGGTTATGGGAATTCTCAATCTAAATTTTATTATGGATATGAATTTCGATATAAAAATTATTTGTATGTACATTAAATATAATTTTCAGAAACATTAACAATTAAAGTACTTACTCGGATTCGGTTACCTCGTAACATAAGGATCCTGTATGTATATTAATATTTCGTTTTGTTGTGGCCCTCTGCTTTATATTAGTAAATGGTTTCTTACATTGCTGTAAAAATGTTCTGGTTCTATTCATTTCCCTTATATGTTATTGCAAGTTGCCTATTTTGTTAATTTTATTTGTAAATATATCCTTAGTAATAATAATAAAATTTGTGAGAGACAAGAATCAACATTGAAAAGAAATTTAATTAATTTGTAGGATTTGTGTAATTGTTTATAAGAATTGCATTTCATTTTATCTTTCTATGATCTATTTATCTTTAATTTTTTTTCTATGTGTCCCATGGTGTGTAACTCCTAAGTCAAGTGTACATGTACAATTTTAATCCAAATTGCTTTTACTAAACTTATTGATTGGGGATTCACACTATAGCCTTGTATATCGGTTTGGGCTCTGAAGAATAAGCAACTTTCTTGTTTGTGTGTATGTATTTTGAGGTTATAAACGTTGTTTGTATTTATGTGTGAGGAAATTTAAGAAACTGTTTTGTATATATGTACATAAAATCATATCTAATAGATATACAATTAGTTTTATCTGCAGGAAAAGAAAACTGAGATTTTAATAGGGATTACTTTTGTTACTACTTCATTCTTATGGACTCATGCTATTTATAATGCAAGCATATTCTTTAAGTGCATTTGTAGGACTTTCATGTTAGTTGTGTATAATTTTACTTTTGCAACCACTATCCTCAGAATGAAAAAAGATTTTAACACCCATGTTCGTCCAAGTGTAAAGGCTGTAGTGTTAAATTGGCACTTTTTTTATATCAAAATCTAGTACTGTGGTAGTTTTAATGTCTTTTGTATATTAGCCTTTTTTAAAAGAAGGGTCAAATATTAGTTTTTGTTTCTTTCTAAAGATAAAAATTCAGTGTTAGGAAATTATCTTATTTTCATTATAAGTACCCTTTTTTTATTGACTGTACCAGGCATGAGAATCTGTTTAGGTAATTATTTTTGTTGATTATTAAACAATTGGACAAAGAACATGTCAGTCTTTTTGTGCAAAAGATTTGCAAATTGAAATTCAAGTTATGTTTGTAAATTATTTTGGCACAGCAATTTTCAAAAAATTATGTTAATGCTTTGTTTAACAAAAGTTTTTAGCCAATCAAGGCTGCTATGTTTGCTAAATATCATAACTTTATAGAAGGGATTTCTTTAACTTTAAATATTTGTTTAGAAGGGAGGCAGACATTTTATACCAACTTCTGAATCTAGATATTTTTTTATCTAGAAAACAATTCATTAATTTTGACAATAAATAATAAATGTTGGATAAGTTTGGAAAAATGTCAATACTTCTGATATGAACTGAATATCTTTTACACAGCAACTTCTGATATGAACAGAAATTTTTCATTTACTGTCCATTCTTATGTGTGTGAAATAAGTATCTTACATAAAGTTATCGCCTTTTAGTAAGTCTCAAAAACATTGTGGTCAATTATATTTCACTTGAAACTATAGTTTTGGGTTTAATTGACAAAATATGCAATTTTCATCATATGTTGTCGAATGCGGTTATTAATTAATGTGCTTAATATGTGTCAGCTTAATGAAAAGTAACTACTATGGTCAATTTAATAACTATACATGTTTAGTGTTTATACATCGCATGACAGAATTGCTACTAGCGATATACACTGGTTATGTCGTTTCTATATATTTTTTGTAAGGATAATACAATAGCTTATTTAAACTTTACCTATCTATAAAGTGTTCATTCATCTTGTTGTACATGAGAGTATAGATACATGCATTTTTGTATACAAGCTACATAAAAGGCAAATGTAATGTAAATTTATATATGTTTTCTAAAACCTTTTTAAAAAACATTCCTTAAAAATCAAGAAGCAATAACAAAACTTATTAAAGCAAATTTTTAAAAAATGGTATTTATTATAATTTTGATTGAATTGCATTTATAACTTGAAATAAATCATTTTAAAATACCATTTAGGTATATTTTTTTTAATTCTTGTTTATTTAAAATATATATATTTGTGAATGTATGATTTTACACGAAAAGGAAAACCAAAAATATTCATTTTCTTAGTTGTAGTCGAATGGTCCTTTCAAACTTTCATAACAAATTTATTTATGAATACTAAGTGCACAATAAAATACTATCCAATGAGGTTTTATAAAATTGCTGAAATGTGCAATTCACATAGCTTTTTATCTAGGTATGTTTATATATGCAAAATGCATGTATCTACCCATGTGTATAGTAACTATGCAATTTGGTTCTGAGAGGTATGTGCTTTAAAAAAGATCTATGCAATTTTTTTAAAACATCATAAAACCAATTTAATTTTCATACTGGAAATATTTGTATTGCACCAATCCATTATATGTATTAGTCCTCTCATCTCATAGTCAAATATCATATTAAGAACTAGCCATATTTCTACATCAGGTTCTTCATATATTTTGGTTTGGGCTTAGAAATGTAATTTGGTAAAAGTGTGTGCTGCAGTTTAATTTTGTTTTATATTTATTAGTTTTGCATTTTGAATATTTGCATTTGTGTTGATTCAATAAATGCTTATTGAATTTTTTTTTGTGGCATTTTAAAATTTCACTTTGAATTAGAAGGTTTTTTATTATTATTAATTGCATTTGCTGTTTTTAAATGTGTATATCATCCACAGAGTTCTAACTTACAGTATCAAACATGTGACCTTCTATTGTTATTCAACATTATGCATATACTTGGACTTTCTGCTGTTTTAATACAATTGTGAAATTGTTTATTTATTTAGGAAGATTTTATATTTGGTAGTCATTTTGAAGTTTTAAATTTGTCGATATCAGTTTTCACTCTAGGCATTTTTTTTAAGGGCGGTCCACCTTGCCACCCCTTTTCCTTTAAAATCCTGCCCTTTTTATGCATGAATCACCACCCTCTTGCTCTTCCCAAAATCCCATGATTCACATGTGAAAATATTAGTTCTCATCCCATTCATTTCAATATCAAAAAAGTTTTTCCTTCCTATGAGAACGGAATCTGCTTTAATTAAAAAACTGGATTTTCCTCACCAATTTTTCGACTTTAGAGATTATGAAGCTTGTTTCCTTTCTGATTTACTAATAATCTTTTAGCTTTAATAAAAAAATTTATCATTGATTTATATACTTTTTTAAGTTTTGATTTTGTTTGTTGGGTATTTAATTTTCACTATCTAGATTGATGAATTCAGCAATAATCGTTTTCGTGTCTTCGTTAAAGTGCTCTTTTTCTCAAAATACTGCCCCTTTTTACTTCTAGACTGAACACTGATACTGTTTAAAACTACACGTTAAACAATGTGTACAAAATATTTTGAAAATTGGTACTTATATTACCTTGTTGGCAATTGCATACAGGGCTAAATCTTTGTTAGTTCATTGCGTTGTTCCACAATGTGAAAATCATTGCTAAATTGGCATAAGTACTGTCTGCTAAATACTTAAGTTATTGGATTTATAACATATGACATAACAAAACGGCTCCTTTGCTTCCAACCATTCTTACTTGATTGCCACTGTAATACTTTAAGTAAGAACTCTGTGATATCTCATTTGTACAACCTTAACATACGGACTTTTGAAAAAGCTTATGGTCTATTATTTGAAGAGGAGAGTAAAAAAAATGTGTGCTGTTAATATTGTAAACTTTACTTTTATTTTAGCAATTATTTTAAATATACCTGCAGTAGGGATTAAATTTATGAAAGTTGAGTTATTTAGTTGTTAGATTATTCAATTAAAATAGTTTTTAACAACTATATTTGGTGTGTTAAAATAACTCTCTTAAAAGTGTGATCATGCTCTCAGATGAATTAAAAATAACTGGCTTGACTAAAACATGTTTTTTCTTACCCTTTTTCTTTTTTGACTTTTTATGTTTGGATGAAATCTGCATAGAATAAGCAATACTTGCAAAATGTACCATATAATGATGATGTGGATACTCTTTAATTTTTCGATGTTACTTAAAGACTAGCACTAAAAATTTGTAATGGAAGAATATTTAAAAATGTGCCGTGATTTAGCGAATTATTCTAGTTTTCTTAAGATACCAAGACAGTAATAAAAATATACTGCAATTTTTAATTTTGTATTGAATATGTACGACAGCGCATTAGTTGAGCTTCAAATATTAATTTACTTCTCTAAAAGAAAAGGACCCTTTCTACTGTGTTTAAATTCTTAAATTAATTTAAGGAAGGGGGTGGGGTTAAAATAGTTACAATTTTTTTTTTTTTTTTTTTTAAATCCATTTGAAATTAGCGGTTGCACAGTGCACCTAATTTGTTATTTGGATGCACTAAACTTTCATTAAAAACTGATTGTATTTGTCAATTAAAAATACTCAATTATTTAAGAATCTGTTTTCGCAGTGTGCACGCTATTATGGATAAGGAACTCAGAATTCGCCGGCATATCATTTGACAAATAACAACTTAAGAATCCGGTTTGTAGATAGCGAGATCATAGTCATATTTTTCCAGTAATCCCTTCGTTAAAACACACAGTTCTTGTTTTGCGATCCGTTTACTGCTATGTGAATCTTTTGCGCACCCAAAAAATATTCAGTGCACCTGTTTTGAAAAATTAATTTCGACCCCTGCCTTAAAGTACACACCTGCCAACCTGAAATAAATTTTATTGGATTGTTTGGCACGATGCATAAGAGTTGGCAAGTCGGATGTTTTTAACTATCTATATATTGGCATTTCCATTTGTTTTTAAAATCCTATGGCACTTAAAACAATAATTATTTTATTTCCCATTTGTAGAAATCATTTAAGATATTTTTTTAAATATTTCCCCCTATGTTTACTAATTCAGAATTGGTTATAATGATAGAAATGTCCGGCATGCATTAGAATTTGATACATTTTGCATTTCAAGAATTAATATAGAATTCTTTATTTTTACTCTTACGATAATAACTATATGGAAAGTTCTTCTAAAATGCCAGTTTTCAATTTACATAATTTTCATTTAATGATTGTATAAAAATGAGTTAATTTATTATTGACTTTATTTACTATTTTCACATGGTATGAACAAGAACTAATCAAAACTTGTTTTGTAGATAGAGTTGAAATGTTAAAGTTTAATTTTATTGTAACTGAAATGGTGAAGTTATTATTATTTCCCGAAGAGTTCACTGTGTTTAGACCTATTGTTTGCAGGGGTTGTGTTGCATACTCATTGTATTCTGATGACCATCCGTAGTTTGTCCAGTTGTGCCTCGCTGTCTGTAAGGCTGCTCTCACCACTACCAAATATTTCTTTATGTACATATGACGATGTAAAACGAAAAAGCTTGTTATTTCTGTACATAAAAGCAAAGATACTTTATAACAGAATAACATTTTTTAAGAAAAGATGTTTCTCCACACATTATATGCAATAAAGATGACTTCTCGGATATTTTGTTTCTTGTGATGAATTTCTATTCAAACTGCAACCTTTTGTTCTTTGCACAGTTTGTACATTGGTCTTGACATTATTAAATTTGACCCAAAGTTTTTTAAATATGTCTCTGTTTATAAATTTTTTTTTTAAAAATTAAATATTGGTCAGTTTTTACATTATTTGTTATACAACAAAACTTTTTTTTAAATTTTTGATAAATTCAAATTAATTTTGTTGAAAATCATTCTAGCTTATTTCTCAAACAATTGTCAAGTTTAGGAAATATTTCTAATATTAAATGCAACCATCCTGTGTGCTAAGTTTGAGCAGCTAAATCTTGTTCTTATCAAATGGTATGTCTGTCTCAATCAACATTTGGAGCACAAGCAGCATTAATACTGTCATCAAATTTTGAAACAATTTGTTCTGTTAAGTCTAGATTTTTTATATAACTGCTTTTTCTATGCATTTAAAATTGTTTCAAAAGTCAAAAAACTATGTACTTTAATAACTATTACTAAACAAATATGTTAAGCGCTCTCCTGCATCAGAATGTGTTGGAAATCGAGGGTGGGGGACCTAGTATTAACAAAAGATAAACAAAAACAAGTGTTTGACCATTGATGCCTTGAAAACTTCGTATTTGGCAAAATATATCTTTCATATATAAGTATCAAATGTTGTCCGAATTAAATAGAATTATAAACGACATTAGTTTGTAAGTATATATATTTTAAATTTTTATATAAATGAATAACAAAAAATAAATTAAAACATACAAAAGCACAATGCACGCAGAGTAGGTGGTAAAAAAAGAAGTGCTACTGGGCAAGTCCAATTAGTATGGTAAAAGTTGAACTATCACAGTTCCTGCTGCAAATTTTCAGTTCGGTTTTGGAACAAAATGCAGATCTAGGGTAAATCTCTACAATCGTATTCAGGTCAGAAAGAAAGCGTTCTACAACTGAAAGTTGTGAACCGAAGTCGTGTAGTGGCTGTTTTTGGATCGTCCTGTTCTCTGAGAGAATTCCGATATTCGTTCGGGGTCCCTCGGTTGTGGC
Organism: Troglohyphantes excavatus; assembly: GCA_963932185.1. Taxonomy (NCBI): domain Eukaryota; kingdom Metazoa; phylum Arthropoda; class Arachnida; order Araneae; family Linyphiidae; genus Troglohyphantes; species Troglohyphantes excavatus. Next base: position 39,869,683 of record OZ010677.1, read on the forward strand.
ATCAGCATCACAGGTTGCAAAGCAAGGGACTTCCTCGATGCCAGGGACTGAGTATCAGCCAGAAAGGCGCTGTTCACTTCGCCTAGAAGGTAAAAAAAGAAACTATTAAACTTGCTTCCCAGTTACATTTAGAACATATTCTATTGGCCAAATCGTAAATTAATAAAATAATATTTTTTTTTAAAAATAGGGAAAACTTACTTTAAAAAAAATGCACTAACAAGTAAAAAATAATTTTGAATTTTACGTCAGTTTAAAAAAAAATGGAAAAATTTAATATCAGTTTTATAATTATAAAACTTTTTGTAATCGGCGCTAAAATTTATGTGTGATTTTTGTAAATTGGCATCAACTTCAAAAAGTTGTAATGAGTATAAAATTGATATTAAACACACTGATCTCTAATCATTCTATTTTTTTCCAACTCTTTCATGAAATTAAAAATTATTTTTTCCTTTTTAGAAATTTTTTCTTAAAGTTGATTTTTTTTAAGATTATTTTATTTTTCCCTATTTAGTATGAGGCTGTGCCCATACTATATTATTAATCAAGAAATTCAAGTTGTTGCTCACATTTTTTTACGTTTCAGATCTGGTTTAATAAATGCTGGTTAAACAATAAATTATATTGTCTCAACAATGTATATTGTAAAAATTAAAAAGGAGTAGTTGTAAAATTAAACGCAAATGAAATAATAAAAGCAATTCCAGCTTCTATTGAACATTATTATTTTTTAATTTTCGAAGGTGACCAAAGACCTAACAAACAACTTTTCGTTGTTACTAGGTAATCTGTATTCTACTTTTTACGACTTCAAAGTAAATTAACTACCCCAACTAATTTAAAAATTTATGTGAACACAAAAATTAACATAACTTTAAAAAAAAATCGCTCGCAGTTGTGTGGAATGAAACGGATATAGCTTTGAATCAAATGTTTGACATGTAGAAAATTACAAATCTAAAAATATATTAGAAGAAAATTAAATATTTCTTTAAAAAATTCAATTTTGTCAGATGATTTTCGATTTGTGACTTTTAAATTATGGAAGGGGAATAAATTCTCTCAGGAATCAAGATCCCAATTGAGAAGTTGTAAATTCCGCTTAGAGGCCTTGGTGCCCCTGATTATGTTTTTGAATCAATTATTAATGAACCCGAGGTAGTGGCTCTAGCTTTAGTGAGAGAGCATAAGGTTGTCAGTAGTTCTCAAAAGGTGGTTAGAAGGTCGATGATAGGGGGTCACAAGAAAAAAAGGGATAAAATGCAATGAAGATGAGAAACCAATTGAATTTCTGTTAACTAACCAAAAACAACTGTTCCTTGTTAAACTGAAAAATCGATTCCGGAATTTCTAATGTCACCGGCAAGACAAACTATTTTATAAAAAAAGCTTTTTGAAAATTTTAAATGTTCCATTTTTGTATTGTTTGTCCTTGGATAACTTTAAAAACCGCATTGGAGAATTGTTTTAAGAACCAATAAAAGTCGGTTTACAACCTACACTTTGAATGCGACCTACAGTTTAGGAAATACCATCCAACTATTCAGGGTCACCGAATAAATAGCCAAAGGGTTTACGCATGCAGACGCATTCCGAACTCGCCATTTTGCCAAAACTGACCTAGTGGGTATTCAAGGCCAAATAAACATCGCTGTCCAACTTGAATATATTTCTTCAAATTTAAATTCCACTAGAATAAGATTTTTTGACATTTCTTAGAAAAGTATTTTAGCCTTACCTTAAAATTTTTTGATTCAATTTGAGTTTTTAAATACAATTTTTTTCTTTAATAACAATTAAAATTTTTGTTTGGTGTTCTCAAACTTTTAGAATAGAATTTAATGTAAGATAGTTGTCAGCCGACTGAAAAGCGCGCCAACCAAAACCGCCAAAGCGCGCCATAAGAAGTGAGGTTATCAATTCGACTGTTATGTATTTTTTGTATGTATGTTCGCGCAAGGTTTCTGATCTAATTCAGATATTTGGACAATTATTTGTTTGTTGGATAGGGGATGTCTGACTTGGGCACCTTTTGACAAAAAATATCTGGTTTGTCCAACATTTAACTATCCGGAATTCTCAATTTACCGGACCGTTTAAACAAAATATTGTTCGATTTTTCAAAAAAAAAATTGTTAAATAAAGAAAAATCTACTTTTGTATTTTTTTTAATCGGTTATCCGGAAATATCGATTAACCAGACTTTTTTTTAACTATTTCTCCTATTCAAAATATTTTCATATTTGAATAAAGATTGTGCAACAATGACATTTCGTTCACCCGCCATTTATTAGCGTGGATATGGAATGTTTTACAATATACATTTTTAAGACAATATAGACAATAAGACATTTATTAAACATACAACGATACTTCATCCCCCCACCCCACATACACACACACATTCGTTGCAAGGGCTAAATATATTAGCGTATTTATTATAGCCAAAAAATCATAAAAGTTTAACACTTCTGCTACTTCATAGAGGGCAGCATTATTAACGGATTGTTTAACAAAAAAAACGTGTTTAAATTAATTGTTTTAAACACATTTAAAAAAATTATGCTATTTATGAAATGAACGCTGGATTTATCACTGCTCCTGAAAATTCTCTTTCTCTTGATCCCTCATGTGTTTAAGATCCATTGAGTGTAAGGGATCTTTCCCAGAGAAATAATATATATGATATTAATATTTGTTAACAGTTTGCATGTACCATGTGGGCATAGGCGTAGGAAGTAGGGGGGCTGGGGGTGCTCGAGCCCCCCCAGGAATTATTTTGAAGGGGCTCAGCCCCCCTAATATTATACTACTTTTAAAAAAAAAAATACTTAAAAAACAAATTTTAGAAATAGAGAATTCCTACAAAGAGGCATTCGAAAGGAAGCGTCCCTTATTTATTCTTAACGTGTTTTAAAGTGAGGGAATTTGCTTTGAAAGCTACAACGCTAAAGCTTTAAAGTGTAATTTTAAGAATAATCTAAAAAATACGCTTTTAAATAAAAAAAATATTATTTGTGGACATTTCATAAATTATAATCGTATTTCCCGTAATTTATTCCCTTTGAAATTATAAACCATCAGATTCATGCACTATTTTCTAAACAGCTTATATAGTTGAAATTTCTTCTTTTAGAAAATTAGATTTTGTTAAAGAAAGTTAAATAGAGACGAATTCCTCAAATCTGAAAAAATTCATATTTTAGCGTACAATACGGACACTTGAAATTACTATTAACCTTTTCCTGGTTACTTTATGTTCTAAAGCTGTCCAAACAAAAACGGATACAAGTTAAAACATTTAACAAGTTAAACACTTGTTTGTAAAAATTTAAAGCATTGATTGTTTTTTAATTGTTTAATAGCTCGCAACTCTGTACTATTTTATATTGTATAACAATATTGTTTAATTGTATAACAATATATATTGAAAAAAAATTCAGCCCCCCCCTGAAAAAAAGAAGTTCCTACGCCACTGCATGTGGGAGAGGATAACGTAAAGGTACGCGGCAGATGGCACCTTTTGTTATATTGAAGGCCTACTTGTTATCTTATCTTCTTGACATAAATCTTCACTCTTCTTTAATAAATTTTAATTATTAGAAAGAAATTGAATGTCATGAGAATTTTCTTTATAATCAATATAGTTGGGGGTGGGGGGAGAGGAATTACCACCCGTGCCATTTCATACCATAGCAGTGGTACAAGTCGTAAGTAGCAAGTCGGTACTTCAGGTCATGGCGAGCGTTTTGGCCGCGAGGGATTACGCGTCTTGCTACAGACCACTTGGTCCCAGTTTCGAATCCGACTGTTAATACGGCGATGTCTTTGTTACTCACCTTTGTAAATGGATCCGTTCGGCACCAGGGGCTCCGAGGGTGTGATCTTCACGTAGCGTGTGGCCAGGAGGAAGGCCAGTGCCGAGAGAATGACGGCGTCGAATATGCCGATGGTCGCCAGGATGTATGCCCAGCGGACGCCGCACTGTCCAATGTCGTAATCGTCAGCTTCTGGACCGCAGACGTCCCGCACGGCATCGGAATCCCAGCCCGCTGGGAAAGACACCACGCCGGCGATCATGCACCCGCCTATGGGAAGAATAATAGATTATTATTTAAAAGTTATATTTAAAAATCAGGTATCCCTATCCATGCCACGTTAGGCTTTAAGTTTTTTCTCGCATTGTCACCTAGTTTCCTATCGAACGGGACAACATTTATGTCAATTGTGCTATTCGTCCTCCTGAAACGATTTGAATCGCACTCTTAATATAGAAGTTTATTAGCCTGTCTTTTCTACACAAAGGTGACATATCGTCGCCTCAGGGCAACAGTAGGATATGAGCAAAAACAGAGTTGCCTATAAAAATGATTTTAAAATGTGCTGTTTTTTCAATGCTGAATATCTACGAATGTAGTTCAGGGATTTCAAAGAAGACATAAAAATGTCCGAGTGTTCCACTAAATAAAGGCACATTTGGTAATATTAGCAAGACCGAAAACTCATTTTTATTTTTTTTAGATGTCTTACTGTTGCTCTGAGGCGACGATATGTGCAACACAAATTCAAAAAGGATAACTTGAACACAACAGCTGTTATTCCTTCGATTAAATATTTTCCTAAAATTATAAATTGTAATCTATAAGTACATTTTTTTAGACGTAACGTCTTTAAAATCGGTTCCAGGTAAGAGGTACATGTATTCAAAGTGAATCGTAACCACAACAGGAGCTGCGAAACAGAGTTGGCGTGGTTGTATCGATGTCAAGCTCGTCTACGCTCACCAAAATTTTTCTAGGAGTGAGACAAAATGCAGAAAATGTTTGCTCGGAATCCAAAAAGGTGCCACTCACATGAGTTTGACGTTACACGCCACCCTGTGACCTTCTCGATTGGGGGCCAATAGCACATAATCTCCTTCCCATTCTCCCGGTGATGGCACCATCATTGCTACCCAGGTATTTGTATTAATCTTTTAGCATAAAAAAACTGAAAATATGAAACTTCATATGTGAATAGTAATTAAGGATTATAAATAGAACAGGGCCCAACGGTGGAGATAGTATTCAAATATAATCTTTGATTGTTATACTTACTATACGATCATCATATCTACAACTTTACCACATATTGAATAATTTATAAGGAAGTATGTTGATCGTTTCCTGGATTCTTTAACAAAAAAATCAACTCATTCAAAAAACCGCTCGTATAATCTTTCTCACCTGTTATTCTCCAAGTTTATCTTACCTTTTTATACCGCCTCCGTGCCTCATTTTTTTTTTCTTTATCAGAACAATAGCTGGGCAGAAAATAGGTAAGATATAAAGTGGTGTCATAAATTTATTCTTTTCTGTGAAATATTCTAATTTCTGCATGACACTTTTTAAAACACAGGAAGAAGAAGAAATAAAATGCGCGGGATTTAAATAAAAGAACAATATCGTTTTTTTTTTTACATATTGATTAAAATTATTGATCTGCGTATTGCTTCTTAGGCATCGTCATCGGTATTCTTGATTGTTCGAGAATCTTCTATTACTAATACAATTACAGGAAGTTATACTCATATCTCAGAAACTAATGATAGAATTTGAGACTTAATAAAGTAATTGATTTCGCTCGGAAACATGTTTTAACTTCGGTTATTCTTCGATGTCAGAACTAAAAGGTGAATTATAACTATAAAAATTATTTCCATATGTATTTTCTAATTGACTATAAAGTCAAATTTTGTTCAGTATTTATTGAACCGAACTTCATTAAACTTGACAACCCCAAAATAGTAGTCAAAAGAAGCTATTTCTGTTATTTTGTTTTAAAAATGAGTTGAGTTGTTATAACTTACTTCTCTTATTTCCAATCCTTTGGCACATCTTTTTTATGTTTATTCGAATCTATCATTTTACTGCGTGCGCCTACTTATATATTTTTTTTAATAAGAAAGAACGATTCCATAGTCATCTTATCCGATAGATTTTTTTTAGGAAAAATAAAAATTTGAAAATCTGCCAACAATGCGGTATTTTTCTAATTAACTAGAGCATAAGCTTAATTATTTTAATAATGCGTCATTTTAATTAGAAGTAACAAATAATAGGTATTTTTCCTAACTTTATTAATATGTTTAATTAACGGAAAGATCTAAATTAAGGATTTTTGTGTGTGAACAAATGTTTCTATGACGCATTCTAAGGAATGTGCAATTTTTAGGAACACTTTTAAACCATTTTAAATTTACGATTTTAAAAAAAACTTTCTATTGAAGCAGAATTTTTTATAAAACAAATACGAGTCCACACAATTAAATTTCTTTTAATGTAGACTTTTTTTTATTAACTTAAATTAAATATTGCATTAACAAGCACTTTAACTTATTTTAGAAATAATTTTATAGATTATATTTCGCAAGTATTAAGTACTAACACTTTAGAGAGCAATTTGTTTAAATAATTTATTTTTGATTTTAAAAATTTCTTTATATTAATTACAAGAAATTAAAAAAAAATAGTAATAATTTTTAACTTTTGATCAAGCCTAAAAAGTAAATATTAACATCCTTTTTATATCACATATGTTACCCTTTTCAGATAATCCATTCATACATTATAACTCTGGAAAATAACACGATTGGCATAAATTTTGAATCGTTTGATAAAAAATTAGGCGCCAATAGGCGTGAAATCTTAAAAAAAAAATCTAAAAATCTTGAAATTTCGTGACGGTGCTTCAGACTGAACAGCTTATCTTCTTACTGATGAAGGTTTGTGTTAACGACCAATCCCTGTTTCTATAATTTTCTAAAATGACCTACCGCGTAAAATCCTTCTTGTCTTGCTTCGACATGTAGGCATGCACGATTTTTTAAAATTATTATTTTAAAGCCAATTTTTATATACATACACTGTTAAAAGTGGTTACTCAAAAATAAGTAAAATGTACTCATTTTTGAGTATATTTCGATGCTTATCATAGCTCCGAATACATAAATTTCATTTTTGGAAAAGACATGTACTCAAAAATATTTACAATGGATGAAAATGAATAAAAAGAGCAGATGCCAGGCTACATAGGCTACCTTCATAAATCATTTTCAATAAATATCGACAATTACAACTTAGACTTGCCAAGAATCAAACCCAGATCCTCAGGGATCGCAGCCCAGTGTCTTATCCGTTGTACTACCACGGCGACGTGAAGAAGTTATAAACAGAAGAAATGTTAAAAAAAAGGTGAGACAAAAGAATGGGAAGTACAATAATTGAGTTGTAATAACTCCGTTTCCATTTAAGCAATCGACTTCAAACAATGTGGAAAATCATCTTTTGAACACCTGTTTTAAGTTTGTCAGGGGTTGTTAAGGTGACTTGAACAGAAGCTGATATTAGCAATATTAAATTAAACAGCTCATTTTTGAGAAAGTACGGTTACTTAACTTTGAGTACGCCATCGCTCATTTACAATGCAATTGTACTCAAAGAGAAATAAGTAGGGCCAGGTACTCATTTTTAAATACAATTTTTTTTTACAGTGTACTTGAATATTAATTTTTAAATTTCTGAGGCATGTTCAAATATTCAAAAAAATATTCATTTTATTTTAAATGAATTGAAGAAATGTAACTATTGCTTTTTAAGGTACTTAAAAATACTCGATTAATTTATGAGACTCGATTAATTTAAGGTGACTTGAACAGAAGCTGATATTAGCAAATTAATTTAAACTGCTCATTTTTGAGAAAGTACGGTTCCTTAAATTTGAGTACGCCGTCGCTCATTTACAATGCAATTGTACTCAAAGAGAAATAAGTAGGTTCGGGTACTCATTTTTAAGTACAATTTTTTTTTACAGTGTAGGTGAATATTAATTTTTAAATTTCTGAGGCATGTTCAAATATTCAAAAATTAATCATTTTATTTTTAATGAATTGAAGAAATGTAACTATTGCTTTTGAAGGTACTTAAAAATACTCGATTAATTTACGGTGACTTGAACAGAAGCTGATATTAGCAATATTAAATTAAACTGCTCATTTTTGAGGAAGTACGGTTACTTAAATTTGAGTACGCCGTCGTTCATTTACAATGCAATTGTCCTCAAAGAGAAATAAGTAGATTCAGGTACTCATTTTTAAGTACAATTTTTTTTACAGTGTACTTGAATATTAATTTTTAAATTTCTGAGGCTTGTTCAAATATTAAAAAATTAATCATTTTATTTTTAATGAATTGAAGAAATGTAACTTTTTAAGGTACTTAAAAATACTCGATTAATTTATGACAAGAATTGAACCTTTACTTACCAGACAAAACCTGCAACCACCCGCAGATGTGAAAAACAGTGCAAGAGTGACACACGAAGAACAACAGCATGCACAGAATGCACAGAACCACAGCCACAGCCGACAGTCCTACGAAAATCGTCGCGATCCGGAACGCTGGGGACACAATCGTCCCGAAATCGTCCAACCTCCCCTGGCACACCAGCTCCTGGCCGTCCTGGATGCTCTGTCGACAGGTCTGCCAGAGTCCGAAATAGCCGGTGCCCCGACTCTGCGGAGTGTCACCAATCCAGTGGGGCTGGACGAACACAACGGCATTGATGATGGCAAAACAGATGGTGAAGACACCCCACAAGACACCTATGGCCTTTGAATTCCTCATGTAATTCGCATGGTATCCACTGGCTTCAGAATTGTACTCGTATTTGTTGGTGGGATCCATCTTTGCCTCGGTAAACATTCGACCCGCAGATGTTTTCTGAAAACGAACGAATCTTCCAGCAACCAACCACCTGAGCGATTTGTGCTGGTTTGGGAAAGGTGAAGCAGACGGAAAAACCCGTCTGGCGGGTTTTTTTTTACGGCAGGTAGGTTGGTTGGTTTCGCATCATTCACGAGGTCACGGAACTTGACAGGCGAATTTTCTGTGCTGGTGTTATTGTGATTTTCCCCTTCCATCCTTTTTATTATTTTTAATAATGCAGTAGCGGTTTTGGATGGCTGTTCTTGTTCTTCCCCGCGGTTTCGAAATGAGTTTGGAATTCTATGTGTGGCTTGGGTCTTTTGTTTCGACTTGTTTGATAAAGGGTTGTTCGTTTTTATTTATTCGGGAAATTGACCCGCGCTCCTTCGAGGTCTTTTCTGCCTTTCAAGTGAAATCAAATTTTTAATTGTTTTATGGTTACCGTTATATGAAAAGAGAAGTGCAATTGGAGGAAGACAATTGGCGCTGTTTTAATCCAGTTAAATATTTAAGAAAAGGGGCGCAAATTGTGAAAAATTAATAAACATAAATTTAAAATTTTTTATAAACTCCATGCGAAAACAGCTTATGGGCATAAATGACCTACCATTACTAAACTTCGTAGCAGGGCCGTCCTTAACAGTCGTGGGGGCCGAGTGTTAATTTAGAATGAGGTTCCGTATAATCAGGACCGTTGAAACTCAATTTGTGAAGTGGACCCCCCCTCCCTAAAAAAAATTCACGATCTTTATAGTTGAAAAAAATCAATCATTAACACTAACACCAAAAAACACATGATAGGTGAACGAAAACACTCTAGATGTGCTAGTACACTGTAAAAAAAAGGTACTTAAAAGTGAGTACCTGAACCTACCCACTTTACTTTGAGTACAATTGCATCGTATATGAGCGATGACGTACTCAAATTTAAGCAACCGTACTTTCACAAAAATGAGAAGTGTGATTTAATATTGCTAATTTCAGCTTCTGTTCAAACCACCTTAACAAAGCGACCTAGCAAATTAAAAATATTTGTTCAGAAGATGGTTTTCCCCATTATTTGATATCGATTGCTTAAATGGAAACTGAGTTATTGCAACTCAATTATCTTACTTCCCGTACTTTTGGCACACTTTTTAACACTTCTTCTGTCTATAACTTCTTCGAGTCTATTTAACGGATAAGGCTCTGGACTGCAGTGCATGAGGATCTGGGTTCGATTCCCGGTATGTCTTGGTTGTAATTGTCGATATTTATTAAAAAAGTTATTTGTGAAGGTAGCATATGCTCTTTTTATTCATTTTTACTCATTTTTGAGTTCATGTCTTTTTCAAAATTGAAACTTGTGTATCCAATGATAAATGATAAGCATCGAATATGCTCAAAAATGACTGCATTTTACTTATTTTTGAGTACCTATTTTTAACAGTGATTCAGTTTCGCAGCAATGTGGTTAAATAGATAATTGTCGAAGGGTTTGTTTTCGTGGGAATCAAATGCCTGAATGATTCGAAGGTGAAACAAATTCCTTGGGGCCATTGCCCTCAGTTGTTTGTACCAAGAAGCGAAAGGAAATTCTCAGAATTTGAGTTAAAAAAAATATAGTGTTGAATATTTTCCCATTCGAGACAGATTCGGTTAATTTCCATTTATGTTTTTTAACAATGAAAGTAATCGATTAATTAAATCAACGTGCAGCTGTTTCAGTAACTGTTCATTTATTTTCGACGTATTCATTCTTTTTTTTTTAAATAGAATTATAAATTGTATAGCATTATAAGGAATTAATTAGATTTAAACTTTAAAGAGCGGGAAAATGTTACATTCTCAAAAATCGGTCTGTCAATGTATGATTGAATTATTTTTTTTAGATATTGTTTAAAAACGGCTTACGACTGTAACGGGTACATTCAAAATTCCTGAAAGAGAACGTATATTTATGAGTCTTCAATATTGAAATAAATGAAATCTATATATATAAAAGCGAAAGCCACTGACTCACTCACTGACTGATTGATCACGAGATCTCCAGATCCAAAAGCCCTACAGTGCTGAAATTTAGAACACAGATACATCTTGGACCCTAGGGGTGCACTAAGAAAGGATTTTTAAAAATTCGAATTCGAACTGCCAAAATAACGATTTTTAAAAAACCTCTCCATAGGATTAACATGGAGAACATGTAACAATGTAAAATATAAAATTGAAACAATGGAAAATTTTAATATTATGTAACCTATGAGGAGCAATTTGATTGGCTGATGACTAAATATCGCCAAATTGTTGCCAAATTAATAAAAAAATATCGCCAAATTAATAAAAACACCGCCAAAAAAATTAAAAATTCCGCCAAATGAACTAAAGTATGAATATTAATGTAAAAATAACATAAAAATGGCGAAATTAGTGTTAAAAAGTGATAAAATGTCAAAATGGTGAAAATATGATTGGACAACGGGATATTCCGTACTACAATTATGAAAGTTAAATTTGGCATAGAGGTACATTTTAAGCCAAAATTGCTCACGACAGAATTTTCTGGTAGTAGAATTAAAACTTCGAACTCTAACTGCCAAAAGTAAAAATCCTCGCCACTTATCACTAATTCTCTAACTTTTTGTATACCCAGGAAGATGAAATTTGACAGAGTTGTTACTTATATCTTGCATAGAAAAAAGAGGGGGGGGGGGGGGGGGATTTAACTGTGAAAACGAAAAGAAAACGAAAAATCCCACATATCATTCATGCTACGACCAAAAGTGCAAGCCAAACGAAAAATAAATTATCAAACTGAAAAAAAGTATACAGTATGAATAATATAATGGTTCAAGACAGGAAGCCCATCGCTAAATAAAAGTTTGTAATTTAGCCCCCGTGCACTCAGTTAGTTTTGTGTTATCCATTATTTATTAGTTTAACTGCCGAGAGGCCAGTTATGTTACCACTCTACCTGTCAGTGAAGTTCTGTAATAAAGTTAATAAAGGCAAAGTAGCAAATCTTTTAGTTGAGTTCAAATTTTAAAACACTTTGTCGCCCTTGGATGTTAGTTCGCACCACGGGTCGCTCGGCTTCATGGGCCCGGTGATCGCCGGCGTCCTCTCTGTTGGGCTGGGTTGCCTTCACGGCTGTCGAAGCTTCAGTTTCTGTGAAACATCTCGCTGTATGCCTTCGGGCGGGCCAGTCGTACAAAGTGGACATAGAAAGGGTAAGCTATCGGGCAGTGGACAATAGGTACAAGCCACACTGTACCGTAATAATTGGTTCATAAATACTTTGAACCCCACGTGGTAGGAATGTCAGTGGGAGAGTGTATAAATGGTCAATCTGGTTGACGCGGCCTACCTTTCTCTACTCAATGTTATGTTATGTATCCACGAAGGCTGATTTCCCGTAGAATTATTGGGGTTCCCTTAATGCGGTATAAAGATCAGAGGGGAAAATGTTTTAACAAACGACCTTATCGACGTGATTCACTTTCCTATACGACGGTAGATCATTTATCGCCAATAGCACGATTCCCCGGGGAGTAACGAGAACAAAATCGTCTGCAGTTAAGGGCGACATTCTCGTTGCGGGGTACAAAGGTCAGAGGGAGGAATGGGTTAATAATTGCCTTGGTCGATGCGGCCGTTCAATATTAAAAAAGTGCGGGGGCAAAATCCGAAAAAAAGTGCTGTGGCTTCCCCCCCCCCCCCCCCCCCCCCTCTGCATATTGATAGGCCTTCAATAGAAAAAATATGAAAATCTTGAATTTGGCAGGTGAACCTTTTAAAATAATTTTCTTTTTTTTTCTTTTTATATTCTCGCCAATTTTTTAAACTTAACGACAAATGTTGACATATGTGTCGAATAAAAGTTTTTCGGAGATAATTATTATTAACAATATATGAGTTAAAGGTTAAAATATGGATGTTAATCAACGGGAGTAAGGTATACATATATCCAAGTTATTGTATAGTCAACTTCTCCAAGTTATCAATCTTTCCAGTTCTTGCAGGATCTTGATAATAAAATTTCGTTACAAATTGGAACTTTTAACACTGTGGTACCCCTTGATGGGTGAGAAATTAAGAAAATATTTATTTCGCTATAATATTGTATTTGTATCAATTTTGTAACTTATTTCCTTCCCGTGCGTAGAACGGGCATTTCAGCTAGTTAATGCATAAATTGTTCTAAAATGTCAGAAGTTTTTAAAATCTATTTTAATCCGAATTGATACTTTAACTTCAAAGAAAACTCCGGAGATGAGTATTAGATTTAACTAGAATTCATATTTAGACGGTATGAAGTAGTATGAGTCCTGAGTAGTTAATTCAATTGTTTTTGACCATCACATTGATATTCTCGACCATATTCCTGTTTCTTCAAACGTTTATGTGTTCAAATTCCTTCAAACTTTTATATGCTTTCCTTTTGATACATAATTTGAACTTGCAAATATAAACTTTGTCAAAACTGTAAGTTGTTGGTTGAACATAAACTAACAAACTATTTGCGAAATTTATAAGCATAAAATTACTAAAAAGTAACGCGACGTTAACTCTTCCTATGCATCTCTCCAAGGTGGTAAATCATTCATATGCATTCAAAACATTTATTTATAATCATTCATAAAATTTATTATCCACGGCCAGGAAAAGACACGTTTACAGCTTGATGTTTATATTGCGAATATCCCCAGGAATCGGGATTTACCGTTCAAAGCCTTGGACATTTAGTCCTTACTTTTCCTTTGGTCCCTTTTTTTTTTGCAGTGACCAAATTTTAGCATGAAAGTAGATAAGTGACTTAATTAATTTAGGGTGTAAAAGTTATCCAAATAAAGTTATAGGTAACAATAGAAGAATTCCAATTAAAAGTACATTAAATAAAGGCCAACTAGGAACTCAAATATAACTACGGATTCCAAAATTGCCATCACGTTAAGACATTTGAATAATAATTTGTAATACATGTTTTTAATAAATATTTTTACTGATATTTTTTTTTTTATAATTAAGATTTTAATAATATTTTTAATATATAGACAATGTTTAAAAATAGCTCTAAATATTTTGACAATTTGTTTTTCTGACAAAAAATTTCACTAAAAGAATTTTCTTTCAAAAATGTTCCCTGATTTCAAAAAGTTGTAATAAGTAAATAATTGATATTCAATAAATCAATTTTTTCAACTCATTCGTAAAATTAATAATTATTTTTTACTTTTTAGCTCATTTTCCTTAAAAGCGGTTTTCCTTTTTTCTAGAAAGATTAGATTTTGTATATTTTGTTTAATTAAAGAAAAGCAGATAAACATACATACCAAATTAATTAAAAAAGTATTTGAAATTGAAATCATATGGGATCTCGAAAGACGTAGAAACATTGAAATCACGTTATCAAAACTTTTACGTAAATAATGAAAAATAATAATTGTGTTTCATTTACTGTAATAGAAAATAAATAAAATAATTGTATGCCAAATTTGCGGATTTTTCTCCATGTTCAGTTGGAACTGCGGTCTTCTTCTTCTCCGCGTGATTGCTTAAGAATTAAACAATTGCTTTTGTATTTGAAAAAAAAAACTTTCTTGATTTTACACACAAATATAAGTGGTGTATACACCACGTGCTGTATTTATTTGATTAATTACATTTATTTCATAGAGTTAATATTATAAATTAATCTCTTATTTTTTTTAACTGTAACCGGTATTTAAAAACTTTATAACATATATGGCAACATTAATTTATTCCGATGTTTTGTATACAAATAGTACTTTTGAAAAATTGATTATTAAATTTTAAATTAGTGATTATGTCGTTTGTTTCAAAAAGTGGGTTGATAAAATTTGCGAGGTTGCTTCAGAATATGCCCTGTGGTTCAAATGGTTAGCTGAATTCACATAACCTTTTATTTTTGTACTCTTTGTAATTTAAGACAAGTTTAAATTTAGCATTTTAATGTTTGATTAGTAGTTAATTAAAAATATGAAATTTATTTTAATTAGAGTGCTTAATAACCATAAAATTTATATTTAAGATAAAGTTAAAAAATTAACTGTTAAATTCAATTCAAGGACGGTTATAAATTTTTTTTTTCATGTAAAACTTTAAATTGAGGGAAGACATTCCCAAACTGTGGGTCTGTAAAAAGTTTTATAAATATAAAAATCCCAACCAAAATCCCTTTTTTTTAACAATATGTATTGATATTTTGTTTAAAAAATTGGTAAAGACCTAGAATGGTAGACGGGTTTGGCTTTGTTTTCAAGTAGACGCCAAACGAACCGATGCGGAGCGCACGCCTCTTTCTTTTCTGATGTTAAGGGTTACTTCCGGTTTGCTTCACGATTACAGTTAACAACTTTAGCGTTGCGTCTTTTCTAACCACAGTCGGATGATTGATTGATTGGATGACTTCTACCGTGTAATAGGCTATCGATGACGGTTCACAATTCAATTCGAAGGATTACTATTACGTCTGCACGATTGAATGAAATATCGTCGCACTTTAGCTCCACAATGGGCTAATGGTGGCGGTTTAGAATTGATTTCTAAACTTTGCTTTGGATAGTTAACATCACACTAGAGCTTTATATTGGGCTGTTGGCGGCAGTTCGGCGTCCATCTCGAATATAACAATGTCCTTTCGGGCCGTCGATCATGGTGCTTACATGCAATCCTCCGGGCCGTCGTTTGGGGCATTTCGATGGCACTTTTCAGCGCACACGCGTTCCGCGCGCTTAAAGTCACAGGCTCCTGCCGTCGATTTTGTGGTCTCCGGCCTGCGGCCTCCGACTACTCAGGATCACATCCATGACCCCCTCCGGGCCGTCGATCATGGTGCTTACAGGCAATCCTTCGGGCAGTCGTTTGGGGCTACTCATCGTTTTAAGCACCGGGCAATGGCGAAATTTCATCAAAGAACACCAGTTAATCGCATTCATATTGCTAACATCATCTTTCAAACTATCAACATACATCTGATAAAAAAAAAAATTTATTCTTTCAACCAAACCACATTTGCTAGCCATACCAACAAGCAATAAAGGGTACTTACATTAAACAACGATATAAACAGTGTAAAAATCAACTTAAAAATTCCAACACTAAGTCCGTCCGAATTCTATTCGAATGAAATATTCTTATTATCAATTCTTCCCGCTAAAAAATTACGTCACTCTACTTTAAACCAATCACCGAAATTCCAACACTAACTCCGTCCGAATTCTATTCGAATGGAATATTCTTATTCTCAATTCTTCCCGCTAAAAAAACGTCACTCTACTTTAAACCAATCACCGAAATTCCTATACACGGAAGTCACGTGATCCTCCGATTGATTCTTAACCTTTCATATTTGTAAACAATTGTTCTTGTATTCCCATATTGAGAAGTGAATCGCCCGAAAAAGTCGCCAAGAACAACCCGTCTACCATTCTAAATCCCAGCCAAAAAATTAATGATATTTTGGTCATTTGCAGTTTGTACTTAATAAACAGTATTTTATTAATTTGTGTAAACTTTAAAGTTTTTTAACATGACTACTGTTACATAGATATTATACAATTGGTGATTTAGATATTTTCTGTAGGTCAACAAAATCTTTTGAAATTGGTGTCCATAAACAGCCGTATGTCCTATTCATCAACAAAAAACAGGTAATTGTTTATTTTTCTATTGATATTTATCACAAAAAAGAGTTTTAAAGCAATTTTCAATCTACATGTTAAACTTTCAGATCTAAGGTGATGATAAATTTTTTTATTGTGACCTTTTACATTCTCACACAATTAATTTGTTTTGGGTAAAAAACAGTAAATTCGGAACAGATGTAGTATAGGACATTTGGCGCGTTTTTTTTTTGCGACAAAAAATTGCCGTTAAACATAGCATAGGATTGCCAGATTGAAAGTCGCCACAAGAATCGGAAAATACCAACAATGTCAGACGGGGTTGCCATACTATAAATTTATCGCCCCAAAACACACCAAAAAAAACATTGCACACCAAATGTCCTATACTACATCTGTACCGTAAATTCTTAGTTTACAGTGTTCTTAGTTCAATTCTGAAAATTGGCAATAAAGACATGCTTTTCTCATATACCATGCATGTGCTTAAAAGTGAGACATACATTGGCTTATGGCACTGTGCAATTTTGGCCTTCGTCCTCTGGCTACTCAGGATAGTAGCTGGTACCCTCTTTGAGCAGTCAGTTATGGTGTTTAACAGGTAAATCTTTGCATCCAACCAAACCCAGAGAGTTGTAATATTAAATAGAGAGCGCCTTCAATACCAGACTCTCATAAGGCTGCGGTGTCCCCATTGAAAAGAAAAACTCACATCACGTGGTTATAGCGCTGCCGCATTTGGCGTTCAGACATCTGCAGGAGTTTCAAATTTGGCGCACTTTCTTCTTTTTTGGTGATAAGGAGTTCTGTCTGTATTCAACTTCTTAACATATATGTACGTATTTACTTATTTTCAAACAATATGCGCTAAATATTTCCTCTTCATTAACAAAACGAAAATATTTTATTTGTGTTCAATACTCGAAGAAGCGAAACTCTTTATATTTCTCAGGTTTTATTGTTCATATTTTCTTATTGAAGTATACAAAATAACAATGGAAAGAACTTCGATGGTGGTAAATTTTTTACATAAAAACGTAATGTAATTATTTCAAAACTACAAAGTAAGGAAAATCTCCTTAATATATCTGTTAAACTCCCATAAATGGTGCCACTCGTTCAAAATAAACTATATTTAAATACAAAATTAAACACAAAACCATATTACAATACTTCGATCTCGTTTAGTTCTTAAAGTCGCCAAGGCCTGCCAAGTAATATTGGCGCATGAATGAATTGGCATTTCCACATATCACGTGGTTTCAATGATGGACACACGGAAATCAGCATTTTTATTCCTCTATTTGTATCATTACTCTATGACCAAACCCTACCAGGATCTCGAGCCACACCCCTAACGCTACTTATTATTACAATCAAGACAGAAGTCTAAAGTAGCTAATATTAAAGATTTGACCATGTACACAGTGGGGACTACCTGAGGGTCACCGTAGCCGGGTGGCCAAGACGTGCGGGCACTGGGATCCTTCCAGAGTTGGCAAGCTGAACAGAGCACCGGGCAATCCTCCTTCGCAGCTGGGATATCTTCTGAATTGGATCCGGCGCACGAACGCCGCCCAAGCCTTGGTGAACCACGATGTATACACTACGGCACCAAGGAGCTCTCTGCCTGAGCGCACTTAAAACGTAGACTGACTGACACTACGAGACTAGCTGAGACTGTAAGATTCCGAGACTGACGAGAGATGCGAACGCTCCCGTTTATAAGGTAACTCCGCGCAATGGCACTGGCTGGCTGTCGCGATTTCCATATCAGAACTTCTTCACTAGATACAACGGCGGTTACGCCGAAACCAACCAACCAGGCCACGCAAAACCTCGATTCAACGATGGGCAAAACGGGACCGTCACATCTCCCCTCCTCTCTCCAGTCGAAATCTTACCAAAAATATTTCGAAAAATAGGGCAATTTAGGATGGTCAATCGCAATAATAAAATACATCAAAAAGGTTTTACAGATCCAGCATAGTACTTCAGACGAAAGACAGGGCCAAAAATTCAACCATACGATCACAACAATGGTAAACTTAATAATAACTAACATAGGCCAAAATAGAATAAATAAACAGTAAAACTTAATACAATTTGCTCGAATATCGTACACCTATCTTCCGCAAAGATACACCTAGCTAGCATAAGTGCATAAACTTTCAATCTTATTCCCAAAAAATGTATAAATATTACTTGATGAATCATAAGAACTTCATATGCTAAAACTTTACTACATTCCATCACAAAGCTTAAATCTTCTACTTATCAAAATTACTGAATCCGCCAGAGAAATACTTTCTAACCATAAACACTATAACATTAAATTAGTAAAAACACAATTCCAACATTTTAATAATAAATTAGTAAAAGCCTAAAAATTCCTCAGTCTCTACGTCTACTCATCACCAAACAAGTACATGCAACCATCCCAGACAGATCTCCAAAACCTCGATTCAACGATGGGCAAAACGGGACCGTCACAACCCCTTTTCAACTCCCCCGTTCAGTCGTGAAACCCAACACCTTAACGGAGATTCCTTTTGGCAGCGAAATTCAACACAGCGTTCCTTCTTCTTTCCTGTGACACCCTCCTCAACAGCTGATGGTTTGTTTACAAACACCCTTCCACGTGTGCTCTCCTCACAAAATACTTCTTTGAGTGCTTGCTTCTAAAAGTGCTATTCTTTTTCCAGTGCTGCGAAGTGCTCCAACTAATATGCTTTTAATTTATTGTGGAGATTTTCCCTAAACAAAAGTGCAATTTTAATATAATATAATGGCATAATTTAAAATTTATAACAGTGTTTTTTAGCGCTTGTCTTTTGCGTCCCTCCTACCAAATGCTATAATTTCTGATATGCACTATTTATTTGTACTTTAACCATTTCAACAACCTGTCATTTCCACAGCCTGCCATTTCAACACCAACTTTCAACTCCAGTTTTTTATTTTGTGGTTTTACATGAAAACCACTTGCGGACGAATACTGCAGCGGACTGGAGTTCATTTACCTTTCTTTCTGTTTCAAGTAACTCACCGACAGTATTTCCCACTTCATCAGTATTTATACCCAGAGCCAATCACATTTCTCCAGCACATGAGTCCCCAGCAAGGGCCAGCCGATTCATGTAAACACTGACTCAAGGGAACTCATTCCCAGACATTCCATCCAACATAACTAATAAGATAAAAACTCGTCTTTGCGTTAAGAATAATAAAATACAAATACAGCGTTAAAATACGCAATAAAAATCTGTATAATCCGGACATGTTTCGGGAGATACATCACCCTTCATCAGCAGAAAATGTAAAGTCTGTATGTAATAAAATATAAATAAACCCATAGATTTAAAGTGTTGCCAAAGAAACAAAAAACTATTTCAATCGGTTGGAGTTAACTATTGTGTGCCAACAAGCGGGAAATACTGGGACCGCAAACGTTTCATTGACTATCGAATCAATATTGCTAAAAATATGAAATGTCCCAAGAATTCGAAGATTTCATATCAAGGAGCACCATGCACAGACTGTTAAACAAGAAATAAAGAAGTCCTCCATTGCCAAGCACTCTTGGGAACATGGTCATATATTTAATTTTTCTAACTCACATTTAATTTGCAAATCAAAATCTCCAATTGAACTTGACTTCCTGGAGGCGTTTCATATTTTTAGCAATATTCATTCGATTGTCAATGAAACGTTTGCGGTCCCAGTACTTCCCACTTGTTGGCAGTGGCGGCGATTGGGTGGTAAAAGTGGGGGGGCAAGATCAAGACGAAACAAGCGGGGGGGGGGGGGGGATGTATAAAAATGTTGACCGCCAAAACAATAATTATTGCATATTTATATATTTACTCTATTTTGAGTTATTTGAAGGAAAGGATACTAACTTAAAATAAGTGCGAGACGCCCAAATCGATTATTAACCCATTACCGATTATTTCCCAATTTTTTTTGGGAGGATACGGACTGTTGCAAAAATCTAATTAACATATTTATTGACCTACTTCCAAAGGGATAGGTATCTTTTCCCATTTGTATCAGTATTGAAAAAGAAATGGAGGAAATTTTCCCTCCTCACCCTTTCAATCCCTAGGCATCTGGCATCTATAACCCCTCATCTAGAGGGGGGAATCCTTAACCCTACAAAAATCAACAAACATCTCTCCCAACCCACCACCACTTTTTTTCTTAAAAATTATTAATTTTCGTTCAAGTAAACAGGAATACGTTGGCAGATAAACAACATCATCAGTTATCATTGTCATTAATTATATTTAACAATTGTCAATAACTATTTTTAAAATTAATAAATCACTCCCTAATTATGAAATAAATTTAAAGAACAAATTTAAATTTTGAGATTCCTTGTAATATTTGTTTGGTAACGATTAAGAAATTTCCCAACTTAACGATTCAAAATTTCTGGCTTAACGCCGCCGGATGCCCAGCTCAGGTGTTTTTCTCATTATCTGACCATTGTTCAAAAATATGAAGCATTGTTCCCGGGTTTTCCTTCGAGATGGGCCCCGAACCCGAATCGTCGGCAAAGCCCAATATGCAGCTCTAGTGCGACGTTATTTAACCAAATCAAACTTAACGATCGAAATTCCCAACTCAACAGCGCTAAAAATTCCCAGTTCCAGCTTATCGACATTTTTTCAACTTTTTTATAAATTAGGTAATGGTGAATTCCGGCGGTAACGGAAGGCCAGTTTGTACAACAACTTATGGTTATAATTTTAAAAATATATTTTATTTCAAATAACTGATAGGTAGACTTTTATACACTTTACTGCATTTTATTAAAAATGCAAAATCTAGAATTTAGCACTTTATAACTTTTTTTAAAATTTAAATTTTAGTAATGGTAACGGAAGGACGTTTTTTGGAAGTGGTATACCACACTTACACCTTTTTATTAAAAGTTCAGCTAAACCGTAAAAAAGAAAAATCTAGAAAAATTAGAACACTTAAAGGAGAGTTCAATTATTATAAATTGCAGTGCAGTTTTTAGAAATTGTTATATTATGCCCAAAAATATGATGCTTTTTTAAGGTAACGGAAGGACAGTAACGGAAGGACAAAAATTCCAAGTGTATAAAATTGGATTGTTTTACAACAATTTACTCATTAATATTTTGAAAAAGAATAATAGGTGTTTAATTTTGCTTATTCAGCTGTTTTTAAATCTAATTCTGCAACAAATTATTTTTCCAAAGCCATTTTTAATTAAAATTTTAAAATCTTTTAATTTTAAATTTTTGCTTATCCAATTTTTTGTTATTTTATTTGAGTCAATTCCAGCAGTTACCATCTTTCTCAGGAAATATAAATTTAGTCATTCATTATTTTATTTTCTTAAACATAATACTTCTACATTGACATCATTGAATGAAGCACTTGCCTAACATAATACTTTTTAGTTCTTGCCATTCGACTAACTAAAAGGCACTAACAACTAATGCATTGCTTGACCCATATGCCTTGTCTGCATCTTTAATATTTGATTGTATGTTTTCTTTGAATACCTTTCTTTCTATAGAACTAGAGTACTCACAATACTCAATAATACATTTTGAAATTGGTTTTAAATAATAAGTATTGCATGTGTCAGGAAGAGGAGGATATTGTTTCATCTTTCTTGAGAGAATTACTTTATTTGATGGAGAAATCAATTATTTTATCTGATGGGGCAATAGTGGTAAATTGCCCATTAACCACTTTGGACATTTACAGTACCTTTGCCTTGATTAATGGCAAAAATGCTTCAATGTAGCCATGATGTTATACTGATCAAACATGAATGTTAAGTTGGTTTTTGAATGTTAAATCAACTTGTACAACTAAAATTTTCACCTCTTCTTTGAATTATTTTATTAAAAGACAATATTCCCATGTCTTTTAATAAAAATATGCTTTAAAATTGTGCAAATTTGTTTTCAAGAGCATAAAGGCACTTTTTAAATGAACTCTTGTATCTTTTTTTTATGGCTTTCTTTCTTCATTCCATTACTTTCATTTTAAATGTGCTAAATTTTGTTCATTAGTATTTATATATTTTTGGTAACAAAACAATTTAGACGAACTTTAAGTAGAAGGTATATTTGTAACAAAACAAACTGGGGTCTGAGCTTGCGAACTTTTTATAGTGATACATTAATATCAATATTTTCTTGCTGAAATTCTGTATGCGTCACTTAACGTCATCGTAAAAAAATCGCTTTTAAACTTTCTTCTTTTTTCCATTTTATGGCTTTATTGTAGAAAGAACCCATATAGTGAATAAATAGAAAAGTAGTACCAGTTTTAATTGAAACTCAATGTATTTGTGACATACTTATTAAATAGCGGGGGAGGGTATTAAGATAGAAAATACAGTTAATAAGTATATATAATATTTATATGTGTTTGAATTTCAATAATAACTGAAAATTAGTTTGTTTAATTGTGGAAAGTTCAGTTAAAATCAGTTAATACAAAAGTGTCCTTCCGTTACCACATTGATGTCCTTCCGTTACCATGTTTTTTGTCCTTCCGTTACCATGTTTTTTGTCCTTCCGTTACCATGTTTTTTGTCCTTCCGTTACCATTAAAAAACATCTAAATTAAAAACAAAATAAAATTGTTGCTGTTTCTAATTAATAACTGTCATAAGTCTGCTTTGTACAAAAATTCATTAAGTTGTAGACCCAATGGTTTCTTAGTGAGGTGGTTGAAATATAGTATTTTGGTAACGGAAGGACATTTATGATTTGACTTAATAAGTTATTGATTTCAAGGCTAAAAAATATTTTTTTGCAAAAAAAATTAATAGAAAGATTAACTACATGAATAAAGTATAAAAGTTAACCTATTTATTTTATTTTTTTAAGGGATTTTAGTCAAGTTATAGTATGAAACAAAATGTAGATATTCCGCACTGCAAAAACATATAGTAAAGAAGTGACTTTGACCTTGATTTTATAAAAGTCATTGTATTAATTTAAAAAAAATATGTTAAGATTCAAAAAGTTCATATCTTTCTGAAAAAAATGGTATATGACAAATGACTCAACATAAAGTTTAAAATTTTAAGTGCTATAGCAACATTTTCCCGGAATTCACCTAATATTAAACAGTTCTCTCAAAAGTATTGGTTTATTGCACGCATGTTACAATGCAGTGTCCGTTCAGAGGTTTGATATAAATGTAATCTTACAAGTTAGACAATTTATAATCTTCCCTATCATTTGCTAATAATATAAATTTTCTTTGGGCATAAATTTTTCCAACTCGGGTTTGTAAAAATCTAAACCAAAATCATAATAGCAAAATCATATAACAAGATCTCATTGTCGAATTATTATTGCTATTCTTTTTAAGTGGATATTTTAGGAAAAGCAAAAACATATCATCCGTGTATGAATAAATCAATCTTTAAACAAAAGTTTTTTAAATATATCTATTCACGGTTAAATTAAACTGTACCCTCGTTACGCATTTGATGAAGTGCAATAATAGTCGAAATTTACGAATATCAATGATTACTGAAATTCGAATTAATTTTCCAATAATAATTTGAAATTAAATTATAAATTGAACAATTATGCTAAATTAAATGGAAGTACAATCGCATAATATGAATGATGTAAAAGATTTCGAAATATGATATATAAATGTTACAAATCAAGATAATGATATCTTTAAATGTATACTTGCGCGATTTTGAAAATTCCGTAGCGTAAATTGCAAACAGACAAGTTTTCTTGAATGGAAACGGTAGTGCTTGTGTTACTGCTGCTGTCATGTTCAACTTCACATTTGTTCTTTTTATTAAAGTAATTTAAAACTGAATTTTGCACAATTCGCTTCATTTCGCTAAAAAGCAGAGCAGACGAAGATCAAAACAAAGACATTAATGGCCCCTACCCACCTATCTACAGGCCTATAGATTACGCAATTGTTCGGCGCCAATATTACACAATAAACATCTCATTTAACGCATTTTATTAAGACCGAATACTATTTTAATGTATCAGATAGACATAAATAAAAGCAGGGGATTTAATCAATTTTTTGAATTGAAGGTCAAACAGTTGCATGTAAAGATATGCTATTTCTTTTTCCGAAAAAAACCCAGAATGAGTAAATGTGAGGCGCCAATCAATGAATTATTGGAATACTGTCTGGAAATCTGAAAACGACGCTGCTCAATTTAGATAAAGAATTTATTATAGTATTAAAATGAGGAATTATTTTTAAAGAATAACGATACCACATTCGTTCAAAATTTATTTTTCACTTGACTTTCAATGAAAGGGGTTTGAAACTCCTGACCCCCCCCCCCTCTTCTCCTTAATGCCTGTGGTGGTGGGAGGCTTCAAAAATTGGCTTCAAAAATTGTCCTTGGTTAGGCAATGCCGTAAAACAATTGACTTGTTATTTAGTTTTAAAATGTGCAATATTAAAAAAGTGCGGGGGCAACATCCGAAAAAAGTGCGGGGGCAACCGCCCCCCCTTGCCCCCCCAAATCGCCGCCACTGCTTGTTGGCACACAATAGTTAACTCCAACCGATTGAAATAGTTTTTTTGTTTCTTTGGCAACACTTTAAATCTCTGGATTTATTTATATTTTATTACACACAGACTACATTTTCCGCTGATGAAGGGTGATATAACATGTCTGGATTATACAGATTTTTATTGCGTATTTTAGCGTTGTATTTGTATTTTATCAACATAACTAATGCCTTAAATTTAATAATTAAATAAATGTAAATCCCTAGCCATTATATAATCGTCATTAAAGTTTATTTCTTTTCTAAATACTATGGTGTTCATCAACTTATTCATTACTTTAAAATTCCATG
Organism: Troglohyphantes excavatus; assembly: GCA_963932185.1. Classification (NCBI taxonomy): domain Eukaryota; kingdom Metazoa; phylum Arthropoda; class Arachnida; order Araneae; family Linyphiidae; genus Troglohyphantes; species Troglohyphantes excavatus. The sequence goes on from OZ010677.1 coordinate 39,894,916, forward strand.
GAGTACAACACAGTAGCCGTACAATCACAGCAAACTTTGCCACCACGACACGCTTCCCTGCAGTTATGTCTAACTTTTTCTCTTAATTTTTAATTAACCGACTTTTCGTGACCCTTTTCTAAATCACTTCTCTTTGACACTTCAAGAGCTTATAAATGATAAACCTTAGTGATATTCTCAGCTGTGCATCGATCGCCATGCCTATTTATTTACATTCCATTTCTATGTTATCTTTTCAAAGACCAGTTTTGCATCCTTGTATGGTCATGAGATACTTGCAAAATATAAAACTGAATTTCTTAAACAATGGCAGAGCTTTCTTAAACTTTGCTACTCCTCATGAAACTCAAGCAGAAGACACTTGCACTTTAACTAGCAAAGAACTCCATAATTTCCATAAATTTCAAAATGTTTATCAAATCCATTCCGAAAATTTTTACCTGAATATTTCGAAATCAAAATTTTCTGAACTTGGAATTCTGTGTGAATTAAAATTTTCAAAATGCAGAATTCAGGATTTCATTTTGATTAGCAAGCAATCTTCGTCAAATTTATCGTCTTTTGCAGGTAACCTTTGTTAAATTACAATGACATTACTATATCCATTGAAAGTCTTAAAATACTTGACTACTTCCTATTTTCTCAAGATTTGATTTGCAATACTTAACAAAATTGCCTTACATTTTTCGAAAATATAATTTAATTTATGCAATTTAAGTTTAAGCCTTATCTTTTTCACTAATAAAAATTTATTATTTTTAAAAAAAAAAGAAGTATGTTTCTTTTTATTTACAGGGCATTAGGGTCATTCCATATCAAATCAACGGAAAAAAAAGGATTTTGACACCCACCCCCTCCGATTTTTTTAAAATTTGGTAAAAACCCTTTCCTTGTGGGTTAAAGTAAATATCCGAATTTTTTTTGCTGTATCTCAAATAGTTTTTTTTTTTTTACAGCCATTCGAAATTTCAGAATTTCAGCTCATCTTGCAAGTTTGAGATTTTTAAAATCAGTAGCATATATCTAGAGATATAATTCTTTCTCCAGAACTATTCATTGGATCTCTATGAAATTTTTTTGGCAAATCAATAAAAGCATATTGATGATATAAAAAAATATTTAATTCCCCAAAATCAATAAAAAATTTCAGGAAAAAATTTGAAAGATGTAAGTATTTGATTTTTTGTGTGGAAAAACATACTTTATTAAATCGAAATTATCAAAAAGAGGGTCCTCTACAATTTTAATTTTTTATATATGAAAATAATTGTAAGAACATGTTTTATCATAATAAAGAATAAAATTGATGGCTATTTTTCTCTTTATAGTAAAAATTTTCACTTTCGTCGGCCATCTTGAAAAATCACATATCTTGAAATTTTTTTTAAAACAAACACATTTTTATTTAGCAATATAATTTTAATACTGAAATTTTTATATAATTATTTGTTATTCTGATAACATTCATAAAATATTTTAATTAAATAATTTTGAAATTACAATTTCAAAGTCCCATTAATTAAAACTTAATTGTTAATGTTCTAATTTTTCTTCTATTTTGTTTATATATATATGTGTGAAAGAAAATTCCTTTAACCACCCTTTTTTTAAATCCCGAACCCCTTTGTAAAACCCCTCTTAATATTCCGTAACATCTATCTTTTAAAATAACTAAGTACAATTTGCGCCTTTTCCCTCTTGTTCCTAAAACTCTCTTTTTCCCAAAATAAATATCTTCGTTCTCATTATTTCTGCTGAATCTGCAAAGCTCTCTACCCACGCGTATATTTTCTCATCAATCCCCATCCCTCCGGGACTTCTAAGTTCAACTGCACCCTTTTCCCCTAAAGGATTGCTCCACCCGAACAACAACTGTATTTCGGACGCGATGATAATTCCCTTTTTCCCTCTTCACATCATGTAATCATCCCTATGTGATGTCACTTCGTGCTTTGTGATCGTCTAGTAAAGATGTGCTAGCTCTGTGAATAAACTTGTTTTGTATTACGTACTACTCGGCCTGAGCATGAATTAATATTCACGACTGCAAACTAATCTAATGGGATGACCACCTTGTGGTTCATTTCATATATTAAGGTGGCGGGAACATTTTACTTGATTAAAAAAATTTTGTTACAATAGTTATATCAAATGAAAACGGATCTTCTTGAGAAGTGTTTGGTAAAATACTTCAGAAACACATAAATTGCTGATTTGCTTTGCATTTTGGAAAATTTCATGAAAACCCAGAATCATTCCAATAATGTGACATTTAACTTCATGACTGTTTTCAGCTTTTTTGTCAGAATAAGGCAATATATACCGAATAAACTTATCTGAAAACTCATTATGAATCCATAACATTTCTTACATGCATATTCTGAGTTTTATTAGTATGATGATTATTTCAATTTATTGAAATTTCTTTCAGAAATTCTTGGACTGTTATAAGCGATGATGGGCAAACAATCTGTTGCTGGCACCCTAAAGAAAATGCTCCTTATGAACATACCAGAGTATGGAAATCAGTCTTTGTATAGTTACATATTTTTTTCTAAATATTCACCCATTATTGCATGCATTTTTGTGTTAGTTCGTATAAATTCGTAAAAATAATTCGTATATTTATTATATGTGTTGTAAAATATTTAAAATTTAATTTAACCATCTAAAAATATTTGGGTCAGATTTACTGTACGGTCACCCTTGGCGGGATTTTTTCCAAATTTGGCGATACATTTTTTAAAGTGGCAACCCTTATTGGACAACAGTCGCCAAAATGGCGACTTTTGGTGATATTTTGAAAAAGTCGCCAAGGGTGACCGTACAGTGAATTTTTACCAATAATTGTTTTTAATGAACATTTTAAAATCCAATTTGACATTAAAAAGCTATTTGTATTAAAAACCTATGAAATATTCTGCCTTATATTGAAGTTGAATTTGAATGTGCTAGGCAGGTACTGAGTTTGAACTTCATATCATCAGAAATTTAATTTTATCACATTCTTATTTTTATTACTATTTAATCTAAATTGTAAATTTAGCTTAGTTTTAACTTACAAGTGTATATATAATTTTTTGAAGTAAATCTGTAATTAGTTTGATTTTATAAATAAACACACACAAACTTGCACTAAACAATCAAAATAAATGTCAATATGAAAATTTGTGTAGAATTTTAAATTTAAAAAGATTAGTTTTATGATAATGTAATTGAAAACTTGAGTACAAGAACAAGGCAGCTCCACTTTTTTCTGATTTGTACTTAAAGAAAATAAAAATCCTCTATATATTAATGCAAGAACCAGACAGCTCCAAGCAATGAATATATAGATATAACCGAAAAGGGGCTGTACTTTTGTATTATTCGTTGCTAGAAATTTTCAGCGGTTTTCTTTGAAAGTACCTAATTTTTTAAACTGTAGCTGCCTTGTTCGTGCACCCACATATTTAATTCATATTTTAATGGATTTAAAATCATCTTTCTTAGCTTAGTAATTTTTTTTACTTAAAAATATGAATGTTGCAATAAAATTTTTAGTATGAAGCATATTAATTAATTTTGCTGTTGATTTCAATTCTCTGATTCAAATTGATGATTTTAAACATGCTTTAAGTTTGGATTAAGGTTTTTAAGCTGAATTATTTGTTTTATTTCAGCCCTTACCAGAAATTGATCCTGAGTTTATAGAGGTAAAATTTGAGTATTTCATTTATTTTGTTTTCCTTTTCTGTTCTATAATCCTTATTTTTAAAATGTACAACATACTTTTGTTTTTATTTCCCATTTAATAAATTAAGCAACATGCTTAGCAATTCTGCTCTTTAGTTCAGTTATTTACATATAGTTTTGTATGTATTATATATTCATTTTAATGTATTATAAATTTAACTTAATATCTTGTTTGGCTTAAGTGAACAGAATTTGTCCAATATTTAGAAGAAAAAAATATATAGATATAATATTCATAAACACCAGTTTATGAACTTGTGATGAGCCAATCACTTTAAAAAAGTTAAATTTTTATACCTGTTTATATCTTTATAAATATTAGTTATGTAAGTTTTTTACGATCTAAATGCCTGTGTTTTTATTGAATTTTATAGTAGATATTTTTGAATAATTTGATTTTTCTATTAAGATTATTATTTTTTCCATAAGATACAAAAATAACAAAAAGGTTAATTTTAGTAAACATAAGCAATATTCTTGTAGCACTTCATAATTAAAAAAATCGTATAAAAAATTCTTACAATTTGCTTTTAGTGTTGTTAAAATGTCAATTTTTGCTTCCGTTTTTGAGCATATTTCACATATTTGCAAATTTTTTGTTTACAGTAGTGAAACATAGCCAAAATGGACCCTAAATTATAGAATAAATATAGCATGTAGATAATATTTTTGGTATAGCAAAAACACAGTTTGGAAGATATATTACTTCACAAATCTTAATTTAATCACAAACATGCAATTTAACGGAATAAAATATGTTAGAATGAAATGGCTGATTTTACTCAATTCTGAGGTATTATCAAAAGAATGAAAATGCAAAATTCTTACTACCAGCCAACTAAAACTCAATTCTTTTTACATTCCCCCCCCCCCCCCCCCATAATTGAGTAAAATTGTTCGTTTCTATGGGAGCCACTCGACAACAGAATTCTGGCACTTGGCTTTCTGCTGGTAATAAAATAGTACAATATGTCACATAGGGACTGTGGATATATTATTTGATGATTAAAGTATTACACCTAGAATGGTTCAAGATAAATTAAATATTATTGCTTAAGTTGCAATAACACGCAAGTCAGAAAATGTAAAACCAATATTTACACCATTTTGTTCAGATAACAAAGGCGGGTGTAGCGAGTGCATTAATTAATACAAAATGCAACATAAAGAGTTCTAAATTTATTTTTGATATATACAGTTCTAATTGCAGTTGCTATACACAGAAAGTTTTTTTTTCTTCATTTTCTGGAAAGTCTTTGATTTATGTGGTGTCAGGGCTTAAGCAACGATATAACATATGAAATTTAAAAAGGAAATTAAAGTAATATTAACTAATTACTTAGAATTTTTTTAGGATATTTTTAAATGAAGTAGAAACTTTGATAACAATCTTACATAATTATTTTTTAAGTTGAATAATTCATGCGCAGAATTATGTAAGAAAATGAAAGGTTCTATATAAAGGGGATTGCATGCCACTGTTTGTGGAACTATCTGTAGTGCTAACTGAAGTGTTTATAATTATAATTTTTTACTGAACAAGTTAACTTTACTTTTTTCTACTTTAAATATATCAGCATATTTTGATTTGAAAATAAGTGCTTTGTTGTAATATGTTAGGATGATTCAGTCTTGAAAGTGCAATACAGGAGACATGCTAAGCATCGATTTCAACCTGATGGTCCCACTATTCCAGAACTAGCAAAATTAACTTACACTACAAAGCACAGATGGTACCCAAAGTAAGCCACCTGTTATAACTCTTCACCTAGTTTTTATTTAAGCAGTTTCAATTTGTTTAAAAAAAAACTATTAATTTTTTGTTTTTAATATCTAAATTATGCATAATACGACGCTAAAAAATAATTTCTTTTTAATGTATTTGCGAGGAAAATACTAATATTCATTCAACAGTTAGTGCTTAAGCTTTTTTCATTTACCTTTAGATGACAAAAAAATTATATATTAAATATACACACCTGTTCTAATATTGAAAAAAATTTAAAACTTGAACCTAAAAAAAATCTAAATTTAAAAGCTGACTTTTAGTTATGGCTTTATCCTCTGTTGATGTAATCAATTTTTTTCTTTTAATCCAGTTTAAATTTCTTTAAAATGTTAAATTAGTACTTTACAAACATCACAATTCACTACAATACATATTTTAAGGCATTTTTAAATTAAATAACATCTCAGCCACACAAAAAGCTCAACGAAATGATATTACTATAAATATTCTGTTTTCGGATTCCAGCAACTTTTATTGTTATTAGCTAAAATATATCTTCTCTCTTTTTAGTAATGAAAAGAAATATTTAGATCCACCGCCTATGGACAGAGAGGGTTTATAGAATTCAGTTACCTACAATGAGAGTTTAGAAGTAATACTGAATTGTAAACAGTTTGTTATAGTTTGTAATTAAAAATAATAAAGTTTTTTTTAGCTATTTTATTTTTGTTTGTAAATTTTTTTAACGTTTTCTTGTGTCATGTAAATTTATAATTATTTGTATATTTGATTTTATGGATGTTTCCTTTGACATTTTAAACATGCATTTGTTACATTAAGTTTAATATAGTTTATAAAGCAAGTATTCTTTGGCTGTTTTTAAACTTTCAGATACTCCAAGAAGAGTGTTTAATATTCTAAAAATTGATGGTTTTGTTAAGTGTATAGGTCACATAGAATTACTTTTATTATTTGATCGTGAGAAATATAATTATAGTAAAGCTGCTATCTTTGTAGAAAAATATACAAGTTACAAGCTATGATCTTATCCTGAAAGAAATCAAATTATCTTTCATTTTGATAAATTATGTAATTTTCATGTTTTCTCTACACTTGAACAATTTTAATTTTCACCTACTTTTATAAATTTTATTCAGTTTTCGTTATGCAATTTTATTTTTAAAAAAAATTATGAAATAAAGGGATAGGTTTTTGGGTTTCAAAAAGAATAAAACTTTTATTAGGCACTTACAAATATCATTGTCTAAACTTTCAGCTTCATACAATATTTAAATCTATATATTTTATGTATATGAACAAATGCATATTCTTTCAACGTAACATATATATAAATTACAATGAATGTAAAACAAGATAAAACTTAACAGAAAAATTGTTTACTAACATAATTTGACTAGTAATGACTAAAAATTAGACTAGGTCATTAGCAAAAGGTAAACATTAATTTTTGTTTTAATTTAACATTTTCAAGTAACATGCACAAGTTGGTATTCTTGACAGTCATGATGCATATGACAATTCTTTCACTTAAAATACAATATTTCAAGGAAATTAATATCATAAATATACATTTTACTTCTTGATTACTTAGTTACTAGAATAAAAACCACAAATTCATAATAATAAACAATACATAAATATCTAACTCATTTTAGTTAAAAAAAAATTATGTAAAATAAATATCAAGTATGCATAATTAAAATTTTTTTTTTTTAAGTATTTCATAGTAATTTTAGAATCGCAAGCCACTTATAACCTTAAATACATAAAAAAAAAAGCTTGCTCATGAAATATATTTATGCTTTGACTAAAAACTGACTAGATTTCTAAGATTTTCATGTGGAAACAAAGATTTATGATCAATATAGAAATACTGAGTTTAAAAAATTGCAAATAGTTATTAAGATTCAATTAAAAGTTGATAAAACTAAAATATATCAGTTTTATAGGTTCTTAAGTTCGTTTTCAAAAGAGCTGATTGAATTTTATTTAAGTTTTAATTAATCATCATATAAACTAATTTTGAATGAAATTTTAGTTTAGCTAGTGAGAATGTGACACAAGTTATTCATTCTACATATACCCAAACGCTTAAATTAATTTAGATTTATGCTCATTAGTGTTCTGGTATCTGTTGTTAATTATTTAAAAGTGTAATATGCAGTGCAAAATAAGATATAAAAAATAAACCCTTATAAATGAAATAATTTTTTCCAATTATTGTAGTCAACGTATTTATGATGGAAAAAAAAATGAGCCCATATAAGAATAAAATGAAAAGGTTTTGATTATTATTATTTTTTTTGCGACATATTGCATTCAAACATGATTTCAGAACAAGTTATTTTTAGGCCAGATTATCACAGTAAATCATTTAATATAGTAAGATATTTTATACCAAATGAAATTTTTCACAAAACTAGTGCCTTGTTAATAAATACAATTAAATTATATCTTGTGCAAAATATATATTTAATTGTTTCGAAAATAAACATTACAAGTATGTACATTTTACAGATTAAAGAATAAAAATATAAAGTAATCAGACATGATTTTATAATTTTTGAAATTGTCTGCAATATTTAAATATTAAAAATGTCATAATTAAGTTGATTCCTTGTTTTATGTTTGTTTCATAAAATTTATGATTTGAGTTTTTTTAAATTAAAGAGTTATAAATGTGATTGATTTTGTTACATATATATTCAATATCTGTTTTCTATGGATTGATAATCTTCTTCGATTTCTTCATTATCAGATAGATCATTTTCAACTTTCTTGATATCCAAGAAATTCGACTGAGTGTTAGGCTTTAAATCTAAAGCCTTGTATATAGCTTTCAGGTTATCCACTTTGATGAAATAAGGCAAGTTCACATCAGGCATTGTATTTTGCATCTGTTCCAATATGGAATAAGCAACTTTGTAATTCTCATGAGAACAGAAATGTTCGATGAGAAATCCATAGATATCACCTTTGCGAACAGCAGCATCGACATTATCGAAGTGGAGCAAATCTCTGCACTGTTTTACGGCATCTTCAGGACTGCTCTCGTACAATTGCCTTATATCTACAAATTTCTTGACAATCTCAATCTTCGATTTCAAATTATCTAGCTTCTCTGCATTGTTGTGATTAGACACTTTAGAAAGACTTTTAAAAGCCTCTGTTAATGCATCAAGGGCCTTTTCATAGTTCTGATATTCATCAATTTCATCTTGTGCGTAAGCCTCGTAGAAGCTAGAAAGCAGGTCTAGTGCTTTGCCTTTAGTGTAAAATGTTATAATATGCTTTATGATGTCCCCGCCATTTCTCCAATCCAACGTCTGTAAATAATTGGCTGCCATTACATATATTTCTCTTTGACGGGAAACATTTGCAAAAAATATTATTCTTTCTGTATCTCCTGATTTAAGAAGAGCTTTCATTGCTTTTATTTTATCCCCTGCTTGTGTAAATTTCTTTGCGGCTAGATGATAGTTCTCCTGAATCATGCACGACTCACCAATCTTTTCCAGAATGTAAATTCTCAATTTCTTGTCTGTGTCGGTTTTGTCCAAAGTGAACTTCTCAGCCAATTCTTCATTGATAGTTACGTTGTTTTCAACACAAAGATTCAAGGCCTCCTCGTGCTTCTTTGCCATGATAAATAGGTTCACAGCAGTGTCGAATTTACCCCTCTGAATAAAGACCTCTGCACAGCGCTGCAGCAATTGTGAATCCGCATCTTGAGGTAGCTCAGTCGCTATCTTTTGCAGGACTTCATACTCGCCTTCCTGGAAAGCCAGCTCGATCGCATACTCCAGGTTTCCCGATTTGTGGTAGAGGGAAATCGCATTGTGCATCTGTCCCTGCTGTTGGAAGTACTGTGCCACGTCGGCTTTTTCGTCAGGGCCGGCCATCATTGCCAAGTTCATGAGCTGCTCCTCCAAGTTATTCTCCTTGCAGATGCGAATGGCGTTCGTAAAAGCTCTAGCCTGTGTGAAGAAATGAATGGCTTCTTTGATGTTGTCCTGGTTTTCAAACTGTCTTCCGAGATGGAAGCATGCAGCGCGGTTTCCGGTTTCGTTCGCTATCTCTGCAGCCTTCTCCAAGTTGTTGCAATAGCAGTACAGTCGAACAAGTGATAGGTAATCCTCTGCGGTTTTGTAATACTGCAAGGCTGTTTCCATCTCATCGATGCTTTCTAAGTATTGCGCCCACCATTTGTGGATTTCAGGATCCTTACTCTTTTGCACATATGATTCTAAGGCTCGTTGATCCTCGAATAACATTCGGGGGACTTCGAAATGGTGTGTACCAGATTTTTCAAAATACTTTATTGCAGCATTTATTTCCCCTTCTCGTTCTAAATAATTGGCATAATTATAGAAAGTGTCTCGGAGGTGAATCCTGTCTTTCTTTTCTGATATATCCAAAGCCTTTTCCCATTGTCCTCGGCTTTGATATAGCTTATTCACCCAGTCAAAACGACCACAACTCTTGAAAAGTTCTTCCGCTTCGTCATACATTTCTAAATGTATTGCAAGTATCCCAACTTTAGTTTCAAGTTCTGGCTCATTTTCGGCATTTTTTAAAGCTCTTGCTGCATAAGTATGTCCCATTTTTCCTACACATATTTTTGCCACATCCAGACGTTTAGTTTTCACACACATTTGAGCCATGTTGTGCCACACCGATTCAGATTTGATAGCTTTTATGGCGAGAAATGCTTCATCGAAACACCCAACTGCAAAAAAGTAACTGAAATTCAACAAAGCCTCTTGGATAGATTTATCAGAGTCTTCGAGACCTATAAAGTTCAGCATTGTTTTTCTCAGCACCAATGATTTGTGTCCTTTGACACTATTGGTACTTACAATTTGCTCTTCTGATTCATCATCCAGTTTAGTCTTTTGCAGCAAAAAGAAATGGGGAATTTTAATTCCCAGAAGGTTAGATTGGTCCTCCTGAAGTACAAAATAATCTTGAATTATCAATATCTTGTCTGGCGTCACATAAAGAGAAGCAACAATTGATTCAGGCTTCTTTTCCTGCTCTGAGAAACTGTTCTTTTTATTCAACAACTTTCTAAAGCTATTACTAGCTAAATTCTTTTTTAATGGGAGAGGTAATAATTTAGCCTCACACACAAGCATTCTTGGATCTTCTTTAACCCATATATGATTTACAGGATATCGACCACTAATAGCTTGACCAAACTGATTAGCCAAAGCGGCTTCATCCTCTTGATTGAGGCCTTCCCCCGTTGCAAAGTCGAAACGAGAAATCACATTCTTTTCAGTATCCCAAACATACAACGAAGAATCGAATATAAACCCCGTTTTGGTTTTAATCCTAGCTGTAAAACTGACTTTGTTTCCTTTACTATTGCACTTAATAGTAGCAATAAATTTATCCTTTATAACATTCTTCACATGATTTGAGGTAACAATTAACTTAGCTTCTCTTCCACTAATATCCCAGATCTTAATAACACCAGCAGTCGAAGCGGCCACGAAAAAGTTCCCCGAAGCATCCATAACAAAAGGCTCTCCTTCATCAGTAGTAAATGAAAAGTAAGCTTTTAAAGTCCCTTGGAATGTTTTCACATCTATTTTCCCTTCATTGACAATATACACGCTCTGATCATGCAAAAGAATTGTTTCGGAAGGCGGCGAAAACGTCCCCAAATGCATTGTCTTCTTGTCATTAAAGTTCACTTCATAAAAAATCAGCTTATCATTACAGTACAGGGCAACAATATTTTTACTTAAAAACACTGCCTTGATTTCGGTCTCTGTTAAAAGATGAACAGCAAGGTCTCTGGAAACCAGCTCAATAACAACTTGTCTCGCAGACATTTGCACAGCTGACACACCGTCATCAAAAGCGAAGCACATTTTCTGCTTCGAAATAATATAGACATCCGATGTTGTGATCAGTCCCATCACTTCCAGGTTCTCACACCACTCGAAGTTTCTTATGTACCCAGATACATTCATTAGATCCTCCACTTCCCAAACAATATCTTCATCGTCTTCCTTGTACATTAGGTACCATGAATATACGAACCCTAAATTAGTTCCGGCTGATAGAATGTTTTTACTTGCTAAATAAGAGATGCACGTAATTTGGTGTGGTGGATTTGATGAAGGTAAAGACAGTGTCGTACTTCTACCGTGCTCTACATTCCACAAATGGACAGAACTCTCACCAGCGCTGATAGCTATCAAACCATCCCCGGCCCAAGTCATCACAGCGTCAGTATTTCGACCACTTAACTTGATTTTTCCTAGTTCGTTCACTGCCCCGTCTGGATTAATACTAAATTGTGCTAATATGAGAGATTTAGAAATCACAATGAGTATATCTTTTTGGTTGTAGTAGGCTAAATATCGGATGGATGTTTCCATTTGTAGGACACCTTCACAGTACCCACCGCTCCTGACGTAATAAACGATCCCAGATTGGCAGCCAACAAAAAGATCAAATTCGTCGTCTTTCGCAAAGAAGTGCAGTTTGCTGTCGTACGCTCCCTCATCCTGCCAACTTGAGAACATGTTAAGAGCTCGCTCGTCACCGTCAACGGCAGCTCTCGCCAAACGACTGATCTCACTGTCATTGTTGGGGCTGTTGGAACTACGAAAGACAATGTCAATGATGGGGTGTTTCAATGAGCGAGTGAGTAAAATCTCTAGGCTTCCACCAATATCAAACTTCCAGCAATTCAGCACACCGTCAATGTCTCCGGTCACAAACACTTTTCCGTTCTCATTGAATTTTAAAATAGAGACTACATTGTTGTGGTGTTTGGAGAAGGAATACACTTCTCTTCCGCCTAGTTCGCTCCAAATAGATAAATCGCCACTTTCCCAACCAATCAGAAGACATTTCTTTGTCGGGTGCCAAGCAAGAGCAGTCACTTGGATTCCCAAACGGGATGTGATTTTATTTCTCACAACACTGCTGTCTTCTTTGTAGATGCTCACTACACCACCAGAACTGTCATCGTAAGATGCACAAGCCATAAGTGGAAAGCACTTGTGCCAAGAAAGAAGAGTTTTTTGAGGACCTCCAGTAGGATCCTCTATTTTTTTATCGATATAAAGAGCCATTTTTTAATTATACAGCCTAATTATTCGTCTGATTGTAAACAAGTAATAAAAGATACGTGATATATATCATCCATGTTATTTAGCTACAGGAAGTTTTTAGAACAGTATAATTTACATTCGATTCCATTCTCGTAGTGAAATACAAAATGTTTATTAAGGCGTCCATCAAGTTTTGGATAATTCTTCGTCGTAAAAATTATGTCAATGAAATAAAATAAGTCTTTACTTAGATTGCAAATGTTATTGCTAACCTTAGCAACCGGCATAGCAACGAAATCAAAACAAAACATTTCATGAAGGTTTCAGTTAAATTTCTTACTTATTTTATGAAAAAATTATTATTTATTTTAAAGAAAAAATATTTTATTCTTTATTTAAATACTAACAGATTTGTAGTTTTTAAGAAAATAATTTTCAAAATGGAATTACCTATATAATTTGAAAAATAATTAAAAAAATGAAATATTAAATAAATAAATAAAAATAATTCAACGGAAAATCTAGAGGGCGTTATCCTTTGTTTTGTTTATTTACATCGAAATGAAAATTACTCTGTGATGAAAATGATGGAAATCTGAAAACAGTAAAACTGTCATTATGCTGTCGACTCAATTTTTAATGATATTAGACTGAACTTAGCTTTAAGTTTCTGAATTATTTATATCGCACTGAATCATTTTAAGATGATGAATGGTAACGTAGGAAGGAGAACGCATATTTTAATTATGCAGATGTCCTGGATAATGTTATTTTTCACTAGTAAGTTATTTTAAAATATTTGATTGGTTTTTTTATTAATAAAGTTTTAAAAAAACATTTATATTTATACAAAATTATAAATATAAATCTATGTATTTGAAAATCGAGAATACAATTTCTTAAATCTTAATTTTTTTTAAAAAAATAATTCTTTTGAATTTTAAGACAAGTACCTCATTTCTAATATTTGAAAATGTATTAAAATATGAATATAATCCATTTTATTATTTAACAAAAATTAACTAGGTAAATATTCAAAATTCATGTAATATTAAAAAAAATGAGTAAAGCCATTCTTTAGCTCTAATGAATACAGTGGCAGCTCGTGGGGTGCTGCAAGTACAGACTGCTGCACCTAAAGTTTTTAGTGTATTTTTAAATAAAAATTATATATTTTACTAATTTTCGTAAATGAAGATTAGAAATGAAATTTCTACGGTAAGCAAAAAAAAATCTCCGATAAATAGCGAATCTGTTGTCGCGCTGGATACGATGGATTAACCACCATCATGTTAGAGTGAAGTTTATTTTAATTTTTAACAATTTATTAGCTCTGAATAAACCGTTTCACCAAAGGGGAGAGTGGTCGTAGCAATGCTCCAGGCAAGTTCCTGGGGAGAAGAGGGAGCTGGGATAGTCAATTGCACCAGCAATAAATAAGGTTGTTTTTACAACTGCAATGGGGATTTTCAAAAGAAATATAGAAATACAGACTTTTAGGGCTTCAGTCAATTAGGATCATATGTATGAAAGATGAGGATGTGTTTATAAGAAATTTAAGATGTTATATATTTAAATTTTGGATACCATAATACCGGAATTTGATGGCAAATTTAAAGATAGTTAATGTCTATATATTTTTTGTCTTTATAAGTCTTAAGGGTACAGATGTAGTATAGGACATTTGATGCGCAAGGTTTTTTTTTTGCGTGGTTTATAGGGGCAATAAATTTATAGTATGGCAACCCCACCTGAAATTGTTGGTATTCTTCGACTTTCTATCTGGCAACCCTATGACGTCATGGCGCTGCCCGGAATTTAATGGCACTTTTTCGGCGAAAAAAAAAAATGCGCCAAATGTCCTATACTACATCTGTTCCGTCTGAAGTTTGTCTTTATGAGTCTAAAAGAAAAAAGGATTGATTTAATTAAAAAAGAATAAGTGATTTCTATTTTTTTTCACATTTTACCATTTCATAAAAATTTAAAGAAAACTTTGATTTGAGTTTGAGTAATAAAGATAAAAAAATTTCCGTTCATGTATGGTTGTGGAAAGTTAGGGGAGTCACGTGTTTCCGGCTACACTAACATTATTGACCATGGGCCGCCGCTGAAAGAATCGGATTTTATAAATGACTTATTGTACTATTGTAGTAAAAGTTTGGATATAAAACTTTATTTTTGAAATTTCAAATACTATTTTAAATAATTACTAACAAAAAGAACATAATAAACTTTACATTATGCAACAAAAAGAAATTATAGTTAAAAAAAATAATATAATTTCTATACAAAAGAGTTATGGGTATTAAAAAAAATACATGTGTGCCTTAATTGAAAGTATCCACTATACAAGTATTGTACAGGTGTTATTAATGTTAATTTTGTGCATTAATGTTAATTTTGGTGACAGTGATTGTGACATCTTTAAGGAATGTCCTTTATTCTTAAGTTTAACCATTCACCATTGTTTCTTTTAAAATAATACATTATATGAGTAAACCAAACAACATTTAACACAAATAACGAATTGCTTAAGGCTTGTTTGTCTAACTTTGTGCATTGTAATGAAATCTCGGGATGCGGATATCCGGCCAACATACTACAAACCCGCCAATAGGACGGATAATTGGCAGTAGCTGAATATTACAATTATCCAGCAGTACATCCAGCCTGACATTATATACTGAGAAATAAAATATAAATGTATTTAATAAACAAAACAAAAATTGCAATATTAAAGAAATTGAAAAAGAAACCAACATTTTAATCAAAAGATTTGATTTATTTTTAATACTTTTCAAAATATATTTTATCATGTAAAGAAAATTAAAAAGCAAATGAAACGTTTTAGTCTTTTTTTAAGATTGGTAAATTTATTGTGCAAAAATAGTAATTGTTCTGCATTTTTTGGTTGAATTTGTTTTTGTTTCTTTTTATAAATTAACCTTGCCTCTGAGAATAGTCTATCACTTTATATACTGCTGTCTGGAGAAGGAGGTATTTTTCACTAATTTTGATAAAGTAGGAAATTAGTTGCATTAATTTTTCACTAATTGAATGGATGTTTTTCTTTCAATAACTAGTTTCAAAATATTTCAAAAGATAATTATCTAACTCTTGAGAGGACTGATTCATCAGCATAAATGATTGTTATTTTCATCCAACTTTAATTCTAGTAGAATTGGCACTAACCTCTTGAACACAATCCATAAAGATTAAAAAAATTTTTTTGCTATCACTATATGGTGAAACCTTTGATTTTATTGCATGCTATTCTTTTTGAGGAATTCAGATGAATATTGCTTTTTTCTTTCATCAATGCTAATATGGAAGATTTAACAACTTCAGTACTATGTTCTTGGTAGAAGAAAAAAAAGTATTTTGAATCTAGGAATTGCACCCAAATTGAAATGCTAAAATGCTAAACGGACATAAATAATGATTTAAAAAAAATTATGTATTGAATTATTAAATTTAAATATTGATATTGAAGTTACAATTTATATAAAAAATTAATGTTATTGCGAAAATTTAAAAATAAAATCAAAAGCAATTTAGAAAAATCTGATTACCGTATATACTCGCGTATAAGCCGAGAAATTTAAGTCAAAATTTTCATCAAAAAGTAGGGGGGGGGGGGGGGTGTCGGCTTATACGCGGGTCAGTAAAATTTATAATATAATTTGCCTAATATGGGGAAAGGAAAGAAATTGAAATGAAGCAGATTCTTCTAAAACGCGCTGATAATTTCCGAGATCGAGGATGTGCGTCACGTGCTGACTGAAGACCGTTCTGCGCATCGCGGCGTAATCGTAAAGGCCCGTTCAGACTGGCATCGCGACGCGCGCGCGCGTCGTGTTTTTCCCTACTTTTTCCAATCGCGTGGCAAAAAATCCCCGAAAACCCGTCGCGCGACGCAGATCGCGTGAGTTGAACCGGTTGAACTTCATCGCGTCTCGTCGCGCGCGATGACCAATCACAATCGAGTATTGAACAAGTTCCGTGCCGAACCTAGTAGCGCTGAGAAAACGGGGTTCTTTTTCAAAATACTACTTTGATTAGAAAGATGTTTGAAAGTGAGAAAGCCGTGTATCTGCAGATACACTGATTTGTTCATTGACAGTGCGGAATCGTAAACAAAATAAGAGTTTTCTGCACTAGGAAATCTGCAGATTCACATATTCGGAATCGTGAAAGTGCAAAAGTTTATTTTAATTGCAAATTACGCCAAAAAAAAAAGCGCTAAATGTTAAATATCGGTGACTGAAGACATTTTCATCTACGTGGGCCGTAAGAATGTTAATAAATTCCTGTGCACTTGGCAAACTTGTGAAACATTCGACTTTTTTTAAAAGTGAAACTTCTTAGTTTAATTTTTTTAATAAAGCTAAATGTTTCACAAAATTGCTAACTACTTTTATGATTTTGCCAAGTCAGCAGGAATTTATAAACATTGGATTGCGAGGGTCATGAGAGACAATCTTATAAATAAATAATTTAGAATGAAGTTTTTTAAATGATGCAATTAAAAAAACACAAGAAATATTAATGCTACAAAACACTATATATATATAAAAATATATATATTAATTTATGCTTTTATGTTTACTTACTTCTAACCATTATTTATGTTTTAAACTAAAAGTTAAGCTAAATATTCGCTTATTTGAGATTTAAAGCATTTTAAACATGTTAATGTTTCTCAAAATTCTTGAAATTTTATAATTGATATTAGCTATTAAACAAATTTAAATAGTCATTCAGCATATTCCATGTGAAAAGGTGTAATGTATATGTTTATTAAATTTCACTACAAAACATTTTAAAATAGTATCTTGTTTTATGTAAACAATTTTCAATACAAATGACACATTTCACAAATGCAATTGCATATTAAACTTGTACATTTCATTGCATTTAACAGTGAGTTCTCTCCTCATGCAGGGAAATAAGTCTTAGGTGGATAAACACAGAATGAAAAAGAAAAATACTTGGTTGTACTTGAAACTAATACACTAATAAAAAATAATTCTGGGGAAGCACAGTATACAACGACCTGCTAAAAGGGGGGTCCGAACCCCTCCCGAAGTAAATTTAAACAAATAATTTTCAATATAACAGAATTAATTATTAAATTAAGTCAATATGTATTATTAACATTAATTTCATACAATGTGTAGCTTCAATTTTAAATAATTAATGGTTTTATTACATTTTTCCTGTCTGGACTAGGGCTATAACACATAAAACATTTTGAGGCCAACTGAAAGATTTGAAATTAACAAATCAACAGTGCTAAAAAATTCCCCTTTACAATTTATCGACATTTAAATTTTATTTATAGATTTGGTTTAAAGGCTTTAAACAAACAATAGTAAACTACAACATATGTTTAATTAATTTCATTTATTGAAAAACATTTTATTTGATAACACGAAGAAATCATCGTACAAAAGGTTAAAATTAGGGATTAAACGGATATCCAGTTTCCGCCTGTATTTTAACTATCCGGTATCCAGAAGCAAAGTGCCAAATATCCGGATGAATAAAATGACAGATTTTTTTTTATGTCTTTTGTTACCAATATTTTGTTCCCGCTTTAAGTATTTTCCTGAACATACTAACTATGTATTCCACAGATTCGTCCTAAATTTTTTGTCGGGCTATTCAGGTGGGAAAAGAGAGTGAAGTCATAACTTTCTCCTAAAACCTGACCAGGTGTGTTTCAGACATGCTGGGTTACAGAGGATAGTAAGGAAGATATGCTGCAGACATTCAGAACCAGCCACTAGCTATCTTCGAGTTTGACCCTTCTTATGATATTAAGGGGGGGGGGGCAGGTCCTTCCCCGAAATTCGTCAATGTTTGTTACATATTGAATTACAAAACACCTGAAGCACACACAAATATTGATGCAATCGACGAGTAGAGCAAAAGAGGATACGATTGGGTAAAAAACAAAAGGACATCAGTTGCCCCATTTCCTTTGAAAGAAAATGAACTGAGCGTATGAGCAGGGAGGGAAGATACGTTGGAGTGTCGAATTTTGCTACCGAGCATAGAGTTTGCTGCTGATCAGGGAAAAGGGCTATCGTTCATAGTCTTGTAAAAGCGAAATTAGGTTATAGGATGTTGTCTCTTTCCGGGATGTAACACGGAACATCCCGAGGGACAAGCAAGATGTTGGGAGAGGATTGTGCCGTTAGACAGGGAGGCACAGGATTGTTGAGGCGCTGCTGAGTGGTTGTTGCAACAATGCCGGGTGAAGAGTAGACCGGAGTGCTGTCGCAGGTTGTGGAAACCACTTTGAAGTTGTGCGTTGTTGTGAAGTGAGGTTGTAGGAGTTTACGAAGACCACCCTGGAACTGTGCTGAAAGGTGAAGAATGAACCCACGAGTTGAAGTGTATGTGATTTTACTAGTAGTCCTCATTGTAGAAGTGTGCTATTGGAGGGAATCTGTGCAGATGACCAGATCAATAGAGTGGTACCTTGTGGGGGTCACTTCATATACGCAATACTCCAAGTGATCACCTTAGACTGACTGGTAGAGTATTGATGTTCCATGCAGAAGGTCCTCGGTTCGACTGAGAGTGACAGCCAAAAAAGTGCATAGTGCTGCAGTATGTTGAATTACAGGGACGATTGCATTGTTGTCTGCAGCAGGAATGCAGTTTATGGTTCAATCCCGATTATCAGTTGAGAGGGCTTACATATGTACGAGAGAGAAGTGTAGACTTCTGGTTTATTGGTCGTAAATGGTGGTCGCATAGTTGCAGTACTTATAGGTTTTCACATTCACAGTCAGTTTTACAGATGTAAGTTATATTGTTATTGGCGGGGTACTGGTCGCGGAATTGTTGATATGGACAGCGGGAAAGGTAAAGGACCATATAGTCTTCTACCAAGTTACTTGTCCAAGAATGTTCTCTTCCGTATTAATTCAGTGTTGGAGACACTTCTGGGGGATGGTCCTACGTGTTTTCATTCCCTTATTGTGCCCTGAATGTTTTTTTTTTTGTTGAATTCCAGAGAAGAGCAAAAATGGGCAACTGTACTCCTTCACAATAGGAAAAGTCTGCGAATCGGCTATTCGCTTATTTACTATTGGTGTGTAATATATTTGCATGTGATAAGCAGTATAAATGTTCAAATGATATAAGATTGTAACACTTATGAATACAAATAAATAATTTTGTTCCGCCTGACGATATACTTTCGTTGTTCGTGAGAATTAGTTTTGATACAACTTCAATAATCGGTAAACAGCACATCGTTTTGAAAACAGAGGTTTGCAGACTTTACACGCCAACACGAGATAGACATGCGCATGCGCGTATTTCTACTCAGCGATTGGTTAGAGCGGAAGCGATCATCGCGAGACGCGCGGCTCAGTCTGAACCTTCGAGCATAAATAGTAGTAGTAGAGAGAATATGGCGTCATAATCGTGAGGTAAACATCTCAGACCAAATCGCTACAGACACGTGACTACTTTTCAAAATTTATGAATGAAAAAACATTCGCGATTGACTTTTGTAGTAAAAAGTTGAAATTATAGTAAATGCGTAAAAATTGTATGCACAGTCAACATCACCTAGACGGAGCCATGTTTAGTAGCTGTGTAAATTGTTAAGTAGAACATTGCCCATAGAATCTTAATACATCGACATACAAGCGACAAGCTGCACAGTGGCCTTTTTGGCGATGGTTCAGGGAATATTTCGAAGGAAAGACCAGGGAACGATATGCCTCGTATTTTTGAACCACGGTCAGATTACGAGGGGTTTTCTTTGGTTTTTGTTAATTAACATCAGACTAGGGCTGCACATTGGGCTATTGGCGATGGTTTGGGGCCTATGTCGAAGGAAAGACCCGGGAACGATGCCTTGTATTTTTGAACCACGGTCAGATGAGAAGGTTTCTTTTTCTTTTTTTACGGTTTTTGTTAATTAACGTCGCACTAGAGCTGCACAGTGGGCTATTGGCGATGGTTCGGGGCCTATGCCGAAGGAAAGACCCGGGAACGATGCCTTGTATTTTTGAACCACGGTCAGATGAGGGTTTTTTTTCCTTCGGTATTTGTTAATTAACGTCGCACTAGAGCTGCACAGTGGGCTATTGGCGATGGTTTGGGGCTTATGTTGAAGGAAAGACCCGGGAACGATGCCTCATATTTTTGAACCACTGTCAGATGAGGTTTTTTTTGGTTTTCAATTTCATCGATTTGTTCGATTACATTGATTTATTCCAGTTCATCGATGTTCGATTTCACCGATGTTCGATTTATTCGATGTTTGATTTATTCGATGTTCGATTTCATCGATGTTCCATTTCATCGATGTTCGATTTCACCGATGTTCGATTTCACCGATGTTCGATTTCACCGATGTTCGATTTCACCGATGTTCGATTTATTCGATGTTCGATTTCATCGATGTTCGATTTCATCGATGTTCGATTTCACCGATGTTCGATTTCACCGATGTTCGATTTCACCGATGTTCAATTTATTAGATGTTCGATTTCATCGATGTTCGATTTATTCGATGTTCGATTTATTCGATGTTCGATTTATTCGATGTTCGATTTATTCGATGTTCGATTTATTCGATGTTCGATTTATTCGATGTTCGATTTATTCGATGTTCGATTTATTCGATGTTCGATTTATTCGATGTTCGATTTATTCGATGTTCGATTTATTCGATGTTCGATTTATTCGATGTTCGATTTATTCGATGTTCGATTTATTCGATGTTCGATTTATTCGATGTTCGATTTATTCGATGTTCGATTTATTCGATGTTCGATTTATTCGATGTTCGATTTATTCGATGTTCGATTTATTCGATGTTCGATTTATTCGATGTTCGATTTCACCGATGTTCGATTTCACCGATGTTCGATTTCACCGATGTTCAATTTATTAGATGTTCGATTTCATCGATGTTCGATTTATTCGATGTTCGATTTATTCGATGTTCGATTTATTCGATGTTCGATTTATTCGATGTTCGATTTATTCGATGTTCGATTTATTCGATGTTCGATTTATTCGATGTTCGATTTATTCGATGTTCGATTTATTCGATGTTCGATTTATTCGATGTTCGATTTATTCGATGTTCGATTTATTCGATGTTCGATTTATTCGATGTTCGATTTATTCGATGTTCGATTTATTCGATGTTCGATTTATTCGATGTTCGATTTATTCGATGTTCGATTTATTCGATGTTCGATTTATTCGATGTTCGATTTATTCGATGTTCGATTTATTCGATGTTCGATTTATTCGATGTTCGATTTATTCGATGTTCGATTTATTCTATGTTCGATTTATTCGATGTTCGATTTATTCGATGTTCGATTTATTCGATGTTCGATTTATTCGATGTTCGATTTATTCGATGTTCGATTTATTCGATGTTCAATTTCACCAATGTTCGATTTATTCGATGTTCGATTTATTCGATGTTCGATTTATTCGATGTTTGATTTATTCGATGTTCGATTTATTCGATGTTCGATTTATTCGATGTTCGATTTCACCAATGTTCGATTTCACCAATGTTCGATTTATTAGATGTTTGATAAATCGAACATCGAATGAATCGAACATCGAATAAATCGAACATCGAATGAATCGAACATCGATGAAATCGAACATCGATGAAATCGAATGAATCGAACATCGAGTGAATCGAACATCGGTGAAATCGAACATCGATGAAATCGAACATCGATGAAATCGAACATCGAATAAATCGAACATCGAATAAATCGAACATCAAATAAATCGAACATCGAATAAATCGAACATCGAATAAATCGAACATCGAATAAATCGAACATCGAATAAATCAAATATCGAATAAATCGAACATCGGTGAAATCGAACATCGGTGAAATCTAACATCGGTGAAATCGAACATCGATGAACTGGAATAAATCGATGTAATCGAACAAATCGTCATCTGACCAGTGTTCAAAAATACGAGGCATCGTTCCCGGGTCTTTCCTTCGACATAGACCCCGAACCGTAGCCAATAATTAGAGCTGTACAGCTCTAGTGCGACGTTAATTTACAAAAACCGAAACAAAAAAACGCGTCATCTAACCGTGGTTCAAAAATACAAGACATCGTTCCCGGGTCTTTCCTTCGGCATAGGCCCCGAACCATTGCCAATAGCCCACTGTGCAGCTCTAGTACGATGTTAATTAACAAAAACCAAAACCAAAAAAGAAACTTCGTCATCTGACCGTGATTCATA
This sequence comes from Troglohyphantes excavatus, assembly GCA_963932185.1. Taxonomy (NCBI): domain Eukaryota; kingdom Metazoa; phylum Arthropoda; class Arachnida; order Araneae; family Linyphiidae; genus Troglohyphantes; species Troglohyphantes excavatus. Next base: position 39,917,753 of record OZ010677.1, read on the forward strand.
AATAGAATGCATCGTTTCCGGGTCTTTCCTTCGACCTAGGCCCCAAACCATTGTCAATAGCCCACTATGTAGCTCTAGTGCGACGTTTATTAACAAAAACCGAAAAAAAACGCGTCATCTGACCGTTGTTCATAAATACGAGGCATCGTTCCCGGGTCTTTCCTTCGACATAGGCCCCGAACCGTGGCCAATAGCCCACTGTGCAGCTCTAGTACGATGTTAATTAACAAAAACCAAAAAAAAAAAACTCCTCATCTGACCATGGTTCAAAAATACGAGGCATCGTTCCCGGGTCTTTCCGTCGACATCGGCCCCAAACCATCGCCAATAGCCCACTTTGCAGCTGTAGTGCGGAGTTACTTAAGAAAAAACAAAAAGAAAACCTTTCCAAAACTATATTACCATCTCGAAAATCCACTTACACCTCATCCTAAGCAATACAACATTTATACGACATATAAAATTCATTCATAAAATACGGGATATTTTCATGAATGAACTAGAAAAAATTTATGAATGAAATGGCGTCATTAGTCACATGTGTGTAGCGATACATGTTGACCTCACTTTGATGTCAGCGAGATTATATCCCGTTGTTTGCTCTACTATGAGGAATCCATGCTCGAAGGTCTGAACGCATTTTGAGAAAAATCCCTTCATCGCGCGCGACGCAACGCACGCGAAGCAAAGCAACGACGACGCAACGCACTGTTAGTGCAGCCGAAAACATGTAACTCCCCCCCCTTGCCTTTTTCACAACCATACACGAACGGACATTCTTTAAAATTTATTACTCAAACCAAAGTTTCCTTTCAACTTTTATGAAAGATAACATGTAAAAATAATAGAAAACACTTACTTATTTTTTGAAAATAAAATCAATCCTCCTATCAAACTTGCGAATCGGTCAATTTTAATATTAATTTAAGTAAAGAAACAACAACACACGTGCAAAGTTATCGAAAACTATTTCCGTTTGGAGAGATTCTTCGAAATTATCGTTTTCCTCCACCCCGCCTCGCCGATTCAGCAATGAACCAATCATTTATTCGAAATCCCTAGTACAGCTAATTTGAAAAAATCCTTTTGCGCTACGTTTGTGTCGTCACATCCTCCATTTTAGCGTGCTGCGGAAGTCATACTACGTAAGGTTGCCATGGCAACGATGCAGCTTTATTTTACGAAGCAGATTTTAGCTGCAATTTTGATTGAATGGAGTTTTTGTTTTTTCTTCTCCTGAATTTGTGCATTACGGAAACACGCTTGCTATTTATCGGAAATTTTTTTTACTTAGAATTTAAATTTAATCTCCATTTCCGATTCTAATCTTCATTTAAGAAAATTAGTAAAATATATAATTTTAGTTTTAAAATATAATAAAATTAGGTGCAGCCCGGCTGTACTTGCTGTAGTGGGCGAGCCGCCACTGACTCGCATAAATAATCAGTTTAACTAAATAAAAAGTATATATTTTGATAAATATTTAATTGGTTTATAGAATTTATGAAGCTAGTATACGTTACTTTAATAGAATTTTGGATGGAAGACTAAGAAGTTGACATCGTGCTTAAATGCTACCATTTTAAAGTCAATGTCTTTCAAGGAAAGTGCTCCTAGCAGACTGACACTTCCTATACGTTTTTAGTATAGTTCACAAGTCTCTGTCTCTCACAAAATGGCGACGCTCCAGCGTCATCAAAACTTAATTGCGCAGTTTTCTCCGGCCATTTGATTGGACGCCGTTTGCGTGGGGGTTTGTCCACGTGCCTTTCCAACAGATATTAATAGTTGTTTTATTAGTATTTTGGATGGAATTGGCTTTAAAGCGGTAAAATCGGGACGTTGCTAATCGGCGAATTCAAGTTCTACTTTCAAGTAATTTATTTCGTAATTAAAAACTAAATATTTTAATAAGAAGTATATATTCATCCATAAAATAGTAGTATTTCCTTCCGAGATGGATAAAAAAACCACTCATCCCTATTTAATAGCGACAGTGAAAACTATTTTCCGAAGTAAAACTCCAGAAAATACTAGGTCTTCCTCATGTTACTCAACAAAAAATATTATACAAGAAATTGAAATTTTTATGATTTTTACAGTAATTTTATTTTTATTTTTTTCTTCTTCTTGGCTTTTAATGGGAGGGGTTTGAACCACCCCCTTACCTACGTGCCTGGTGATTGCTTTAATTCATCCTAAACACTTACTCTTGACTTAACTTTGAGGATACTCCATCTTCAGGATAAACAGCAATGTCAAGTCGGAGATGTCATGGTCTGGTCATTTTGGCCAGTTTGTGGCATCTTGGGGGGTTAAAATTAATGTTCAAAATTATAAGAATAAAGTTTCAAGTATTGCGTCTCATGGACCCTTGTATTGAGTCCCATGGTCAAGAACCTCTCCAATATTCTGAAGAACCAGCTCACCCCCCCCCCCCCCAAAATTGTTTTTATATTGAAATTAAATTTGCATATCATTTTTCTCATCCTCTCCTTCATTTTCAGAGATTTCAATATCCTCAATCTCGCACATACGCAAATGTTTATCATTCAATCGCCTGTTTGTTCGTTCACCAAAAGTTGTTGGTATAATTTCAACTAGAAACCTGAACTAATATTCCTGTTCATAATGGGTTCTGATAATTAAGGATGAGAACTAATATTCCTGTCCGTAGAGAATTCATTTATTAAAAATCTTTATATATATTTCTGTTACGCGGTGATTGAAAAACGCTGTTTTTCTGTACGCTGAGTGGCAACAGTTAGTTTGTTTACGAAATTCTGTTGCGCCCGCATTTTTATTTTGCCATTATGTAAGCCATTTTGACGATTATCCCCTTCAAGGGATTGTGATACAAAATCTTTTCTTGTTTTGGCAATGCAGTAAAACAATTTACTTATATTTAATTTTAAAAAAGTGTTATATTAAAAAAACACGGGGACAACCCCCCCCCCCCCTTCCTCTCACAAACGCCACCACTGCTTGCTATCACATACTATAGTCACCAGATTTGGCTGATATCACATCATCCAGTCTTGAGAGATATTTTTCACACACGTAGACCACGTTTTTCGACTCAAGACACCCCAAAGCGTATATAAATGGCGAAACCCCGACATCCATATTTTTACCCCCTGAAATAATAATTTCACTAATTCATTGACTATACTTCCTTTAAGAAATTTTCTATAACTAAATTTGCTACATGAAGTATGTCCAGTAGCTACATACAGGACTGATTTACGGCAGGGCATTCGGGGCACTTGCCCCAGGCCCCCATTTTTAGGGGGCCTTTAAAAAAATTATTATAAAGCTAAAAAAAATGTGAAAAAGTTAAAAATAAATTTAAAAACTACTAATTAATATTTTTAATTTAATTTAATCAGAAATTTTGTATCCATTTTTTTAATCAATTTTTAAGTTTTTGTAAAACTTCTACTATATTATCCAATTTATTTCACTTTTCCTGCTCGTTCATGATGTATGTCATCTTTTGCATCGCCTTTGTCACAGAAACGCTCTTTGGATCACTTGCAAAATTCAATTCATGGTCAAGACGATTAACAAACTGGGTTTAGTAATTGTACGTAGATTTGTCGTTTAATGATACTTTTTACCTATTCTAAATTTTCTGATATTGTAATCATTAAGGATTTGCTAACTATAAAATGGGATAAAATATACTAATCAGGCTCAACTAAACGAAAGCTAAAAGGGAAAAAAGAACAGAACTAGAAACTTAGGAAGAAATTCTGTTGAAGTACTAAGAGACTATTAACGTTAATTCGAATTATCAGAGTTTTAAAAAAAAGTTTTTTGCAGTATTTCCATTAAAGCTAATTGATTATGTTACTTTGCATTGTGTGCTTATACTACATAAATGTAGTAGTTTTATTTTGAGGTACGTCGAGGGGCCCCCTAATGTTCTTTTGCCCTGGGCCCCTAAGCTTGAAAGTCGGTCCCAGGCCACATGAAGTATGTTCTTGAACTTCGGTCCCTCAAAATTCTAATAATTTCAATTTTTTTTTAAAATCGTCAGATTTTTTTTTGTAGCAATAAATATTTCTGCAAGAATTGTTCTGAATGTTTTTTGCAAAAGTTTCCTTATCTGAATCTTTAGAATTTCCCCGATCGTTTTCTAGAATGAAGATTGTCGCGTAATTAAATATCGGTCTGTTTGATGTTGAAAAGTGCGGGAGAATATTATTCTTATCTTTAAAGGTAAACAAATTGAACCGTTGAATGTTTTTTAAAAGTAATTCCATATTTATTGTAATAAAAAAAACGAAATAATTTCGATAATACACTAAAGGTCGTCATCCACTTGGATGCGATTTTATTATTGTATTTGAAGAGCTATATTATTATACATTTTTTAATATTCTTTATTGTCAAAAGTTCATTTTACAATTTTTTTTTTTTTTCAATTATTGATATATATTTTTTTTTAATTTTCTTGCAACGTACTATTATCAAAAATAAAGATATGAAAGATATCTGTTCTATAAATTTTATCTTTAAATTTGCTTTAAAAAAACTAAATCACTTTTTAAAGCTGAATGTATCATTTTATTCGATTAAAACAGATAATTTTTCTTATCTGAAATAAATGGATTTAAATCACTACAACCCTGTCTTACCCCTTTTTATTTCTAGAATAAACACTGGACTATTAATTGGGAATTGGGTCTTGATTTAGTAAGTTTAACATTATAGTCAAAGCATCACTGATGAAAAAAATAGTTTCGGAGAAAGAAAAGCAAAGCTAAAGTTTTGGAGAAAATTTCATAATTTCAAAGAAAAATTACACTAATATTAAAGAAAGTTTTCTTAGTATAGGCAATTTTTATACAAATTACATACAACTGAGGGGGGGGAGGGGGCACTTATAACCCGGGCCAATAACGTGCTGAATAGAAAATATTTTACCCCTAAAAATGTGAATAGCGACATTCTGCACGTAATATAATTGTTGGAATGAAGTCGCGTGTCGAACATTCGCATTCTAACTGACAATCGTTAACAAAAAATGTGTCGTTTAGAAAAGGACATTTACACAAACAAAAAGTTACATCTCTAGTGTTTAGATTTCTTTGTCGTTAAAAAAATAATATCTTGCAAAGTACACATGAAAATGAATAGACTATTAAAATATATTAAAGGGCATATAATCGTGTACGTGTAGAAGAAAGTGAGACTCTTTTAAAGGATCAATTATTTACCCATTACGCCCTCTGGCCTTTGTGCCACGTGATGTGGGTGGGAAGGGGGGGGGGGGGGGTTGACCAACTGCAGTTTACGATTCCGTTCCATAACTCCATATGGAATCATTCTATGAGGATAAACTACATACAATCATGTAGATGAAGGTGGGTCGCGTCTACCAGTCTAATGGTTAACCCTTTCTGCCCTCTGTACCACATGAGGAATGGGGGAGGCGGTCGACCTTAGCTAAAATGTACCGTACTGCTTTCATCCATATAACTCAACGTGGTATCAGCCTATGTGAAAATATGTAGAGATATGTAGTTGTGTAGAAATATGTAGTTGTTAGTAAAAATATTAGCCTGAAGTATAGACATGCCTTTTAAAACACAAAGTTTGATTGACTGTTGGAGGCGTGAATTCATGTAGATTTCTTACTAGAAAAAACAATTAGCTTATGCTCAAGTTGACAAAAAGAAAACATTTTTAAATATTCTTGATCCATACTTTTTGGCACATAAAGATAAAAATATAGAAAATAGAGAGTTTAATAAGGAAAATACTACTCCTAGTTTCGAATTCTACATAACTTTACATCCCGTTTCACATTAAAGTCTGTACAGAAAAAATAAAACCTATGCAAATTCCAACTGAATCGACGCAGTAGTTTTGGTGAAAACCGGTTACATTTAAAATGAAAGTTGTGGCTTATGAAATCGAGTAGAACTATTCATGCCTCTTTGAATTTGATGCATGATAATATTGATTCGTCTGTTTTTTTTAACAAACGTAATTTTTAGTCTAATCTATTATCTTATCACCTCATTTCCAAGCGATTTTAGAATTGAACGCTATCTAAAGTGCTTCAAGAGGCGGATAACCTATCAATACCTTTTCAAACAACTCATTAAAACGGTGACTATCGATAAAATTGCCGTGATTCCTCTGTCACACGAATTATGACAACTTGTTCTGCTACAAAAACGCTATTTGTAGATACATCAGGAACTAATCAACTAGGTAAGATTTTAGTTTTGATGAAACTCAAATTCCTAAAATTAATTTTTTAGTTTTTTTTCTTATTATACATTAATCTCGAGTTTCTTTAAAGAATTTCTTATTTTTCCTTCATTGATTAAGCTTTTTAAATTTTTAATATTGTAACGAGATTTAAAGTGTTTAAGAATTATTTTTACAACTTTGACACACAACAACGTATTAGCCGTGGCGGTCCATAACATTGCCGAGTTGGCCAGCTAGTTGTAAAGATAATTCTTCAACATGAAATAACATATTTTACAATAATAAAGTTATTTCAATCTAAATTTGCGATGTAATTTAATTTATGATTAAACCAGTTAATACTAGTTTTCATACAGTTTTTATTATAGACAACAAAGCAATATTTTATAGAAGTATAATTTATCGAATTGTATTTTTTTATATATATGATTTTATCGTATACACATCATACTTGTAGCTTTAGCAAGGACCGCGTTCATAGAATGATTCTTAAAATATTTAATTTCAATTTCGATTGTAAAGTATATGAGAAATTTGTATTCGTATTCTTGCACATAATGTATTTTAATATATTTAGATGCGAATTCATTTACATTATTTTGGATTGACCTAAAGAATTTTTTAATAAGATTACTGTTGTGTTTGTTAAGTAATACCTACTGAAGTTTCTTCTAGTTTTCAACCGGTTTTCTATTATTTGGGTCAATTTTATTTTGTCAATTCTTGTGACGAAAGGTGTTCGACTTCTGTGTTTGTGTCGTATTCGGATTCATTGTTTGGTATGCAGTGGTATCGTTAATAATAAAATTAACTTTCTAATTTGAATACGTTTGAACAATTTAATGACCTGTTTAATTTCCCTTTTCATTGCAATAAATAACAAGTATGAATGAAATATATGTTAATGTTAAAGAGAGTAAATTGGGAAGTGAGTGTGCGTTCCCCGTGTAGCTTGTTAACGAATTAAAACAAGTATGTTTAAACTTTTTTTTATGTGTTTTCTTTTATTTCTGACATCATTGTTTTGCCCCAAAACGGCAGTCTTGATAAACAATAAAATTATCTGTAATATTTTTATTTATTTAAATTGTTATATATTACAAAAAATTCCACGAATTATCAGGAATCCGCGTATTTTTAGTTAATTCTTTTACGAATTTCAGCGAATGATTTGCAGCTTATTATTTATAATTTGATTTCATAAAGTAGTAATAATAGAAAATTATTTGCAATTGAGAAGTTTTTCAACTTCATTTCTTTCAATCTTTTGCTAAATGATTTTTCCTTCCAGCAAACACTTATAATTCGAAAAAATATTTCTTCACTTTTCAAAAACATTTCCGAGAATTTGTACTATATTATTTAAATATTTTCAGCTAATAAGCGTTTAGTTTATTGGATAAATTAATTAATTTGTATCAGTCTAGATTTTTTTTAACAATTGTACTCTTTTTTTTAATAATTCTAGAAATAACTGAAAAAGCCAAGAAATTTTATTTGTCAATTTTTAAACTAATATAATTCATATATTTTTTTTCTTTTACCAATCACATGTCTGATATACTCGGTAGTTTTTCGGCATCCGCCCCCAATTTAAATTTGCGATGTTTTAACGATAATTCGAATTTAAATTGGGTTGACGGATTGAATGACGACTTATACGATTTTTTTCCATCTTTGGCATTTCTTGTTAGCCAATATTCACAATTGATCATCCATTTGCTTTATAAGCATTGAAAGTTATTGGTCGTCTGCAACATTTTTTAATAAATCGTTTTTTCAATTCTTATTCCATTATGAACTTGATTTTTGTGCTTTCTCCTTGGTCTCGAAAGTGGAGTGTCTGTAGGTTTGTTGATTTTTTTTTATACAAATCTACAGTTTTATTCCTAGTTTGATGAAATTTTGCACACTTGCCCTTAAAAAAAAAGAAGCAGATCATTGTCTGCATGAGATTTCAGAAAACCATCCACTTCCCATTCCTTAAATTAGAAATATACTTCTTACTGATATGGCGCCACGGTGAAGAAATAGGCCAACACTGCGTAAAGCCTGAGCAATGCCTGGTGTACTTCAGCTAGTATTATAAATGAAAAAAACAACAACTAAAAGTAAGAAAATTATAGGTCTTAAAATATTAATTAAAAAAAATTACTTGAAAAATGGATCCACAATCAGATATGTCTAACAATAGAGAATAGCAATCACAACTAAAAAAAATATTGCAATATTGTTTTTATTTCCATGCATTATATTTATTTTATTTATAGAAATCGTCCTTTAGATATCTATAAAAAACAATAGTACAATATTTTATTTTTATTTGAAAATTTATCATTTTTTTAAAAAGTTTTTTTATATTAATAAGCTATATTTTATATTAAGTATATTTTTCCTAACTAACTGAATCTGTAATGGAGGATTATTGGTAGGTTTAAGACTGGGCAAACTGTATATGGTTTCGAGCTTGTAGTACTACAAGCTCGAAACCATATAAGAGTTATTTAGGGGAATAAATAGAGAAACCTGGAAAGGAAACTGGTCGCCTTTATTTAATATCAGAGTTTCCGAACCAATTCAAGATTGTTATATATATATTTTAATTTTTACTATTTTAGGGTTATCGCAAGCAACACACTTTCATGCACTAAATTCTCTTGAACCAGCAGACATATTCTTCGAGCCACTCATTTCTCCGGTCGAATCTCCGATCGAAAAATCCAAAAATATGAGTTGCGGGGACTTGAACATTGATGAGTCATGCATCGTTATACAATCCAATGTGGACCATGTGGTGAAGTTCCAGTACCAGAGCATGGAATGTGACAATGTGAGTTACCATCTTCCTTATTAGAATATAATTTATTGAATAACCATTTCTTTCGCGCTATAATATTTGCATGATGTAGTTTATACTAGTAATTAATCATTGTATTGTTAAACGATGAGTTAATATCCATATTAGTGAATTTGACTTTTATTTTTATAACTCGCCTAATAATGCAGTGGTAGCCATTGTCAAGCCATTGGTAAAGGTTCGATTCCCAGATAAGTCATGGATGTAAAAATGTCATGTAGGATCAGGCCCGTCGCACCGGGGAAGTTTGGGGGGGGGGGGGCGGGGGGGAAGGTCTGACCCCCTAATAATCTGAAAATCCTGAAAGTTGGGAATTTCAACTTCTAAAAACCCGGAGTCGGGAAAGTTTATGCCTGCAGAAAATTAATATTGTTAACAAATGAAAGATAGGGAAGATTATAAATTGTCCATCTTGTAAGATTACATTTAAATTAGTCCTTAGAATGGACACTGCATTGGAATATGGGTGCAACAAATCAATGCTTGTGAAAGAACTGATTAATATTACCTAAAATATATGTAAAAAAGATAAAAAAATGTCTATAAGTTAGAACTGGGAATTTTCGGCACTGTTGAGTTGGGAAGTATCGTTAAGTTGGGAAATTTCTTGTTTCATCCCCCCCCCCCCCCCAAAAAAAATTTCTTTTTGTAAGGGCACTGTGTTGGATTTCAGATCTGTTTTGTATTATATGAATAGATGAACTCCCATACCCAAATAGGCATAAGCTAGTATTGGGCCTCTGAGACTTCCCTCCCAAATATTTTGAAAAACTTGCTCAATTTCCATAAAGTTTATGCTTTTTATTAAAAGTTAGTCATGAGCCGAGCCCTTAATAACTTAGGAAACTTTAAGCCTATGAATACCCATAAAATGAATAAGAAAAGTTCTTAATTTTTTTTAATAAAAGTTTAATTATTATAACTTTTATTATTTAGAAGAAAGTTGAGGATAAATTCAAATTTATTGAACATATTTGTCTTTCTCCTATATCAAGATGGGGATATAGAATCTGAATTCTGTCAATTTTTAAAATCCGTGTATGGGATTTATATTAACCATTGGATCTAAGACAAATTATTCTAATTTGTTTTGTTTTATAGAAGCTATATAAAAAAATTCAAATTTCATTTCTGTATTAGATTAATAATTTTTTAATAAAAATTCAGGTTCTTCGTCTCATTTTGAGAAACTTCAATTTTTCTTATTACTAATGTTTTTTTTCTTTATAAAACCTGTTGCCATTTTTTTCTATATTCTACATATGTGTTCCTGTTATGCCAACAACATTTTAATAAATTGAATACTTTTATTTTTGTGTATTTAATTTATTACATATTTTAGTGCTCTTTGCTTGAAATGAAACCTTTGAAACCCTTTCATGGACAAGAACTTATTATAAAGTTTTCTTCTTTTGGAACCATGTGGCAAGTTTCAAATGAAGGCAATGAAACTATTTGCAGGTACTTATAGTTTTTCTTTGGAGCAGTGGCAGCCCATTAGTTGTGAATATTCAATTGCTGAATGATGTTATTCAATTACATTTTAATTAAGTTATGCTTAGCAACAATAATTATATAAAATGCTTTCTCCTTGAAACTTTTGTAATGTTCTTTGCTATCTATTTTAGCTTGGAAGAAACATATTTGGGTGAAAACTCCTGGTATCATATCAATGTGAATGACACTGGTTGCTCCCTAGTTTGCGATAAAGAACCAGAACAAATTTCATATCGTAAGATAATTGTCTATTCTATAATAATTAAATGATAGTATTTTGTGTTTATAAATATTTTTTGACTATATTTTATATATTTAACTATCACAAGTGTTAGTGTGTAATAAATTTCCTACATTGTAAAAATGTTGGATTGTAACACATTTGTAAAGTATGTGTATCAGGGGCGAATCCAGGATTTCATCTGGGGTGGGGGAGCAATCAGGGATATAAATATGTATATATTATATATATATACATATATATATATATACATATATATATATATATACATATATATATATACATATATATATACATACATATATATACATACATATATATATTATATAATTACATATATATAGTAATTAACATACATTTTTATCAGACACAAGCGAAACTGCTTTTTTTCTCTATTTTTTTACAATTAAATTGAAAGATAGTAATAAAGTGTAATAAAAGCATATATTTTAATAAAATCTAAATTTTACAGAGCCCCTGTTGCTCAGTGGATAAGACGTTCAGCTACTAATCAGAGGATTGGTGGTTCGAATCTGTGCGATGGACTTGACAAAGAAAAGTGATCTTGCAATCGGAGGGTTGCCAGCTTCGCTACAAAAATACTAGAAAGTCGCCCAGAACATCCAACAAATTATACTGGCGTGTATACGGGACTGGTGCACGATAAATCTGATCGGGGTCCAATGTCCTGACGCCTATTGAGGTTGCGTCGGGTGCCAGCTCAGATGTTGTCCTCGTCATCTGACCATGGTTCAAAAATACGAGGCATCGTTCCCGGGTCATTCCTTCAAGATAGGCCCCGAACCGTCGCCAATAGCCCACTGTACAGCTCTAGTGCGACGTTAATTAAACAAACCAAACCAAATCTAAATTTTACATTCACAAAAAAAAATTAAACTTATTCAAAGTATTTCTCTTTTTTGTTTTTCCTTTTATTCTCTTTTTTGCACATAATTTGAATAAAAGATAGCATTAAAGTGTAATGCAAGTTCATATTTTTCTGAAACCTAAAATTTTCATTTACATATTTGCTAACTTATTCTAATTTTTAATATTTTTAAAAAAAATATTTTTGCTGTATAGATTATTTGTCATGTAAATAATTATAGTTTTATTAATGGCAATAAAATATATAGTTGCTTTTATTGCCATTACTATGTAACTATAACTATATAAAATATATAGTTATAGTTACATTTTGATTTGGATGTGTATTAATTTCCATTTGGACTTGGACTTTTTTCTTTGAAAAGAAGCTGCATTTTGTTATGAGTGTAGAAATAGCTGCAAATTTGAAATATCCAGCTTGCATAAGAAAACGGTTTGTTTTTCTCACTTTTGAACGCCTTTAAAATTTTGTCATGTATCTCACTCAACACAATCTTTAAAGCACTTTAATACATTTCCATTGCAATTGCAACTTCAACCTAATTATTATAGACATTTTTAAACAACCTTTGATAACAGATCAGTGACAGCTCTCTTTATTCTTCAATTTTTTTTTTATTACCCTTGCTATCGTGGACATCTTGGGGAAACAAGTAAACTTAGATATTGAATTATTTTATTGCATTATCCGTTATTGATATTTTTTTCTACTCATGTAAAAAACAAAAAATGTAACCACAAAAACTTACTTTTATTGCCCTTATTTCATAGAAGGTGAATGTAGGCAGCCTTTACACACCAAAGGACTTAATAATATAATTTTAAACATTTGGGTTTATGTGAAGGACTGCAGTACAAAAGTCATATTTTTTAATTCATAAAATATATTTACAGTTTACTTTTTAAGATATTTTGTTTAATTCATTTAAAATTACGTTTTTTTTTTTATTTCAGCTATTTATAATAGTTTCATTTAGACTGACTGTAGTATTTTTAATTTTTTTTTTTTTTTAGTTCCTTTTCTTTACTAGAAAAAATAACATATACAATTATTAAGTCAAAAGTTTATGGATATGTACTTTTCATGTAAACATCATATTCATAAATATCTATTAAATTGCAACTGAATTTTATATTTTAGATAGTAGAACCAAGTATCATCATATTTAAAAACTAAGATTAATAACCTGTATATTTTCATTCCTAATTCAATCACTTCGAAATAAATTGCATGTAACAGAAAGCTTAACTTATCCTAATGTTCAATACATATTGTCATGTTTAATTACTTACGTTTTGTCTAACCCTAAAACATTTTTTAGCTATCCTCATTGCAATTGGAGTTTATGCATTATTATTTCTTTTGGCGTGGGTAGGAAAACTTATATACAGGTAAATATTTGATTATATATGTTTTTTAAGGTTCATAAAAAAATTATAATTTTTTTTATATTAAAAAAGCTTATATGAGTATCCCAGATGCAAAAGCAGCCACTCTTAACTTTTTTTAGTAAATCGCGAAAAACTGTAAAAACTTAATTGTTGTTAATACGATAATAAGGTTTTTTTTCCACTGAAATATGTATGTTATCAGATTACTGAATAACTTATAATTTAAATTTTCACCTTGTGTCACAACTGAATGTAGACTTTTAACTGTTTTTATAACTGTAAGCATCACATTCTTGTTTTTGTTTAAAAAGTATTTGAGTTTTTAATGTAATATTGGATGTAATGTTTCCTATTGAGTATAATAAGATATACTAGAGGCTTTGCACACTGCTTGCTAATACTTGCCAGCCCTCGAACAAAAATAAGATTAATTCAAGGTGTAAAATAACCTTTTATAATTGTTTGGTAATAATTTATACCATTAAAGTTTGGGAAAGAATTTCTGAAGTCTGACATCCTTGTAGTTAGACCTTCTAGATAGCCATCTACCATGTAAAATTTTAACCCTTTGCACTCCGTTAGCGCCGCTGAGGCGACAACGTAATGACTCGTTCTTTTGGTTCCCTGTTCTTTAAAATAAACGAGAACAGCATGATCTTGTGTTTAAAAAACATAATTTTTTTTTTCAACTCGTTCTTTTGCAGATCCAAAACAGGTTAGTTTTCTTTTTTCTATAAGCATAACAAATTCAAGGGAAAAGAACATAAGGATGAATAACTGTTCCGTAGAAAGAACGGAAAATGCAAACAGTTCTTGGAGTGCAAAGGGTTAAACATAATTTATTTTTCCATTTTGACTTTTGTTCTTGCACACTGAGAAAAACCTAAGTTATTAAAATCTTATAGAATTATACTTTGTTCTAATGCATTTATTATTTCATTTTATTATATCTTGCTCATTTTTTACAGATCCCGATTTTTCAACAATATATTCCACCGTAAATCGTTGGAAGTAAGTACTGTAAGTTACAAATTTTTCTTTTTTAAAATTAGAAGCCTGCTTGAGATGCTTTAAAATTGGTATAATAGGTATGTTTTGTAATTCTTAATAATCGAAAGCTATATTAACTTTTAACAATAATTAATATCTGCAGTATTTCTTTATTGTCTGCTTAATTCATCTTACTACCATTATTAATATGCAGCTTAAAAACTTTAATCAAATTTAGAGTGCAATTTTATTTTGTTTAAAGATAAATTTTGTACATTTTGTAAAACTTATGAAAGAATAACTTATTTTCATTTATAGGAATTAGCGGCTGCTTATTCTTCCAGTTCTACTATAGAAGAAAAAAAGTTGCCTCACCAAAAAAGACTTAGATCATTGGATACTGTACGAGGGTAATGTATATTGAGTATACAATGTAATATATATATGTATATACCTCATAAGTGCATTATTTATCAGATGAACTTCATTAATATTACAAAATATTAATTTAATCCCATATTTCATGCTTTTGTTCAATAAACATTGGTCAATTTGATTTCAAAACTTCCCTCATTTAGTTTACTATCAGAAATACAAATATATTTGTTATCTGAACCTGTGTGTATTTCAAGGCATTAATTTTTAAATACTTTAAGTAAATAGCATAAACTTGTAACAAAAAAACTAACAATTAAAAAAATTAATATATTTTTGGAAAAACAGTTGTATATTGTATCAAATTTATATGAATATATTTGTGGAAATCAGTGGTTCTCAAATCTTGAACTTGGTATATATATAACCGTTTTGTTTAAAAATTGCATTGTTACTTTTCACTTTATAAAAAGAGAAATATAACATGCCTAAACTTTGTGTAAAAAATCATAAAGTAATTCTTTTGGTTTGCAATTATTAAAAGTTTAGATATGCACTGACACTAAAACTAAAAATTACAATATAAATATTTATAAGAAAATAAATTTTCAAATAGTCATGAGCAAATGAAACAGTTAGGAAAACTAAGAAAATTCTTTATATTATGTGTATTCAACTTCGACTTCTTAAACAGCATATATTTTATACACAGGCAATGGTATAATTTATGACATTGTCTCTTGTTTACTGATTGGCACACCAGGCGGCAGTACTGGTTGCCTATAAAACGCTTGCGTGGTTTTTGTAAAAGACGGTTCATTTATTTTGCATTCAGCAGACGGTCACGGTTTGGTTGCCGGCGAACGTATCCAGTGGTAATAATGTACGAATAGCTATGTGACGTTATAAAGCTATGTGAATAGCTTTATGACGTTGTCCCTTGTTTACTGATTGGCACACCAGGCGGCAGTGCTGGTTGCCTATAAAACGCTCGCGTGGTTTTTGTAAAAGACGGTTAATTTATTTTGCATTCAGCAGATGGTCACGGTTCGGTTGCCGGCGAACGTATCCAGTGGTAATAATGTACGAATAGCTACACCTGGCTAGTCTCGAGTTGCCTTGAAAGTAAAGTGTATCATTAGTGCACGGCAAAGGTCCGGCTTGCGGTTGTGTTGCGAGTAGAAGGCGAGTACGGCATTTCTTTCGGAGTTGTAGTACTAATCCTCCCCGAAATGTGACAAAATATTTCGCCGCCGCCATTCGTATTCGTCCTAGTGCGAGTCTACTTCAGTTCACAGTTCTGAGCTTTGCCCAGCAGCCCCTACGTAAGTGAATAAACTTCTAGAACCTCTGTAACGAGCCGGGACTATAGTGTTAAACACTGCTTCCGTGTTGGATATTCTTTTGTATATTCCTGTTCTGAAAGCTTACCTGTAGTATATTGTTATAAATAAAAAGTTATAATACTGTTATTATTAGCTGTGCAATGTATAATTTCTGGCCGTCCAACTCACACGCTGACAACGTAACGCTTTCCGTTTACCCCACCATAACATCGTGTGCCTAGTTGTACCCTAACTACGAACATTACCACATTTCTAAGCAATCAATTTTCGAAATAAATTTATAAATGATTAAGTTTAGTTAAGCACTAGGGATGAAACGGATTTCCGGTATCCGGCCTATCCGGCTGCTTTTTAACTATCCGATATCCGGAAGTAAAGTGCCAGATATCCGATTTTCCATGCCGGATATCCGGATGAATAAAACATCAAAGATTTTTTTTTGTGGCGATCAATTTTCTTTGTTCTTGCTTTAAGTATTTTCCTGAAAATTCTACCAATGTATTCACAGTGTGCAGATTCTCCCTTTAACCAATAGAGACTTTAAAAAACCCACTTTTTTTCAAATTTTTTACTTTAAAATTATATTTTTAACGAATTGTTATGGTGGAGTGTCATCACATCTCACAACTAATATAAAGTTGAATAAAAAAATAAATTTCTCAAAAGTTTAAGCAAACTTGAGTTTTCATGTTTGGAATGAAAAGGCATATGGTAAAATTACAATTATTCAGAAATTAAGTGTAAAATGTACAAAACATACGACCATTGCTAAAGCACCCTAGAATAACCCTTTGTAAATAAAAAAGTTTTTTGAATGTTTATTCAATTTTGGTATCACTTTAAAGATAAGAAAATATTACAGAATAAGAAAATATTTTTAAATTTTTGACCGATTTCCGTTTTTTCTAGTGTGTATGAGAAGTTATTTTCATAAAAAATAAAACTGCCGGATAACCGGCAAAATCTAGTTCGGATATCCGATATCCGGTTTGTAATGTGCGCCGGATATCTGGTAACCGGCAAAACCACTCTCCGGTTCATCCCTATTAAGCACTCAATGAAATGGTATTGCAATAGAAAAAACAAAAGTTCAACTAATTTGTAACTGTAATATTCATCAAATCTACCCCATGCTTTTTATATATTATCAAGTTTTATCAAGCTGTATAACTCGAGCTTATCCATAGCTCGAGTGGAGAACTATCGATTTACAGTGTTGTTTTAAAATCAGAAACCTTGCTTTATCCTCCTGTTTGTAAGCTTATCTGTTTTGTTTCAGCTTAGCCATTGCGATAATGATTTTTGTGAACTACGGTGGTGGTAAATATACCTATTTGCACCACTCTCGCTGGAACGGATTAACAGTAGCGGATTTGGTATTCCCATGGTTAGTTTACTTACAGAATTTTTTTTAATTTATTCCATTGCATTTTACAGGTATTATTAACTATACGATTATATTTCAATTGAAAAGAAATCTGTGCTAGGTTAGTAGACACGTGTTGCTGGTATATGATAAACTTGATAAAGAAAACTATAACGTAATTCTTTGTTATGCAATCATGATACCGCCAATAGCCTTTGTGTAGCTCTAGTGTGTCGCTACTGAAACCATTGTTAGGAAAAAGGTCCAAATAATTACTTGCCTTTGCTCGTTTTCCACTTGTTGAGTATTTTCCCTATGTAGTCCGTAATGTTTCTTTTGGATTTGCCGGTGCTTCTCTGTTGACGTTTAGTCCAGAGAACCACTTCACTTCACTTTGAAATAAATCTCTTTCCGTACGATCTTTTGAAGATCGGGAACAGAATTTATTATTCCCTGATCTTATATATAATAAGTGATCAGCTTTGAAGTAATGTTTATGTTTTTACGTGAAATAATCAAATGTATTTTCTTAATGTAAATACTTGTATGTATTTTTCTCTAAACTGTATGCAAATGACATATCAGTTTAACCGTGCCATTTTATGTAAATGAAGTTGGACTGTAGAATATATAAGCCAACTTCATTCTGCACCTGATGTTCTGATTCTATTCTGTTCTGCATTCTGTAGTTTCTCGTTCTCGAGTTTCTGACCTACGTGTCAGTATGATCGTATTAGTTAGATCGTAATATGGATATCTACCGCAGCCATTTACTGCTATAATTTATGTTAGATATAGAGACACGTGCCGTGGTGTTTTCTTTTCCTTTAGTTAGAAAGAAGTTTTAAACTGTTTATATCCTGGATTTTTAAATAAATACTTTAATAGAAATGAGTTATAGTTATTTTTATCTTTGGTAAATTATTAGTAGTTTTTAATATTTTACTCAGTATCACTGCAATCTGCTATAACGAATGGAACAATTTTTTAACATTGATAGGGTTTGAGATATATCCCTATCAACCATACCAACCGTGGTTCGAAACTTCAAGTTGAGTTCTCGGGTATTTCCTGGAGGATCAATCAAAAACTATTACAAATTGCTCAACTCTTGTTTGATTCTAATAAAATTGAAAGCAATTAAAAATTGAAAGCAATCAGAAGAATGTGTTGATTGTTTGATGTATACATTTCTGGTTGCCTATTTCTGTCTTTGTATTGAGACTTATCACAGCCACACACACATTCATGCATGTATCGTTATTTTTTAAGCAAGGTTATATGACAAGGAAACATCTGAGCAACCTGAATAGGTGTCTGGACATTTGACCCCAATGAGATTTATTGCGCACCAGTCCCTTTACATGCCAGTATAATTTGTTGGATGTTTCTAGACAAATTTTTAGTATCGAAGCTGGCAACCTTCCGATCGCAAGATCACTACATTTTTACTTTCCTTTGTCAAGTCCATCAGTCGGACTCGAACTAACAATCCTCTGATTACTATCCAAACGCCTTTATCCACTGGGAAACTGGGGGCCCAAGAATGTGTTTAAACATTTCCAAATTCTTATAATAAATATTGTACATAAACATTAAAATGAGTTAAAATTTGCTAAATCATGAATAGTATGAATGAGGTAAGTGCTGCTTTTTTACATGCTTAAATTTCTTTTTTAAATATTAGCTTTTATGTTTTGCTTACTAGTGTATGTTTCCAATGCTTAACTGTTTTCCTTATTCCTTGCATGAATTAACGCTGCTTGCTATCAGTTTCCTTCCTTTTGTTATTGAACATGTATCTGTAAAAGGTTTCAGGTTACAATATTTTAAGCTAAAATCTATAAAAAAAAATTATTTTTTCTCGATAAATTCGGATTGCCCTTGGGATACAATAGGTTCATTATTCTTGTAGATAAATAATTTTGGAAGCTTGTTGCATGAATATTAGCTTGCATGTTATCTTTGTTTTCCCTCTTTAGAATATCTATAGTTGTGATGATTTTTGTAAATTATGGTGGAGGAACCTACACATTTTTCAATCATTCTCACTGGAATGGCCTAACGATTGCAGATCTTGTATTTCCTTGGTGTGTATTGTTTACAAGAAATTTATATCTCAAACTGTTAGAACTTTATAACTAAAATTTTTAAGTGCCTTCTTTCGAATTGATCATAATGTTAGATAGTTATTTTCCAATGGTTCATTAACTTTTTTATTAAATTATCGCAAAGTCAATTCTTTACATAGTATATTTTATTTAAAGGCAAAAAAAGAGTTTAAAATTAAATTTTTCTGAAAATTATTTTAAATATTGTTTTTAAAGTTTAAAATAATGAATTAATTTCTTGGTATTAAGTAAAATATCGTACAATAATTTTCATTAAGCAGAACATCAGGAAAATATAAAGAATACAATTGTATGAAATATGTGTGGCAAGAAAATTTGTCTTTTTGCAATTATATCTGCAGCATGCTCTCTAGCAACCAAAAGCTCCTTAAATATAGATTTCTCTCTAATTTTTGTAAATCCTTAATGTAATTTTATATTATTCTTACCTATATACTATGCAGATGACTTTCATCTTATTTTGCACTTTTCTTAATATTCTTTATTTTAATTATCTTTTCTAACTAACCAATTTCTACTTGCATTATATAATTAGATATATTCCAAAAAGGCGTTAACAAGCTGTGTTTTATTCACCCATATAGCTGAATGAACCGAATTATAATAAAGCAGAATAATAGTAAAACTACTGCACAGATTTAATGCTTATTTGGTAATTAAAATAAGTTTATACTCGTACTTTTGGGCTTTACTGTAGAATTGATTGGAAATTAAAAAAAATGTGGCTTACATAATATAACTGCCTCTTTATAGTTTGTTTAACCCCTTGGGTAGTTTCTATGCGAGTATGCTTTAAATAGCAGTTGTATGTTCAATTTTCCATTGTAAATAAGTTTTTATTTAATTGTTTCAGTAGCAATTTTATCTGGTATTGTGTAATTTTATGTAGAATCACAAATAAAAAAATACGTTAATAAACTTGTATGTTTATCTCAAATTTATGGTTTCATATTTAATGTGTAATTGGTCATTTTTATATTTAAAAAATAATAATAATCATGTTTTTAGGTTTATTTGGATGATGGGAATGTCTATGGCTATTTCTATGAAGTCACAGTTAAGGAAAATTGTATCAAAGAAAAAGATTTTCCTTGGCATTCTGAGACGTTCTATTATCTTATTTTCTCTTGGAATAATGCTAAACACCTTGTGCTTGAGTAAGCATTACTTTTGATTGTTTTGTATTTTTATGTACTATTTTTTTGTTAACCAATGCAGTTATGCACACTGCACATTTTTGACTGAATTAAGAATTTAATAGAACACACTAACTTACATTTTTAGATGTAAATCTACCAGATCTTAGAATTCCTGGGGTCTTACAAAGATTTGGGGTGTCGTATTTTGTAGTAGCTACGGTACACTTATTTTATGCATCTGCTGATGATGAGGTAATTTAAAAAACTTTCTTATGCATTTATAAAATTATTTATTTTAACAATAACTTTTTTATTAAAGTTTATAATGTAGAAATCTCACACAAATTTTGAATTTCTTATTTGATGAATTACATACCATATTTTTTAAAAAGTTTCGTTGATAAATTATTCTGAAACTTCAAAAAAAAATATATGGTATGCAATTCATCAAATAAGAAATTCAAAATTTGTGTGAAATTTCTTAATACTTTTATGATTATTTTAATTTTAACTCAATTCATGTCATTTTTTAAAATTCTACACTATTTTAAAATGAAAAAGTTTGTCAATCACTGTATTAAGTTCTAGCTTGTAGCATATACAAGCATTCTAGCCTAACTTTTTCCAACATAAACACGTTTTTCATGTTATATTCCTATTACATAAAATGTTTTTATGTTCCGTGGCAGATGTAGGAGATGGCATTGGCATCAGAATTCAATTATATATATTCAATACATTGAATTAATGCATTCTCATCTATGAACAATTAAATATATATATTTTTTTATTAAATTACAAATTGCAAAAACTTTTTGTTTTATCATATAAAATTTTCATCTGAAAAATAAGTGGCATTTTTATCTTGTAATAACATTTTATTGTTTAATTCAATTTATCTTCAAAGTTATATAAATTTTGACTGGAATATCTTTTATATATATGCCAATGACTATTAGAATCTTGGATCCCTTATTTCTCTTGACAAATAAAGGCATTTAAAATTAAAAATATAACTTTTGTTTTTTATAATTTAAAATGCTATACCATGAACACATATATTTTATTTAAAAAAATTAATTAAGAAGTTCTTTTGAAATATTAAGCGAATGCAGATATTATTTTTTACATGAAATTTCAAGTGTTTATGTATGTTATAATAGTTAAACATTTTTAATTTAAAAATATCTGAGAATCTGTAACATGTTATTAGTTTTTTGAAAGTTAGGATATGTATTTGAAAATTATTTAAAATGTAATCTTTAACCTGTATCTTTTGAATTTTTTAAAAGTTATGCATATTTCTCTTCTCTCAGACCTGCGTTGGTTATTCCTTCAAAGACTTTATATCATACAAAGTCGAATGGCTGATTATGCTGACGTTTTTAGCCATACACTTGGTGCTTATGTTTCTTGTGCATTCTCCTGATTGCCCCAGGTAAACAATATCTAATTCTTGTATGTGAACAGTAATGCTTGAAGCAATTTAAACTCTTGTAAACTTTGGAAACCATTTAAAAAGTTATTACAATGTGGCAAATTACTGCATGCTAAACACATATTTTGTACTTTTTTGGTGCAAAGAAGATTTAAGAAATACATTTTTTGTTTAAATATATTTCCTTTTCATTATAACGTAAGAATTTTATCAGTATTAATGTGCTTACTCTCAACGACTGGTGAAGTAAAACATTATATAATCCTAAAATCTTGTCTCTTTAATAAACTTGAAAAGGTTTATTAATATGTTTCCTTAATGAAGTAAAATCAATTTTAATTTGTTGTAAATGCAAACAACTTATCTCTCAAATGGAAAGTTAATGATGAATGAGATAAGGCACAGATAAGGTATTATCATGTTAAAATTTAGAAAGTAATGTAATGTAATGATTTTTGTTAAATTTATAATAACAAGATACATTGTCTCTAGGAGGAATCAGTGCAGAAGATAACAAAAGAGTACTTTAAATAGATATAGTGATGCCTTAGGGTGCAGATTTGTTAAGTGCATTTTTTGTTAATTTGAAATTAAAAAATCATTTTAATCCTCTATATTGTAATCAATATGGCACTTTAAGTGCGGTTATTGAAAATAATCCCACATTACAATTCTGTGGTATACAAAAATTAGATGTAATTATTAAATTAAAATCTATTTACTAGAAAATAAATTTGTTTTGTATTCCACAAGATAAATGTTTTGTATTCCACAAAAAGATAATAATTTTCGAAATTTGTATGGTTAAGCCCTATCAGAATGTTGACACAGCTTAGCCTCTTGGGTCATGAAACTCCAACCAACCTATCAGAATGTATTCAGTGTTTTTTTTTATAAAAGTGTGAAATTGTCAGGCCCACAAGTTAAAAAAAATTTATTGTCTTTTAAATAATTTAACGGTGTTACTGATGCAATACCACACAGTCCATGTTAATACTTTATAACTTGTATATATAAAATTCATAAATATTTGTAGTATTCATACCTTACATTCAATAAACTTATTTTGCTTCAAGTTTCAAAATTATATTGTAACTTATTTTGAAATTACTATGCATAATGATGTCCAATATATAATAATGGAATAATGATTCTAGCTATTACGTTTAAATTTACAAGTAAAGTGTCTTATTTCTCGTCAGGGGCTACTTTGGACCTGGTGGGATGCATGATCATGGCCTATATGAAAAATGCACTGGTGGAGCTGCAGCTTATATTGATCGAATGCTGTTAGGTTCCAGGCATTTGTATCAACACCCCGAATCGAAGGTATGCCTTGAATACTTTGATATTTCCAAAATTATAAAACTACAACGGATTGCATAGTTTAAAATGAGGCACAACTTAACTACAATTTAAGCACTTGATAAATTTGTATTAAAATTCTTTTTTAATTAATAGTAATCCTTTGATATTGTAATACTTGATTCAATGTAATGTTAAGTTAAGGTATTAGTATGTGATAATATGGGATTGATACTTACAGTATCTTATTGCATCTGAAAAAAAAATTCTCTAACAATGTTCTGTAAATGGTAATTATTTGTACATTTGTTTATATTAATATATAAAAGTGAATGCCTGTAGTGTATTATAAATTACAGTATAGGTCTAATAATAAGATTTGCCAGGAATGTTTACTTTTAATGGTTTAATTATTGATAATAGTTATAGATTACATTATGTGATATTTATAATACTTTTTTTTTAATCTTTAACGGATCTAACATTATGAAACAATGTCCATAAATTTTAATTATTTTTAAAAAAATTACAAAAATAAATATCCGTTTCATTTAAACTCAATTTCATTTCCCATTCATTTTATAAAAAAAATATTATTGTTATTATTTTTAGTTTAAATAAAAATAAATTTCTTTCATATACGAATTTAATTTAGCATAAGTTCTGTTATGCAATTTGCTTTTTTTACTGTTTGTTTTCTATTCACATTATTATGTAAAATAAAGATACTCAGTAGTTTTTCCTTTAATTCATTACTAAGCAACTAGTTAATGATTTTTAGTATTTTATTTAACACTTACTGAATATTTCTGAAAAAATTTTGTATGCCAAAAAAAGTCATTTACAGTATTCTATAAAACAGTCTATATCTGTCTAAAATATTCCATAATGACATGCTTATTACATTTTTCCAGTAAATATCGCATAACTAGGAAAGTAATGTAACAGTGAAATTGGAAATCAATTCAATTTTAATTAAAAATTAAGGTTATTTCTAAATTATCTGATTACTTTGATCAGTGGGCTCAAACTTAATATTTTTACAATATACCTGTATTTTTTATACATTATTTATTTTCATACTCTTTGTTGGTATTTATTTAAGCTTTATATTTAGGTTATTTATCATAGTGATGTACCGTATGATCCAGAAGGCATACTTGGCTATTTAACATCAATATTCCTTGTTTTTCTTGGACTACAAGTAAGCAGTACACTCACATAAGTTGAGATTTTATATATTTTCTTCAATAATATAACATTGTATTGTCTTACAATATACATAGCCAATAAGATGTACTGCTACTTAATGTTGTTTAACAATGCAATTTTAGTGTTATCTCATTTATTTATCATTATTTTACTATACACAATTGCAAAGGGAAGTAAAAGAAAGGGTTAACAAACGTTTTTGAAAAAAAAATTAATTTTGATGTAGTTGAAAGCTTTAAGAACATATGCGTCTTCCCTCAAAATTATTTGGCTCTGCTTGATTTATTTTGGCAGATACAGATCAGTAAAAAGTATATGTTTCACTTATAATGGTTCGATTTCATTAAGCGAACCTAAATGCCAAATATGCGAAAACCTCCCAATTTTGTTAAACTACTACCACTAATCATGCTCATGGTCGATGCATAGGAAAAAGTATAGTGCCAATTGACCTTGGCAACAAATAGTGGATGCTCAACGGAAAGCGACCCTTTTTTTCGAGATTGTTATCAGTGAAAAAGCTGTTTATCTTGGTCTGTAAGCAATATCGTTTGCTTAAACCATTTGTTAGTTCTTGCGACCCTCTCAGAGGCGTTAAGTTTGTCGCCAACCATTTTTCTCTACATATTCAAAATCTGTATTTTAAATATACATGGTTTATTTCTAAGCCGGCGATATATTAATATACTTTAATTATATACCTGTTTTTTAAGCAATCTCAACAGGACGAACACTTTTTCACAATAAAAACACCATTCGATTATTTTATCTGTTAGTAGACAAACAAATCAAATTGAAAAAAATCGTCTGTGGAACAAATGAAAAATTCTGGGCTTGAGGTTTAAATGGATATGACTTTGTTATGGTTGCTTTTCATGCAACGTTTAATGATCAGCGAAAAAACAACGCATGCGCCTAAAGCAACAGACCATTTAGTGAATTTCTAAAAATATCCAGTTCCTAAGTATTACGGTTTGGTGTTACATGTGTGGTTTGCGAATTAAGCTGACGATATGCAACTTTATTTCCCAATTTCTAAAGTATTTTTATCAGTTACAATGCTCCTATTTCTAAAATGCATATTTTGAAAAAATAGGCTGGAAAAATATTATTGATGTTTAAAGACCCTACCGCTCGAATGATTCGATGGACCCTTTGGGGAATTGTAACTGTAAGTATTTTAACATTTGTTTATTTAAAAAAAAAATTACTTTTCACTTTGCTTTTGTCTCCCATATTCCCTAAGCTAGGGGTCGTTTATTTATTATATTACATACTCTTGGGGGTAGGTCTATCATGCATGGCATGGGGGAAGGGGTCTCAGTGGTTGTGTGATGTTCTGTAGCAAAACTTTGTAGAAAAAAACGCTGAAAAAATTGTTTCACAAACTTTGAAATCAGAAACTTGTTTTAGAAATCATAATCCTTCTAATAGGATGTTGCACAGAGCAGAAATTTCAATTGTTGTCTTTTAACTTCAATTAAAAAAAAACATTTGTGATGTATCATGAAACGGGAAGTTAATGTGACAATTACTGAGTACCAGGGGACCGAGCCCAGCTCGCTTTCATATTTTTTACTTAATAATAGTTTTAATGAATCGAATTAAATGCAAATGCTTTGAAATCTCCATATCAACGGTTAGACGTTTCGTGATATTTTTTTATCGTCTAACGTATTTTTATCGAAATATCCTTAAGTTCTTAGAAATATGCTCATAAAAATGGTCAAACGCGTCATGGTTGAAACGATACCGTATAAATTCTGCAAAAGTAACTTAAATTAATATTATTAGCCTTTCCGAGCGACTAATACAACCGTTCGCACAATTGTAGTACAAACATTTCATTTGCATGATAAAACGGGACAACATTCTTGTTGTTCAGTATTTTAGTAACCTTTTGAAATGAAGTTTGCTTCAGTCTAACTCTTGAGTAACTGAATGGACTTTTAAATACTATGCAAAGTAGCTTTGTTATTAAGAAGATTAGGATAATGGAGATCAAATTATTTTTTGCTACTGCAAAATTATTTCGGTATTTTTTTTTTCTTCAACCTGCATACACAAATAATCAGGAACGAACAATGTTTTATATTCTTGTTAAACGTGTAATCAATAATAAAGATATTTACTTATTTCGAATAATTTTATGTGTAATTCGGAATTAATCGTAGTGACGAAAATGAACGAAAATAAAGTTTTATATTTAATTTAGTGTAAAATAATATAATTTGAACCAATACCGATGCCGGTATATTTCATTATAATGGCATCGAAAATCAACCTTCTATAAAATTAAACTTTTTCTATAATCTAAATATAAGAGTTTTTATTATATAATAGTAGTTACGAATAAACTAATATTAATATATTTTTTTTAAACAGATTTTTTTAATGATGAAGCTGCCGTTCTCGACTTTTCAATACACATATATTATTTTATTTAGCCTAATGTTTGAAAATGACACGTGTTGAAATTTGCGACAGTTGTTAGGAATAGTTCATAATTTTGTTCCTAAGAAAAGGTTACAGAATATAAAATATGAGTTGGTAGCTTGCAGTCTGGGTCTTGAAAACAATATAGTTACTTTGAACACATTTTTATTAACAAAATACTTATTTGAAGTAACATGATAAAAATAATTAAAAACACATTTACGGTAAATGTAAAATTTATTTTTAAAAAGAGTTTTAAATTTGCTGAAATTAATTTCTCTGTTTGTATGTGAAAACTTTTTTTTTCAAGCATTTAAATTACTATGTACGTTTTAATTAAAAACTCCTTTTCCTTTGTTATATTGTATAAAGTCTCGTTAATCATTTAATTATCTGCTTGAAACTAAACATATTAACGTAATACGAGAACATTATTCAGTATTTTGTTATTACTATCTAATGCAATTTAATATCGACAATAATTTCATATTTAATTAGGCAGGTGCAAGGTTATTTCGGACAAACCTTTAAATAAAGAAGAAACTTATTTGAAGTAGCAAAGTAAATAAATTTTAAAACACGTTTATAGTAAATGATGTGAAATTTCTATTTACAAATAATTTTAAGTTTGTTAATGAAAATTTTAAACTCCTTTTCCGTTGTTCTATTGTAAAATCTCATTACTAATTTTCAATCACTCTCTAAATTAAACTTACTTACGTAATTCGAGAAACAGTTCATTATTAAATTGTACAAAATATCATAGAAATGTTTCTTTTACATTAAGAACTTTATATGACAAATTTGCTGGTATCAGTTATACAGAGAATAAAAATATCATTTAAAACAATTTAACGTTTTCATTAATTATTTACTCATTAGAAAGTGGAATTAATAAATACCAAACCATTTTTATAGACACTATGCATGACATGGTCCCGAGATTAAAATTTTGACGGAATAACAAAAACGCATGGTCGATTAGCCTTTGTGATTGGTGAATAACAAACCATGTGGTTACCATCAACCAATAAAAAATGCGCGTGAAGTCAATTATATCTTGAAATGGCGTCATGTAATTTCCACACAAAGCAGCGCAAAGTGTCCATGGTAAACAAATGTTAACTTTTGGAAACACTTCCTTTTTTCACAATTTCCAAAACATATCTTGAAAACTGGAAAACTCAGAATTTTTCTTTATTTCTTGTTTAATACTATCAGAAATAAGTGTATTTATGAACAATTGGTAAAATAAAAGCTATAAATAATAGAAGAAAATAGTTTATTAAATGTATAAAATTATATTATTACCTTTATAAATATTGCTTAAAATTAATTTAATAATAAAACTTCTTTTATTTATATCCATTAGCATATAAATTCTAAAAAAAATATTTATTAACAATTGCTAAAATAAAACTTATCAAATAAAAATTTATAACAAAGTTAAATTTTAAATGTAAATAAATATATATTTTATAAACAACATGTAACATTAATTTAATAAAAACTTATTCAATTGATTTCATTGGAATATAAATACTTAACAAAACAAACGCAATTGCTTCTAATTTTTGTTTTGAAAATTCCATATTCTATTTACGGAAATACATAATCCATTTTACATGGAATAAAAAAATCTACTTGTTTATCCAAACGATATTTTTTTATATGGAATTTTAAAAATTTCTCTTGTGAATTCCACTTATGACGTCACGTGCAGAAACAGTAAAAAATCGCAGGATTAAATTTGTTTAAACTTTGATTATTTTAAATGCAAACGATTTTGTTCAAGTTCTTTTTAAATATTTATTAGAAAATTTATAGCATTTAGTAGACGAAATAGTTACGTGATTAGAATGGGTATTTTGTTTATTTAAAAACGCAAACGATTTTTCAATTTTAATTTACTGATGTTTCCTTCGTTTATTTATGAGAAAAAAATACTTTATTTTAAAATAAAAACTATAATGAAAATACATCATCACAATATTTTGCACGTTTTAAATTAAAAAAACAAATGTAGAATTAAATAACATTTAACTGCTATTGGCATATAACCTATTAACTCATACGCAATGAATAATTTGCAATGGAAAGCGTTAAATGGAACTTTTAATCTACTTATTTCACCCTCTAAATGACATTTTTCGAAGATAAAACCTATCCCAATCGAATTTTTACCTCGAAAATTGGTAGTACATCAGTTTTCGTGAAAATCGTTAGAGCGGATTTGGAGATTGTGCAAACAAACGAACAAACAAATATAGTGACATTGCTCGTTTAATAGTATTAGATATGGAGAGAAAGGAAGAAAAATAATGTGACATAGTAAATGAATGATCCCTTTTCCTGTTATCTAGAATAAATTTCTATCAAACTCTTATATCTGGTGTTAACATGTATTATAGGAATATGAGATGAGTTGTATTATAAAAAAAAAATTTGCACAACCTGTATTATTGTTATTATTCAGAATCGGAGTTGACAGGTGACATTTAAATTGGTCTGGACTTTTAAGTGATAACCTTCCTTTAAATTTTTATAAATGCCTTCTACATTGATTTGATTGAAATTCAGCATTAGGTTGCTTTTTAATATGAATTTTAAAAAAAATATTAAAAGTTGCTTAGTACAAAAAGGTTGCTTTTCTAGCTTTTGATGGGAATGACCCAGTTGCGGCCGAAGGGAGCCGGGTTACCAAATTTTTTGAAAAAAGAAAAACAATGCGATTTTTTCTTCCCCCTCGTACGATATTGAAAAGAAAGTGTACGCAAGGTCGAAAGACAGCCATCTTTGGACACAATGAGTTAACCTTCATTTGTAACACAAATGAGTTTACGCAATCTTTGAAAGTTTCATACATATCAAATAGTAAAATAAATAAATAACTTTTCCCAAGCGAGCGATAAAGTAAAATATTGAATTGCATTTATGAAAATTGAAGACAAAATAAAACGTTTGTCTGACATAGATCTTTAAGACTTATACTATGTTCTCAGAAGTATAAAAAATTAATCTGACTTTAAGTGACAAAATGTACCTTAAAAACTTTTAAGCACATTATTGGTTATTTATTATATAAGAGTAAAATATAACAAAAATATCAAAAAAAATATTTTGTGGATAATTAATTGGACTATGCTTTAGGTGTATGCAGTAAGTAGTTGGGATAGTACTAAAATATCAAAACATATAAAAATCATACTTATTGATTTTGAACAAGACTAATTTAAAAAATTTCATCCTGAAATACTAACTATGTGTATAATTCCTATAGAAAGTACTACTATTCATCACGCAATGCATATAAATAACATAAAATATTATAGATATTTATTCCCAAACGGCATTAAAAAATTTACAATTTGGATTAATAATTAATTTTTTGACGTGAAACACCTTTAAAATCACCTAATACTTGGAGCATCAGATTGAACACCATATATTATTCTTTTAGGATTATCCATTCCAACACTTTTATTCCCTGAAAAATATAACTATGTATTTACATAAATTTGTTTTTGTTCAAAAGAAAATTAGCCGCCAATGCGTGTAAAATGTGGTAACAATGCAAAGCGTGTACGGAACGTGGATGGGCGTGGACAGTTTGTTTATCTTCATTTATTGGATATGTTTTGGTTGGCGACTCTTTCCTATTTTTGATGATATTTGCTAAAATTACGTTTAACGTATAATCCTTCTGAAAGTGCTTCAACAAAGCCACATCGTAATTTTTTAGGATAAAATAATTTTATATGTACAATTTATGTCGAAGAGACTAGCACCCCCGTCGGCGGAAGTCAGCCTCCGTGCCCACCGGGGAATTTCTGGCGCCACCACTGTCCGAGCAGTCGTTTTTGCCTCTTAACCCCATTTCGGATAGTCGTTTTGAGAGTCTTCTATAAAATTAATTTTTTTTCACTGAAATTACACCTAAATTAAATCCAAATTAAATTCTGCAAATAATATAGAAAAAAAAACATGTATAAATTCAATAAAACCTCCCGAAAAACGCATTTACAACTTTGTTACATATTCCCTCGTAAAAGGAAATACATTTAAAAGATAAATTTAGTGTGTCCAAAAATGGCCGTATTTCGAACGTGCAAAAATTTCCCTTCCAAAATAAATTATTTTCAATACAATGGGGAAGGAAAAACAGGTGTTTTTTATCGCTCAGGAAAAAGGAAGTTTCCGCTTTTGATACTCCCCTAGACAATTGTTATGAAGATTTCACGTTTATGACGAAAAAAAAAATAGCTTCTACAATCAGAAATAACAATTTTATATTTGAGTTTACATGTTTACTACAAAATACATATTTTGTATATGTTATAAATTTACTGTTTATTCATTTTAACTTTCATTTTTGAAATATTTACATAGGGTATGATTGCTGGTATTTTATGCTGTTTTTCCAAAAATGAGGGTTGGATTCCTGTAAATAAAAACTTATGGTACTATATATTCAGTATTTCCATTAGTAGATTTATTAAGATTTGATAAGTTAAATTTGTGATTACGATTTCCATGGTTTCTTGTTAATTTATTCATTCCTCTATAGGTCAATTTCCTTTATACTAGCAACCGGAAGTTTAGCTTTTATATTGCTTGCAATTTGCTACTTTGTTATTGATGTAAAAAAATACTGGAGTGGTGCTCCATTTTATCATGCTGGTAAGTTACCTCTCAAATATTATTTTATGGATTAAGTTCACTTTTAATCATTCATTCACTTAACTATAAAATTAGTCAACAATTTAGCCAGTGCTGGAGTTATATGTCTAGAAAAATTGGGTTCTTACTGCAAATATTTTTCTATAGTTAATGGTTAGTATGCAGGTTTGTGGCGAATATGTTATTCTTTAAATATAATTTTTGTTACTTGTATTGTACAACGCCAAAGATATCGGATTTTTAACAAAAGGTATTATAGATACTATGGAAAAGTCTTTAAAGTGGGAGTTTCACGTGACATGTCAAGAGGGAAACTTACTAGTAGTTTCGCTTTCTTCCCTACAGCAGACAACTCTGCTTTAGTTCGTTTAGTCACTACGCTTGCAATTATGGGAAAGTTTGTTTACAATATTTGTTTTTGCAAAATAAGTAATACTTTTATTCTGTATATGAATAAATTTAAATACAGAAATACTTATATTTTATCTGTTTACTTATAATTATAAAGTTACTTATAATTAGAGTTACTGAATCAATCAACGAAATACTGAAAAATACTTTAATTTCAACACAGAAATGCTTCATAAACGATTTGTAAAATCTATCTCAGTGTATGCAGTAAATATTTCTATATTAAGGCGTTATTTAATGACAAAAACTTAAAATTATAGTACAGGAGCTGAAATTCCATGCTAATCCTACGGAATGCCTCTCGGATTTTTCTCCGTATTCGGGTGCAACAGTTGTCTTCTTCTTCTTGGCGTGAAAACCATTTTGTTTAAATTTAAAATGTGCTTGTAAATTGAC
Source organism: Troglohyphantes excavatus (assembly GCA_963932185.1). NCBI lineage: Eukaryota > Metazoa > Arthropoda > Arachnida > Araneae > Linyphiidae > Troglohyphantes > Troglohyphantes excavatus. Next base: position 39,950,085 of record OZ010677.1, read on the forward strand.
TAATATTGATATTTTGAAATTCAAAACTTATGAAGTTTAATGTTAAAATTTCTATTTATTTGCTTGATATTTTCAAGTACAATATGCTAATGAGAAAAATATTTTGAAAATACGGTTAAGTTTTTTAAAATATTAAGGCTATTCGCGCTCAAGCGGTAATTGCACTGCAACTATTACTTGGCGATAAACTGAGTGACTAAAAAATCTCTCAGCAACTGTCCGGCGATTATTTTAATTGTATTAGACTATAGTGAGTAGAAGCTTCTAGTCACTATAATTAGACTCGGGGCTGCTACCTTTCAGATTTCGAAATCGCCAAAGTAAAGACGAAATATAGCCAAACTCGTATTATCACAATCCATACAACATCGCCAAATTGTCGATTATTCGCCAAAGGTGCGTATCAAACAAAATGCGGTATCGAGCGAAAGGAGATATTATGTATTATGTCCGATTGTTGCACGTCCGAAAATTGCTGAATGAAGGGATACAATTTGAGCCTTTCAATTGCATGCAGAGGCGTAACGTTGTCAAAACTATTGGGGGAGTTAGAAGAAGCTCGTGGTTCAAATCTCCTTTTAATAAAAGTCATCAACTTTAGGGAAATTAAGCAGGTTTTTCAAAATATTGAGGGTGGGGAGGGCCAATTGGCTCAATACAAATTTATGCATATGATTGCATAAAACTAAATAGTTCAGTTGCATGCCCTTATTCGTATTGTTAATTTTTATCAAAACGTGAGTGAGCAGAATAATTTGAGACTTTTATTTGACATGGATAAAATTACTATATATAAAGATCTAGGCCCCCATAAACTAGAATTCTTCAAATAAAAAATTGTATCTCTTCTACTTTTTCTTTCTGTGCATTTTTACAATATTTTTAATAACGCAAAATTCATATTTAAGTTTATGAAACGTTAAATTTATTTGCAGGTATGAATTCAATTCTATTGTACGTGGGTCATGAAGTTACACACCATGTGTTCCCTTGGAGCTGGAAAGTGCAGCCGACCCACATGCATGAGCTGTTCATGGACCTGTGGGGGACAACACTGTGGGTCCTTATTGCTGTCTGGATGCATCACAAAAATAACTTTATTGCCATTTGATATACATCTTCTTGTTGAAATGTATGTGCAAATGTACTTCAGTGCCATTGTAATTAAGGTTACCCTACTTGTACAGTTCTCTGAAGCAAGTTTCTTATTTTACTCATTCGAAACTAAAACAAATCTGGATTAATTCTCTAATGGATACGCTAGATATTATTTTGACTTTTGGGAAATAGTTTTAAAATATAGTGTTCGAAAATCATTGAAAACATTGCAAAATTATTTGTAGAAGAGATAGAAATTTAAAGTATTTTATCAACTGAGAATCTAACTACAAAAGTTAATAAATTTTCAAAGTGAGATCTGGGTGGCTGTAGTATGTCTACCCTAAATTGTACTCGATTTCATGTTATAGTTATTCTTGTTTCCACAAGAAAATTCCTGAAAATGGTGAAGAATAAATGAGAATTCTTACAGTAAACCATCTCCAATGCCAGTGATTTTTTTAATGTCATCATTTAGAAGACAATTAAATGAGGAAGTTTTTAATAAGAAAATGTTTAACTCTGCCTTGCCAACCGCATGCCATGAAGGTGTGTATTTACGTGTGTTGCCAATGACAGTGAAAAATGAGTGAGATCAAAAAATGTCTTGAAGACATATTTACATTACATACTGAAAAATAATTTTCAGTTCTCTTAATTATCAATTTCTCTTCTGAGATAATATTCTAAATATCAATTGCAAATTTTTCCTGTACATTTTAAATAATATTTTTAAGATCTACTTACAAAATAAATTTAACACATTTTCAATAACAGTTTTCATGCAATTGGTTTTTGTGTAAAAAAAAATGGCATGTTTAAAATTTTGGACAATAAAAGTTAAAAAAAAAAAAAAACTAAATTTATTAAGATTTTACCACTACCAATTGCATAACTTTATTTGTGTTATGGTTAAAACCATAATTGGTTAATTTTTAATTCCTCTTTTATTTAATTTAATTTCAGACTCCCCTAATTGTATTAATTAATTTATGTAATATTGATGTATCCTATTTAATTGTCAAACTTGTACTTGGGAACCTGCACTTTTGATTCCATTTAAGCCCAAACGTAGATTTCCCCCTTTTTCATAACCCCCTAAGAGCTTTTTAGTTGTAAATGGGGTGATAACCCCTGTCTGGAGTCTTTTCCACCCTTTTGGGTCCTCACATCGGCCTCTCCTCCTGTATCATGTTACACATCTGGGGTCTGGTATGTGAGTTGAGTTCGTGTTTTTGAGACCGTTTTACGTACTGGTCTGGAATTGTGTTTAACTGTAACCGAAGTTGTAATTGTAAATTCTCTGATTGGCTGAGAGGAAAATTGATGTGCTAGTTTTGAGGGATCTGGCAAGGAGGTTTTGGCGATTTATTGGCAAGCGCACCTTTTGACGGGACTTTTTAACGCATCTTTCGAAGTCTCAAGACGTACAGGAGTGTAGCTCCCGTCTTATAAACGCGGACCGTGTGTCCTTTTTCAAAACCCGATGGGTTAATATCGTGCAATAGCCGCCGATGCTGATGCGGGGTTAGAAGTATTACGTAACCGCCGCCACCAACCTCAACGATGCTCGAGAGTCACCCATTCCAGTAGATGTTGCCGGGTTAACTGCAATAACCCCAGCCACCCATCGACGTAGCACCCAGAGGGATGTTCCCGTCCTCTGCCGTTGCCTCTGATGTCAGCCCTGGACGCCTCCCCCATCACCCGTCAGGCCTGTGATCCTCGCCCAGAGAAGGTCCCATCCACCAACCACCTCTGAACTGGATTTCTCTGCTAGACGACCACCACTGGCTGACGCCTTTTGACCGATCACCTCTGAAGCTGACATCGGAGTTGACACTCCGTCGAAGGATGTGCCAAGTACCACCCCCCTTTTCGTCCACCTCCCAATCTTGGACACTTAGTATGGCCGTAGCGGCTTAGCCATGTTTTCTGTTTTTTTTGGGGGGCACTCGTATTGTATTCGCCTTGATCTCCTGCCACATCTCTCTCGACGAAATCAGCTGAAGGTAGTAATTTTTAATTTTAGTTTACCCTCCCCCTTTTAAATTATTTAGTTTTAACTTGTTTGGCTTTTTGTAAGGTTCTTAAGTGTTCCGTTCCCTTTTTAATTTTAGTGTTTTAATAAATTTGTTTTCTTTTGGTCACAATTTTTAGTCTTGTGTTTTTTGTCTGTTCTAAACTATACGATCACGCCAGGTAAATTCTTAAATTAAACAACGATTAATATTATCGTTCTTCTTTTCTTTCTTTTAATAGTAGGTTTTATTTAACCCGTAAAAGTAACTACAACATTTGAAGTTTAATTAGTAATAGAAGTATAATTTTTCAAATGTGTTTAAGTAGTTAAAATTATTGAATATGTAAATTGTTAAACTAGAACATAGTTTTGTTTTAAAGTTATATATGAATAATCGAAACTACTTACTGTCCTTACGATTTATAAACTGTTAAAAGTGCCAAAGGAAGAAATCTAAGCAATTGAAATATTATTATACAACCAAACAATTTGTCCTTGCTAATTTATATTGCATGTTTTTTGTGTGTGAAATTATATATATATTGTCACTTTGTAAATAATTTATATATTTTTAAAAGCATGAATAAATATTTTTTTTAATTTATGGAGTTTCTCATTTAATTTAGAGGTACTCTAGCTTTTTTTTTTTAAATAAAAATATTATAGTAGGGATGGGACGAATATTCAATATTCCGCAAATATGCAGAATACTTCCGATATTCGGCCAATCAGAGCAGAGAGTAAAAACAGGATTTGGAAGGAGGAAAAAAGTCAGTTTGAAAAATTGTTAGCTTGTAATTAGTAAAAAAATCTAACTGAATTAAAATAAGTTTCTGTAAAATGTACTATTATTTAATCATTTTCAAAAATGCTTTTTTTAATCACACTAAAATTAAAAATGTCTTTAAAAAATTACAAAACCTAAATAGTATTTTTAATCACGACAAAACCGTCGCTGATAAGTTAACAAAAACCACCTCAACTTTGTTAAATCTAAAATAATTGTGTATTTAAACATTGTGTATCGTTAAAATTGACTATATAGATTTAATATTACTATTCTATAGTAAATACTATACATGTATATAAATTTTACGTCCTAAACTCCTTCCCCGGATACTTGGGTTGTTTACAGGTATAAAGAATGTTAAAGGAAGTCGCTATTCAGCTGCCGAATATTCAGCCAAATCACTATTCGTCATGTCCGTATTTTATAGCATAAGTCATTTGATATGTTTCTATAGTATTAGCAAACTATATAGCAAATAATGTAATCTCGAACAAATCTAATTAGTTTTAAACATTTGAAATTCAAATAAGCTGATTTTCAATTTTGCAATAAATCTATGGCTTGGAGGGACCATGTGAATTTTTTTAAAGAAAATCTATTTTGAATCAATAGTAAACTTCTACATGAAATAGAAACCAATGCTTCTCTAACTATCAACAAGGCTCAGCCTCAAACTTTTAAGTAATTTTTCTCAAAATTTACATTGGTGGTCATTGTTCCATGCTGCAAAAATTATATAGTTCGGTAGATAGCACCAGTTAATTGCAAATCGAATTGTGCCATTTTTTAAAAAAAAATTTTAATTGTCTTGGGATTATAAAATATGCCGAACAATAAAAACCGACATGGACTGTTACTTTGTCTTACCATAGAGCAGCAGAAATTAAAATATAAGGCACATTCGGACTTTTCATTTTATTAATAACAATGGCTGATCTGGTTTTACTTACACAGTGCATTTTTATTTTACTTAAAATTTTAATCTACTCTATTGGAAATAATGTATTCTAACATGTGATTCTTATAGAACTTTATTTACAATATTAAATACAAATCTTTTCGTGTATACACAGATAAATATTAATATTTTGATTTGCTATTAAAAATAAATGAAAAATGACTTAATTTGTAACATACTATTTATGCGCCTAGATGCAAAAAATGGTTTAGTGTCTATAAAAGAAACATTGGAACATTTTTCGGGTTAGAGATGGCGCGTAGAGGCAAGAGTGCCTCTGCCACCAGATCCTTTGGATCTTTAAATGATTTAACTGAGGGCACAGATAGGGTTGTTGATGAGGAAGTGGAGTATTGCCCCCCTAATTTTGGTGTCCCTAGATTACATCTGATGGATTCAGTGGAGGAATTTTCTGGAGAGTCATCTGACCTTTCAATAACTGACTATTTCGAAAATATCGAGATGATTTCTTCCCATGCCAAGTGGACCATGCAGGACAAGCTGATTGTCGCTAAGCTGAGGCTTAAAGGCAAGGCAGCTCGATTTATGAGGGCTAATGTTAGTCTGAAAAGAGAGACTACCTACGACACCTTCAAAGAGAGGCTGGAGGAACACTTTGCGGAGAAATCCAACATTTACCTGTCCCTTAGACAGTTGATGTTGGGTTTCCAGAGGCCCAGTGAGAATGTTAAACAGTTTGCTGCGAGGCTGGAGGCTTTGTCTCATAGAACGGTCGCCGAAGACCTTCTTGGAGACCCCTCCGCTGAACAAACAAGGGTAAAGACCCTTCTGCACTCCTTCACTCAAGGTTTAAAACCTAATATTAAGCGTCTAGTTATGATTCAGAATCATAGGACCTTTAGCGATGCCAAAAGGCACGCAATTTTAGAGGAGGAGATGTACTACAGTTTTTTGGAGGTGGAGGGAGCAGTGGCTAACACTGTGCAGGCTGCCCCTCTCCCTCCCAGTCAAGGTCAGGGAGTCGATAGTTCTCACGTTATTGCCGAACTACTGGGTAAGGTCGACTCCTTGACCAAAATCGTTAGCGACTTGTCTAGGAGGCATGAAGGCCCTAGACCCGAAAGGAGCAGAACCATTGAATGCTATGCATGTCATGGTTTTGGACATATGGCTCGCGAGTGTAGGTTCGTACAGAACCGAGGTCGTAGAGGTGGCCGTGGGAGACAGGGTCAAGACTACGTCCCTCTCCAGTATGGTCCAGGTCCCAACTATCAGTACCCTGTTGGCATGGCTTTTGCACCACAATTTGTGGGCATGCAGCCCCAATACGCCCTTTAGGCACCTGCTCCTCCTGCTCAAAGCCAGTCATCAAGCTCCAACCAACCTGCCACGGGTTCGTTAAACAGTTAGTGGGTGATGTAGTTGCACCAACTACCATCGCTCAAGCCCTTTCGGTGACAGAGGTATTTCTGGGTAGCACAAATAATGGTTTGCCAGTGGTAAAAGGCACCCTAAGAGGTAATAAGTTAAAATTTCTCTGCGACTCTGGAGCTTCAATAAATTTAATTGAAAAGAAATATGTCGATTTAATTAAGGATCCTATTTTTCAGCCCTGTTTGTTACAAGTATCTGGCATTGCCAATACTGCTATTTTTATTCACGAATTTATTCATTTGGATGTAGTTTTGGACAAGAAAGTTTTTAATGTTAAATTTTTCATTTGCCCAGGTAAGATTGGTGAGGGTTATGGTGCTATTTTGGGTACCGAATTCTTGTCTAAGTACAATGTGACCGTAGATTTTTCAATAAATACTTTGTATGCCCATGATTTCTTTTTGCCCTGGGAAAATAGTAAAACTTGCAACTCAGAGGAAGTGAACACCTTGGAGATGGTGGAGACTTGCTCTGGGGTTTTGATAAATAAACAAACTCTACCCCCTCTTTCAGAGAGTTTTGTTAAGATTAAATTAAAAGGGAGGAATTTAAATTCTAAATTAGTATTATTTGAACATTCTAGTAATTTTAAAAATGACAATCTTTTCATTGGACGTTGTATTCATTCCTTAAACAAGGATAACTGTTACTTCATTAAAGTTTTAAATTCTTCTGGCGAGATAATTCACTTGAATAAGGGTGTGAAAATAGTGGAGGCTGAACCTTTGAGAGAAACCCATATGGAGACAGTGAACAATTTGAATTTGGATACCCAAGTAGAAGACAGCTTTGATGTTTGGGGAGGAGAATTTAACTTAAGTCACATTCCTGACCAACATAAAGAACCATTGAAGAATTTACTCAATGAGTATGGTTTTCTTTTTGCCAAAACAGTTAAGGATTTAAAAGGATGTGATACTATCGAACACGAAATACATTTGACAGATTCTGTCCCAGTTCGTGTCAAGCCATACAGGACCCCCTATCATTTGCGTGAGGAAATGAATAAGCAAATTGCTGAGCTCCTCGATGCAGGCATAATTCAGGAAAGTAGTTCTCCTTTTTCAGCACCTGTGATGCTAGTAAAGAAGTCTGACAATAGTTATCGGCTAGTCACTGATTTTAGGAAATTAAATTTAAAAACTTTGGAAGATAACTTCCCACTCCCTAACATGTTAGAGTTAGTGGATAATTTAGCTGGAGCCAACATTTTTTCTACTTTGGATTTGACCTCTGGGTTTTATCAGATGAAACTCAGAGAGGAAGACAGACAGAAATGTGGGTTTTCCACCCAGTCTGGTCACTATCAGTGGAACAGAATGCCTTTTGGGCTTAGGAATGCCCCTAGCAGTTTTCAACGTTTAATGTCAATAGTTTTATCCAACTTACAGCCACTCCAAATCGGCATCTATATAGATGACATAGTTCTGGCCTCCTCGACTTATGAAGAACATTTGGACAAGATTAAATTAGTGTTTGATAGATTGGCCCAGCATAGTCTTAAACTTAAACCTAGCAAGTGCAATTTCATGCAAGATACTATTAAGTACTTGGGATTTAGGGTTTCGAAAGGAATTGTTTCACCAGACCCCTCTAATTTAAATTTAATTGCTAATTTTACTGTTCCTAAGAATAGAAAGAATGTCAGACAATTTTTGGGACTCGCTGGTTTCTATCGCCGTTTCATTGAGAATTATGCTCAACAAGCTTTACCGTTAACTAATTTAACTAAAGAAAATACACCTTTTATTTGGAGCCCGGAGGCTCAGAAATCTTTTGAAATTTTGAAGAGTGAATTGGTAAAGGAACCAATTTTGAAGTTACCTGTAATGAGTCAGGAGTTTGTTTTGTGTACCGATGCCTCTAACTATGCTTTGGGCAGTTGCCTGTGTCAGGAATATGATGGATTTTTGCATCCTGTGGCATTTGCTAGTAGAAAATTGAAAGATGCTGAAGTCAGATATAGTACTTTTGAAAAGGAAGCCCTTGGTATTGTGTGGGCCACAGCTTATTTTAGACAATATTTATTAGGTAAACATTTTACTATTTACTGTGACCAAGCCTCCTTATCCCAAGTTTTAAAACTCAAGGACTCTACCTCAAGAATAGCCAGGTGGATCACAGCTTTAAGTCAATTTGACTATAAAATTATTCATAAGCCAGGTAAACTAAATGTAACAGCTGATTTTCTTTCTCGAGCCGTAAATAATATTTCCTTGGTACAACATTCGGTTGAACCCATTTTATTTACAAATATTTCAGATCAGCAACCAAGTGATGAAAAATGCATTAAACTTAAGGGCATGTTAGAGTCAGGCATAGCACCAAATCCCAAAACCCTAAAATTTTTTTGTGAAAATGACATTCTGTTTTGTAAACATGTCAAGCCAAAGCACAGATGGCAGGGAAATAAAAGATTAGTAGTTCCTCTTAATATGAGAACTGAAGTTATGGCTCTTCATCACGACTCTCCTGTGGCTGCTCACTGTGGTTTTGGTAGGACTTTATCTAAAATTCAAAGATCTTTTTATTGGCCAGCCATGTACAGTCAAATTCGGAACTATGTTTCTTCCTGTCATGACTGCCTGAAAAGAAGAGGTTTCCAACCATCGAAGAAAGCACCTTTGGGTAGAATACCTGTGACTTCCAGACCTCTTGAACGAATAGCCATGGACATTGTAGGTCCCCTGCCAATAACCATGTCTCAAAATAAGTACATTCTGGTCATGACCGATTATTTCACTCGTTATCCTGAGGCATATCCCTTACCTGACACCAAGAGTCATTCTGTAGCAGAAGCGTTAGAGAAGTTCATTGCTTCCCATGGTATACCTGAACAGCTGATCACCGACCGTGGCACTAATTTTCTTTCGGAATCTCTAATGGAGGTTTATAAGGCGTTGGGAATACAGAAACTGAACACGACGAGTTATCATCCACAATCTGATGGAGTTCTGGAGCGATTGAATGCCACTTTAATTAACTCTCTGAGTTATTTGGTCTCAGATTCACATGATGATTGGGACAGGCTAATTCCTTTTGCCTTACTGGCTCATCGTTCAGCTCGTCATGCTGCAACAGGCGAGACGCCTGCTTACTTACTGTATGGTCGTGATATAACATTGCCTTGTGATTTACTTTTGAAGAAGGATTTCAGAACATACGCTGACACGCCTTCTTATTTAACGGATTTGGGAACAAGGTTAAAAACTGCCTTTCGGCAAGTTCGTAGAAACTTAACCCTGGCAGCCGAGAAGCAAGAAGAGTTTAGGTCTAGATCTGCAGTCGATAAACAAATTCAGATTGGGGATTCTGTATTTCTGCACACACCAGTTTTACAGAGTGGGCAAGTGAAGAAGTTTGCCAAGTTCAATAAAGGACCCTATAGGGTTATTGGACAGGCTAAAAACAAGGTAAATTACCAGTTGGTTTTGCTAAATAAGCCTTCGGATGTGAAGTGGGTCCATGTCGACAGACTCACTCGCATACCTGGGCGTATTTTACTCCCCTCTCTTGAAGTAAGTATCGAGCAGAATGAAGTTTCTGAGGAAACTAGTGTGAAGGAAGTTTTCAGGGACACACACGTGGCACCCTATGATTTGCGACCAAGAAGGTCGGGCTTTGTAGTATCACCTTAGAGGTATTTTTTTGGGAGGAAAATTTTTAGGAAAATGTTGCTTTGTGAACATTTATATTTTTACTGTTTTATTTAATTTTTTTTTGTCATTTGTCTACATATCACAGTTGTGGACAAAATTTTATTCGTTTATTTTTGTGTCTATCATTTCATCTCACAATTGAAATGAACTTTTACTTGTTTATCTTTAAGTGTATACGCGCGCTGCTTGTATTTATGCTCTTTCTTAAGGATCGAATTGTACAAAGTTTTTCTTTTTGAGGTATCTTTATTATTTTTTCAATTTCAGGTTGGTGGTTTTGCGAGTCTCCCTTTTAGTTTGTGATTTTTTTTTTTGTTTCTTTCTTGCATTTTAGCTGGTCTTTAGTGCTTATTTTTTTTTTTCTCCATCTTGGATCCATTTAAAATTAAGTGTTTTCTTAAAGGTTATCCCTCCTTTTTGTACTCCTTAACTTCCTGCCTGTGTATTGATGTTTTTAATCGTATTCCTTATTTTCGGGTTTATTGGGTATGTTGTAAGCTATTTTTTCCAGTAGTATTTATAATCTGTATTTCGTGTTTTTATTTTTAGGTTGATTGCTTTTGCAATTTTTTTTTCTTCTTTCGAGCAACTGTTTCATGCACTGTCACTGGTTCTCTGGGATTTTTTCCGTGGGTGTGGTCCTGCCTTGGTTTGATTTGGTTACCTGGGAGATGGTTAATTGTTTTCTTTTGGGAGTTTTAATTTTTTTTTATACTTTTCTTCTTGGAGTGAGTTCTGATTTTTTTAATTGTTGTTTTAAAATTTTGTTTAGGGTTGCTTTCCTCAGTCTTAAACTGTGATTATTTCAGATTTTAATAATTTTCTAGTTTTAAGATGTTTGTTGACTATCTGTAATTGCATTGTTTAATAAGATTGATTTGCTTGTAATTATTTTGCTTAAAACCTAAATTGCTTCAAGGACTCTAACTAAGCAATAGGTTGAATTTAATGTATTTCTGATTTAATTAATTGTTAATTTATTTTAGTTACTGTAGGGCTTCTAATTTTAAGATGTTTGAGTTTAACTTTTAGATTTTCTCGTCCGGTTAAATCCCATTTGTCTTTGTTATGCATTGTGTGACCTTATTGTGTTTAGTTTTTAAAGTTTTGCCATAATTGTGAACACCCCATGTAGGGGACGAAGATTTTTGGAGGGAGAGTCTGCTGCTGTTTACTTTCTGCCTAGATATGTGTTTTTATTCTTGTGAAAAAAAGTTAATTCTTAACATTTTTTAAGAGGTACGCGTAGGGAATGTTATGGTTAAAACCATAATTGGTTAATTTTTAATTCCTCTTTTATTTAATTTAATTTCAGACTCCCCTAATTGTATTAATTAATTTATGTAATATTGATGTATCCTATTTAATTGTCAAACTTGTACTTGGGAACCTGCACTTTTGATTCCATTTAAGCCCAAACGTAGATTTCCCCCTTTTTCATAACCCCCTAAGAGCTTTTTAGTTGTAAATGGGGTGATAACCCCTGTCTGGAGTCTTTTCCACCCTTTTGGGTCCTCACATCGGCCTCTCCTCCTGTATCATGTTACACATCTGGGGTCTGGTATGTGAGTTGAGTTCGTGTTTTTGAGACCGTTTTACGTACTGGTCTGGAATTGTGTTTAACTGTAACCGAAGTTGTAATTGTAAATTCTCTGATTGGCTGAGAGGAAAATTGATGTGCTAGTTTTGAGGGATCTGGCAAGGAGGTTTTGGCGATTTATTGGCAAGCGCACCTTTTGACGGGACTTTTTAACGCATCTTTCGAAGTCTCAAGACGTACAGGAGTGTAGCTCCCGTCTTATAAACGCGGACCGTGTGTCCTTTTTCAAAACCCGATGGGTTAATATCGTGCAATAGCCGCCGATGCTGATGCGGGGTTAGAAGTATTACGTAACCGCCGCCACCAACCTCAACGATGCTCGAGAGTCACCCATTCCAGTAGATGTTGCCGGGTTAACTGCAATAACCCCAGCCACCCATCGACGTAGCACCCAGAGGGATGTTCCCGTCCTCTGCCGTTGCCTCTGATGTCAGCCCTGGACGCCTCCCCCATCACCCGTCAGGCCTGTGATCCTCGCCCAGAGAAGGTCCCATCCACCAACCACCTCTGAACTGGATTTCTCTGCTAGACGACCACCACTGGCTGACGCCTTTTGACCGATCACCTCTGAAGCTGACATCGGAGTTGACACTCCGTCGAAGGATGTGCCAAGTACCACCCCCCTTTTCGTCCACCTCCCAATCTTGGACACTTAGTATGGCCGTAGCGGCTTAGCCATGTTTTCTGTTTTTTTTGGGGGGCACTCGTATTGTATTCGCCTTGATCTCCTGCCACATCTCTCTCGACGAAATCAGCTGAAGGTAGTAATTTTTAATTTTAGTTTACCCTCCCCCTTTTAAATTATTTAGTTTTAACTTGTTTGGCTTTTTGTAAGGTTCTTAAGTGTTCCGTTCCCTTTTTAATTTTAGTGTTTTAATAAATTTGTTTTCTTTTGGTCACAATTTTTAGTCTTGTGTTTTTTGTCTGTTCTAAACTATACGATCACGCCAGGTAAATTCTTAAATTAAACAACGATTAATATTATCGTTCTTCTTTTCTTTCTTTTAATAGTAGGTTTTATTTAACCCGTAAAAGTAACTACAACATTTGAAGTTTAATTAGTAATAGAAGTATAATTTTTCAAATGTGTTTAAGTAGTTAAAATTATTGAATATGTAAATTGTTAAACTAGAACATAGTTTTGTTTTAAAGTTATATATGAATAATCGAAACTACTTACTGTCCTTACGATTTATAAACTGTTAAAAGTGCCAAAGGAAGAAATCTAAGCAATTGAAATATTATTATACAACCAAACAATTTGTCCTTGCTAATTTATATTGCATGTTTTTTGTGTGTGAAATTATATATATATTGTCACTTTGTAAATAATTTATATATTTTTAAAAGCATGAATAAATATTTTTTTTAATTTATGGAGTTTCTCATTTAATTTAGAGGTACTCTAGCTTTTTTTTTTTTAAATAAAAATATTATAGTAGGGATGGGACGAATATTCAATATTCCGCAAATATGCAGAATACTTCCGATATTCGGCCAATCAGAGCAGAGAGTAAAAACAGGATTTGGAAGGAGGAAAAAAGTCAGTTTGAAAAATTGTTAGCTTGTAATTAGTAAAAAAATCTAACTGAATTAAAATAAGTTTCTGTAAAATGTACTATTATTTAATCATTTTCAAAAATGCTTTTTTTAATCACACTAAAATTAAAAATGTCTTTAAAAAATTACAAAACCTAAATAGTATTTTTAATCACGACAAAACCGTCGCTGATAAGTTAACAAAAACCACCTCAACTTTGTTAAATCTAAAATAATTGTGTATTTAAACATTGTGTATCGTTAAAATTGACTATATAGATTTAATATTACTATTCTATAGTAAATACTATACATGTATATAAATTTTACGTCCTAAACTCCTTCCCCGGATACTTGGGTTGTTTACAGGTATAAAGAATGTTAAAGGAAGTCGCTATTCAGCTGCCGAATATTCAGCCAAATCACTATTCGTCATGTCCGTATTTTATAGCATAAGTCATTTGATATGTTTCTATAGTATTAGCAAACTATATAGCAAATAATGTAATCTCGAACAAATCTAATTAGTTTTAAACATTTGAAATTCAAATAAGCTGATTTTCAATTTTGCAATAAATCTATGGCTTGGAGGGACCATGTGAATTTTTTTAAAGAAAATCTATTTTGAATCAATAGTAAACTTCTACATGAAATAGAAACCAATGCTTCTCTAACTATCAACAAGGCTCAGCCTCAAACTTTTAAGTAATTTTTCTCAAAATTTACATTGGTGGTCATTGTTCCATGCTGCAAAAATTATATAGTTCGGTAGATAGCACCAGTTAATTGCAAATCGAATTGTGCCATTTTTTAAAAAAAAATTTTAATTGTCTTGGGATTATAAAATATGCCGAACAATAAAAACCGACATGGACTGTTACTTTGTCTTACCATAGAGCAGCAGAAATTAAAATATAAGGCACATTCGGACTTTTCATTTTATTAATAACAATGGCTGATCTGGTTTTACTTACACAGTGCATTTTTATTTTACTTAAAATTTTAATCTACTCTATTGGAAATAATGTATTCTAACATGTGATTCTTATAGAACTTTATTTACAATATTAAATACAAATCTTTTCGTGTATACACAGATAAATATTAATATTTTGATTTGCTATTAAAAATAAATGAAAAATGACTTAATTTGTAACATACTATTTATGCGCCTAGATGCCAAAAAATGGTTTAGTGTCTATAAAAGAAACATTGGAAATTTACTTTTAGTACTTGCTTAGCTTTCTAACATTCAAAATGGAGTTTAAAAACTCCAAAAATATACACCTACTTTAAAATAACCCTACAGTTAATACAGTGGTTCTTAACATACCATATATACTATCCACCATAGGATTTGGATTTAAATTAGAAGTACAATAACATTTTAAAAATGATAGACAGTATGAATATTTTTTTTAATACTATTTAGCATTTACTATACTTTTATAAATTTATGTAAAAAGTTCACTTGATTTGTGTGAAGTATAAAATGTTGAGAACCACTGTTCTAATTCACAAAAATTAATCGTTAAATTTTTAATGAGAACTAATTTAAACTACCCACTTTTCAAACCAAATTCGACAAATCAAACTGAGGGGAGCGTTTCCATTTTCAAAAAATCTGTGCATACGATTTAATACAAATGTAAAACACTCCTTCACAAAAAGTATAAGGTCATACCATAAATTCTATATATCACAGCAAAATTAAAACTTAATACATGTTTATTATAAATAATTAATGCAAGTTATTGACAAGAAGGATTTGTTAAGATAGTTTCAGAGGCTCAAAGACTGCTGGATACCTGCCAATATTTGCATTGTTAATACTGTACAGTTCCTTTAGGCCAAAGCACTTGCATATTTCGTTTACAGTATGAATTTTTTTTTATTGATTGGTAAAATATAAGTACATTTCATTTTACTAACTATAATTGACAAATTTTAACATTTGTCATAGTTTCAACTTCATAAAAAACTCAATGACTGAAATTATTTTAATACACTTAAATACTTATATAAAGCAATTCATATTTTCTTGTTTTGTAGTTACTGGAAGAATAGGGAAACAAAAGATTTTATTAAAACTAAAGACTTGCTATTATTTTTATTCTTGTGAACGGTTAACTAAAGAACAGATTGTTATTTTTTCGCATGAGAAACAATTAAGTTTGAAGATTTAATACTGAAAGTTGAAAAATATTATTGCCCCATTAATCGTAAATTTTTTAAAAAAAATTCTAATCCTGTATATCAATAAGGAGAAATTTAAAATTTCGGATATTGCATAAAAGTATTTGATAAGGAGGCAATTACCATTAACTTAGGTTTTTTTTTTATGGATGAAACTAGTTAAGAAAAAAACACATTATAACTTTATAAGCAAATTCACACAACCAATAAAAACAGTTGCTAATTATAAACTGTACAGTTAAACTATAAAAATTGACAGGTATATATTGTTAAATATCTACTTTTGTTATCAAAGAGGGCAACAAGCGTAAGAGCCATATAAAGAACAAAGAAAACACAGTAACCGGGAAACAAATTGCTTGAGATCAAACACAGAAAACGAAACATGGAAAAAAATTTGGAAATCCATTTTTTAAAATCTCTTAAAATGTGAGATGTGCAAAACATTACATTCAGAACTCATGATTCGAACACCACAAGAGACGAACGGTGAAAACAGTCTAAATAGACGACAGACTTTCGCAATTCCCTTGAGGTGGCTTCGGTGCAGTATTTCTTTTAATATTAATAAGCAACATGATTATTCACAGTAAAGTTGAATGACTTTCGAGAATAGGGATGCGATAAAGTATATGCATTTGTTAATGAAATAAGTGGCACAAATACTGATATATTTCTAGAAACAATCAACAAACAGGTCGAATCGTGATCCCGGCAAATAAATTCACCGAATAACTTTTACGAGTACAAATCCAAAAGGATTTCAAACAACAAAACAGTTACATTTTCTGTTCAAAAAGGGTTTTAAAAAACAACCCAAACAAACATTTTTTTTTGTATGAAACAAGATGGCAGCTACTCATTTAAAAATGTATTGTGCAAAGCTTGTTTTATTAAATAAAATAAATTTACTTTAAATAAAATATTAGTATATAAACATTTTAAAAACACAAAAGCAAATAAACTATATAAATTTTAAAACAAATGAGTTCATTTAAATATGCATAATCATGAGCTAAAAAAGAAAGCAAAGTATTAACTATGAGTAGATGCCAGCTTAGTTTTCAGAAAATGTAATATTAAGCAGAACATATAAGCAAACAAAATAAGCAGCACTGAAAGAATAGTAATATAAATTCATTTTAAAATATTGTTTCATTAATATAAACATGTTTCAATGCTCCTCTAAAATTTATATATAGAAACTTAAAGCAAAATTATAATTATACAATAAATATTAAAATCTTTATAACAAACAGAACATACAAAATCTTCATTTTTCAATCATTGAATAAAATGGATTAACTCAAACAAAATTTTGATTCAAAAAAGTAAAAAAAAAACTGCAACAATGTTTAAATTTCATATATGTGCGATTGTAAAAGTAGACTAGAACCATTCCCTAATAAAATTTTCCTGATACATAAACTTAGTACAACAGTAAAAATTGTAAAACACTTACTCTATATATTTTTTAAGATCTTTAAAAGTAATTTAAATATATATATTTTTTTATAAATCTTTTTAACTACTTCACAAGAATTTCACAGCTCCAATTGTTAAATTTAATAATTTTATGTACATAATGATGGGATAATTTAGATAAGATATGCAACATATAGATTTATCTCGCCAAATGCAATAATGTAAATTGAGACCGATTAATTTTATAAGGTAGATAAATGTATATAAAAACTAATATCTACATATCCATTTCAGTGCAGAGACCAAGGCAGCAATAAAATCAACTGTACATATACTATCTACAAATGAGGAAAGATGTATAATAGTAATGATGAAGAGGCATTTTCTTCAGACATCTACAACCATTTTCTTGTGTATGTCAGTATTACCAACCATCTGGAGAGAAAGGATACTCAATTAACATTACAAGAGTTAGAACTTTAAACATGTATACACTCGAGGAGAGAAGGAATAGAAGGGACCTTATTCAACTTAGAATAGGCCTTATTAACTTTAGGATCTTAATTACTTTGAACATTCATGATGTTGAAATTAAATAGAACCAATAGAGCTGTTGCAACCACGCGAACCTGCAAAATTTCGTGGGGGATAGGCAACATGAGTGGCTAACGACTAAATCGGCTTGTAAACGGCATCACATGCAGGTTTCCAATTTGGCTGGGTAAACGAGGTCAATTTTGACCAATCACAACTAGCAGAAAGTTTGGTTGTTACCTGTTGTTGTCCTCCACGAAAAGTTTTCATCGTGGAGGAAGGGAATGCAACAGCCTTATAGGTATCGGTTTGATTAATTAACAGTGCACAAGAGTTGCACATTGGGCTATTGGCGACGGTTTGGGGTTTACATTGAGGGAAAGACCAGGGAAGGATACCTCATATTTTTAAATCATGTTCAGATGAAGAGGACAACACCCGAGATGGCACCCGACGCAACCTCAATAGGCACCAGGACATTGGACCCCGATTAGATTTATCGTACACTTGTCCAATATAAACACCAGTATGATTTGTTGGACGACTCTAGTATTTCATCGTGGAGGAAGGGAAGGCAACTGCCTTATAGGTATCGGTTTGATTTATTAACGGTGCACTACAGCTGCACATTGAGTTATTGGCGATGGTTTGGGGCTAACCTCGAGGGAAAGACCAGGGAAGGATACCTCATATTTTCAAACCATGGTCAGATGAAGAGGACAACACCCGAGGTCGCACCCGACGCAACCTCTATAGGCACCAGGACATTGGACCCCAATTAGATTTATCGTACACTAGTCCAGTATATACGCCAGTATAATTTGTTGGATGTTCTAGACGACTAGTATTTTTGTGGTGAAGCTGGCAACCCTCCGATCGCAAGATCACTACTTTTTTACTTTTCTTTGTCGAGTCCATTGCACGGGCTCGAACTTGCAATCCTCTCATTCCAGGAATTTATTCCAGGAAGGCATACCAGTTGAATGCCTTTATTCGCTGGGCAACTAGAGGCCCATCAGGAAAGAGTAGTTTCAAAAGTAAAATTTGATCATCACTGGGGGATTGTTAAAATATATTAAACAAGACCCACCTTACTGGGGTTTACAGCCTGCAGTTGGTCGTCATTCTTTGTATGAAAAAGAATGGAAATCATAATAATTCGTTAAATGTGAGAAATATTGGCCCAGAGGACGTGTTATATATTTCCCAACCATACACACTATTTTTAAATTCACTTAAAAACTTTATTTTTCTTAAAAAACAAATAAGTTAATTTCGTAAAAATAAACTTATTATAAAAATATAATTTAAACTCCTCTACAGGCAAACAAACTTTACAATTTTGATAGTTTGTTGTACGGTTTAATAGTGTTGTTGTTTGGTTAATATGTACTAATTGCTAAATATGGGTAATCAATATAAGTTTCAGATTGATACAAGCAAATACTTACAGCACAAAATTCCTGGAATGAGATTTTTCCGTCTTCATCTTTATCAGCAAAGAGAA
Source organism: Troglohyphantes excavatus (assembly GCA_963932185.1). Taxonomy (NCBI): domain Eukaryota; kingdom Metazoa; phylum Arthropoda; class Arachnida; order Araneae; family Linyphiidae; genus Troglohyphantes; species Troglohyphantes excavatus. The sequence goes on from OZ010677.1 coordinate 39,968,809, forward strand.
TAGTTTTATCCACAATTTGCTGGAGCTGAACATCCTTTAGATTACTTCCCACCATCATTTTCAAGACTTGGAACAATTCACTATTGGATATGTAGCCATCATTATCCATGTCGTAGATTCGAAAGGCAACTGGAAAAGAGTTGATAGGAAATATAGAATTGTATATCATATTGATATACATTAAAATATTCATTTGATATTGAATCAGTTAAGGAAAAATCTTCATAAGTTCTAGGCAATTTATATTTTTGTAACAACTTAATTTTACCTTTAAAATTGTTATGCCAATGATAATTTTTTTTTACTTTTAAGTACATTTAATACAATATATTTTTTTTATCATGAGAATGTTTGTCCAGACATTGATGTGAATTAGGCTGTTAAAGAATTATTTTAAGTGTTTTTTAAGACATTAAACTTCAAGAACTTATTAAAATTTTTTTTTTTTTTTTTTTTTTAAATATTGCCAGACTAAATTCTGGTATGTAATTTTTAATTAATTATAGTGTAATCCAAGCATGGTAAGAGATAGAAAATAGCAAAAGATAAATAGTTACAAATAATTCTGTAAATACTTACATCTAAGTTTAGATTCTTTATCTCCTTTAACACTAAACTGGGACACACCTTGAATAAATTCTGAAATAAAAACAATATTGGGTTTTTAAGAACAATATTTATAAATTTTTAAACCATTAAATATATATGAATACATAAAGTAAATGTATCATGGTAATTATGAGAAATATTATTCGATATTATACTTTTAAATATTGGTCTGAAACATATTGAATATTAAAGTTTTTGAATTCCAAACTATATTTGGCCAAACATATTACTGAGTAGTTTATAATGTTTTTCTTTTCATAATAAAAATAATTTAAATTAATCAACAATTAAAACAGTTTATTTTCATTTGTATAACAACCAGATAAAATTAAATGCCAAGATATTTCCTTCTTGGCCATACTAAGGCCTCGAATATGCTGAACCATACAGATAGTTTGCAATTAAACAAAAAGGCATTTTCAATTAGACATTAAATATGTTATATTAATTAGTTATTGATAGAAGTATCTTAAAAGACACTGGGAAAATAACAAGTGACATTGAAATTATTTAGCAAATTATATGATTTTGTTGGTTAGGTTTAATGGCACAAAATCTATCTACTAAATGGCCCAGCTCAATGTTAAACACTACAAAAAAAATGTATATAAAATAAAATATAAAAATATGTAACTCGGGGCTGCCACTCAAAAATAAGATAAAAATTCCCCGACTTTTCCAAGTTTAAAAAAAAATTCCAGAATGAGAAATACATGAAAAGTAACAGATTTTTTATAAAATTAGTGTAGATATCCTTAAAAATGAAGTGCCTGAAACTACCAAAGTATTAAAAAAAATGATAAATTATCAATTTTAGATTTTGGAAAATGCAAAGAAAATTTTATAGATAGTAAGGAAAGGAATATGATAAGTACATTCAGTTAAAATGTTCACAAAATTTCCCTGACTTTCCCAAAAAAATGTGGGAATTGTTAAATTCTTTGATTTTTTTTTATTCTCACTTTCCCTGACAATTCAAGGTACGTGGGAACCCTGATAACTAGTTAGTAAATTTTACCTTTTTATATTCATTTTAAAGCAAAATTTAACAGTATTAAAAAACATATTAATAAAAGTTATAAATTTTGGGAAATAATGTATTTTAAAGATAGTTTCGTTTTACGAATATATTTCTTTACCCTTAAAGTCAACTTCACCGTTGCCATCCGTATCAAATATATCTATGACACGCTGAACCAAAGGATTCTGCTGCAATTCGGGTAGAGACATAAATTCATCAACGCTAAGTGATCCAGAATTATCTAAATCCAGTTTACGGAACCTTTTCCCCAGTCTCTTAATTTCATCAGGGTCAACTGGAAACAAATTTAACATTATTAAAACACATAAAATAAATTAGGCACTTATATTTATGAGAAGGGAGCTTTCAAGTGAAGATTTGATGTTTTTTTTATTTATGAAATTAAAGAATGAATTGAAATTTTAGCTTTTCTTTACAACATAATCAAGAAAATAATTATATTTGTATGAAAATCATTCACTGGGAAAAAAAATAAGTACAGATGTAGTATAGGACATTTGGCGCGCGAGGTTTTTTTGGCGTGTTTTATAGAGGCGATAAATTTATAGTATGGCAACCCCACCTGACATTGTTGGTATTTTCTGATTCTTGTGGAGACTTTAAATCTGGCAACCCTATGCTATGTTTAACGCCAATTTTTCGTCCAGAAACCAAAAAAAACCAGTCACCCCCCCTTTTTTTTTTATGAAATTAACATAAAAGTTTGACATGAGCATGAAAGTGTTAATAATCCAGTAATGTAGAATATAACGAATACTCAAAACAAGCAGCTGAAACATCTAATTATTTCTTAAATTATCTCTTGGAGTTAGCCAAATTATAAACTCCTAAATCATGATTTTTAGCCAAACTTAGCTCTGCTCTTAATATACTGAGAATTTTCAAAACAAGTCTTTGAAGTAAAAAAATTGACAAAAGGTGACATTTTTCATTGCTTAATTTAGTACAATGACACCTATATAATTGTCTTCTTTCAGTAAAGCACATTTAGCAATCCAGACAGGGGAATTCGAAATAAAACTGCAAGGTTACTTGACAGTTTCTGAAAAGCAATTAAAAATAACAATAAAAGCATGTTTTAATTGAGGTTACATTGTTTGCTGAAAATGGCCTTGCATAAATTGCTTATTGCTGGAATTTCATTTTAGGTATTCGAATTAAAAAATAAGGCCTTTTTTTATAAACACAAAAGAAATAGAGTCTGTCAATAATTACATTATTTCTAGTTAGATTCATTAATGTCACACTAGAGCTAGGCAATGGGTTGTTGGCAACGATTCAGGATTTATTCTGAAAGGAAAGACCCGTGAACACAGCCCAATAATTTTTAAAGGCAATCCGATGACGAGGTCAACACCCGAGAGGGCATCCAACATAAGCGTAAGAACCACAACAGATTCACAGCCAACGATCAGGAACAAAGTTGTTAATCCATCTATCACAAGCTTGCTACAAGCCACAGTTATGAGCCAAATACTTAACCTCAAGACCACTTCTATATTGTTTTATTGAGGATATTGCCTGTAAAAAGTATTCTTGAACTGCATGCTAGTTAATTTTGTAAAGTTTGGAATTTGGTACCTTAGTGAACCAATAAAGGCGTTTTAGTTGATAAAATTACAAAACTATTTTTAAAAATATTAAAAAATTCTCAGTTTCAGTAAAAAAAAACTGTAAATCAGAGTGCCAAAATTATGTTTGCTAGTATCGCAAAATTCCTAGAGCCGATCCTGACAATTTGAAACAAAGGTAAATATATGGAGACAAATTTTTTTTAAAGCTGTATACAATGAGAAAAGTCTTCTTATTTAATACCCATAATCAAACTAACTTATAGACAAGTAATAGGTTGAACATAATATGACATAACTTTAAAGAAAACACACTTTCTGTAAAATATTAATAAGATACTTACAGGTGGAACACATTTCCATTGGGAGGGAGGTTTCATTTCCCTGTAAAATATATATCATTAACTCATAATATTTATGCTACAGAAACAGTAGAAAAAAAATCTTATGATTTTGGCAACACAATTTTGAAACATACAGTTTGTTTGCAAGTCAAGGGTCCAATGGGAAGACAATGCAAGTTTTTAGATGAACTATAGGTAATCATTCTTCTTGTTTCACAGTTTGATATGATAAAAGTACGGCCTTAAGCTAATGTAAAGCATAAAGTACAATAGACCTCTGGTCGCAGTGCTTGCTCCAATTTGGAGCCCCCATCCTTAAGTCATAATGTAAAGCATTGAGATCTTGATTTCAACAAAAAGTGGACTCTCGTTTTCCATTGCACCCTTAAAGTGATATTTAGACATACAAATAAACAATTGTCACTTTTTAAAATTTATTAAAAAGTTCTATACCGAAGTCTCCAGGGTTAGAAATTAGGAGATAAAAGTTAGGCGTCATTGGCCAGTGCCATTACACAAAAAAAAAAATAGTTTGGAGGAGTTGAAACGAAAAATTTAATAACGTAACAATTTCCAACTCAACGGGTGCTGAAAATTCCCAGTTCCAACTTATCAACATTTTTCATCTTTTTTTTTAATATATATTTTAGGTAATATTAAACAGTTCTCTCACAAGCATTGATTTGTTGCACACATATTCCAATGCAGTGTCCGTTCCGAGATAATTTAAATGTAATCTTATAAGTTGGGCGATTTCTAATCTTCCCACACTTTCATTTGTTAATAATATTAATTTTCTTCAGGCATAAATTTTCCCAAATTGGGGGTTTTTACAAGTTGAAATTCCCAACCTTCAAGGTTTCCAGATTCACACAGTTGCATTAAAAAAATTGCTGTATAATTTATTCTTTTTTAACTCTTGATGGGCTATAAAAAAATATTGTGAACAGCTCTTGGGAAATAGAATGTTATTTGAATTAATATTGCAATAGAGCTAAATAAACAATATATTACTGGCAATGCCAAGAAGAATACTAAAATTTATCAGAGACTACTTCAAAAAAAAAATCTGCTTGTGTAAAACAATACATTTGTGAAAACAGGCAAACCCTAAAAAAATTAATGCAATTGGTCAGTTGCAGAGAGGGTGAAATATTTATCGACTTTAAAATCTCTCGTTCAACGCAACTCGTACAGTACCTATTATAGGGCCCCACCTCGAGTGTAGAACACCAAGTAGGTCAGGCTGGAGCTTGATAGCATTGCCCTGCCCCTGCCCCTCCCCCCTTTTAGAAACAAATGGTTAAAAACAGTCAGATTTCTCAAAAAACCCAAAATTGTCACAGATGAAGAATTTCCATTCTACTTGAAGATTAGACTTTGACCAAGGCTTTCATCTTGAAAATTACTTGTGCATTGCTGTCTAAGTGTTATCACCATTCACATAATTAGGCAATTCTTTATTCCAGAGTTCACTTTTAAAATTGTGTTTTTAAGGTGTTTTTCGTTTCGCTAGATTTGGTGAGTTTTACCTTATTTTAACCTAAAATTCGCTATTTTTAGACTTGGATTAATTTTAACTTTTGTTAGCTTGCTAAAAAATTTTGAAATTTTTCTTCTTTTCTTTTCAACTGTATTTCGGTGGATAGGGTTCAACTTTTATTGAATTTTGGCTACCGCTATACCTCTTCATATTTATACTCTTAATGATGAATTTACTTATTGAGGGTTTAAATCCGCTTTCATTTCGGTCGTGTTTTAGCTTTCTTTTCGTTCCTTTGGGCAGTTTTTTTTTTTGGGAATGTCTGTTTTTCTTGTTGTCTAGTCCGTTCTTCCTGTGTCTTGTCCTGGCACGATTCATTGGTTTTCCGAGTGAGTGGTCGCTTTCGGGCGAATGTTTGTTTTCTGCACTGTATCTTTAGATTTAAATTTCGTTTCACATATTCCGATTTAATATTAGATGGAGAGGTTTTAGCCCTTGCTGGGCCCAGGCACCTCGAATTAAAATTATGTTCGTGTTAACTCGAACAGTTGTTAATTTGACTAATTTAGCAGCTTTTCAATTCGAAAAATTAACAGATAAAAAACAAGAAACGGGTGCAAATGTTCTGTAAACGGAGCATAAATATCATATGCCTCCCTTATAATTAAAAAAAAACTAATTTTTTTTAAAATTAATTTTTGCAGCTTCTCTAATATATTCTTAAAAAATACACATTTCTATAACACTAAAAATCCTAAATCAAATATAATGGTCAGTTATATTTAAATTTAACCCAAATCAGGTTTGAAGTGGTTATAAATTTAGATTGCCTTGCTTTCTATAAAGTTTTAATTAAAAGGTATAGCTTTCTTTGTTACAGGGCAGTAGGACAATACAAACTGGCTCATCTGAACTCTATTTCAGCTGAATGAAGATTGGATTCCAGGAAACGCAAAAGAAAATTTTTCACTCGACGCAACACTCTGATGGTGGTGCCCGATTCGAGAGATCCACCTCTTGCGTTGAAATACAAGAGGTGAATCTCAGATCTGGCGTCACCATCGCAGTGTTAAGGCAATAATAATTACTTGCTCCAAACTCTTTTTTGCCCAAATGCGAGAAAATTCTGCGGTGCAAGGAAAATATTTAACTTTCTAACAAATTGTAGCAGAACTGCAAGTTTGAAGCACATACTATACATGTTTTATTGCCAAATCTGTGGAACCTTTTTGGCAAAGCTGCAGAAAGAAAAAAGAATTTTATCGGCTACAAAACCAATTTTTGTCGCCAAATACAGTTATCTTAGCAAATATCCGAAAATTTCAGAAAAGTCGCAAAGGGTTACCATTTTCTGCCTTTTAACCAAAACTTAATGGTTTAAATTTAATCCTAAAGAAGATTTTATTTTGTAAATGAATTGTTTAAATAGGAAGTTTTTTAAAAGTTCACAATACATTAATTTACAACAAAAAAATAAGATGTAAATATGAATTCCCAACTACGAGAAATTTCTTAACATCTTTAGAGCAAGAAAGTTTAAATAATTTATAAGGATACTTTTAATAATAAGTTCATTGAATTAAACTAATAATTACAGAGTAAAGTAATACTAAAGTAAAAAAAAAAAACTTTTGTTCTTAAACACAATTCTCACAGATTTTAATATTTAGCTTTTACATTGAGATAAAAGGGAATTGCCTTTCTCTTGTTCAATTTAAATACAAAGGAAAAACAAAACCCAATTAATATATTTGTTAATTGTCAATTTTCAAGGTTTTATTTTCAAACTGTAAAAATGTTATTTTAAAGGTTCAGCTTAACATCTGTGCCCAACAATACTCAATGCTTATCTAATGCATTAATACACAGTATTAATAAATTTGGTATTGAAAGAGTTCATATTAAAATTAAACTGCAATGCTACTGAAGAAACAGTCCAGAAATGTCGACCTACTTTTTTTTAGTTATATAGGATAGTATTACATAAAGTGTCGAACGGCCAACTTTTTGTTGTTTGAAATTAAAAAAATAGTCTTAAACTTACCATCTTGAAAAAAAATATCAAATTTTTCTAGAATACAGAAGTTAAAATTCTAAGTAAATTTTTATATTAAATTTTGAGTCGACTCTCTCTAGATGATGAAGACAGTATAGAAAGTGCACATCCTAGTTACGTGTTTACATTGGTGCATCTTGCATGAAACGTCAGACCCTTTTAGTTTAAAAATTTCTCGATAGATGTCGTTTACACACAAAATAATGAAACAATAAATATTCCTTAAATAAAAATTTCTGTTTTTTGTGTTCTTTACTAACCACAATTTCAATGATTTATTAAAAAAAAATTATAGTTAAATTTCAATAGTTCTCACCTATCCTTCAATTACCAAAAACTAGCAACACTTTTTTCAGACTTCAACTTTATTTTAATGAATAAAAGCTTTTTTATAGTATTAAAATGTGAACTTTTTTTTTTAATAATTCATATTATATATGAAAGATTGATTTATAAAGAAAATAAATCTAACTTTTAATACAAAAAAATTAAGTATATTGATTTGGATGACAATGCAGTTTGGTAAAGTGTTCTCTCTATGGTACTTTTCTTTTCTTTGTGAGTGGAAGACTGAAAAAGAAAACAAACCATTCGCTCCGGCTAAAATTTAAGGAATAGCTTCAAATAGAAAATTCATTTTTCTATCTATCAACATCCTCATCTAAAAGTTTGATATTAATTTAAAAACCTCATGTGGTGAAACATAGATTTTCTGTATTTCATTATATTGGTTTAATTTATAAAAAGCCATAAAGCATGACTGCTGTCTGTAGCATTAATTTTGACGAATTCGGTCGCCCTTTCTTGATATTAAAAGATCAAGATAAACAAAGCCGATTGACAGGGATCGATGCTGTCAAGGTATATTAAATATTTCTTTTGTTTCTGAATTGATGGTTTTTGATAAAACAACCAAAATAAAATATTGTATTTACTGTAACACATTTAAATCCCGCCTGTTTTGGGTGTGTGAACCGGCGATTTTAATTTACTATTTAAGTATTCAGTATTATTTATTCTGATACATCTAGAATTGAAAAGTGAAGCTTGTTAATCAGTGAATTCCAGTCAATTGTTTCCTTTCTATTATGGATGAAATTTTTATTTCGGCCATAACGAAAAGAAAACAATTTGGCAAAAGAACATCTGTTCACCTGTTTATAAGATATCTTGTATATTATAAATAATCTTTCTTTTAGGACATATAGAAATCGTCTCTGGCACACAAACTGTTAGTTTTGCCATGAAATTAATTTAGTTTTTAAGCACATTATTATATTCAGATATTTTTTTCTTATTGTGGTATTCGACACCATAGCATTTCGAAATAATACATTTAAAACACAATATTCCAATATACACAAGACAAAATATAGGATAAACAGAAAATTGTATTCCAGAAAATCATGCTATACAAATATAGACTAAAAGCAAGATATTGCTATCCTTATGAATCTTAGGCTGGTGTCCACAATTGCCATAGCCATAAGTTGATATTAGCACACAGTACATGTGTGCATTTAAAACTGTTGCCGTGATTGCACAAAGGTCTTGGCGCCAGTTTTCAGAATCGTGCCAAGGGGTACTGTAAACTAAAAATTTACCGAAAGTTATTTGAGGTCGCATTACCCTAAACCCCCGTTAGGGTTAATTCCTAGTGTACGGTGCTCCGCCAAATGTGATTTGGCGACAATTGGTGGGCGATAAATTTTATATTTTGTCAACCATATTTCATGACGTTCCTAGCAATATCATGAAGTACGGCAACCCCCTTTTATTCTCGCACCGTTCCACGTTTTGCCAAAGTCTTGGCGCCAATTTTCAAAATCACGTCAAGGAGGCACTACACTAGGAATTACCCCCTGTTATATATCAGTAATAGACCTTATATAAGTCTTAGTCGTTTCAGGTTAATATTTATTGACCGGTCCACATGATTGTTCGCTTAAACCTGGTTCCCCTTTCGGCAACCCTGCAGTGGCAAAATTCAGTTCTTTTGATTAGCAACAAAACCTGTTATTGTCGTCAAGAACGTGTTGGACCCATTCTACACACATAATAATGCCAAGCTGTTGCAGATAACTCTGCGATTGGTGGTTACAGACCACATGGTTTGTATGCTCCAATCACACAGCCATCTGCAAAGCTTGTATCAGGGTTGGGTTTCTTCCAGGAAGAAATAAAAGCCAACAGAAAACAAAACTGATGATCAAATTAAAATCTAATTACTATATAAAATAATTAATTGTTATATAATTAACTATTAATTAATTATATTAAATCTAGAGTGATTAACTTCAGGTATTTACAGGCGATGCCTTTTACAACTTTTAACAGGGAAGGGAGTTGTTGTTTCCTCCATTTCTACAAAAAAAAACAACCTAATAACTATATATATTACCATTTAAAGAAGTTTACATAATAAAAAATTGGGGATGAACCGGATAGTGGTTTTGCCGGATATCCAGCGCACATTACAAACCGGATATCCGAACTGAATTTTGCCGGATATCCGGCAGTTTCTTTTTTATGAAAATATCTTCTCATACACACTTAAAAATACGGAAATCGGTCAAAAATTACGAAATATTTTTTTTACTCTATAATATTCCCCAATTACTTTCCCTTAAGGTGATACCAAGATAGAATAAACATTCAAAAAACTTTTTTATTTACAAAGGGTTCTTCTAGGGTGCTGCTAGCAATGGGCGTATGTTTTGTACACTTTAAACTCAATTTCTGAAAAATTGTATTTTTACCATATGCTCTTTCATTTCAAACATAAAAACGCAAGTTTACTTAAACTTTTGAGAAATTTATTTTTGTTTTAACTTTATATTGGTTCTGAGATGTTATGACCCTCCACCATAACGATTCGTTAAAAAAAAAAAATAGAATTTTAAAGTTAAAAATGAGAAAAATTCAAGGGAGAATCTGCACACTGTTAATACATTGGTAGAATTTTCAGGAAAATACTTAAATACCAAATTCTTAGCAAAGATAATTGACCGCCACAAAACAAATCTTCGATGTTTTACTCATCCGGATATCCGGCACTTTACTTCCGGATATCGGATAGTTAAAAATCAGCTGGATACCGGATATCCGTTTCATCCCTATAAAAAATAAATGCTGGTCAATGAAAAATGGATTTTTATAAAATTTCTTTTATTCAAGTACTTAAAGAAAACCTTTAGTAAGGTGTGTGATCTGAACTTGGCTTAAAAAAAATATGTATATTAATTTTGCATATATAATTAATGAAATTTTTATAGAAATTTACTTAAGCTTATCAAAAAAAAAATGCATTTATTGTATCTTACAAAGTTGCAATGGTAAATTCTTTAAAAAAAAAAAAGTTTCTTCTAATGGAAGGAACTTGCAAATGCTGGCTTGTTTATGTGGTCCGTGTAGAACGCGTTTTAGAGTCAAGAATATTGCTTTTTCAAAAGAGTCGTAAAGGAGGACTGTCCAATGCAATTTTAACTTTTATCTTCCTAAAGGGCACTTTAATGAGAATGCAAAATCAGTTTTGCCAAAGTCAGCAATACTAATGATAACCATTTACCTATTAAACCCAACTAAAGGTAAAAAGAAGAATTAACTCCTATAAAAATGCAATAAATCTGCTGAAAACTAATTTTCCATTATTAAGATTAAAGTAATTGAAAAGCTTAAATTATTGATTTTTCAAAAACTTTACTTAAAAATAGGGATGAACCGGATAGTGGTTTTGCCGGATATCGGATATCCAGCGCACATTACAAACCGGATATCCGAACTGGATTTTGCCGGATATCCGGCAGTTTATTTTTTATGAAAATAACTTCTCTTACACACTAGAAAAAACGGAAATTGGTCAAAAATTTAAAAATATTTTTTTATTCTGTAATATTTCCCAATTCCTTATCTTTAAAGTGTTACCAAAATTGAATAAACATTCGAAAAACTTTTTTATTTACAAAGGGTTATTCTAGGGTACTGCTAGCAATGGTCGTATGTTTTGTAAATTTTACACCTAATTTCTGAATAATTGTAATTTTACCATATGCCTTTTCATTCCAAACATGAAAACTCAAGTTTGCTTAAACTTTGGAGAAATTTAATTTTTAATTCAACTTTATATTAGTTGTGAGATGTGATGAACGATTCGTTAAATATATAATTTTAAAGTTAAAAATTTGAAAAAAAGTGGGTTTTTTAAAGTCTCTATTGGTTAAAGGGAGAATCTGCACACTGTTAATACATTGGTAGAATTTTCAAGAAAATACTTAAAGCAAGAACAAAGAAAATTGATCGCCGCAAAAAAAATCTTCGATGTTTTATTCATCCGGATATCCGGCACTTTACTTCCGGATATCAGATAGTTACCGGATAGTTAAAAAGCAGCCGAATACCGGATGTCCGTTTCATCCCTACTTAAAAATGCCACTAAAGCTTTAAAAAACTAGTTGACCTAAGTGATCGGCTGTTGATATGTAGACAATTAACAGTAGAACCGAATTACAACGGGTGGGGGGGGGGGGACTTTCTCGCAAAGGAAGGAAAACTGTTTTATGGTACTGAAGTAAAAATCATAAAAACGGTCAGGTGAATCGTTGGATTTGGGAAGTGTGGTGATTCCTACAAATATAAGCAAGAGGGTACAATTTTCAAAGTAAAAGGGCGTGGAGGATGGGCTGCCCTTAAAATAAAGTTAAGTGGAACACTGACAAATATTATACTATTAGTCTGATTTGTAACTAGAAAAAAGATGTGTATTTCGCATTGCTATGTTTTCTCATGAAAAGTGTATAATTGCCATATTTTGTTATTTTAACCCTCATATATTTTTTCAGACTCACATTTATGCAGCAAAAAGTGTAGCAAATGCCTTGCGATCATCTTTAGGTCCAAAAGGTGAGTTTTATAATTCAAAATGTAATCCATTTATATTGTAAATTAAATATATACTTGCAATGTGCTGTTAATCTTCTTATAATTATCCAACAAATAGAAGGTATGTATGCTAAGTAAGCAAATGATCTCAAAAGCACTTGCATTCATTGCATTAGAAGTAATTACAACACTAGGTTGTAAATTTTGTTAAATTAAGAGATAAGATTTGCTTTTTTCATAATGAAAATAAGTCCATATCTTCAGATTGGCTGAAAACTAAAGAATTGTAAATTTTATAAGAGTAGATATCAATAACAATTTCTGTGATGAATCTTTATTTTTGACAGCTTTCCATTGTTGAATCTTTTTCTACTTAGGCCTTGACAAGCTACTGGTGTCTTCAGATGGTGACGTGACTGTCACAAACGATGGAGCCACCATCTTGAAGATGATGGATGTTGACCATCAAATTGCTAAACTATTAGTAGAGCTCTCCCAGTCACAGGATGATGAAATCGGAGATGGGACGACTGGGGTGGTTGTGTTGGCAGGTAAGGACGTTGAACCCTTACAGCAACAGATATCTTTATGTGTGAAATTAAACCTTCTCACCATGTTTACATATTTTATGCATGAAATTAAATAGATGTGCTTTGTTCTGAATGAAAGGTTATTCACGGCTGGCCCTTTGAGGGAAAACTGTAACATTCGAGCTAAATATTTTTGTTAAAAAATAAATTGCATACATTTTTTAAAAATATTATACTTTTATTCACCTTGACAGTTTTTACCTATTTCCCAATTCCATCACTTTAATTATAACTTATATGTGACAGTTTAATACTAAAAGGAATGAGAGAAATTTCATATTGTTTCGATTATTATCAGTATATTATTTGGTTAATTATGATGCTGTTGTTAATTTTAGCAGTATTTCTTTAAAAAATATTTATTGTCGTCTTTTGTCTTTGAAAAATTCCTTCTGTATTTATTCCATTTTAAACAAGAAAAAATATGTATGGGGAAACGATCATTGTTTAATGAAAAAGGTGTTTATATTTTGGCTGTTAATTGTAGTTTTCTGCCTTTACTCAATATTTTACTCAAACTAAAAAATATCCCCCAGAGTATTTTTAGTTAAAAAAAAGAGGCAAAAAATTACAATACATATAGCTGCATGATTGAATGAAGCAGATCCGAGAAAGCAAGCTATTGCCATAGTAACGATGCTGGTTAAATTCTGTTATACTAAATGTCATTATTTTAAGGCATATTTTCTCTAAATGAGAAGTATGTCTAAGTAAACCATATATAAATTATAAACTTAAAAATGTTTTTTTTAATACCATTTGTTGAATTATATATAAGATATTAAATAAATAATTATCCTGATATTTTGCTGCAAAATTGAGAAAGAATGTTATTGCAATAGTAACATTGCTGGTAATATTTTGCAATATTAATCTGTGTTTATGCTACTGCATATTTTCTATAAATAGAAAGTATGTTTCAATTTAAAGCATACAAAAATTAAAACTAAATACCACAAAGTAAATCATTTGTTGCATTTTAATATACAATTATGAAACTGAATAATTATCCTGATGTTTTGCTGCAAAATTGAGAAAGAATGTTATTGCCATAGTAACATTGCTGGTAATATTTTGCAATATTAATCTGTGTTTATGCTACTGCATATTTTCTATAAATAGAAAGTATGTTTCAATTTAAAGCATACAAAAATTAAAACTAAATACCACAAAGTAAATCATTTGTTGCATTTTAATATACAATTATGAAACTGAATAATTATCCTGATATTTTGCTGCAAAATTGAGAAAGAATGTTATTGCCATAGTAACATTGCTGGTAATATTTTGCAATATTAATCTGTGTTTATGCTACTGCATATTTTCTATGAATAGAAAGTATGTTTCAATTTAAAGCATACAAAAATTAAAACTAAATACCACAAAGTAAATCATTAGTTGCATATTAGTATACAATTATGAAACTGAATAATTAGCCTGATGTTTTGCTGCAAATTTGAGAAAGCATGTTATTGCCATAATAACTTTGCTGGTTAAAGTTTGCTAGATGACTATGCTTTTATGCTACTGCATATTTTCTATTAGTAGAAAGTATGTTTTAATTTAAAGCATACATAAATTAAACTTGAAACTATTTTGATTTTTTAAATGTTATGAAAAAAGCTGTGTTCACTCTAAAAATGAAAAGTGCTTGAGAGCAGTTTTGAGAAAAGGGGCTTTTTCCCTAAGGGCACTTAGAGCTTAGATCAATTTTTACTAAAATAAGCGTCAAATTGATGTTTCTTTGATGTAACTGATAACTCTTGATATGTAAAATATTCAAAACCCTTAAGTATAAAAAAAAATGTGTTAAACTGCCAATTTTTGCCGAAACCTGCAAATCTATTTAGCTTATGATAACCAAATATCTAATAAATGGAATTAAAACTAATAAAAAGCATAACACTAGAAAAACCTCAATAAATCTGTAAAAAAAATAAGTTTCATTTATCAAAATCATAGAAATCATGTTGCAAACTTTCATATTTTTAAAAAACTTTACATTAATGGTTGAAAATTAGCTATAAACCATGGACTACTGCTAAAACTAAAATAGGACTCGGAACCCCTTTTTCATATATGCTCATGGAAATCCCTCGCTTTTTGGACATGTACAAATTTCAATTTTGTTTGAATTGAAAAATGAATAGAATAAATAATTCTTAATTTAATTTTACAAAGATTTTACTAAGAGTTGAACACAAATATATTGAACAGATAACACCACAATCAGAAGTTTAATTATTTTTAGTCTCTTGTACATTTAACAATTATTTGAACTCATGAAAACATTGGTGCATTTTAACCATATTTCCTTGGAGACCCTGCATGCCATCTTTTGGGAACCACTGCTTTACATAATTATCTGTTGATAAATAATAAATCCTGAAAAATTTCGTGGAAGCTAAAAAATATTGGTTGTAAATCTATAAGGAAACAGTTTTTTTTTTCTCCAAATTCGATAAATCTTTTTCAATTTGTACAGATTTTAGTTCTCGTAGGAAGGAAAAACGGTTTTTTACTACTGGAATAAAAATTATGTGAACGAATGTTTTCATAAAATGGTCAGATGAATGTGTGATTTGCGGAAGGGCAGCCATTCATGTATAAAAGATCAAGAGGGCACAATTGTTATAAAAAATAGACGGGCCGTCCTTAAAAAAATGCCTAAGAGTTGAATACTGAAGTAGATTATTTGTTGTAATTTTTTAATATGAGAAACTGAATAATTTGCATGATCTCTGTGCTTACACTGCAGATATGAGAAAGCATGTTATTGCCATAATAGCTTAGCTGGTAAAATTCTGCCATAACTACTTTGCTTTTATGCTACTGCATGTTTTCTATAAATAGAAAATATGTTTCAATTTAAAGCTTACAAAAATTAAACTTGAAGCTGATATGATTCAAGGGTTATTGTAGGTTTTAATATTCTCTTTTGTTTCATTTCTATCAGGAGCTTTATTGGAGCATGCTGAGCAGTTGCTCGATAAGGGTATCCACCCCATTCGAATTTCAGATGGGTACGAAATGGCGGCTCGCTGTGCGACGGAATATCTAGACAAGATAGCTGAAAGCTTTCCGGTTGACAAGGATAATTTAGAACCTCTCATTCAAACAGCAATGACAACTCTAGGATCAAAAATGTAAGTATAGGCACTGAATATCGATTAGTATTTGGTTTGGTCCAATAGTTTACAACAGAATAGTGACATTTAAAATATTTGTAAAAATTGTAAGGCAAACTTCAATACAGTGGCGGCTCGCCCACTACAGCAAGTACAGCCGGGCTGCATCTAAATTCATTAGTGTATTTTAAAACTAAAATCAGATATTTTACTAATTTTCTTAGATGAAGATTAGAATTGAAAATAAAATTTCTACGATAGTAAACAAAATCTCCGATAAATAGCAAGCCTGTTACCGTAATGCACAATTCAGGAGGGGGGGGGGGTAACTCCATTCAAATAAAACTGCAGCCAAAAAGCGAAATTCGAAATCTGCTGCATCGTTGCCAAGGTAACCTCTACGTAGTATGGAGATTCCCCCCATGCTAATGCACTGCATTTGTGAGAAGGTACAGCCGAAATGGATTTTCTTGTTTTAGCTGCACTTGAGGTTCGATATTCTGATTGGCCCGTGGGTGAAAGGAGAACTTACGAGAATATCTACAAACGGAAATGGTTTTCGTGATATATTTACTGTGTACTGTTGTTTCCGTACATGGTCCTGCTGTTGTTTCGTTATGTAAGTTAATATTAAAATTGACTGATTCGCATGTTTAAAAGAAAGTAGTATTGCTTTAATTTTTAAAAAATAACTATGTGTTTTCTATTTTTTTCGCATGTTATAATTTCGTAAAAATTGAAAAGAAACTTTGATTTGAGTAGTGAATAATAAAGAATTTCCGTTCATGTATGGTTTTTGGAAAAATGGGGGGGGGGGGGGGCTTACATGATTTTGGCTGTACTAACATTTTCGACCACGGGCCGCCACTGCTTCAATAAATAAAAGTAAATGTTATAGATATATATAAAAAAAATTAGAACGGGGATTATCAAAACACTTGATAACTTGTTTTATTTCTTGAATTTTACGCAATACTAAATATTGTTTTAATGCGCTTATAACGCCATGTAGTTATTAATTGTAATAAAAATTTAAGAATAGGGCTAAAACTTTAAGCCATTGTAATTGTAAGGCTGTAGTATTTCATAAAAAAAAGAAAGGTTAGCAATTAATGCTGCTAGCAGGTAGACAAGTGCTTTCTTACCAATATATTAAAATTATTATTTTAGTGTGTACCAGGTAAAACAATATTTTTTAGTTATTAGAAATAAATTATTCAATATTAATTAGAACTTTTTCAAAACATAGACTAATGCATAAGCCATTTATTAAATTTTTAGTATTGTTTTGTCTCATTAGAATTTATTGAATTCAGGATGAGTTAATTAATTAAAAAAATAATAGATTTTTAATTTAAACTGAAGTATTTTGATTAAAACTAAACGGAATATTCACTATTGGGCATTCAATGCCTCTATAACACAAATACACATTCACGGTAGATTTCATAATAATTTGTATTTTCAATTATCTAATGATTCTTTATATTGGATTTTATGGATTTAAAATATGTTACTAAATTGACTAGCCAATAATGTGCCGGTGGCAATACATTGACTGCTAGTCGTTACTTGGTAAATTAAGAAATTATTTATTAATATTTATGATGTAGTTAATGCTATTTCTGTTTTTCTTTAGCGTCAATCGATGCCAGAGGCAATTCGCTGAGATTGCAGTTCAAGCTATTCTATCTGTAGCTGACTTCGAGCGAAAGGACGTCGACTTTGAACTCATTAAAGTCGAAGGTAAAGAAGGTGCTCGTCTGGAAGACTCCATTCTTGTGAAAGGTGTCATCATTGACAAGTACTTCAGCCATCCCCAGATGCCAAAGGAAGTGAAGAATGCGAAAGTAGCCATTCTGACTTGTCCCTTTGAACCGCCGAAGCCCAAGACCAAGCATAAGTTGGACGTCACCTCTGTCGGAAGCTATCAAGAATTGGTGAAATACGAGCAGGACAAGTTTGTGCAGATGGTTCAGCAGGTAGGATTTTACATATTTCTTGTCTGTATGCATTGTTTTAAGCATTGTTAGAAGTGAATATTTCCTGGGTAAATTCATTGGAGAGCATAATCTGTGGAAACTGCTGTGGAGAAATAATTACTATAAAATGTCATCTTCATACTCATTACCTGATTTTCCATTGAGTCATGGCCTATCACGGAGTAAAGGTAAAGGTGAAGGTGCAAAGTCTGAAACCGGTTTGCAATGCGAAGTAAGCAATCGCTTAAAAAGTAGGAACTGGCGAAGTATTTGGCGCTATTCCAAAGCACTACTTTGTACCAGTACTTGGCGATAATTTATTTTATAATTTAATTTACCTATGAAGTGGAAATAATAGCATCCTTTATCGATTTGGAACGTGTACCTCATCACACAACTGCACAAATAGTCATTTTTTAAGTTTTAGCATGCGTTTTCTTAATTTGAAAATAATACATCCCTTGTAGAAAAATCACTGCAAACTAGGTTTGTTTTTGCCTAGTCTGGGGTTGCTAACTTACGTCTCATGAAATCTCGCCAAATCATCTCCATATTTTTCTTTACTCTGTGTGGTATACAGACTCCATTTTGGAGGAGCACAATTTAGAAATATCCTTGTTTAGATTTTTGCGAGTATTAACACTAACCTCTGTATATATATTTTTGCATTATTTTATGTACAAACTAAACTGTACTTATGGTATTTTTAAATATTTTTTAAGATAAGTAAGAGGCAGTGCAAGTGCTGATTTTTTTTTTATCAGGGCTTTAATAATGTTTTTTTTTTTTGTATATATACAGTGATGAGAAAATTGTGCCTTAATGAATTTTAAAAAAATCTAAAAATATCAACAAGAAGTTTCGGATTGTTTAATATGTTCACGCCGGCGCGGGCCACCGGTGGCCCGCATTAGATTGTCTCATCGGGCGGCGCGTACCACCGGTGGTACGCACTAGATTTTGCTATTAGACGTGCAAAACTTGCACAATAGGCACTTGCTGTACTACTGAGCAAACATAAAGCGCGTGTGCAGGTGTGATCAGGCAAAAATCGCGCGCCGCCAGATGAAGCGTGGCATTAATTTGAGCGCCGCCTCACAGAAAAACAAATTAAAATCGGCGTAAACGTGTTAATGGATTGAATCACCCAATTATTTTTTAATGGTGAAAATGTTTCAGCTGGTGTTATTAATAAAATATTAAAATTTATTAAATATATAATTTTAAGTGAAAAGATTTTAATATTACTGACTATTTAGTATCTAGTGTTAAGGATTCTTAGTTAAGTACTGTTATTTGCAGGTGAAGGACACTGGTGCAAACTTAGTTATCTGTCAATGGGGCTTTGATGATGAAGCCAATCATCTCTTGTTAAAGCATGAGTTGCCTGCTGTTCGCTGGGTTGGTGGACCTGAAATTGAGGTAATATATTTTTTGTAATACATTTGTTTTGCATTCAAAATCTAATAGCATATAATTAATTTAAACTTTATAAATATAATTAAATCAATTTTATATTATTTTAAACATTATTTTCCTGTGTCTAAGAACTACTAATTTTTACATAACTAATCTTTGCTTTACCCGTCTCGGTGGCACAGGTAGGATCAAGGTTGTGAAGTTGTTTTCACTAAATAAAAGTTATTTTAATAAAAATGACTTTCAAAAGATATCGTAATGCTTTGAATTTGAAGTTAGTTTCAATATAGATTATTTGTAGAAATGCTTTGATGGGGAAACTAGAACTACACATAGATATTTGTGTATCTGGCCTTTTAAAGTTTAATAGTCTTCTGCAGATATTTTTTGTTTACAAACGTTAGAAAGTTAATATAGTACCTACCTGTATTTTATGCTATTGTCTTTATTTACACATCTTTGATTAAATCCTTTTATTGATAATGTTACTTTTTTAGCTTATAGCTATAGCTACTGGTGGACGAATTGTTCCTCGTTTTGAAGAACTGACAGCTGAAAAACTCGGTAAGGCTGGCATTGTTCGAGGATTAAGTTTTGGAACAACGGAAGAAAAGATGCTTGTGATTGAAGAATGTCACAATTCTCGTGCTGTCACTATATTCCTAAGGGGCGGAAACAAAATGGTATATAAACATTACATTCATTTTTTCATGTACTCATTCAGGGTGGTAACATAACCTGGAAATCAGGGAATTGTCATGGAATTTTTTTATTCTGGAAATATCAGGGAAATTTTCGAAATTTCACAAAAAATCAGGGAAATTTTCGAATTTGGATCATTAAAACGGCAATTATCCTCCATTATGCACTCTATTCTGGGTAATTTAGTTGTCAATATTTCCTTTTAGTTCTGAAAAAGAATTTTTTTTTAAAAGTATGGTTATGCACATTTTCATATTTACAGTTTTATTTTTGTAAAAACGTGAACCACCGCTGAGGGAGTAGCAAAAGTAAAGTGCATTGGACCTTGAAATTGTGAGCAACATGTGAGGGGTTAATGAATGTGATTTATTGAAGATTGGAATAGGAAATATTAAGCATATAAAACATTTAAAATTATCTCCAAAAGAAATAGTTGGAAAAATTTGCATTTTCTGCTTACACAGAACATGATTAATTACTATTATGCCTGCCACAATTTTATAATTTGTGTATCCATAAATTATTATTTTAACTGACAATAAGTCTTGCTTATAAATTTTTATTTATAATGCAGTAAATTTATTGTATTGTAGCGTAGATACTTTGTTTTTATACAAAGCATATATTTCAACGTTTCTTAATGTAAATTTAAAGTCAGGGAAATTTTGTGACATCATCATGGAAGTCAGGGAAATATCAGGGAACTTTTTTTCCAGAATTTTGTTGCCACCCTGTCATTGTCATATCCTATATTTATTCTAGCAGTAGCTGCGATTTCAGAAATATTAGCACTTGATAGATGCTGAGTTTATTAAATTTACAGATGAGATTATTATTCATAAACTTTTTTTTGTATGCTAAAATAAGGAATGATTGCACAAATAAAAGTTTTATTTTTATTTATAACTGTTTGCGCTTTCCCAAATAAGTTTTCTGGAGTTGACTAGTATAGGCTAGCATATGTTTTTAATTGTTGAATATGTAAGTTCTTAAATCAGGAATAAAAATTATAAGTAGAAAATGTAATTAAAAAATTTACATATGGGATGGAAAATAAAGAATTATTATAAAATATGGTAAATAAATATCATTGTTTAAACAATGCCAACCCTTTTTTTTTGTATTCTGGCTTTAGATCTTAAGAATACTTTTAAGTTTGTTTGTATTTATGAAAACCTGTTATTTATCTTAGTATGTGCCTCATGAGCTTTCACGATTTCAGGTGGTAGATGAAGCAAAAAGGAGTCTTCACGATGCCCTGTGTGTGGTTAGAAACCTGGTTAAAGATAACAGGGTGGTCTATGGAGGTGGTTCTGTAGAAATGGCGTGTGCTCTAGTTGTGGGAGACCAAGCAGATAAGGTAAGAGTTATTATCCTATTTAAAATATTATGAGCCGTTACCATATTATTTATTGAAAAGTAAATGCTAAATTGTTTAAAATACGTTGAAACATTCTTTTTTAGATTGCTTCCATGGAGCAATATGCTTTCCGTGCTTTTGCTGATGCCCTGGAGAGTATTCCTCTTGCCTTGGCTGAGAACAGTGGAATGAATCCAATGGCAGAAGTCACCGCTATCAAGGCTAAACAGATCAGAGATAAGAATCCTTGGCTCGGTGTGGATTGCATGGGAAAGGGAACTTGTGGTAGGTGTTTCTCTTTAGATGTCTCAGGGTTCCCACTCACCGTGAATTGGCAGGGAAAATGAACTATAAAGTCCGGGGGGGAAATGAAAGATTTCTCAACTCTTCTGGAAGTCGGGGAATTTTTCTGAAGTTTTTAGCTGAAAGTAGGGATGAGCTTAACAGTTATTCTGAAATAACGGTAGTTATTACGATATTACTGAAAAATAAGTTACTTTTAACCGTTATTTAGGTATTATTTCAGAGAAAATTGGGGACAAAAAAAATATAAGTATAAAAAAAATTGCATGAATTATTTACGGCA
Organism: Troglohyphantes excavatus; assembly: GCA_963932185.1. Classification (NCBI taxonomy): domain Eukaryota; kingdom Metazoa; phylum Arthropoda; class Arachnida; order Araneae; family Linyphiidae; genus Troglohyphantes; species Troglohyphantes excavatus. The sequence continues at coordinate 39,990,559 of OZ010677.1, forward strand.
AATTATATTCAATGCATTCAAATAAGGTATGTAAACGACTATTTCAAATAATTCGACAATATTAACGCTTAAAAAAAATGCGAATTTATCTTTTAAACATTTAAAACGCCCAAGAATTTGGCAACAACAAACCAACTTAAACGTAAAAGCATGACTTACTCGCATTTCAAAATCCCTGCTCCCTCGCCTTTCCATCGACGATCACCATCTATAACAAAACCCAAAGTAATTTCTTCGCCAAACCCGATTAAAAAATACCCAAGATCCCAGCCACTAAATGAATCACTTTGCGAAAAGTTTCTCTATCATAAACACTCGATGATTCACCACACACTCAATCCCAAACATCGAGATTAACAACTCTTCTCCTTCCTAAAAAGGATAATTTCTCAATAAGTCTCTACATTAATATTTAACAGAAACACTACTTTTCATGTACTTCTCATTCTGGAATTTTAATCTTTATGTTGAGTGGCAACCCTGATGCTTGTTCAGGAGATGGCAACAGTTTTTTTCAGGCCATTATTACTCCAATAGTTGCAATATTTGTCTTCTACAACTACTATTTAACTAGCCATTCATGTTTCTTATATTATCTGAATTTTAATAAATGATCCGCTTGACTAGTAATATATGGCCGGGTTGTCTGCTAATGTGTGTAGCTCCAAGATCAGAGTGTTTCAAGTTTACAACTTGTCTTGGCTTTAATGTTGAGTGGAATGACAGTCAACTAACTCATTGGACAACCTGTTAGTTAACAGGGACTAGCACTACTTGACCAATTGATAAATCTAGCTTGGATTGTTATGGAAAATAGTTGGTTAAGTTTTGGGTTTTTGTAACTTGCTCCACTTTGCAGACAGTCCACCCAATATGTATGATGTTGGATTTTAGGCTAAGCAAAACAATCAATCGTTTTTTTTTTAATGAAGTTTTGTCATTAAAGAGCCCTTTTAAAGAAATTATGTTAAAATGTTGAGCCTGGTAGGCATTTAAATGTAGGGCTTTTTAAAGCATTTCGATCAGCATTTGAATGAGGATAATTTAATATTTTGGAATGGGCTGTTTCTGTGATTAAGGAATATAACCAAGGGTATAAATGAATTTTTTTCAGGTAGTAAAACACAGGTCTCTATTTTTGAACAGGGTAGAAGTCAAATGATGCTAATTCAGAGTAAAATTGAAGAACAACACTTAGTTGATAATGAAATAAGAGCAATATATATATATATATAATTTATATGATGATTATATTGAAACGAATATGAGATCAGAAGACTTAACTTGGAAATGGTTAATCGAATTAATTTTTAAAGATATTTTCTGTATACATCATATGTTTCTTTATTTGTTTAATGACCACCTTTATATTACATTCCATTGCTTTAAAAATAACTAAGATTAACTTTACTAATAACTTAAGAATTATGCAATTTTTAACATTTATGTCTTACATGATTTGTTTCCTTTATTTTAGATATGAAAGCCCAACATGTAATTGAAACTTTGACTAGCAAGAAGCAGCAAATTAGCTTGGCCACTCAACTGGTTAGGATGATACTCAAAATTGACGACATTCGAACAACAGAAAATGCTCAAGAGTACTAATGCTATTATCTTCATATTCAAATTCGCTTGTATTTCTTTTCGTTTGGTATGCTTCACGGCTGGACTCTAATGCATTGTATTAAAACACATTTGCCACTCCATTTTACTTAATCCTGTATGTGGTTTAATCCAGAAGCCTTCACTGTATTAACTTTGGATACTTAAGAAAAAAAATAAAACAATTGCTGTTGTAACAAACATTTTATTTTATTTAGCATCAATTTCTGTGCATATTTTTATATTTATAGCAGAGGGGTCATTCCATGTGAAATCGCCCTATGGGTGTTGCTCCATAGTCGCCAATTTTTATAAAATTTATACCACTGTTGGATATTGTTTTTAAAGATTTTGTTTTGTTGTTGCCAGGATGGTTATTATGTGGGTCACAACATGTACTCTGTCTCAGTTTGTAGCATTTCAGATAATTATCTTTATGAGTCTTGCAGTTCTTTCTACTAACATAACATTCATCATCGATTTCCAAATAATATAATCTCCTTTTTAATATTTCAAATCATTCGAAGAAAATTTAAGCACTGAAGCAAATTCATTATGCAATGTCACATTAAGTTTCTTACACACAAAACAAGCTATTTCTGCGTTACACTTAATATTAAACTACAACGCTTTAATATCTGGACAACTTCACATCTAGACAAAACTAACTCAAATGAGCTTGATCAAAAAGAAATTGCGCACACTTAGTGTAAAAAAAAAAAGATGCAATGAGACAGTCATTGCTTTGACCTTGCTATATGTTGCAGAATTTCATTATATGTTATGCATAGCATCACTCATAGTTCCCAACTTTGAAAAGTGTCCAAAAAAAAAGCCAGGTTTATCAATAAATAGCCAGATTTTGTTGCAAATAGCCCTATTTGGGTATAAAATAGAGAACTTTTTCATATAAATTTATTTTTGCAATCAAGAATAATACCCTCGAGATTTTTTTTGTATTAAATATAGACATATCAAATAATATATTTACCAAGTTACAGCAAAATAAAAAGTGAGCCATTTTTTTTATGGCCCCTCAAACTGGACCAATTTTTAAAGCACTTTTTTTAAATTTGAATATAGTAAAAACTATTAAAATGAATACCAGAAAGTGTTTAGATATTAAATATGTGTTCTTTGTTTATTTTTCTTTAATTTGGTACCAATTTTGTTGAATTTGAACCTCTGGTTCTTGTATTACAAGAACTTATAGACATTGTAATAAATCCAAGATGGCCGTCTTTTGAGAAAAATGGCTGATTTTCAAATGGCTATATCTCGGCTCCTTTTCAATAAAATTTAAAAATATTTGAGATTTGGTGGTTTGATTGTGATATTTAACAGTGGTATAAATTACAAAAAAATCCATGACTATGGAGCAGCAACTTAATTCTCAAATGGGTGTTTTCGTATGGAATGACCCAGTGGTTACACTTTAACTTGACAGAAAGAAATCTTGAAACTGTTAAGTAGGTTTCGGCATTGTGAGATATTGATAAATGACATGTTTTTAAAATTGCTTTAATCTATCTTAACGTCTTAGAAATGGGGAAATTTAACTAATTGTTTTTAAAAATTTCTTACAAATATTAACTGGAATTGAAATTTGGTCTCTAAGGAAAAAAGATGTTTTTAAAAGATACCTATGTATGCAAGTTTCTACTTGTAATATGACTGTTTTATTATTAAAAATTGCAAAATTGGACTGTTAATGACAAGTTTTGAATCTGCTTTAATATGTGCACTATGTAAATGTGCTTTCTTGGATGACTGCTTTTCAGAAAGCATTTAACATTTTATAAGTATAAATCTATGGAGAATGTTCTTTATTTGAAGGTTGAGAAGCCAAGGCGTAGAAGTGACTTCTCTGAAAGAGTTATGGATTGTTAATACTTCTGAAATGTTGGTGGCAAAGAGATATAAGTAAATGTCAACTGTGTTGAGATCTAGTGGTGTAAGAATCGAGGATTCCTTTTCTACATTTTCTCTTAATGAAGTCACTTGTACCCTTGCTTCTCATTTCCTCATTAAAAAAAGAACTTTTTATTACATAAATCTATTACTGTATCGTCAAACTTGCGATTCAATTTAAACCCCTTTTCTAAATGTCCCTAGAGCTTACTATACTGCGTAAACCAGATGATAATAACACATTGTTTATTTACAATAATTAATACTTATTTATACCAGTTAATAATGAACTTAATTTTATGTCAGCCGATTTTACAATGACGAAAATGCGTTTTCTGGGATGTAGGTTTCATAGAGAATATTAGGAATAAATGAAATTATGATGTGGGTACTATTTATCTCGTTTTATTGTTTATTGGCGGATTGTATAGTTATAATAAGCCTTGTTTATTTGCATGGTTTTACATTTCTACAAGGAATATTGAAATTAATTTAATTATGCTAAAGGTATAATTGATATATTTTGTAGACTTGTAGTTCAGGCCTCTTCACTTTTTTAATTACATACAAGTTATATTATTTATTCCATTGCATGTACACTCATCAGTGTTATTGTTATAATTTTTTTTCCTTTATCCTAGTCTTGTAAACAAATTTAATCTTTTCCCTAAGGAAATTGTAACCAAATTGCTTGCAATAGCTTTCTACATCATTTTGAAATAATTTTTTTTGCCAAGAGATAATTACAATTCCATCTAACATTCCGAGCTCACGTTAATTTTACGATGATATTTACATTAAATTTCAACTTTTATATATTGCACATATTCGCAATACATTAACAATTTCGAGTTAGTACATAGGTAAACTGCTTTTGGAAAGAATGCCCAAGTATCTTTGTTCAGAAGAAGGATGAATTACACACCGTTCCCTTGCAGGGGCCTGGAGCATAGCAATTAAAAACTTATGAAGAAGGGGCTCAACTAGTCTTGTACTCAGAATAATTTTAAAAAATTGGCGCTAATTAGCAGTTAAGTTAGCAAGTAGACTATAATTAGCAACCCATTAAATATCGGTAGATTTAATTCAATTTTTTAAAAATTATTAATTACTCGAGAATATTAATTGATAATTGTGTTGTGTTGATTTAAAACTACTATATGAGAGGTAAAAGAAAACAATAAGCATAACTTAAAATTTTATTATTGATTTAAATATTGGAGCCTCACAAAAGCTAATTTTATACAATACATCTTTCTGTATTTACGTATATCTAATGTAAAAGGGAAAATGACTTAAGAATGGATGGTAAAAAAATATTGAAATTGACCATTCTCCGAAAAATATAAAATGGGAAATTGTAGTAAAATGTATACCAATATAGATTTTGGGGAGAACCTGTCAGTGGCGGCTCGTCCACTACAGCAAGTACAAATTCAGTATTTTAAAACTAAAATCAGATATTTTCTTAAATGAAGAATTGAAAATGAAATTTCTACGGTAGAAAACTAAATCTCCGATAAATAGCAAGCCTGTTACCGTAATGCACAATTCAGGAGGGAAAAAAAACTCCGTTCAATCAAATCTGCAGTCAAAAAGAGAAATTCGAAATCGGCTGCATCGTTGCCATGGCAACCTCTACGTAGTATGGAGATTCCCCACCATGCTAATGCACTACATTTGTAAGAAGGTACAGCCGAAATGAATTTTCTTGTTTTAGCTGCACTTGAGATTCGATAAGCTGATTGGCTGAAACGAGAATTTACGAGAATATCTCCAAACGGAAATGGTTTTCGTGATAAATTTGCTGTGTGCTGTTATTTCAGGACCATAATGGTCCTTCTGTTATTTCGTTATTTAAGTTAATATTAAAATTGACCGATTCGCATGTTTAAAAGAAAGGAGGATTGCTTTAGTTTTAAAAAAATAAGTAAGTGTTTTCTATTTTTTTTCGCATGTTCTCATTTTGTAAAAATTGAAAGGAAACTTTGATTTGAGTAGCAAATAATAAAGAATTTCCGTTCATGTATGGGTTGTGGAAAAATAAGGGGGGGGGGGGGGGGGATTCACATGATTTCAACTGCACTAACATTTTCGACCAAGGGCCGCCACTGGAGCCTGTGGGTTCAGGGAATAATGTAATTCCTTGGTTTAAGCCATGGCCAACTATAGGAGGGTGAGACTAATCTAGTTGGCAATGGTTAAGCTCAGCGTACTTTATTTCATAAATGTAATTAAGAACTACCTGTTTCCTTATTTATGTGTTTTTACAAGTTTTTTTAAAAACTTATTTTTTTCTTTAGTCATGATATGGTTGAATACACTAAGCTCAAATAAACACTGGAGTGTCAGTCTTCAGTAATATTTGATTAATTAAAATTTCTTCTTTTTTTTTGTATGTAAAAACATTAAATGTGTAACATTTAATGTATATTTGAAACCCAGAAATATGGTTTTAAAGCTAAGATGTATGCACTTCATCCTAACACCGTACGAAAGGTCTATAAATTTTCTACCTTGTCTCAAAGAGGTGTTGGTCGCAAATGCTAGTCTTCTTTCCAGTGATTATTTTAGCTCAATCGTTAAATATGTAAGATATGTTTGATACGTTTTCATACTTAGGGGTGTGGGGTTGTCAATTAATGCAGCACTAGAGTGATGACGGTTCTATGATATTTCTGTTCCTCTTTTTCATGTAAATGGTTTATAGACGTTTTACGTTAAAAAGCGATTTTCTATATTTTTGTAAAGAAATTGTTCCCTTGTCAACACGGGTCTCACACAAAGAGCGGCGCCTTTGCAACGGCACCTGTGGCACACCCCTAAGGGCGGCCCTGCAACGAACTATCATCAACCGATGGCCTACGACCACTGAGCTAGAATATAATAAGCACTGGAACGTGGACTATGCATTGCCGACCACTTTACTCCTTTTTGTGCGATAGTAAAAAAAAACCTAAACTTTTTGAGCGAAGGTAGAAATAAATACTCTCAAAGGTTTGTGTAGATTTAATGTTACATATTATCATACATATGTAAATTAAATGTTACTTATTGTAGCATTTTAATACTTTCCCTAAAGTATATAAAACTTATACGGTAGTTGTTAGTTTTTATTTTATAGACTTAAAATTTAAAATATTGTTCTAAATTTGGATTTATCTTAAATTTTATTATACATAAAGTTGTGTTATACGTAGAGCCTCAGAAAAAATGGTGCAATGTTTTGACTTTCACCAGAAATCGATTTTGACGTCACGCAGAAGGGCTTTGGCCTTGAAAATTTCTTAACCAATAACCATTTTAAGAAAGATTGGATTAAAAAGTGGTTAATAATACGCGTTGGTAGTTTCTTTTCGATTTTAACTAAGTTTTCAAATTTGATCATAATTTGTTGACAAACTGTTTTGGTTGTTTCTCAAGATCGACGGATGTATTTACTATAATATGAATTTTGGTGTCGCAACCGTTTGATATAAAGAATGTGTAAGAGAAAGTTTCTCAATTAAAACTCTTGGGTGATCGCCACAACTTATGTAAACAATTTGGAACTTTATATTTTTTGACTGTTTGCTTTTGCTTCGATTATTCCGTAAGTATATATCTTGCGTTTGGATGTTTATGTCATCTTTGTTTATACTTGTTGAGACATTGTTTACGATTAAGCATGAAATGCAGTTATTGTTGCTGTTTACAGAATTTTTGTCTAGTTACCAATTTTATTTTGAACGCCAAAAAATATCTCGATAAAAGTTTTGCAAATTGTGTATTGTAAAAAAATGTAAGTATTTTTGTTAATTTAAATAGTTTCTATAAGTTTTAAAAGATTATTTGGACATTAAGCCATTTTTCTTTGTAATTTTTATTTAATAAAAATAAAAATGTAAACAAAATCAATCGTAATTAGTAAGTGCATCCTGTTTATGTATGATGATGAGTTTTATTAAAAGGCCAATTGCATGATTTTTATGACCGTCAATTGTAAATGTGATTTTACAAAATTTTGTTATGTAGATTAAAAAATCTCTTTATATCAGTTTGAAAAGAATTTTTAAACATTGTATTTTTAATAATCTCAATTGTGTTAAATTTTAACGATTTACATTTCCCTAAAATTTTTTTGAATTGTACATTTCCCCTAAACGCTGTTGATTAAAATATCATTCTAAATCAAAGTTGTCACATTTTCCAATGTGTGCTTATGGATATACCCAGGTCTCGATTTCAGCCGGAACGCACCGAAGCAGCGCTCCGGTACCTCTCTTTAGGAGAAAAAAAGGAACAGATGTAGTATAGGACATTTGGCGCGTTTTTGGCTACGAAAAATTGCCGTTAAACTGCGCTAAGACATCATAGGGTTGCCAGATTGAAAGTTGCCACAAGAATCGGAACATACCAACAATGTCAGGTGGGGTTGCCATACTTTAAATTTATCGCCCCTATAAAACACGCAAAAAAAACCTTGCTCGCCAAATGTCCTATACTACATCTGTACCGAAAAAAATACGATTCTGGTCAGATTTACTGTACGGTCACCCTTGGCGCGATTTTTTCCACATTTGGCGATAATTTTTTTAAAATGGCAACCTTCCTTCTGGACAAGGAATTGCAGCAACCCTATTGGACAACAGTCGCCAAAATAACGACTTTTGGCGAGATTTTGAAAAAGTCGCCAAGGGTGACCGTACAGTGAATTTTTACCTACGATTCCAGACTTGGATTTGATAGATTGCATTCCAACCAATGGAAGGTTACAGTTCCGGTACCTCTATTTCTAGAAATCGAGCACTGGATATACCTATCGGTGTCACAATGCAGAATCTGTTACTGAAAATGGAATTAAAAAAAAATGTGATCGTTTGTTACATAAGGGGACGGAGGCGAAAACAAATAGGTAACATAACAATATTTTGATTTTAAATCCAAGAAGTTTTCTGATAATTTCAGTAACATTTTCTATATTTTAAAACTTGAGAGAAATGAATCAATGTTAAATTACCAATGATTATGTGGATGAGCTTGTTTTTCTTTCTTCTGTTTTCGAGGCTTTCCAATCAAATCCTATTTTTACCATCTACCTTAAGGAAAATGAACTAACAGTTAGGAAATTGTAATGAGAAATTAAAAAAAATTCTATTAAAGTCACAGAATTTTGCTAAATGTATATAAGGAACGAGGTGTCATCTTCGCCACTGTCATACTTTTTGTTTTTAAAATATAAATTTGTAGAAATGCTAATCTTTCAATTTTTTTTTAATATTCTGATAGTTTTTGTTTGCAGACACTTTTTTTTATGGGGCCCCAATATTAATTTTTGTGAAGATATGTTAGTTTTCATGTATATCTCAGTCGGGAATATTTTGTAAATTTTCTCAAAACCTGAAAAAGTGACATAGTTTTTATCTGAATATCAATATTCTCTATAGAAATGCCAAAGAGTCATTTTCTTTGTACTAATGACACTTTTAATGATAATGCAACATTAATTTTTGCTAAAATCGGCATCAAATTGCATTTTTTAAAAAATAAAACGTTATTTTTTGGCATAACTGCTCTTAATATGTAGTCAAACTACTGTAAAACCAAATTTAAAATGAAGAAGTCTTGTTTTCTATCTTTAAAATTGGAAGAACTGTTTTGCTAAAATGCTGCTTTTCTGTAAAGCTGGTAGTTAGCTAATGATAACCACATACCTAATAAATGCAGTTAATACTGAAAAAAAGCATGGCAATAAATTTGCAAAAAAGAAATTTTCAGTCATCAAAGTCGGAGTAATTGCGGCATCAAATTGCTGCTTTTAAAAAAACTTTACGTCATTGATTATGTGTTGATAATCAAATACCTACCCAAATGTATTCTATTCTCAAACAGCCCATTAAAGCTAAAAAATTGGTAGTAAATCTGAAAGAAAACAATTTTTTTCATACACGAAGTTGAAAAATTGCTGAGAATAATCCTGTTTTCAATTAACACAGATCCCGTTCTCAAAGGAAAAAAAACTGTTGGTCACTGATGTAGTGAAGGATGAAAATGGATAATTTCATAAAATGCGCAAGTAATTTTTGGAATTTTGGGAAGGGCAAGAATGCGATGATTCGTGCATAAAAGGGCTAGATACCACAAATTTCAAAGAAAAAGGGCTCTTTGCACTTCAAAAAATGCCTATAATGAATTCTTTGAATATTAAGTGGTAACCCAGTGATGACTTTATGCAAATATTAAAAAAAAATCTACTTTAGCATTGTCACTAGAGGTATTCATAAAAAATCTAATGAAACTAAAAGCAGTTTTTTCTCTATGTTCAAATTATTATTTTGTATGTAAAAAATATTGTATCAAATGTTTCTGTCTTTCCAGATGGCTTTGTGGGCTCGTGTGCAGCAACTCCATGGTGAAGCCCTGCAACAGGTTGGGCTCGCCTATGGGGACAGCTTTTCCATTGACGTTCGATGTGCTCTTGCTCCCTGGATCGAAGAACAGGCTTGGTTAGTCCATGGTTATCATTTCCTAGTTAATGTTAATTTAGAAACAGTATGTGTTGATGATTTCTTTTGACAAAGATTTTCTTGGCCAATAAAAAATGTTTTAACACCAATGCATTGTTTTGATTGGCAGCTAAATCGAAATTTTAACAGTATAGTATTTGTTTCGTCAGTGTTCACTCTAGAAATAAAAAAGGGCAGGGCGCAGTTGACTGCAAAAGGGCACCCCGTTTTTGAAAAGGCACTTCTTGTTTTTAAAGGCCAATTTTTTAAAAAAGAAGTTTTAGATGGGCGTGGCCACCCTTTGATTAATCCAAACAAAAAAAGTTCAGATTTGTTGATTGATATTGCGCTAGAGCTGAATATTGGGCTATTGGTGACGATTCGGGTCTTATTTTGAAAGAAAAACCCGTACAAAAGTGATGTCTCTTTATGAAGATTCTACTTAAAATCCAAAATATGACATTTAAAAATAAATGTTTTCGCTAAAAACCAAATCTGTAAGTAGCCCTAATCAGACCCCTTACAAAACTGATGAAAAGGCTACTTAAATCTAAAATTTGGTAATAAAAGGCCTAATATTGTAACCAAACTATCTTCACTTAAAAAAACATATAATTTCATATGCGGGTACAGGCAACCAATAGGATTCGTGGTGGAATGCCCCTTCCTCGAAATAACCGCGGAATCATCGCGATTGTACAACACGCATAGTTAAAAAGGAGTTTGTTTTTCTACTGTCATAATTCACTTAATTCCAATTTACACACAAATTTTTTTAATCGATGACTTTTTTAAAGACAGTTAGGGAAGCATGGACGCTTGTGCTTGACTGAAAAGGGCAAGAGGGGCGGAATTTTTTTAAAAAGAGGGCGGCATTTTTGAAAGAAAGGGCATGAGGGCGCTGTCAAGATGAAAAAAGGGTGGGCAGGGCGGACCGCCCTTCAAAAAATGCCTAGAGTGAACACTGGTTTCGTGAAGCAAGCACAACAAACCAAGCAACCAAGTTTTTGTTTTTTGCTGATATTTTCAGTGTTCAAGGGTCTGGTCATCAGTAGATTTGGCAAAAGTTTGTATATAAAAATATATTTTTTTACTTTACGCTAAGAGCTATGACCATCGCAAAAAGTCACGTTTTGGCACTGTTTCTAAAAGTGTTCAATAACAAAATTTACCAATTTTTTGTTTAAATTTTTAAAAATAAAATTTTATTTGGAAATAATGTGAGTGAACTAAGTGAAAACTGGCTACCATTGGTAACAGTTGCATTTTAAAAATATAGAGCTAAAGTAGATTACTGCTGCTCTTGAAATACACAAATGAGCAATTAAATAATCTGAATATATTAATCAAGCTCACACAACGGAATGCAGATAAGCTAGCTTAATTTTTTATACTTTAATTCATAAGTATTTTTTTCATTAAAGCTTTCTCTTAGGGCATGCTACTTCCTCTCTCTTTCAAGCATTTATTTATACATCCCTCAATTTTATTCTAGTTTTATCTGATAAATTAAAAACTTGTTTATTTTGCAGGAATGAGCTGGATCCTGATAATCCCACTCATGATGTGTATACTGCACAGATAATTAACAACTTCTTTGCTCAGTTAGAGCAAAAAATATCCACTGTTGATGACTTCTTAATGCGTATTAAATTGACCGAAGCTGCCACCGAATTCCGGGTAATTCTATTTAATTAACTTTGCGTCATCGGGACAATTTAAATAAAATGCTGTCTGACCTCTGTGTGTATAGAATCTTAAATTTTGTACAAAAAGCACTTTGTTGTCAAGTAGGTAATTGAGAGATATTTTTCTAGAATTTAAAATTAAGTAAATTATCATGATTTTTCGGCTCATGTTTATCCCATATTTTTAAGATAAGCCAATTCTTCTTGTGAACAATCACTTTCTTTTTCTTCATTGTTAACAGAGAATGTTTCTAGATATAAAATTTGAATTATGAAATAAAATTGATTGCAGGTGGATCATGGATGGGATTTTTATGCAAATTAACGGAAATCTGCGAATTTTATTTCATTCTGAGTGGAATATAACCTGGAAAACCAGAAAAGCAGTGAATTTTTTAATTCTGAAAATATCAGGGAAATGTCATAGAAATTTTCAAAATTTTGCAAAAAATCAAATTTTTAAATTTGGATCATTAAAAAAATTGTCCAGTTATCTGAAGTAGAACCGAAATCCTGCGTGAACATACATAAAAAAAATACATAACAGACGAATAGATAACCTCTCAACTTGGCGCGCGTTGGAGGTTTTAATTTAAAGTTTCTGTCGGTTAATTTTGGAGTTTTGGTGGGCGCACTGGGCAGTCGGTTAAAAACAGCAATTATCAACTATTATGCCTTCTACCCTGGGTAGTTTACTTGTCAGTAGGGATGAACCGGATAGTGGTTTTGCCGGATATCGGATATCCGGCGCATATTACAAACCGGATATCGAATATCTGAACTGGATTTTGCCGGATATCCGGCAGTTTCTTTTTTATAAAAATATCTTCTCATACACACTATAAAAAACGGAAATCGGTCAAAAATTAAAAAATATTTTTTTATTCTATAATGTTCCCCAATTCCTTACCTTTAAGGTGATACTAAGATTGAATAAACATTCACAAAACTTTTTTATTTACAAAGGGTTAGTCTAGGGTGCTGCTAGCAATGGGCGTATGTTTTGTACACTTTAAACTCAATTTCTAAATAATTGTATTTTTACCATATGCCCTTACATTCCAAACATGAAAACTCAAGTTTGCTTAAAATTTTGAGAAATTTATTTTTATTTAAACTTTATATTAGTTGTAAGATGTTATGACCCTGCAAAATAACGATTCGTTAAAAAAAAAATTTAATAGAATTTTAAAGTTAAAAACGAGAAAAATTCAAGGGAGAATCTGCACACTGTTAATACATTGGTAAAATTTCCAGGAAAATACTTAAAGCAAAGATAATTGACCGCCACAAAAAAAATCTTCGATGTTTTATTCATCCGGATATCCGGCATTTTGCTTCCGGATATCGGATAGTTAAAAATCAGCCGGATACCGGATAGTTACTGGATATCCGTTTCATCCCTACTTGTCAGTATTCCTTTTGATTCCCAAAAAGAATTTAAAATATATAAAAATTATGGCTGTGCACATTTTTTGTTGTTGTAGAAACGCTGGAGGGAGAAGCGAAATTAAAGCACATTGAACGTTAGATTTATGAAGCATTTTTTGTGTATATTAATTTTTACGTTAATATTTTCTTTCAGGCAAAATACACTCATAATCCCCAACACTTAGTCAGAATAATCAAACATTGCTTGAGTACAGAGATGAGGATAGTGCAACAAGCAGAAGATGTAAGTGCCCGATTTTAAAATTATTGGTCAAATCTAGTTAATTTGAAAGATTAAATTTTTCCCCATGAAAAACATTAGTTTGTAAAAGTATGTTATGTTATTTCAATTATGGAATGTTCTTTTAGTTCATGCGAGGAGCCTCCAGTGCAATGCAAATTACGCTTGATCCTGTTCAAGAAATCAATATGGATTTGGAGAAATTGAGGCAACGGACACAGGTAAAATAGTTTTACTGAATTCAGTTTATTTTAGTTAATATTTTTGTGTAAGGTTTTTAATTGCATTTGTGGTACATGGATTTAATTTCTTAAAGATCTTGTTTATTTTAAGAGATGGCTTTTAAATAAAAGTTCAATGAAATATACAAAAATATTTTAATGTGTGAGGGGGTGTTGCATATTTCTTATAATCGATTTGTAATTCTATTTAGGAAGCTAGTTAACTTTGTTGCTAGTTTTCACCTGTTTTTCAGAAAACATTTGAGTTTTTTTAAGATAAAGGAATTTTTACTGGTTAGTAGGGTAAATACAAAACTGAAACAAAGTAGTACAAAAATTAGACTAGTGCAATGGCGGATCCAGAGATTTTTGTTAGGGGGGGGGGGGTAATCCAGTATATTGTTATCATGAATACCAAATTTGACCCCCTTAGTTTGAAATTTTTCATTGCCTAAGGTGACTTTTCAAAAGTCACCTTAGGCAATGAAAAATAATCTTGGATATTGGGGGTGGGGAGGTAATTTCCCCTTAACCCCCCACCTGGATCCGCGCTTGGACTGGTGACTTACATTGCCTTTAAAAAACTAAAACTTTTATTAGCAAGTGTTCACTCTAAACGTTTTTTAAGGGTTTAGTTATGCCAAGATGTCTTTAGATGTACTTTTCGTTTTCAAGATATACTTTTCGTTATGTAAAATGTCTTTTGCAATTTTAAGATCCGGGTATGCATTTGTATTTATAAGATGGTAGTAAAATATAAAAAAAATTATATTTAAAAAAAATAGGGATTTTTTAGTTTTTAAATAATAATAGTTTTCAATTTTTACAATTTAAACCATGAATTTCCTTGATCTTAAACTGAATAATTTATGCTAAATTACTGTGAAAAAATTGTACAGATTTGACTTTTGATATAAGGTGTAAAGTCCAACGCAACTGTGATTTTAATAAGTGAGCACTTTCTAAACGGGTATTTAATTTGTGTATTAGCAGTAATTGTTTATATTTAAGCATTAGTTTTTTTAAAGGAATGCAAATGTTTTCTTCTAGGAATCTGGAGAAGATTTGCGACGAATGATACAATGTCAAGAAGCATTTGTTATTCAGTATCAGGAAAGCTCAAAGCGTCAAGGTAATTTAATTTTCTCTATCGATTTTTAAAATGGTTAATTCTTCTATCTCTTAAGTTTTTAAGAGGTTCGGAATCTTTTTGCTTTTTATATGTATATTTTGCATTAGGGAATAACTAACACCTGTAATTTTTCAATTTTAATTTGTATTGATTTCTTTGTAATTAATATTCTTAAGGTAAATATTTATAAAATTTATTATTATTAACAATTTTTTATTTTGCAGCCCAGATACAGCAAAGTGGTGATGTTGATTTCATTGCCAAAGCTTCAAAAGAAAAGGTTCTTTACGATACTGCAGTCAGAACACAAATTCAAGAATTGATTCGCTTAAGAATAGTATGTATACCTTTTTTCACATCACTATCTTGTTTACTATTGGGAATTTAATTTATTTTAGTAATATTACTTGATTATCAAGTGTAGGAAATAAATTAACTTGTAATATTAAGTGCTTATTATCAAACGGCTTTCTTGAAACTTAATTAAACATTTTTAATATTCTACACTTAATTGTCATAGGAAAAATATCAATTCCAGGACATAAAGAATAATTTGCATACTTTATGGTGCGATTTGTTCTATTTCTCAGATCAAAATTGAAGTTTTAACCACCTGAGGGATACAAACGTGTATATCCGTTTGAGTATCTCCAGTTTTTCCAGTAGTACACATAATATAAAAGTAGATAAAAAAATATATTTTTTGTAATAATTTTTTTATATAAAGCATTAGGTGGACTTTTGAAAACCTTCTCTACTGATATAATTAAAAATAAATATTTTTTGTAAAAAAAGGAATTTGTTGAAAATATTAATTAAACTTTCCTGCGATGAAAACAAACTTACAGAGTCGAAATTTTGCTTGAGGGTTAAAGTGGATTTGGTATCACATTCTTTAGTTTGCAGTGTTTTTATAAATTTAAATTTAGTTTTGGAGCTTTAGTTATAATACTCCTAAGTTTTAAAGCGAAAAAAAAAGTTTAACCTTTACAGGTCGGTTGGCTGATATATCGGCCATAATCCCATGTTAAAATCAAACACCTGCCTTCTAAAGGTTAATATACTCTGAATCTAAAAGTATCGTAACAGCCTAATCAGTTATGTAGATTTTTGTTAAAAATCAAAATTTGTAAGCAATGGTTTTGTTATCTTATGAAGGTGCTTAAGTTGCGAGTTTCTTTCATTGGGTTCAGCAAACTTCATAAGGCAGCCTTCGTAATTTTGACAAAAGACAGCATTTCTGTGAATTTATTACCTGTGTAGTCAGAAATGTCTACTTGTTTTGTTAAAAGGCTCACTCATACTTGTTAAACTGCTAAAGTTGAAATGTACTATAAAGTGCTGTAAAAGTATAAAGCTAGTAGCAACAAAAGAAAAATAGTATTTTAGTGGTGAACATGTTTTTAATGTTTTCTGGCAGTGGCGTAGCCAGCATTGGGTTACTTTGGGTTAGAACCCCCCCCCCATAGCCAGTTTTTTTTTTTTTTTGAAAAATAACAAATGCAAAAAAAAAAAAAACGAAGATTTTTTTCTCTGATTTCTATAGAGAAAACACACATCGCATTTCCTGGTCTACCCCACATGTATCTCCTGCTCCTTTCGCTTCTGTCCCCTGAAGGGATGATTTTAAGGAGAACAATGGTGAAACAACCTTGAAGACAGAAAATTCGACTTTTTGTGGGGGGGGGAGGGGAGGGGGGAAGACGATGGGATAGTAGGTCTGTATGATGGTCTTGGTTGTTTGTACATGTGTAAAGGATTACTTTTCTTAACACTTGAAATGCGGCGGCAGTTGAGCCGGAATTCACAGTGCATCAATCCAGAAATTGATTGCCTTGCTTTGAAGTAAGGTATTTTCCCTGACCCATTCATCCCCTACGTGGGGGGGGGGGGGGGGGGGCAATTATTTGGAAACCCCAAAAGTTGGGAATTTCAAGGTTTAAAAATACCCGAGTTGGGAAAATTTATGTCTGAAGAAAAATAATATTTTTAACAAATGAAAGCAAAAACACCAAGGTTATTAAGGGAAAATTAGAAATTGTCCAACTTGTAAACTTAAATTTGTGTGTTTGGTTTCAGAGTTCACTGCACACTTTCGACCGATATGACGCTAAGGCTCCAGATGGAGTTGACTAGTAGTCTGTAGCCGACACAACGCCAGTGGCGGAACTGTTTTATAAATTTCATTGTATTTTTTTATTGTGCCAAGCGAAAAAAAATTTTAACCGTGATCATTTCCTTAAAAAAAAAGTCCCACATTTTAAATATATAATAAATTGTTTAAATTAAGGAGCAATGTTTTCAGATTTCCAGCAGGCGCCTAAAAAAAATGGTCGCATCTGCTCATTCTGTTTTTCGTTATTGTCAAAGTTATATTATATGTTTTAACGTTCAGATTATCATTTAAAGAATTTTTAAATATATGGCGTTGCACTTTACGCGAACATCACACAGTGTTCTTTTTATTAAAATAACTTCTATTTTAATTGCGTTAGGTGTGATTGTCTAAATCAAAATCCTCTCCTTTTTATTCGAAAACACTTTTGTTTCATATAACCCTATTGGTTTTGCTTTCCACAATGTAAAATTTCTTCCAGCTAATATTCGAAGCGCCATGGCGCTTCGAATATATGAGACTGGCGCGCCAGTCCCATATAAATTTATCGTCTCGTGTCTAGGATTTTTTTTTTATTTTGTTTCGTTTTGTGATTAACCAATCACAAAATTGTGTAATGTTGACGCTGTGCGTTTCCTGTGTGTTTTTCTATAAAAAAATATTTTTTTTTAGTTTTTACCAGTTTCAAATAGAAACTTCCAGAACTTTCGATGGGGTTCTTTTATTTAAATCACCCCTCGGTTAAAAAAAATTCTCGGACTTCGATACGATTGCTACGAAAAATCTTATGCGCGGAGGACGCATCTTTCAGTACCTATTTTCTTTACCTAATTTTATGTGATATTTGTTTCGTTTTAACATTAACTTTGGAGGATTCTCTCTTTGAATACTTCTAAGTTTATTGAATTTATTTATAATAATTTAAATTCCTGTTTTTTTGCATTGATTAATTTAGAATTAAAATGGTTATTAATTAAAAAAAATTATAATTTAATTACTACTTGATAAATATGGTCATATTGGTATGTAGATACTTTTTATTTTTGAATATTATTTTATTATTGAATATTATTGAATATTATTTGAATATTATTTTATTATTATCTTAACATAAGATAAGCAATGGCTGTTGGGTTGGCACAACTGCCGAGTCCCTTTCACTTCCACTATTTACAGATCACGTTACATTTTTAGAACATGTCAGTATTTGTTATCCCCCCCCCTCCCTTATGACTTCCACAATAAAATTATCCTATAAAAAGTTGATAAGTTGGAACTAGGAATTTTTAGCACTGTTGTGTTCAAAATTTCCAATCGTTAAGTTTGGTTAATTAACATCGCACTTAGAACGGACACTGCACTGGAACATGCGTGCAACAAATGTTGCGTGCCACAACGTTTGTTCGGGAAGACCTTGAAGAAAAGACCTGGGAATAATGCCTCGTATTATATAATAAAGAATTTTTTAAAAATTTAAAATTACTACTTAAAAATTATTATTATTATTTAAAATTACTAATTTAAAATTGACAACAGCTACAGACTTAAATCCCAGTAAAATGTCAGCCAGGTTTGTTAATAATTTAAATTATGAAATGACTAAAGATTAACCTGCGAAAATTAAGCTTTTAATTTACTTCTTAATTATAATTTATATATAATATTTAATCAATTAAAATTATTAATTATAATTTTAATTTAAAATTACTGCTTAAATTAAAAAATATCATAAATTAAATTTACTAATTTAAAATTACTGCTTAAATTAAAAAATATCATAAATTAAATTTACTAATTTAAAATTACTACTTAAAAATTATTATGATTAATTAAAATTATTAATTTAAAATTATCAATTAAAATTGCTAATTTAAAATTATTAATTAAAATTAAAAATTATTAATTAAAATTGCTAATTTAAAATCATTAATTAAAATTAACAATTTAAAATTATTAATTAACTTTTGTTCAAATTATTAACTAAATTTTATTCAAATTATTAATTAAATTTAATTAAAATTATTAGTTAAAAAAATTTCAAATCAGTTATTAATAAAAAAAAAGTTATTTGGTTTTGGTCGTACCAAAAATAATTTATGGACCCCCCCCCCTTCGGACAATCCTGGCTACGCCACTGTTTTCTGGTATAAGTCAAGTGAAAATATTTATAATTTTTGACCAAATCATAATTTTGAATTACTGACTGTAAAAATTGACCATTTAAATTTTTATATTTTTTTTAACCTGTCTGTTTTTAAGTCTAGTGGAATCGTGAGGGAAAAAAACTAAATATTTGTTGTATTTTAAAATATTTCTATGTCTACCTATTACAGAAATCTGTGGAAGAGTTCCAGAAAACGTTTGTAGACCTCAGTGATTTGCAAAAACGTATTTTGGATACAGAACTTATAAAATGGAAGCGGGCACAACAGCTCGCTGGAAATGGTGAACATTTTCTCAACAATCTGGATCAAATTCAAGGATGGTAAGGTCATTACTAATTTTATACAGCATACCTTTTTTACAGTGACTCCCACAATGTAATGACCCCTTTCTATAATAACAGTCACTGAAAGTCTAAATTGGTTGATTAGTTTGTGTGTAATAAATTGTTTTAACTCATGGTGTTCCATGGCCACCCTGTAGTGTTCCATGGCCACCCTGTAGTGTTCCATGGCCTGCTATATTCCTTTTTGTTTACATACATATTTTATTGTTTTTACATTCAGACTTTATTGTAAGGGCACTTTATTAAATGTTGACCTGACTGCATACATTTTAGCTGTAGAATAACTTGTACAATACACAAATTGTTTATGATTTTTTATATATATATAGCTATAAAAAATTTTTTGGATTTAATAAGAACATTATTTTTGCATAAAGGGTTTACAAAACATTTCTCAACAATTAGGATCTACTGATTGTTTTAACTATATGTTTAAATTGAAGCATATGAATAGAAATTGGCTGATTTGTATATACATTGAAATGCACAATAGTTTAATTTTCAAATTTCTACAAGGTTGCTAGTATTTTCCATGCAGTATAAGTTGTAAAGAAAAAGAATTGAAGCATGCATTGCTTTAAAAATTGGAATTACCAAACAATGAAAATAAGTTTTTAATACTTGCTATATTTCTACTTCTACAAAATAGTGCTAGTGTTAATATACTTCGTAAACTGGAGATGCTGTATTATTTTATAATTGTTTTATTATACAAAATGTTTGTAAACCGATATGCATTAGGGTGGTCCAACCCCCCCCCCCCTAAAAAAATTCAAATGGTAACCCTAAATATTTTTACTTGCCCCAAAACATTCCCTTTCAACGTTGAAGAGAGTAGCTGTCTTCCTATCTTTATTGGAAATGGTGTAAAAGCACATGCATTGTACCTGGTCCGCAATTTCCCAACCATTGAGCATTCGCAATATTGTGGATGCCATTGCTTACCCAGAGCCAGTTGGATGTTTGGAAACACCTAATAATTTCTAAACATTGTGTCCTGTAACAAGAATAGAGAGACACTCAAGTTCTGCATGTATTATATGCATGTATTATATGTAATCTGTACATATAATTATAAAGAAAACTTTAAATACAGTGAGCTACCCTTAAATATCTCTCAATTAATCTGAGATATTTTATACAGGGATGTTTTGGGGTGAGTAAAAATATTTGGGGTTAGCACTTGAACATAAAAAAAGTTTTTTTAACCACACTAAGGTGCATAGCTCCATTTTAAAGAATTGCAAATGTATATATTAAAATTATAAATACTGGGTGCATGTGGATATAGATTATTTAAAATAGCAGTTTCTATATTATTTACTTATAAACATGTTGTATTTTTAACATTGGTTATGCTGTGCCATTGATATACTTTGGTATATTACTGGCTAAGTTTTTATTTTAATTTAAATGCTAGTCTTTATTTGAACAAAGTATTTTTTGGGAAAGCTATTTAAAGGAAAATATTCTGTTTTGCACATGTTCATTATAAAATGTCAGACATATTAAAAAAATGAATACCTAAATATTTTTACCTATATACTTTAGGTGTGAGGCATTAGCCGATATAATTTGGCAAAACAGACAACAAATAAGGCAAGTGGAGAACCTGGCCAGTCAAGTTCCTCTGAACATCCCAGGAAATGTGATGGAAAAATTGCCTCTGTTGAATAATCAAATTACTGGGCTCTTGAGTTCTTTAGTTACAAGGTAATTACATCCTTTGTATTTTTATATATAAAAAAATATTGAATGGATTATTTTGTTTTATTTTGTTGTGATTCCAACGTATCAAAGCGAAAAAGTAAATTGGACCTTTTTTTTTCGTTTGTTTTTAAGACTTCTCAAATTAACAAATTTTTCACTCTTACTCGTCTTGCATATTTGTAATTTGACATTTTTAAGTAATGACATAAAACAGCATCTCACTTTTATGTTATTAACACAACACCAAACCCCCTAATATACAGTATATTTGATTGCTTGTTTACTTTAAGCTAATAGTATTTTGATTTCACTTGCATATTTTAATGGCACATTTTTGGGGGGATTTCAATTTAAAAAGAACTGTAAAAAAATTGCTTTTTAGTTCATTAAATGTAACAATTTGAAAACAATTTTTTATATATTTTCTAACAAATGTTATGTAAGTTACATGGTACGTGTTTAGAAAACAATATTCAATGAAGTTTTTCTTATTTTGAAAATATATTTTGTATTGTAAAATGGAAAGATGAGTGTAGTGTGTACTGAAACCGTGAAGTAAATATCTTTTCCTCGTTTTCAGCACCTTTATTATTGAGAAACAGCCACCTCAAGTTTTGAAAACAAACACTAGGTTTGCAGCAACTGTCAGACTACTTGTCGGCTCAAAGCTGAGCGTGTATATGACCCCACCTCAAGTAAAAGTTACAATAATAAGGTAAATGTGAATGGATAACTATTGTTTAATCTCTATATATTTTTATTTGAAGAAAAATAATAAATAATAAAATGTTCTATTACATATTCAAATAATGTTGTTTTAAAAATAAATTATGTATTCATTTTCTGTGATTGTATATTGTGTGTGTTTTTATATATTTTTGATTAATGTTCCTTGAAAATTTTTAGTGAAGCACAGGCTATTGCACTGTTGAAAAATGATAAAGTTGGACCTGGGTATGTATGATTTCTGTAGTTAAAATGCAGTGATTCCTTTGCTTTCAATTCTCACATTTTAATTTATATATAAAATTTAAAATTAATGAATTTCTTTTTTAGATGCTTAGCAAATGCTTTTATTTTAAATATCCACAATTCAGAAATATTGCGCTGTTATTTACATGAAATTTTTTTTCTCTTGTTAAAGTGGCATATTTTCATTAAAACTATATTAAAAATTGTCTATTAGACTTTATAATCAATTAGTATATGATTTTAAAATCTGCAATGATCCTATAAATAAAGCAGTTAATTTATTTGAGCTTGACATATATTATTGCTAATTGTTATTAAATAGTTATCATATTATAATCTAATATCTTTATTATCAGCAAGGAAAACATTAACACTGTAATAAAAGACTTTCTACTTATGACTCCCTAACATGACTTTAAAATGACAAACTAAACAGAAAGTCTTCTGTTTTGCATTTGTAATAGTTCTTTACCTTGATCCAGTTTATGTCAAACAGCTTAATCTAATTATATTTCGTGTCTCGCATCCCAAGATCGATAACTTTTCTATGTCATTCCTTAATTAGTTATGTCTACCTGTGTTACACACCCCTTTTTTAATAGATTGGCAACTGTAATAATATAATAATTTTTTTGACTTTCGAAAAATGGAATATTTCTCTTCGGGATCTCAAAAAAAATATTGCCAAAAATATTCAAAGGGAGAACTAAGAGAAAAAACAGGAGCATTGAAAATTTTGTAATATTATTGCATACCTATGCAATAAATTTTTTCTTCTTCCAGCCGAATAAAGACGAATTGTTTAATGCATAACATTTTTCTACAACGAACAAAAGAAATCAAGAAGGCATTTAATGTCTTGCACAAGTCAATTTTATACTTTCAATGTATTATGAGACTTGTGTGATGAAAAAATATTTGTCTCTGTTTACCCCCTAATGCTCATGGACATGATATGCCCAATGGTCTCCAGTGCTACAATGCTTTCAATTTTAAAATTCATGAAGATACTTTATTTTTAGCAACTTCTTTACAATTAATTAAATATCTTGAATTTATATGAAAGAGCGTGCACAGAAAAAATATATTTAAATATCCCAGCAGAGAAAACAACTGCGCAAATTGCAAAGATCATGTGAGCGTCGGTGGGTTAAAGAAAATATTTAAATTAGGGATGAAACGGATATCCGGTAACTATCCGGTATCCGGCTTATCCGGCTGATTTTTAACTATCCGTTAATTTTTAACTATCCGTTACTAACTAACTATTTAAGTAAAATGCCGGATATCCGGATGAATAAAACATTGAAGTTTTTTTTTTTTGTGGCGGTGAATTATCTTTGCTTTAAGTATTTTCCTGAAAATTTTACCAATGTATTAACAGTGTGCAGATTCTCCCTTGAATTTTTCTCGTTTTTATTTTTAAAATTCTATTACATTTTTTTTTTTAACGAATCGCTATGGTTGAGGTTCATAACATCTCACAACTAATATAAAGTTGAAATAAAAATAAATTTCTCAAAAGTTTAAGCAAACTTAAGTTTTTATGTTTGGAATGAAAGGGCATATGGTAAAAATATAATTATTCAGAAATTGAGTTTAAAGTGTACAAAACATACGCCCATTTCTAGCAGCACCCTAGACTAATCCTTTGTTAATAAAAAAGTTTTTTGAATGTTTATTCAATCTTGGTATCACCTTAAAGGTAAGGAATTGGGGAATATTATAGAATAAAAAAATATTTTGTAATTTTTGACCGATTTCCGTTTTTTCTAGTGTGTATGAGAATACATTTTCATAAAAAAGAAACTGCCGGATATCCGGCAAAATCCAGTTCGGATATCCGATATCCGGTTTGTAATGTGCGCCGGATATCCGATATCCGGTATCCGGCAAAACCACTATCCGGTTCATCCCTAATTTAAATAAAATTTTAATCTAGATTTAATTTTGGATTATTCGTTTGCCTAAGTAATGTTGAAAAGAAGGTGGTTTAATGTTAGAAATTACAGACAAAATGATATATGTACATTGTAAACACAAATATTTTACTTCTGTATTAAAAAAAAAATCAATAAAATATTTTAACAATGCAAACAAACTTTTGACAACATGAAAATTTAAATAACTTTAGTGTGATTTAATGTTTTATAGCTTTTTTTTTTGCTACAGGGAAGCGAGTGGGGAAATTCTAAACAATATGGGTACTATGGAGTACCACCAGGCAAAAAAGGAACTAAGTGTCAATTTCCGCAACTTGGTACGTATGAGTTTGTTGAATGATTAGTGAAAAATTTAACGTAATTGCTCTTTTATTAATTTGAGTTTTCTTTTCTAGCAACTTCGTAAAATTAAGAGGGCTGAAAAGAAAGGAACTGAAGTAAGTGAATATTTTAACACAGTGTAATTCTTTGTCAAGGAGACTATAGTAATAGAAAGTTGTGCCGTTTCCAGCACTTACTGACGGAGGGCGGTGCTCTGAACATTTTTGTGTCGTACTAACTAACTTAGCCGCTCCTTACTCTGTGGGTTTTCTGACCATTCTAATTGGCTGTCTGTTTTGATGGGACAATTTATGTTTTCAGATTAATAAGGTAGCTAATCTAAGGACTAATGAAGTCTTGAATGACGGAAAAATGAATGATCCACCAGAATTTTTTTTGTAAAGTGTTACAAAATCTGCAAAAAACCATTAAGATACTGTTAAAAGGCATTACCGACATTAGACACCCACAGAATACGGAGTGGCTACGTCATTATGATGTCAAAAATTTCCTGCCCTGTGTTAGAAAGTGTCGGAGACGGCACACCTGTTTCTACTATTCTTATATAGTCTTACTATTACTATAAGTCTCCACTCTCTTTGATTCTTTAGATAATTTTCTAATATTTAAAAATATCTATTTTTTATTGGTTATAATTTTTTTTTATTTCTTGAATAACTGTTAAGGAATTTTTCTTGGTATTATTTAAAAAATTTTGAAAATTAAGATAAAATAAGATCTAGTTACGTTTTACTAAAAATAAGTGACATCTTTCTTATCATGTTAAAAAGAAAAATGAATGTTGCATTAAATGCTCCAGTAACAATCTGCTCCAAAGTGCATGCAATATTTTTAAAGAGGTGTATGAGAAACACCTCTTTAAACATATTCAAACAACTTTGTAATATTTTTAATATTAGAGTACATTAGAATTCTGATCTGTACCTAAATCTAAATTAAATATTTGAACCCTTCAGCTTTTTGGCTTTAAAAGCTGGGCTTGTAACACTTGCATCAATGCTTTTCTAAAAGTTTTTATGTCCTCATTTCGATATTTGCTAGTTTTTTTCTTTCATATTTCTATTAATGTATTAAGTTAACTATACTATATATTTTTTATGTTTAATACATTTAAACTTTGTCTTTGATCACATTTTAAGTTTAGTGACTTTTTAATATTTAAATATTTGAACTTGCCATACATGGTTTATTGTAATGCTGTTTGAAGTCTTCATTGAGATATACTTTCTTTTTACGTGACTTCAGATCTATGGAAGTATTATTTCATAAGTTAATTAATATATTTTTTAACTACTGAGTAATTTTAGTTTATAGATTTCACTGTGTTAGTACAATATTCATATTATGTGATTAATATTAATTATGATTGAGCAATGAATATAATATTTGAAAAACAACAACATTTGTTTTAGGTAAAATATAATGATTTTTTCTAGCGTAAATTTGCCTTATTATATATATTTTCCTTCATTTTATTTACAGTCAGTAATGGATGAAAAGTTTTCACTACTATTTCAATCTCAGTTCAAAGTTGGAGGTGGGGAGTTGGTGTTTCAAGTTTGGGTAATTCATTTAATTTTTTTTGTATCATGTTAAAATCTTAAAAATTTCCTCATTTATAATTACGTCAATGCCTTAGAATGCTCTTTCTAAAGAAATCTAACAATACTTTTAACTGGACAATATAGTTAAAATTATAAAACTTCTTTTCTTATGCCTCTTGAATAATTAATAGGTTTTTTGTTTGAAGTTTTTAAAATGTTATCTTGTGGAACAATCACAGTAAAATCCATGCTTTCTCCAAAAGTTTAAAATTGAAAATATGGAAATGTTTTTATGCTTTTCTTGACATTTTAGATTTTGCATGTCTTTCAATGAAAGTGCTTATTTTGTAGACCTTGTCCCTCCCCGTGGTTGTCATTGTCCATGGTAACCAGGATCCTCATGCTTGGGCTACTATCACTTGGGATAATGCCTTTGCAGAACCCGTATGTATAAATTTTTTTAATAAATAATCTCGTTGTAAGTAGATTAAATAGATTATGTTTTTTGCCAAACCATTTTGTAACTTATGATTTGTACATTTTATATTTTTAACAGTACTTGGAAATATTTTAGTATTGAAACATTTAAAATTTTATTAACATAATGCTCTTTTTTTGTTAATATTACTGCAAGATTGATTTTTTAAAGATTCCTCATGTGTTAACATGACAGTTAATTGCAAAATTTTATGATGTTTTACGTTGCTAATGTTCTGTAGGATATTTAAGTTCGTAATTTTTTTCCATTCTTTTTACTTAGCCATATTTTTTAATATTAAATTTAACTAATTTAATTGGTTTTACTTATACTTTAAAAATTTTAGTCAATTTTGTTCAGCACTAAAATTTCTCAAATTGCAGGGAAGAGTTCCGTTTCAAGTTCCGGAAAAAGTTTGCTGGAAGGAGGTTGCTGAAGTATTGAGTACCAAGTTTAAGGCTGGCACAGGACGACCACTTTCTGAAGATAATCTGCAGTTTTTAGCTGGAAAAGTTTTCCGAAGTCAGTATTATATTTTAGTTGTACATTTGTAATGAATTTGAAAATTCTGTTTTATTATTGACATATCTTTAAAAAACATACAACAATTAATATATATTGTTATATATAAAATTAACAAACTTATATGATAGTTTTTTTAACTGTGTTTAGCTTTGTTTTTAAAAAATCTCAAATTTAAGTTTAATAGTGTAAATAAAAAATCAGTATTGTTTTTGATTTAATTTCAAATAAAAAGTTATAATTTACATCTCTTGTATAATTGTTTTTTATGCACATGTTTAACATTTGTAAGCTCTGAGATTCATACTAAGGATTTCAATGCATGCAAAAATCAAAAGTTGTTTTGCAATTTTTTATATTTATTTGTTACATGTGCTTATTTTAATTCTATGTTGTTCGCAATTTTTCTGTATAAAATTAATTAGGTTATTGTTTTGACTTGAACTATTTTGTAAATTGGTGTCATTGGATTATTGCGTAAGCATGAATTTGAATTGAACTCCAAGGCTTAAATAAATTTTTAATTTCGGCTAATTTTTTTATTACTCTTGTAGAAATTCTCTTCATACATTCAACTTGTTATGGTAGAATTATATTTATTTACATGATAAGGGATAGCTTATACTTACTTTGTATGATATTTACATGACATTTACTATATCCGATAAAGGATAGGCTATGCATAAGTGTCTTGCTTTTGTGAAATTGAAAAAAAAAAATTGTAAAAAATCTTTACATTGCAAAATTTTTTGAAAATTAACTGTTAGAAAATATGAATACCTATCTCATAAAAAAAGAATGTTTTGTGTTGCCACTTTTAATCATTTATCATTTAAATCATTTATTTATCAAATATAATTTTGGTTTATAGGTTATTATTTACAAAATGTATTGGAATTTACTTATTGTGAAATTTTTGTATTAATATTTTATTTTGCAAATGCTTATTTTTTATGTTTAAATTCGGCGAGGACTTATTTATGTTACAATTTTTAGTAAAGAGTCTATTATTTTTTATTTAGGATTGTATAAAAAGTTCTTAAATAGAATTAAAAAATATATATTCCTGTCTTTTAACACTTTAAGAGTAAGTGTTTGTCGTTTGCAAACTAATTTTTAAATACCATCTTGTACTTCAATTTAAGACATTAAATTAAACAAAATGTCAATATCATGTTAAGTTTTATTTTCGAAGCAATTTAAAAAAAATTATACATACATTATTAAGGATTTGATAATGGCGAAGTGCAGAAACATAATTTCATGATAGAATTCTTGAGTTATGAGATTATAAAAATAACATTAATGAATCTATGCTTTAAATTCCAAACCCAGGAAATTCAAATACAAGTATTTTCTTGTTAGACTGTATAAACAGTAATTTCTAGATTTTTTACTTATAATTTGTAAAAATTCAGAAATATATACGAAATTTTAATTTTTACTTTACTACTGTTTTAATTTTTATTTTAAAATAAATTGATGTGAGCAATTTAAACAGCCCATTTAAAGTTTTCTTCCTTTCCAGGTTCTCAGTTTGTGGATGCCACTGCAATGGTGACCTGGTCCCAGTTCTGCAAGGAGCCTCTCCCTGAACGTAACTTCACATTCTGGGAGTGGTTTTACGCCATCATGAAAGTCACCCGCGAGCATCTCAGGAGTCTGTGGAATGACGGGTAAGAAAAAAATATTTTAGGATATTATCAACTATTTCATCCAGTAAATTCTATTATTAAAAAAGCTTCCTCAATATCATTAGAAAAATGATGCTTTTGTCTTGTACATTTATTTTTCTTGCATTCTAACATATTATAACATAGAACATTGTTCTTTTATATCACTAAAGGGAACAGTGTAGGCAGTATTGCCCATTACTTTTTCACCCAAAGGTTTCATTAAAAATGTTAGTCATTACTGTGGAATTAATAAATGCAACATGGTTCGCACGGTCCTTAAAAGTCCTTAAGAACTACTTAATTTAGATGGGTCCTTAAAGTCCCTAATTTTCAACTAAGGTCCTTAATTTTTGTCAAACATGAGGTTTTTTTTACTGATTCACATGGGTGGTATTTTTTCGTGTCTTATCCGAAATTCCGAGTTTTTTAAATTATCGGAATGTAGAATTCTGGATTTTACTTTGACCGTGTCCACACTTTTGACTGTTATACGCGAGTGTAAATCGGCAAGACGAGAAAATGTGTTAATAGACCGATTTAGTCTTAGAAAAAATAATAGTGAACTTTTGACCTCAGTTGTCCAATTTTTTAGTCAATGGTATTTCATTATCATACACGACACTTCATTAGAAAATCACAGTTCGTTTGTTGTTTTGTGAAGAATTGATACCCATTCTAGAAAAACGGGGAAATTCACAAGAATGTAGGATCTTTAACATTTACAGGGATGGGAATTATGCTCCATAGTTTGCCGGACACATCCTCATTTACGTGCGATTCTCCGCCAAAAAATATAAGAGGTCATTAAAAAGTTATGGAGAGGTCCTTAAAAAGTCCTTAAGAACTGCTTGATTTTTCCTTTTGTTAATCTGTATGAGCCATGTGCAAAATGATATGGACCCTCTACCCCTATTACTACCAATAATAAACCCATCCAAAATTATTAGGTTTTTAAATTTTCGATGGAATAAAGTAATTGTGTGAACATAACTTGAAAAGGATCTCCTAAACCGTCAAACACTAAAAAACTTTTAACCTTATAAAGGTGTGTGGTAGATAGTAATAGGAGGAAAGCCATGCTCAAAGTTATTGCCTTAAGTGGAAAAGTAGCAGTTGACTTTTAGGGCTCTAGTTTATAGAGCTTTGACTTAACAATGAGAATAGCCTCTGCATGAAATACATAACAATGAGAATAGTCTCTGCATGAAATGTTTTACTATAAAAAGGAGGCTGATGGGTTATGCATAAATGTCGTCGTTTCACATAAAACAATGGTGTTAACTGTAATTAAAAATCAAACCTGATAGAGACCTTTGTAAAAAAAGGTCCTAATAAAAGCTGTTTGCAGGAAATCCAAAATATTTATATCTAGAGACAAAAAACATCAGACATCATCTCACAAAATGTAATGGGAGTTTCCTTTTCTTCTTCACACGTGGGACAGATATTAGTGTCATCAAATGTAAGTCAATAAATCATTGAGAAAGGCCCAATTACAATTTTAGGGGATTTTTGCCCAACATTTGAGTATCTTTAGTTCCCAAATGATACTTTTGTATGAAACCATTTATTTCCCAATATATCCACTTAATATATTCAAATTGTATTTTAATTATTTCAGCTTGCACACAAGTATATAATACAAGGTGGTCACAAATTATTGGGTGATGGTCATTGTTTGTCTGTATCACATTTAGCTGTATAGTATTGGCATAATGAAACTTTTTTTTACCCAAATACTTTGCTTATATTTTAAGCAAGTCAGCAACAACAAACAAAATAGTTAAAGCATAGATAAAAAAATTGGTTTTATGTGTAGTTAAATGCAATAACAATGATCATCACCCAACAATTTGTGGTCGATCACCCTGTATATATATGAAATTTTGTTTCTCTGAGATGTCACGTTAATTCAATTTCTATTTAGACTCATCATTGGGTTTATCGGAAGACATCAAGCAGAGGACATGCTTTTGAAGAAGTGCAATGGCACATTTTTGCTTCGCTTTAGTGATTCTGAACTTGGAGGTGTGACTATTGCATGGGTCACCGATTCACAGCAGAGAGGTAAGTCATGTTTTAGTTGAACCAGAGCGTATTTTAACATGGGGACCAGTCAATACTTTCGTCGCCCAGTGCAAATTCTTTTCACCCAGTGAAACCATTTTTGTTGCATAGCTATAAAAAAGTCATAATATTCATTAATAACAATATATTTTAATCCATACAAGACTTGTGTGTCACATTAGTAGAAATCTAACATTTTAATAAAACAATTACGATATATGAGAAATTCTTTTAGCGTTTATCATTGGTATTGTAATATACAGGACAGAATAGATTCATTTATATAGGGCTTTCTTTACCTCTATTTTTAAGCAACAAAGCTGCAATTGGGAGTAAATTTTATGCCTTCTCGTATATGTTGACTATTTATAAAAGATTGAAAGTTGATATTAAGGCCTGATGGGTAAAATGAGATATTTCTTTGACTATATAAAAAAAGTTGGACATTTCAGGAATCGGCACGTCATTTCTCGAAGTGAATTTTTTATCGCATGAGGGAAGTTATTTCAATGTTTAGTTGCCCGGTGACAATTCTTAAAAAAATACCATGTGTTAAATAGTGTACAAGTTGCCATTTTGGCATAATGTAGTGTTTTAAAAATGCGATTACAATTGTTATTTCCGAATATATGTTAGAAATAGTTGACTCAAAGGAGAGTATCAACTAAATATCTTAATGAACCATTAATTGTTTATGAAAATTAACATAATTTTTGTAAAGAATTTTTTTTCTGTGGTACTTTTATGAAAATAAAATTAAAAAGAGCAAAATTCAATTTTGTCAAGGAATCAAATTGTTAATGAAGATGAACATAATTAGTTAAAGAACTTAAATATTTTTTATAAGTGAAGTTAAAGGAACAAATATCAGTGAGCCTACACAATTTGCATAATTTTAGATAGGCATGTAAATGAAATATTTTTATTTCATATTTGGTTGACACTATGTAAAACTTGGAGGATGCAGGGACGGGAATTCTGCGCCAATTGCGCCAGAGAGCGCCAAAAGTGGTATCCTGCGCCAACCTGCTACAAAACCACATTTATGTGCGATTCTGCGCCAATTTTGTTTTAAATCCTTGTTAAACACGTGCGCCAAATGCGCCAAGTCTTGGTGCCCGTTTGTCTGGCCATAAACGAAGTTAAGGCAACCTTAGGAAGAGGAAATGGGAGAAAATTTAAGCAAATTTTTCTCAAGTTTAAATAGTATTTGTAGAAATGTTGAGTACGAATGGAGTATAAGCATGCTATACGTCAAGCAGAGAAATGGAATAATTCCCATTTATATTCTTTTGTTATATATTTTCATTCATGGAAACCTCGAACTTGTAGAAATTCGTTAAACGCGATCTGCTGCGACCTCCGTTGGAAGACTTTCAATCCTTTTGCATCCGATATACAAGTTCATTATATTTCACTGCTTCCTGTTTTATCATGATTTGTTTTGCACTACTTAACAAAATTACATTACATTTTTCGAAAATATAATTTAATTCACGAAATTGAAATTTAGGACTTGTAATTTTCAGTAATAAAAATGGATTTTTTTAAAAAAAATCTTGTTTGGATGGTATTAAAATTCCAATTTAATCCTTTTTTGTTTAATTGTTCATATATTTTATTAAATTAATTATTTTTATTGGAAACTTTTCTTTCTAACAACCCTCCAACTTAATAAAAAAAAATTGCTTTTATTTAGCTTTTTGAAAGTTTTCAAATTTCTCATTAAACTAATTTTTAAGATAATAACTTAAGTGTAATTTTTAATGATTTAGATTAACATGCTTAAAATATAGCAAGGTATGTTTTCTATAAATTTATTACTATTTAATAAATCTAGTTTGTGTGGAAAAGTTAAGGAATTTTATATCCCTTAGACAGTGGTGACATTCTAAATTGTCTTTTTCATGTACAAGGTATGTGATATTGTAGTTTGTTAGTGTTTTGGTTTATTGATAAACCACATTTTACTAAAAAATTCAAAATTGAAAGTTAAGTATATATTGTAAAATATTGTGTAAATGGGTTAATTCTTAATTAAAAACTTTTGGTTAAATATTTTTAACTGCTTTAAATGGTCTCATAAAGCTTAAGAGTATAAAAAAGATGTAAACAGCAGTGTTCACTCTAGGCGTTTTTTGAAGGGCGGTCCGCCCTGCCCGCCCTTTTTTCATCTTGATAGCGCCCTCATGCTCCTTTTTCAAAAATGCCGCCCTCTTTTGAAAAAATTCCGCCCCTCTTCCCCTTTTCAGTCAAGCACAAGCATCCTTGCTTCCCTAGCTGTCTTTAAAAAAGGCATGAATTAAAAAATTGCATGTAAACTGGAATTAAGTGAATTATGACAGTAGAAAAAACAACCTACTTTTTAACTGCACCTGTTGTGCAATCACGATGATTCCGCTTTAATTTCGAGCCTGGGGCATTCCACAATCCTATTGAGTGCCTGTGCTCAAATATGAAATGCATAAGTTTTTTTCTGTGTTTTTTTTAAAAGAGATGGTTTGGGGTGAGGCTGCAAGATTAGGCATTTTATTACGAAATTTTGGATTTAAGTAGCCTTTTCATCAGTTTTGTAAGAAGTTTGATTAGGGCAACTTACATATTTGGTTTTTTAGGAAAAAATTAATTTACAAATGTTAAATATTTTATTTTAAGTAGTATATTCATAAAGAGACATGAATATTGTATGGGTATTTCCTTCGAGATAGACCCCGAACCGTCAACAATATCCTAATATGCAGAAGTAGCGCAATGTCAACCAACTTTGGAACTTTTTTTTGTTTGGTCACGTGTACGATGTGTCAATGGGTGAACATTCCGACGCCAAACTTTTTTTTTTAAAGTGCCCTTTTAAAAACAAGAAATGTCTATTCAAAAATAGGGTGCCCTTTTATCGCCAACAGCGCCCTGCCCTTTTTTATTTCTAGAGTGAACACTGAAACAGCAAAATACAGTTTTAGGGTTTTTCACTCCTTAGTTGAAAATATTATTTATTTACGAAATTGAAGTTTGTTATATTTTATGTAATAACAATGGACAATTTGAAAAAAGCTTTTTTTTTAGGGATTTGCAATTCGTTTTGGCATTAATATTTGATTTAAATGTTTATATACCATTTAATAAATCTTTTTGTGTTTGAACCCCTCACGCCTACGCTTAACATGTTTAAAATAAGTAGTAACATAGGTTTTCCATCAAATTATTACTCTTTAATTCTAAAGTTTGTGCGAAAAATTAAGTAATTTTATTTCCCTTAGACAGTAACAACCTTCTTAATAGATTTCATGCACAATATATGCAAGATTGCAACACTGTTTTGGTTTTTATAAACCACATTTCAGTGCGGGAAAAAATCAACATATGAAAGTTAAGTATATATTGTAAAAAATATTGAAAATTCAATAATTCATAATTAAAAACTAATTTTTGTTGAATATTTTCAACTGTCTTTAAACTGTCTCATTTATAGCCTCTACTGGTTTTGATTTATTGCATAAAAAATGGCATAAATAAGCAATAGAGACCTTCAGGGTTTTTACACCTTGGGTAGTGTACCACATCTGATTTAAAATCGAATGTTACAAATTTTAATTGCTACAATTATTGTTTAATATGCTAAAATTCACTGCTACATTTTATTGCATTCTTGCTACAAATCTACAGTTTTCTGTTACAATTTGTCGCGTTTCTGCTCCAAAACTTAAATTTTGCTGCTCCAAAACGCTACAATTTATTGCGTTCCTGCTGCAAATATTCAGTTTTGCTGCTACAATTTGTCGTGTTTCTGCTCCAAAACTTAAATTTTGCTGCTCCAAAAATTGCTCCAAACTGGTCTTTAGCACTTCCCATCCCTGAGGATGTAAAATTAAGTTCAGACATTGTATAACAAACACGTTTTATAATTTTAA
Organism: Troglohyphantes excavatus; assembly: GCA_963932185.1. Lineage (NCBI taxonomy): Eukaryota > Metazoa > Arthropoda > Arachnida > Araneae > Linyphiidae > Troglohyphantes > Troglohyphantes excavatus. The sequence goes on from OZ010677.1 coordinate 40,025,060, forward strand.
TTATCAAAATATTTGCTGTTGATATCTAAGTGATAGTTTCACACCTTTTATTAATTTTAATATTTTATGCACAATGAATTCCTTTTGTATAATAGGTCCAAATTTCACTGATTGAATTTTCAGGGTACATATAGTAAAATATAATTCTTAATGCATTCTAACTTTGTCAATTAAGGATTTTTCAATGAGGTATTTAATATGTTAGATATATAATAAAACAACAAAGAAATAAATTGCTTACACTTTTCATTCAGGGGCATATAGTGAATTTTAAAATATAATTCTTAATGCATTCTAACTTTGTCAATTAAGGATTTTTCAATGAGGTATTTAATATGTTAGATATATAATAAAACAACAAAGAAATAAATTGCCTACACTTTTCATTCAGGGGCACAAAAAGTAAAGTTGTTATAAAAAAAATCATGCACATCCCAATAATCCCCTTAGAGTTATGTGAATACATAAATTAAAATCTCTGGTTTATTTGTTCCTGTTAAATGTTTTCTACTCGCAACAACAAAAATAAAATTGGGGTGCATTTTAAAATTAATTTTAAGTACTGAATTGTCACATTTAAACTGATAATCATTTATCAAATTTTAAATTTCAATTTAATTTGAGAGAAATAATATCTAGTTATTGTTCACATTTCTTGTATTAAATTTGATTATGTCTTTGTAGAGGGTCAAGAAGTCTTTATGGTCCAGCCTTTTACTGCTAGAGACTTCTCTATCAGACCCATTGCAGACCGAATTTATGATCTCAAGAATCTGCTCTACTTGTTCCCGGATATACCAAAAGATAATGCATATGGAAAATACTACACACCATTTTCGGGTAATTCTTATTTTCTTTATAATCTGAGTGTGATACAAAATATTTGCATTACACAAAACTACTATTGTTTTCACTGAATGTGAATTTAAAATTTATTATTTTTCTAAAACTGGCTTTTTTAAGAATTTTTAAATTAAATTTTTATATCAATCTTTTGAAATAAACATTGAAGCTATTAATTTGAAAAATTGTTTACATTTTGTCCATGAATTTAGTATTACCTTGTTAGGAAAATTAGGATTTAGTTAACAAGATGTATGCTGTCTGTGGCTATATCTAGTAGATTAATAACAAAGTTAGAAAATTAACTACTTCCACTAGGGTTTCCGCTCACCTGAAAAACCTGGAATTGTCAGGAAAAATGAAAATGATTTACTGTCAAAGAAAACATACAATTTTCTGGAAAAAGTCAGGGAAATTTTCTAAAATATTTAGTTGAAAGTGACTTGGCATATTTCTTTCCTTGTTTTCTTTTCGTTATAAAGATATAAATTTGTAAAAATTATAATTTCTCAATTTTTTTATACTTTGGTAGCTTATTATTTGCAGGCACTTTATTTTTATATTTTATTTTATATTAATATTTAAAAAAACAAACTTTTCATTATTTCTCATTCTGAAGTTTTTTTTAAAACCTTCTGGAAAACCTGTAAAAGTCAGGTAATTTTAATCTTGGATGTTGAGTGGCAACCCTGTTCTACAGATAACTATAAAGCTTTAAAATTTTTAATTGTATGTAACATTTTTAGGTGATGCAAATGCCAATGGTTATGTTAAGCCGGTTCTGGTTACCCATTTACCTGGGTATGTATACTTATTTTTAGTATTGTAGTTTCTATTTATATGTTTATTGAATTGAATACTCTGTTTCTGCTGCTTCAATTTTGTTTTATATTTACAAGGGTGGTAATTAGAAAAAATATTTATTTTAATAGTTTCAAAGTATTGTGAAACTATACATTTGGTTTCTGCTCCTGCTAATAATGCCAAATCATTTAAGGATTTTGTAAAATCTATTTCTCAACTGCATATAGATGTTGTGATTCTTTGTACATGTAACAAATTAAATTGCAACATCTAAACCAGCTTTACTGTTATTGTGCGTAAGGGTTATATTAAGAACATCAAATCGGCAATTTGAATTGGTCAGTCAATACTATAATTCTAATTGGTCAATTAGAATTATGCTAAGGGACAATAACTTGTTTCCAGCTCCTAATGAGGGAAAATGGAATTCAGAAAAAACTTAGAATTGTTAAGAAAAATGAAAATGACTTAAAAATTTTGACAATTATCAGTGAAAAAAAAAATTGGGGAAATAATCAGAAAAATTTAAGCTGAATGTGTTTTGTGATTTTTCAATCATAATCACTAATATAATTTTCTTTTATTTTGGACGGAATAAACTTGAATTCACTAGGCTAATGATTACTGGTAATTCATTTTAACAGGTTTTAACGTTAGTGTTTTTTTTTCTTTACAACATATAATTCTTATTGAAATTCCCTCAAAAAGTCAAGGAATGTTACAATTTTGCATGTGAAAATTGTGTTTTACTTATAAATCCAATTTGTTTTACTGTGACAAATTTCTTCACACACGCTTTCTGAAGCTCTCTTTTTCTGTAGATTGCCTGGATTATTTGGATACGATAGCTACCCCAACACGCCTCAGTCCGTCCTCCAATCGCCTGAGCCTGGATATCACGATTCACATAGTTCAGACATGCAGTAAGTTTCTTGGGCCCTGTCTTTTGGAACTGTTACATAAAGGAACCATATCAGAATAAGTGCCTCTTTGGGTTGGATCATCTGCTCTGAATTTGTCATTATTTTATAGACTCCTTTGTTACGTTTGTATTGTCTCATACTATATTTGAAATATGTCAATTCTAAGAGAAATCTTCCATTAGTTTAGGACTAAGATTTAGTAAGGGTTTAAATTTTTTTTTGTGATCGCTTATTGAGATTTAAAATGTGTAATTGCTTATCACATGGAAATTTCTTTGAAAAAAAAAATGTTGATGATCAGTATTGTTATCATTAAAATGATATGCAATGCTAAGGCTTTTTCGGGGATTTAGCCATTTAGGTTTATTTATGAACCAACATTATAACTGAATCTACCGTTTTAGAATGTTTTTTTATTATGTTAAAATTTCTTCAAACAATAATTTTCAGTACATTTCAATTATGAGAAAATAGAAAGAAGACTTTCAAAATAAGTTTTTTGACACATCAACTTTTTTTATAAGTTTTAATTTTAAAGTAAATGAAAATCATCCATATTTTTGTATTGAAAATTTAGTTTTATAACATTTTATAAAATGCTGGCGTATTTATATTTTAAATTATAGCAATTCATTTATTTCACTACACTATTCATTATTAATGAAATCATTCAATGTCAAGATAGAAATAGATTAAGTGGTAACTTTTTATGATCATGGTACCTTTTAGGTAGTGGTTACAAACATAGATGACGAGCTTTGGGGAGCTTTCAAGGTCAATGGTACAAATACTTTTAGGTGCAGTTTTTGCATCTGTATCCACAAATATTCGATATTTATGCTACTTGACTCTACTCATTGTTGTATGTTGCATGGCCTTAACGAATTCCTTAAATCTGGTTGTTTTGTAAACATTGGATATGTGTGTCTCCATTTTGTATAAGTCGCAAGTGCTGTGGATTTTTAAACAGGGATTTTAAAGTTTCAAGTATTCAGTGTGCTATTTACTATGACTTGAATATTGAGCATTAAACCTTATAAGCTCCTTTTTTTGCAATCTATAGTTGTCGAGACAGCTTTTCGCTGTTTAATTGGGATTTTTGGTAACCTGTCTGGAAGGTGCGGTTTCTTACAGTTACAACAAATACTACTTAACTGCGTGTAATTGTATTTGGAGCTAGAATTGGCATATATTTGTAGATTAAGTCTGCAAATATATATACTTTTTTGCACTGCTGTTATTTAAAATAATCGAATAGGCTCATGTGGTGCCATACATGTTTTTCTTAGCTTATATATGTGAAAGATAAAAACTTTTTTCAAAAGATGCTTTTGCGATTATGTTTTGAAAATTTTAAAAATATGCTTAGCATTGTTTTATATCCATTTTATACAAATGAAAGTTTTGTTAATTGCTTTTTAAAGTTGGACAATTATACTTTTTGTATGTACTCAACTTGAATTATAAAAATTCACTGATGTTTATGCCAAAGCTAATACTCTTTTTTTATTTTTAATACTCATTTCAGCTGTTATATGTTTAGGGAAAAAAAACTTGATTTCTTTAAATTTTGTTGAAATTATATAAATTTAGAATAATTAAAATTAATTATTAATACAAGGTTAACATTAGCACACTAGAAATATTTGGTAATTTTTTCGTGTAAATGAAAAAATGAAATTTCAAATTTATTTTTAAATTACGTCACTACAACAAAATTTAATAAAGTAGGGATTGTTCTCCTTGGTAACTGAAAACTAATTAAAAGTACTTAGTGATAAATTAATCATAACATATATTAACTATATATACAACTGACAGAAAAGCCTAATAGCAAGTAATTAGGAAGCTCTTAATAATTACAAATACACCAATTTTATTATTTACTGCAACTATATTTTAACAACTAGGCAAAACTTGTGTTTTTTAAGCTATAATGTTTAACATTCTATGCTATGTATGTACTCATGGTGCATGATTTGTAATAAAAAGTATTTCAATGCATGAAAGATTTTAATTATTAAAAAAAAGTTTTTTCCAATTCTAAATTTTTTTGAAATGGAGGCAAAATTATTATAGCTTGAAAAATATTATGGTAGTTTTTAAAACTAATTTTTAATGTAGTTGTCATTGATTATATGTAAAATGAACTATTAATTATTAAATATAAAAATCGTTTTGTTTAATGCATGCTATTTTATATATAAAGAAAATTTAATGTTATACAAATCTTGGTGTTGCATTGCTTTTACATGTTGTAAGATGTGTGCTTTTTGTGATAAATGCCTCAATATTAATCAAGATTTTGGTATATTATGCTAATTTTATTTTTAAAAACTTATCAAAGTACTTATAATACAAGGTACAAAACATCGACTCTTGTTTAGATAATATATGTTTATGAAATCCTTGTTTTGGTTTTAGTTACATTATAAAATATGTTTAATGTAATCTGCTTTGTAAAAGTTAGCTGCATCATTTATTGGTTTTAGGGAAATATGAAGTGTTATTGAGAAGTTTCTAGTTTTGGTTGTAGTTCCAATTTTGTAGTAGTATTTAAGTTTTTTTTTTATATTGTGCTTGTGCAACGTACAAGAAGTGCATTCTTTCTGAGAACTTATATTGAAAAAAAAAATACTGATTTCTAGGTTTAAATGATTAAAATGACATAATTAAAATACTTCAAACGTTAAAGCTGAAATTTTCACTTGTTTTAAAAAAAAAAAAACATTAATTGAGACAATTATTGTTGCTTGTAGGCTATTTTATTGCTGAATATCTTAATTCTGAGCTTTAGGTGCATATTCAGCACTTTAAGAGAAAGCCAAAGTTTATGAAGGAAAAGTTGTTTGCCCGTTTTAACTGAAGTATGTTCTTGTATATTTCAAATATTTTTTTTATGGTGAGAATTCGGTTTATTACATTGGAAAGAATGAGGAAAAGTACTCTTTTCACACTAGTGACCATTAGGATTTCGTTGGACAACTGACTCCAAACTTTGCTTGTTCTTTTACGAACGAACATTAGATTTCTAATGATTCAATTGTTTATTCAATTATTTTGATCACCTTTTGTTATGTACTCTTTCATTGTATCACTTCGTCAGCAAAATGTAATCAAGTTAGTTGCGAACTAAAACGCACAATTTACTGTTGAATAAGTTTCGTTGCGTGTTTTCTATTTTATCAAGAAAAAGTTAGAAGGCATACTCATACACTCCACAAAAATGGCTGTGATTCTTTGTCAAAACTCAAGCATTAAACATCAATACAAAGAATTCCAGTACCATTTACATTTTTCATCGCTCTCTCATCCCTCTTCATAGTCTCATATTCTAACTTTAAACCGGTTCATGCACGTTTTCGAGTTTTGTTATGCATTTCCTGCAATTGTGCAAGCACATTTAAGTTTCAGCCAGAATGCACTTTTTATTATCACTAACGCTGCAGCAAGGCCTCGAAGGTCTTTCTGCAGCGTATTCTCTCAAAGCACAAGTCACGGAGGTTAAGAGATATAAGCTCCAACCTGATTAATCTCTGTGGTTTGTGTCTTTGGCAGGGCTGGTGCCCCATATGCGGAGGTGGACTACGACCTTCTTAACATGGAGTTTGCGCCAGAAGCGGACGAACCGGTCGATTTCTCCAACATTAACGTTTGCGACCTCGTGTCCTACACTCAGTCGTCTTGAGATGCCATACGTAGTCTCGTGCCCACCCGACCGAAAACTTTGCAAGGGACTCTCTGAAATCAAAGTTTTAGTAAAAGGTGCATTCTGGTCTCGTATTTTTTAGCAATAAATGCGTTGTGAGAGGATGTTATTTGTGATGTGTGGAGTGTAATCAGGGAAGGGCGGGTGTGTTACAGTGAATAACGTCCCTATTGTGACAAACTAAATTTAACGAAGGTTTTACAAAAAATGCCGAAAATATAATTTTTTGCTTTTTGTATGTCTGCAAAATTTTAAATGATTTTACAAATTTTTTAATTGGACATGTTAATTTATCTTTTTAAAAAAAAGATTTATTGGAACTTTACTAATTTATTCATTAGCAATTGAGTGGATATGTTATACCCAAACTCGACATTTAATGAATCAGTTTTATAGGGGAAATATTTTATAAATTTAAATGATTTGATTTTAATTTTATTTAACAAAATAAAATGTTGATACATATTTAATTTTTTAAACAATTATTGCAAAAATGCTAATAAGTATTTAAATTTGACGTCAAAATAATTTGGCAGGCGCAAAGCGAAAGTATTATTAGTTTTAATGTCTATTGTTCAATCAATACCTTTTAATGCACACTAATAACTAATATAGAGCATTTCTAGAATTAGTTTTGGTGTTTATCTTCAAATTCAATTATTATTGTATTTAATTGCATTGTAATAACTGCATTTTAACTCTAAAGTAGGTCGGCCATCATGGCTGCTTAATACATGCACTTGTTAGACATAGGTGGGCACATCTCTAAATAAAGGTAAAAAATACAATAGCATTTATATCTTCACATTTAAAATAGAAGGCCAGTAAAATATTTTTAAACATAATATAGGGTGTTTTCTCGTAATAGATTTCTTTCAATATAAATACATTGATGTTTATCAATAGTATCCCTTCCCTGATTACAAATACTTGTTTGCTTGCATTTTACATAATATTTAGATTTATTTTCAGTGAAAAGAGTAATTAGCAAGAAATAAACTAGGGCTTCAATTATGTGTGATCAGATATTTAGATGCATCTGAATCTGGTTATGTTTGTGAATTTTATCGTTGTCCATGCAATCAATTGATTTAGACTAGAGATCTGCCTTCAGATTTTATGGCATAGAGAAGCTTCATTACTTTTCAACGCAATATTGTGATTTTTGTTACACCTTTGTCCGGATAAACGACACTTGTTGTAATTATCATGAATTAATTATTGTCCTTGTGCAGTGATTAAACCCACTTCCCATTTCTTGAATCTCATTTTAACTATTTACTTCTGTATTTCTTGGATGAGGTATATGTGAGCAAGTCCAAAGTCTTTTAGAGCAAGAATGTTAATTGAGAGAAGATAGTTAAAATTAAAAAAAATTGATGCAGAAATTACTGCATTTTGTTTTTATTGCAATGTACTTTAAGGCTTTCGTCCTTTTATTTTAATGCTTTAAATGTCAATTGATGCTTTGCTTTTTGTGAATGTTTTCGCTTTTAAAAGTTTTTTGCTTTTTTTTTTAAAATCATCCACCCACCAAGTTTAATTTTTATTGTGCTTTGTGAAATGTTGTCTGTGTCTAGTTGTTTGTGCGCTTGTAATCGTTTTACACAACCAAGGGTTTAAATTAGCCATGTAATACAATTAAAATACAATTGGTTAAATATAAGAACATTCCCATATGGAAAGTATGTAAATATTTTATCACTTTATCTGCTTCAATTCCATGCCAATTTATACTGCTCACTTGTTGTCATACCCTCCATAGATAACCATTTCTCACTCTTCTAGTCTGAGTTAAGTTTTCATCTCTTTATCTTCATGAAAATATTAAAGCAATGTATTTGTGATCTTTTATTGAAGATACTGTGATTTTTTTTGAATTGCAATGAAAATTGAATGATAAGTTTTTATGGATTTACACTAAATATTCAATCAAAAATTAAGTTTGTTTAATGTTTTAAAGTTTGATGACTATATATGTGAAATTGAAATTTCTTAACAATTAGTTAATACTGATTACATAAAGTAGTTATGGTTATCTGATAAAATATTTACTAAATCATTTTTAAAAAATATTGTTCAATGATTTATTTTTTATAAGACGAGTTTTTATCTTAATGATTAATTTTGTTTAGTTTTATTTCTCAATAATTTTTAAAGAAAGTTTTACACAATTGGTAAATTTCATGTTTACTTATAAATTTTTAATTATTAGTTTTTAAATTTAATTATAATTTCACTCTTCAGTTATTAATTTTAATAATTTAATACAAATATTAATAATTAATTTTAATCCAAGTTTAACAATATATGAGGTTATATTTAAGGTTATAAAATCCATTTGCATTACTTGTACCAATAAGGTCTAGAAAATGCTATAACGTTTGCTACAATGTTACTTTGTTGATTTTTTGGGGGGATTATTTAAACTAGAAATGAGTTTTTAAGGTATAAAATAGTTAAAATTAGCATTAGATATAAATATTACTATTGAAAATATTTTGCCGATTATTTTTATATTACATTCAGTTTAAATTTTAAGCAATGTTTGACAAATTTTATTATTGACATCAACCATCAAATATTTTTCTTTGAACATAGAATATTAGGTTATTGCTAATTATAATGGATGTGTTTAAAAATGTGAAATTTCTATTATTATACATGGTATTGTTAAGCTGGCAAATTTATTAGAGTTTGAATTAGGAATTATTGTATCCAAAGATTTATGTGTATGTTGTATGTATAAAGTGAAAAAAGCAAAATTCTATTTTGCTAGCTCTGGATTTTTAAAAGTTGTGCAGTAAAAGCCATCCATAATGCATAGAAGTCGTGGAAGGCCAACCGTTTTGTAAATTTTGGATGTCTCGATGTTTGTGGTTTTGAGGGTAGGGGATGGCCTTTCATGTGCATGTGATACTTGTAAGTGTTAATTTCTGCTTTACAAAAATGAGTCAAAATTCAAGGTTTTTGTTAGCTTCCAAAATCTAGCTCTTTATGAATGTTTTTACTTCCTGTAAGGCTACAGAGATTTATCGGGGAATGTACTTTTTGTAGTGCTCAAAATTGTAAAAATCAAACACTGTTTAATAGTGCATGGAGAATTTTATGCTTGTTGACAATTTAAAGGATATTGCTAAATCATGTTTACATTATGTCATACTTTCTTTTGTACATATTTTCCACTGGTCATTGGAAAGGTTGCAATCATTAAAAGTTATGTTATTTTTAATGCACTTGTGAGCGACATAACTTGTGATAAAATATTTTTCATTTCCAGTTTAGTGTCTTGATTTTTTGAGTGTTGCTTTTTAATTATATTACTTGTATTTTGTGTAATTACATAGTTAATTCATCGATTGCCATGGGATTTTATATAAATTGGTTAGAAATTAGAGTGGCTATTCAGGTTTAGGGTATTATGATATATATATATTTTCGTTATTTGATAAATATAATATTTAATGTTTGGTCATCAGTGCCTATCACCGTATTCTTCATCAAATGAGCATATATGTTACTTTCAAATAATATTCTCGGGTCATCTCCCAATAATATACGCAGAAGAGCCGTGCCAGTCGTTTTACATAGTGAATTATTCAGAAAGGGCGTCCAACAACACTGAACAAAAATAGTTAACTTTGCCTGTTACCAATGAACTCTACTGAAGTAACCAAATGCTGGTCACTCCCATGGCAATCAATGTGTTAATATTAAACACCTTTCGACATATTTGACTGCTATTTTTGTTTACGAGATATTTTGATATAACTTGCATTTTCAGAACTTTTTCAGTTTTGAGTTGAATGACTAATGCCATATTTTGATTGGTTAAAAGTTGTAAATGTGCAACTCACAAGATGCACAGAGTTGTAGTCATAAGGGGTTACTAGGCCTGGCCTCTGTACGAAATCTACATGGTGGCTATAAAATAAATTTCCCTTCTTAAAGGCGTTTGTAGCTGAAACAAATGAACAGAATGACACCAAAGGCTTTCATAAATAAAGGCCATATATCATCCATATTCCAAAGGCAATCAAGCAATACAGATTTTCATAATTCTTTTGTGAAAATTTTATTCTAACGGTATAGGAACTAAATTTACCTGTATTAAAGCTTCCATTTTAATAAAGATAGTACACAAGTTTCCAAAAAGCTTTTAATTAATAATTTGAATTAAAATGAATTAATAATTTGAGTTAAAATTAATTAATAATTTAAATTCAATTTTATTAATAATCATTCAATTTTATTAACTTTAAATTAGCAATTTTAATTAATAATTTTAAATTAGCAATTTTAATTAATAATTTTAAATTAGCAATTTTAATTAATAATTTTAAATTAGCAATTTTAATTAATAATTTTAAATTAGCAATTTAAATTAATAATTTTAAATTAGTAAATTTAATTTATGATATTTTTTAATTTAAGCAGTAGTTTTAAATTTAATTTTTAAAGAATCATAATAATTTTTAAGTAGTAATTTTAAATTTGTAAATTTAATTTATGATATTTTTTTAATTTAAGCAGTAGTTTTAAACTAAAATTCTAATTAATAATTTTAATTAATTAAAATATAAAATACATAAGATGTAAATTAAAAGCTTAATTTTCGCAGGTTAATCTTTAGTCATTTCCTAATTTAAATTACTAACAAACCTGGCTTACATTTTACTGGGATGTAAATCTGCAGCTAAATATTGATGGGAGGTCCGGATTGAAGCAATTTTAAATTAGTAATTTTAATTAATAATAATAATTTTTAAGTTGTAATTTGAAATTTGTAAATAACTCTTTATTATATAATTAAAAATAACAGAATAATAATCATTATTTTACGGTTAATTTTATCATGCATGACTGTGGCGTGACATGGGGGAGGAGGTTTCATTGGTTGCGTGACGCAGCAAAACGGCGCATTGCGTCAAAATAATAACTGAAAATAGCGTTGCTATTAAAAAAATCAAATAACTGAATAAAAAATATATTTTTATAAAAAAAAACTGATTTGTAAAATCTGTGAAACTAGGTAATGGAAAATTGCTTGCCTAATCATCAGCACGAGATACTGCGCCGCAGAAAAAAAAAATCCAGAAAAAGGTTATGAACACAGATTTAAACGAGAATCTGTTGACCCCACCCTTCTTAAATAGAGACAACTTTTTCGTTATGTGCCCTTCGTATTTATAATAGTTGAATATAACTTTTTAATAATCCCCCATAAAAAATTTCAAACGAATGTTCATCAATCTTGGGAATGATCAAAACCCAAATAAAAAAAAAAAAAAATAGCGGAAAACCGCGTTTCCGCCCGAAAAGTTACATTCACAAGTTAGTGTCTGAATGACAGAAAACTAATTTGTAAATGAAATTGAATAAAAAATTAGTTAGTTTTGGGTGTTTTCAACGATAATCTCAATAAACAAAAAATATTTAAATAAGAAAAGGAATGCATACTTTAAACATATCAGCTTAATTTTTTGCACGATGCTCCTTTCTTGTTATCTTGAATCTTCCAATAGTTTATGTTTTGATGACGGTATACCGTGAAAATGGTAATTCAGATAAGCTTAGCAAGCACGTGCAGTGCTGGAGTGATTTTCAAATTCAAATGGCAAATGAGAGACATGCAACCTCTCAGAAAACTGATGTTTGAGAAGGGGGAAAAATTCCAATGGTATTGCAGGGTGTCCACAAACAGGGAATTTGACCATTCTGGAAAAATCAGGGAAATGTCAGGGAATTTGGGATTTTTTTTGAAAAAATCAGGGAATTAGTCAATTTTTTTTATTTGATTTTTAGCTGTGAAACATTGTTGATTGGTTGCAAATATTCATACTATACTTTTTAAATGTAAAAAAGAGGGAAATTGCGTATGGGACTTTTAAAAGTGTGTAAAAGTGAAAATTTTCTCATTCAAGGTCGTAGAAACCGCACCTAAATGCTGATGTTTCTAAAATTTGACAAACGAATTGGCTATCTATAACTAGGTACTTGCCCGCCCACTCAATTTATTTAAAAAAATTATCTTTCAAATGTTTAAAACTTGCTAAGTTCTTAGTGAAATTCAAATTTCTTTTGAACATCCCTAAAATGATTTTTTTTCTGTTAAATTTGGCGAAACTGTTGTTGCCTCTATTATTTTTTGGGTACATTTTAGATCTTAGGAAATATATTTTGTGTACTAAGCTGTATATCTTAAGATATTGGATTAGATTTAATAAATTAATTTTATTATTAGGGTTAGGGATGCATTTGGTTTCTACTTTTTGAGTATATTGGATTTCTTTTTTAATATTGAGGTTACTTTATTTTTTGATTTTAAAGTACAATCACTAATAATCTAAGAGATATATTGCACTTACTTGGACTTTTATGATTTTTAAGTAGCATTTTGAATTATTGATATTTGATAAATGCTATGGAATTTTGAATTTGGGGTACATTAAAATTTCATGCATTTACATGGTTCGCACAGTCCTTAAAAGTCCTTAAGAACTATTTAATTTAAGTAGGTCCTTAATTAAGGGCCCTTAAAGTCCTTAATTTTCGACTGAGGTCCTTAATTTTTGTCAAACATGTTTTTTTTACTAATTCACATGGGTGGTATTTTTTCCGTGTCTAACCAGTGGCAGTGGTTTTAGTCAGTGGTCATTATAATACACTACACTTCGTCATTGGAAAATTTGTTTGTTGTTTTGTGAAGAATCGATACTCATTCTAGAAAAACGAGGAATTTCAGAAGAATGTAGCATCTTTAAGGGATGGGAATTCTGCGCCAGAGTTTTCCGGAAGTGGTATCCTGTGCCAACTTGCTACAAAACCCCACTGACATGTGATTATGTGCCAATTTTGCCCCAAACAATGTGCGATTCTCCGCCAAAAAATTAAAAAGGCCCTTAAAAATTATCGAGAGGTCCTTAAAAAGTCCTTAAGAACTACTTAATTTTTACTTTTGAAAATTTGTATGAACCATGATTGATTATTGATTTTTGGATGTTAAACTTTGGTTGCACTTTTTCGGGAGTTAGAAAATCAAGTGAAATAGTTAGTAAACTTATATATTACAAATAAATATATTTTTGGGAAATAATAAGATAATGTCAAAGCATATCTTGCATAATATTAAGGAATAATAATACATTTTTTAAATATTGCCGTAAAAAAAAGTACGGCTTGCAGGGAATTATCAGAGAAATTCAAAATGCTTTCCCTGTAATTGTGAGGGAGCAAAGAGGATCACAATTAGGGGCATTATATTTTTGACAGGAGTCATTTACAATCCTTTCTCAAAGCGGGTAGGGGATGAATAGGTCTTTTCAGGGAAAATACCCAAAAAATTAGCAATTTCTGGATTGATGTATTGTGAATTCCAGCTCAACTGCCGCCTCATTTCAAGTGTTAAGAACAGTAACCCTTTACATCATGTACAAACAACCTACAATTATCTTTTGTGTCGCCAACTGA